>OY757015.1:44659133-45328921 GCA_963580285.1 Lucinisca nassula | reverse complement strand
ATGAAAATTTGTTTGTAGCATTGAACCTTTCCATATAAACTTTCCATTTAGTCCACTGAGAATAACTATTGCATTTCAACAAATATAGTATAATTTATCATATCCAAAGATGAAACTGCTTGTCTTTGCTGAATAATAAAAATTCAAAGTTTGTTGCAATTTGGAACAATTTCAACTGGAAACAACAAACATAGAATAGGCTGTCATAGAACATTTGCTGAATTAAAGTAGCTGTATAATGACATAATAAAGCAATGCATTTTTTATTATTACGTGCATTTATTATTGTCTGCATTTCAAGAGAAAATATTATGCAAAATTTAACAGATTTAGTCGCTGTTGTTTCTAAGATCACAAGGACCAATATACATGTATAAACTGACAAATCTGACAAGGGTCACAGCATAAAGAAACAACAAACTAACTAATAATGAACAGATGGAAAGACAAAAACTATAACCTTTGATATACTTTGTATGCAAGGAGTATAATGAAAACAGTTATCAAATCCTGTACCATATACTATTATGCGATGTATACATGTGAATTTATTCTAATAAATATTGTTTAAACCAAAACAGTTAACACAAAACTTGGACGTGATCAAAATGTGTAAATCCTTATTATTGAACCATAGCCCCACCCGGGGGGGCTTGACACAGGAGCTTAGATATTCCATATGAAAGTTAATACTATAGCTATATTCTGTACCAAATACGAAAAGAATCTAACATGAGGTTACAGAGATATAAGCAATCAAAAAGGTTTAACACAAAACTTCGACTTAAAAGTTGACAAACTGACAGACAGCCCACCCAGGGGCTTAGATATTCCATATGAAAGGTTATGCTATAGAGATATCCTTTACCAAATATGAAAAGAACATGTAGTTACAGAGATATGAGCAATCAAAAAGGTTTAACACAAAACATTGACGTAAATATTGATGAACGGACTGACGGGTCAGCTCACCTAGGGGCTTGACCCGTGAGCTCAGATATTCCAAATGAAAGGTAATGCTATAGAGATATCCTGTACCAAATATGAAGAGAATCAAACATTTGGAGACAGAGATATGAGCAATCAAAAAGGTTTAACACAAAACTTTGACGTAAAAGTTGACAAACGGACAGACAGCCCACCCAGGGGCTTGACCCAGGGGCTTAGATACTCCATATGAAAGGTAATGCTATAGGGATATCCTGTTCCAAATATGAGGAGAATCAAACAAGTGGTGACAGAGTTATTGGCAATCAAAAAGGTTTAACACAAAACTTTGACGTAAAAGTTGACAAACGGACAGACAGCCCACCCAGGGGCTTGACCCAGGGGCTTGGATATTCCATATGAAAGGAAATGCTATAGAGATATCCTTTACCAAATATGAAGAGAATCTAACATGTGGTTACAGAGATATGAGCAATCAAAAAGGTTTAACACAAAACTTTGACGTAGAAGTAGATGAACAGACAGACGGACAGACAGACAGCCCACACAGGGGCTTGACCCAGGGGCTTAGTTATTCCATATGAAAGGTAATGCTATAGAGATATCCTTTACCAAATATGAAGAGAATTTAACATGTGGTTACAGAGATATGAGCTATCAAAAAGGTTTAACGCAAAACTTTGACGTAAAGGTTGACGAACGGCGGGACGGACGGAAGTACGAACGAACTAACTAACTAACTAACGAACGAACGAACTAACGAACGGACGGAAAGATGAAAACTATATACCCCCTGACATACTTCGTATGTCGGGGGTATAATAAGACGCAGATCAGACACCGCATTTTAGATTGATAAATAAATAAGACGAAGATCAGACACCGCATTTTAGATTGATTTACATTCCAAGGAGATGCCCAGGCGAAGATGAGTTCATTTCACGGTCGACGGAGAATGACACGCTTAGGGATTACACGCGTGTGTAGACGATAAAGCCCTTTTCTGAATAAGCTCCAAATTTAATCGCAAATTGCCGTTATTAAATATAATTTTGAAATATTATAATTGCTATCAAAATGGACAATATTGTAACCACATTGCGTCTGAAACAGGCGATTGTTAGCAATATTAAGGTTCCTCAATACAGTTACTTAGCTATATTTGAGGTACTGAAAAAATCACATTTGCAAATAATTACCCAAAAAGATTTTTCATCAGATGGTAGCCCATGTAAATGTAAGAATATGGAAGCCAAAGATTTTTATTCGAAAGTCACCATTTCAGTAATTTATTGCATTTTTCCTTGGTTTTGCAAAAAAATGATATCTCAATCTACAGAACCACAATGTTTAAAATACTATCATAGAAATGTCGCTCAAGGTTGCCTTTAGGTACTGCAACAGAGGAATTTCAGGTAAAATACCTAAATAGTACTGAAAATAAATGATTCCCAAAAATTAAAAAATGTAATTATCTCACCTGGTACTATTTTAAATTCAGTGTATGGTAGCCAAAATGACCAGTTCTACCAATTTGGCAACAAGCTCTTGATTGGGTTGAAGTGTTGAAATCTCTTGCATTTAGCTTGTAAAAAGATTGCCCTTCTTTTGTGCTTTCAGTTATTCATTTTATATATTTCAGTCATGCAATTTATAACAATTCATGCAATCACTGCACCAAAGTTTCACTGTGTTACTGATTGTGTTTACAGGATGGGTGATTTGATACTTGATAAATCAAAAACAAAAAAACGAAATTAAGAGAAGCCCACAGTCTATCCCCATATTTGAACTGAAGGACTGAAAGCAGCCTGTTCAGTACCAGAAACATTGTGCAACTGCCAATTACTACAATGGTATAGAAATGATTTTTACCCATTGGTTTGTTACATTGGTTCACATGAGCCACCATAAACAAATCAGTGATTTTTTGACAGGTGAACTTCTGAACAACACAAAGGTTATATTTAACTAATCTTTAAAATGATCTGTTGTGTCACCTACTTACCAATGTGTAGGCTGGTTAAAACTCACAGGAGCCCAATGCATGTAATATGTTTTGATGAAAAAAGCTTGAAAAAATTTTTTTTCAATGTGTTTACTTGAAGCTGGACCGAACAACACAATCAGGACAATGTTACACATAAAAAAATAGTTCGGAAAATGAATGCATACTTTTCATAAAGTAACAAACAAAATATGTAAGAAAGTACCTGAAATTAGTTGCAAGACAGTTTCAAATATGAATATTACGTTTTATATTAAAAACAATGGCGTATCATTGTTATTTTTGGGAAATTAGTTCCAAGGCGTATGAATACAATTTTAGTTGGCAAGATGGATATCTCCTTAATTTGACAGCTACAATAATTTATCAGTGATGACAGGCTTCCAAGATAGGCGATGTCATAAAGCTGTATGCAGGAAGAAGGCTACATAGCTGAATTTTCAAGGTATATTCATTGATGATGGGCAAAATTAAATGTGGAATGCATAAATGATGAGCATTCTGAGCATTCAGATTTACCGCAAAAAAAAGAAGATGGCGGCGCCCATGAAGAAAAACATGTCAAAGTTTTTTTTTTTCTGGTTTTCAATTTAGGTAGGCTTTTTGATAAAAAGCTTGGTCCGAGTCCCTATTATTTGATGTGAACTATTGATCTGCAGCTGTTTTAGTAACTTTTAAAAAGGCTAGAAAGCAGTTTCATTTTTTCCTGGTAAAAGTGAAAATACAGAATTGCATTTATTTTCAAAGGCACAGAGATGTAGCTAATGCAAAACAGTACTTGCTGTAACAACCGTTGGTATCTCCAAACCTTTTTCTTCTAGGACAGGCACTTTAAAAGGAAATCAGGATCATATTTTGGGAAAAAATAACATGCAAATCTCACACCTATATTTTTCTTGTGCAAATGTATTGAGGAACCTTAACAGAAAGTGAAGCATTTAGCCGTTAAAGTAGGGTACTGTCGTTGTTTTTTCCACAGTTTTGTATGCTTCATATAAGGATTAAGGGTTGTTAATTTGAAAATAAAAATGCCGCCATCTAATTAAATTAAAGTTTCACTTATTTGATATCTTTTTGAAGGTATTTAAATGGACAATTTATATAAATAGATTAAAACGGGACATGTTTGTCAAATTGGGTCGGGTATAAAAGCCAAGGCCGGACCGGGCCAAAAATGCCGATCCGAAGATTTTATATTTCGTCTCTTGTTATAATTAAGATATATATTGTAGTCAGTTGGGTATCAAATTATTATAAATAAGATATTTGATAACTGCACGAAGGTTCATCTCTCTACATTGTTTTATTTTCTTGTAATAACCATTTTTCCGAAATCGAGGGGTATTAAAGCCAAGGCCGGGAAAAATGATTATTTCTTAATTATTTGCAAATTTACAGGTTAAAGTACTTCTTTTTGTCCTGAAAATATTTGAATTTGATTATTTTCATCATTTGTCCATAGAAAAATATAACAAACAAATTGGACTACCTTAGATTATCAATTTTCTTATTTTCTAATTGTTTCTATTTTTAGATTGACTTAATTAAAGGAAACGACCAAAAAGGACCGAAAGGGAAGAAAGTTTTGTTTACTGCTAGCTGAAATTAAAGAAAAATAAAAAAATAACATTTTTTTCTTTATCATTTTAATATACATATACATGAATATAACAATTTATTTTTATATTTTTTTAATTCGAGCTAGCAGTAACAATACTTGTTTTCCTTTTTGGTACATTTCGGTCGTTTCCTTCAGTAGAGTAAATCTAAAAATCGAAACCCGGTCTAATTTCTTATTTTCTATTGGTTTGAAACCAATAGAAAATAAGAAATTAGATTATTTAAGGTGATTTTGGTATGTTTATTATATTTTCTATGTGCACATGATATGAATTATCAGATTTAAATATCATCAGGGCAAAAGGAATTTCTTTAACCAATAAAATCGTAAGAATTTAGAAATTTTCCATTTTCATCGGCCTTGGCTTTTATACCCCTCGATTTCGGTAAAATAGTTATTACAAGAAAATGAAACAATGTAGAGATGAACCTCTGTTCAGTTATCAAACATGTTATTCATAATAATTTTATACCAAACTGACTACAATATATTTCTTCATTGTGACAAGAGACGAAATAGAAAATCTTTGGATCGGCATTTTTTGGCTCGGCCCGGTCAGTCTGAAAGCCCCAAGACACCAAAATTTATTATTTATTTCTTTCCATAAGCGTGTTAAAAGGCTTTTCAATACCTAAAAGTATTTAATAAACAAAATTAAGACGCTGTTTACGTCCTAAACAGTTACACAATGCACTGTATATATTTTTGTAGCTATCATCGAAGGCAATTCGGCAATGTAATAAACACCCCAAGACACTAATCTATGGTCTTTGTTGTTAATTGTCATACCATCTAAGGCATTTATAGCATGAAAAGTTAAAACCAGCACACTACTAAGAAGGTATAGAGATAAACTGATATTCTCTGTTCTATATTCTGGAGTTTGTGATTTATCAAATTATTGGTTTGCTTTAAAGTTCAAAACCAAAGCCTTGTAGATCTATCTAAGGACACATTTTATCATTTCCCTTTTTTTTTTGTTCGTAATTAGCAAAAAATGTCAAGAAACCCATCCATCCATTTGTTTCCGATCTTAGGATGAAAGGTACCGAATATTTGATTTAATTATCTCATTATTGCACGTCAATTACTAATAGCTGATATCTATGCATGCAAACGGCCACTTGTTCACTGATTACGTTATTGTTCGCTTAATCCTTTTCAACTGATAGTACTTTTCACACCTAATGAATAGTCACAAGTGTGTATTTGCAAAGATGACACGGCAAAGTGTCGGCGACCGATGGAATAGTAAATCTTTGATGTTATTTCTAATGTTTTTTTTTATTTTGCTTCATTTTTACATCATTGAAAACTTTACCTGATAAATAAATAGGTAAATAAAAATAAAATATAGATTTTCTGATGAAAAAAGTGATATGTTTTGCATATTTCTACTCCAAACATAGATTGTGGGCAGTCATTAGGATGCCAATGTGGTTCTAAAGAGTATCCACAACTTTTATCTTAGAGCAGGAATAGGGAAAATAATGAATAACCCTCTAAAATAGAAGTAAATGCTATGATCAAGAATCGGTACAATTTCCAAATATTGTAAGCCCAAGTTTTATTGGTTTCTTTGGGAGACAGGGCTTGAGATGTCATTTCATCTCAATGTCGTGTAAAAGTCCCACAAAATTGGAAGCAACGTCTCCAAAATGACCTTTACAGTGTTGACGGGGACGTTAAACCTCAAATCAACCAACCATGAACGTGGGGGATTAAGGAGTCAAAATCATATAGTTATATTTTTGCGATGTATGAATTAAACTATTATCAATGACTGAAGATGTATTTTGATGTTCATGCGAAATTATCCCCTAATTAGTTACATATATTTATTCGGCTTAAAAAATCAATTAGTCCGTTATAGTTTATAATTTTTTTACAGTAAATCAACACCTAACGCGGCATCTGCTGCCCTTGCCCATCGGGCCGTGAAGAAATAGATGGGCTGCACGGTGCTTCCACGCAGAGTTGACACTGATCGCACATGAGTACTGGTAACCGTTTAGAGGATCTAAGTCTGCCCATGCAAAGTGGTGCGAGTCAGACCGTCCATGCTTATAACCCCTATTAGGTTCATTGGGCGACAGGGCTTGAGATGTCATTTCATCTCAAGGTCGGGTATACTGGGGATACTATTTCCAATATTGATAGTATTTAATTGTTATTCATTCTAAGACAAAACCTTATCGAAGCGACTGACTATTTCAACCAATGAGTATATATAATGATATCAGGTATTCTAAACAAGGCCAAATATAAATCTTTTCGCGAAAATTGCTTCAATTATATCATATTATATATAAAATAATGATAAATGTGTGATTATAAAGGTGTCTTGGGGTGTCTTGTGGTGTCTTGGGGTGTCTTGGGGCTTTCAGACCGACCCGGCTCGGCCCAGCGCGGCCTTGGCTTTTATACCTGACCACGACATTGAAAAAATAAATAAGTTTTATTTGTTTAAAAATTATTTTCCATTAAAGCGCCTGCTATTTCCAACAACACTTTCTGTACAGGTAAGCCGAGAAGGTCAGCGCACAGTAAAAGGCTTATCCTTTGCGCCAACGGCATAAATGTCAATAATAGTTGCGGATGAATACAAAATCATCTTTTTTATGAAAAGTACTTTTCATGCTTACCGAATTGAATCCTAATCAAACCAAGGCAAACATCTGTATGGAAATAAAATGCCTCTACTGTACAATGAACATAGGCCTGGTGTGAATGTAATGTACACCTGCGAGTAATTGACAAATTTAAAATAAATGTAACCAATCGCAGTCTATAAGAAAGAAAGCTAATGCTAGAGAACTCTAATCAGACGGGATTTTCTACAGCTGTAACTGCAGTCACAAACCGGTCTCACGGTGACCGGACATCTCGGCCCCTAGCAGACTCGGTCCCTATAAACTCGGTCCCTGACGGCTCCTAAAATTAGAATACGTATATATTAGTGTTGGAATTGACTTATTGTCAAACTTTTACACATTATTTAATGTACATATGCCTAATTACCTTTTGAACTCATTTTGATGCAATTATGAGTAACCCATCTCACATGAGTTAAATGAACCTAATGCCGTTGATTGAACCAGTGCATGACACGCGGCTGTGGGTCCACTGTCACTTACCTTCCGATGTAATTAATAAACTAATTGATTGATTGGCTTAGTCTAAAATATTGGATTTTTCACCACACAAATATGAACATTTTCAGATGAAACATGAAAACATGTTTCTTATTTCTGCTATAAACATAGATTTTGGGTACTTGTTAGAACCACATTGACAGGGCGATTCTAACAAGTACCAACAATCTATGTTTTTGAGCAAACAGATTTCGGTACTTGTAAAAACGGCATCAACGAGGCGGTTCTAATCTATGTTTTGAGAAGAAAAAGTAAATTGATATTAACCTTGTAAACACCAGTTTTACTATATAAAAGTGTGGTTGCAGGTGGTCAATATTATATAGGCATGTTTTCGTGAGGCCACACTCAATTCCAACACCGTCCCAATTACAGCATGGGTTTCTGCGATCTTTTATCGTGGATAAGGTTTCGTATTAAAACGATAAATATGCTAAAACTTTCTGTGAAACTACCTATCCACCTTCCAAATTGATTCTCGGAAACAAAAACATTGTATTTTAGGACCTAAATGCTGCTGGGGACTGAGTTTTTAGGGACGGAGTTGAATGGGGGCCGAGATTGCTAGGGGCCGAGTTTGTCAGGGGCCGGGTTTGTCAGGGGTCGAGTTTGTTAGGGACCGAGATGATGATCAAGTTGTTTTAAACTCAGTACATGTTCCCCCCTTTGGAAACACAGTGCTTTTTGTGCATCCTGCTGATTGGGGTCAACACATTTCAGAAATAACATCGAAAGCAACTAGGACTTTAGGATTTCTTACTGCAGACGTAACTTGGCTTTTGCACCTAGGCAGACAAAGGAAGCTGGTTCGCCCTTAACTTGAATATGCATCACCCATTTGGCATCCCTATGTTAAAACTCAGATTCAGCCGGTGAACAAGGTGCAGAGGAAATTTGCTCGATTGACCTGCCGACGATGGCGAAATAGAAGTGGCGTCGGTGACATGCTTAACAAGCTAGAATGGCCGTCCCTAGAGGCCCGTCGTGGGCAGTCCTCTTTTACCTTCTTCTATAAGATACAGTTACATGTTTTACCTGTTTCTTTACCTGTTGTCGGCACCAATGTAAGTCTCTCCGACTTCTTGAGACACATTTCAATATTGTCCTTCAGATGGACCTGCCCGATTCTGGGTCAATCTGATCTGGTTGAAACTTGGTAGGGTGATTCTCCTAATGATTGTTCAAGCGACTTTTAAACGCGTTGAGGGAGGGTGCTTCTACTACAGTTCCTAGTAAACTATTACACGAGTTGATTACCCTGTTTGAGAAACTATTTGCACGTAAATTCAATCTTGCCCTTTTCTATAGCTTAAAAGCATGCAGCCGTCCAAAGAAGCTAAACGAAAGACCAAAAAGGCGGTCCTTAACCATCCCCTCAGAATATTGATCATGAATTGTCAGTCAATAAAGAATAAAAGGGCTGAACTTCATACTATTATCGACTCGGCGAAACCAGACATCATCTTGGGCAATGAGTCTTGGTTAACCCCAGAAATAAAAAAAAAAAAATCGGAAATTTTTCCCGAATCCTTTGAGGCAATCCGGAAAGACAGAGGTTGGGATGCACATGGAGGTGTCTTCGCGGCTTTTAAGAGGGACCTACTGTGTACAGAAACTCCGGAGATGGACACCAACTGTGAACTAGTTTGGTGTAAATTGTACATCATTGGATGTAGGACTTTGTACCTTGGTCCTTTTTATCGCCCACCAGATCAGATTGACCCAGAATATCTTGAGGCTTTTAATTCATCTTTGTCTAGGATAATGTCAAATGCAAATGCCCATATTTTGGTTGGCGGAGTCTTCAATTGTGGCGACATTGAGTGGAGCAACATGCAGGTGCCCCATGGGGTGCCTAAAAGGCAGACACAGCAACAACATTTGGACATAATTAAAGAACACTGCCTGGCTCAAGTTGTTAATATACCCACCCGACAAGAAAAGACCTATGATTTACTTCTCCATCCCCAGTAAGCCGAGTTAAGGGGATGACCCCGATTGGCAAAGCTGATCATGACATAGTCCTTGAATATGATATAATGTTTCCTTTTAAAAGGAAGGCTTCCCCAGTTTGTAAAGTTGAAAATCACCCAGTTTTGCTCGCCTTTCGAAAATAGAGGGGCGGGGTTGGGAGGGGAGGCTATTGCAATACCCCCGGCGTCGGCGTAAGCGTCGGCGTCCACATTTGGGAAAGTTTACCTGGAAACAATCATTTGTGCTGTTTTACAAATTTATTTTCAAGTGAAGTTATCAATTGGTAAAAAAAACAATATATCACATTCCTTTTCACTCGATTTCCTAGGTTATTATCATTATTATCATTATTATTATAAGCCGATGCAATGTCATGGTGTTGCATCGACGTTGTGGCTCTAAATAAGCACGATTTTCCTGGTAACGCTTTTACGGAAACTGTTTCAGTGTTACATGTAGCTGTCCTTCTTAAATCATTGAAAGGAGGACAATGTACGTAGAAACTATTTTATCATTTATATTCACAGACCCGGCGAGGAGTGAAACTGCAACGTCGGTGCGCATCTCACTGTAATGGTTCCAAAAAAAAAATCGGCCTTTATGAACAGCGAACAAACACAAGTTTTATGCTGGTGGAAAATTTGTCAGAAAAGACAGAACCGTGCACAAGTTAAGCTTTTAATTTGTTCGTTTAACGCGGAATTTGATTTCGGAGATGAACAATGGCATGTTTTGTAAAATTGACCATGTTGGTAGGTACGAGCGCTGACTCATAAATATGAGGTATCTTTCTGCCTGAGTTCGAGGCACGATCTAGTCAATTTTCGCAATCGAAGGTCAGGTGGTTTCAAATGGCTTTTCTCCATACAAACTGGTGTTCACCAAAGGAACGGTTAATAATGTTCCTAAATAAAAAAAAAAAAAATAAAAAAAAAAACACTTTCATAAAGACTACCTTACCACAATACAAGCACACTCATTTGATTTACTTCGTGAAATACAAATCGGAAAAAAACTTTATACAATAAGTTATCAGCTAGTTCGACTATCTGCCTGTATGTAACTGGACGGTGCAAAACTATTTTTAATGATTTCAGCTGTCAAACTCTCTTGGTGAACTCGTCCTTGAAATTCTGAGTGACCAGGAAAAGTTTGAGACTCCGAGAGAATTGTGACTCAAGTGACATAATTAACTTTTGTATGCTACAATCATATATAATATTTCTTACAAATACTTAAGAAAAGAAAATCATAACGCCAACAAGTCCGTGAACTGAACAAGCCTCTAAACCCAACTTTATATAGAGAAAGTTGGGTGTACAGGGGTACACATTATTATTATTATTTTTGGCTCAAAACACCGAACACCTACAATCTATATTGGGACTTGAAAAAAAAAAAAAAAAAAAAAAAAACACACTGCACATCACGAAAACACGCCTCAAATCCCATTTTCATATAATAAAACTTACTGGGAGATACATTATTTTTCATATGTCTGCTCAAACATAGGCAGTGGGTCCTCGTTAGAACCGCGTCATAGAGTCGGTTCTAACGAGTGCCCACAATCTAATTTTAGAGCAGAAATATGAAAAAAAAAATCTGAAATTTTATCGGAAATTTTTCATTTTGGGTGGCAAAATTCTCTATACTTTTGAACAGGCCGGTTTTCGTAATGTACTGAAAAATGTAGTTCAAGAAACATAAAAGCCACAATTTTTGCAATACACGTATATTATGTTTTATATTTTGGCCCCAGTGCAGAAGACAAGTTAAACAGGAAATATGGTTAGTTTCGAGTCACAACAAGTTCGGTTATTACGTCGAACACGGCAGTTAAGATACAACAATAGGGATAATTTCACCATGCATGGGGGTACCGGTAAATGGGAAAGAATTTGAGATAACTGGAAGCATGTACATTGACCTTCACTATTGTAACTGACGCATATATGCTTAGCGACCCATTTTGAGAGATTGGCAAAGAGTGCAGACCCAGATCAGACGCTGCATCTGATCAAGATCTAAACTGTTTGTTCTACGTACATGCATTTTGGTAAAACTTACAAAAAAAAAAAAACAAAAAAAAAAACAACAACAACAACAAACAAGAGGGCCATGATGGCCCTGAATCGCTCACATGAATCCAAGATGTTTCAAAGCTTATGGAAATGAAGGATTCACTGCTTTAAGGTGATGTGGACCGAAGGCTTTTATCTTTGGGGGCTATTTTTCATTGTAATGGAATTTGAAGGTTTTTCTATTTTTAGCTCTGGTGTCCATTTTGTTTAACAGAGCGGAACAGTTTTGGCAATTTTGAAAGACGGTCACTGAAGGAACATTCCTGGGAAATTATTTTCAAATCGGGCCTTTTACCTAGGAGGAAATGTCATTTATAGGTTTTTTTTTTATTTTTAGCTCTGGTGGCCATTTTGTTTAACGGAGTGGAACGATTTAGACAATTTTGAAAGAGAGTCACTCAAGGATCATTCATGTGAAATTATTTTCAAATAGGACAATTTGCCTAGGAGGAGATGTCATTTAAAGGTTTTTCTATTTTTAGCTCTGGTGGCCATTTTGTTTAACTAAGCGGAACGATTTAGGCAATTTTGAAAGAGGGTCACTCAAGGAACATTCCTGGGAAATTATTTTCAAATCAGGCCATTTGCCTAGGAGGAGATGTCATTTAAAGATTTTTCTATTTTTAGCTCTGGTGGCCATTTTGTTTAACGGAGCAGAACGATTTCGGCAATTTTGAAAGAGGGTCACTCAAGGAACATTCCTGTGAAATTCTTTTCAAATCGGGCCATTTGCCTAGGAGGAGATGTCATTTAAAGAGTTTTCTATTTTTAGCTCTGACAGCCATTTTATTTAACGGAGCGGGACGATTTAGGCAATTTTGAAAGAGGGTCACTCAAGGAACATTCCTATGAAATTATTTTCAAATTGGACCATTTGCCTAGGAGGAGATGTCATTGAAAGGTTTTTCTATTTTTAGCTCTGGTGGCCATTTTGTTTAACGGAGTAGAACGATTTAGGCAATTTTGAAAGAGGGTCACTCAAGGAACATTCCTGTGACATTATTATCAAATCGGACCATTTGCCTAGGAGATTGCATTTAATGGTTTATCTATTTTTAGCTCTGGCGGCCATTTCGTTTAACGGAGCGGAACGATTTAG
This sequence comes from Lucinisca nassula, assembly GCA_963580285.1. Taxonomy (NCBI): domain Eukaryota; kingdom Metazoa; phylum Mollusca; class Bivalvia; order Lucinida; family Lucinidae; genus Lucinisca; species Lucinisca nassula. The sequence goes on along the minus strand of OY757015.1, from coordinate 45,316,035 downwards.
GCAATTTTGAAAGAGGGTCACTCAAGGAACATTCCTGTGAAATTATTTTCAAATCCATTCACTAGTTTAGGAGGAGATGTCGACTGAAGAAAAAGTTTACGCACGCACGGATGCACGCACGACGGACAAAAAGTAATCCAAAAAACTCACTTCGTCACTACGTGACAGGTGAGCTAAAAATAAAAACTAACATCCCTATGCTCAGAAATTGACCACTACAGACTTATTAAGGTGGGATATTTTATTGGCCAAGCCATATATGGTAAAAACCCTTCAAAAATAGTCTTCTCCAGAACCACTGGGCAGATTTCCACGAAACTTGATAAATGGCATCTGGGACGTAGGCCCATCATAAATTGCTAAAATGGTGACCCTGGGTGGACCTTGACCTTCTTTGTGCCTAGGTCAAACTTTGACACATATGCTTTTGTATTGGAAAATGTGAGAATGCATTTTATCCTGCAAACGATTCAGAATACAGTACTAAAGTATAAGATATATTTTTGCTTCTTACGATAAGACGCATTTATTGGGGGAACCGTTTTAGGTCCAGGTCACATGACCAAAATGGCCGCCATACCCATATATGGTAACACTCATAAAGCTAAAAGCATCTGGCGGGTCGTGCACTTCAGCTGAAGCACTGGTTTGTCCTTATTGTCGGGGCTTGAATAAATAGATAGGCTGCATAATGCTTCCACAGCTGAAACAGACTGCACACGAGTACTGGTAAACCGCTTAGAGGATCTAAGCCTTCCCCAGGTAAAGCGGTGCGAATTTGACCGTCCGAGTTTATAAACCCTTTTGGTTTCATTGGGGCGACAGGACTTGAGATGGCATTTCATCTCAATGTCGGGTAAGAATTGTGTTGACGGGGACGTTAAACCTCAAATTAAACCAACAAAACATCTGACCGCCACCTAGCGAAAAGAAATCTTCGAACATATTCGCACAGTAAAGATTCAGCTCAGCCTGCGCGTTTGTAAAGTCTGATCTGAGTCTGTGCTGTCTGCTGAATTGTATTTGACACAAAGGATATCACATTTTAAGAAAAACCCAGCAGACGAGTCACATGCAATGTCAAGGTTTGTTTTTCTCTGAGAGAAAAAAAAGGAAGAGAGAAAGAAAGAAAAGTAGAACTTCGTAAGATTATCTACCAACCATCCAAAATATATAATTAAAGATTGAATTAAGATTGATTGATTCATAGCTTGTTGTGGGTTTAACGACACGTCAACCCTTGTGGGCCACTTTGTGTCGTCTACCATAGAAAGAGAGAAGGGAGAAAGAAGAGATAGAAGAGGAATGAAGGAGAGGGACAGAGGCGAAATATTTGTTTGTTTGATTTTAGGTTTAACATCGTCCCCGTCAACACTGTATAGGTAATTTTGGAGACGTTGCTTCCAATTTTTTGGGACTTTTACCCGACATTGAGATGGAATGACATCTCAAGCCCTGTCGCCCAATGAAACCAACAGGGTTTATAAGCATGGACGGACCGACTCGTACCGCTTTGCCTGGGCAGACTTAGATCCTCTAAGCGGTTAACCAGTACCCGTGTGCGGTCGGTAACAGCTCTGCATGGAAGCACCATGCAGCCCATCTTTTTCTTCAAGCCCCGATGGGCGGGGGCCGACAGAGGCGAAAAAGGAAAATGAGTTAGCAAGTAAAATTTTCTATGGTCATCGACTAGGCTTGTCAAGTTAAAATTTGGCCCCGGGGTTATTGGACATAGTGTATCGATACAAGGAAGCAACTTGCACTTCCGCCAAAACCAAGAAAATTTCTGACACCTTTTTTTTATCCAGTTGGTAATCTATAGGTAACCAGTGATGTGATTTTTGTTAGCTGGATTATATAATTGTCATTATTTTGGGGTAGGTATATTTTTTTCTTTTCAAAAGTCGAGAGATTTTGCAAGATACATGATGAAAACCCGCCTATTAAAACATAAAGAAAATTATACCACCGCAAAATGAAAATTTTCAGATAAAAAATTATGCGATTTCGCATATTTCTGATCAAAACATAGATTGTGGGAACTCGTTTGTCTAACGAGTACCCACAAACTATGCTTTTGAGCAGAAACAAGAAAAAATATTAACACCTCTGAACCCTAGTTTTACAACATAAAAGTGGGGTTTAAGGGTTGGGGTTAAAGTATACAGGCGTGCTTTCGTGATGAAAGGCAAAGTGAAAGTTCTGTCATTTCTCATTGTCGAAAACGAACCAATTCTCAAACTATTTTAGCCAGGGGTCTACTCTTGATTGTTTTTTAGCAAATCCTTTCTTTTAAGAGTAGGCCCCCTTTCGGAGGGTTTTGTTTTCTTTTAAAGGCTCAGCAAACACTGTTTAGGTCAATTTGCCTAACCGCAACTTTCCCGTGCAGGCTTCTGATCACCAGTGAGACAAGCATCCTTCTGCGCTACAAAGGCGGCAAAACGTACAGAAAGCTGGAAAGTCGTATTCTAACATGAAACATTCTCTCCCTTCCGCTGGTTTTTAAGATTTCCAGCGAAAGAATGTGCACTGTACTGGTTAATCGCTTACGTATAAGTCTTCCCACGAAAGTGTGGATAAATAGACTGGCTCGATATGACTTAATTAGAATTAACTGGGCCGTTAAACTTCAAATCAAACAAAACAAAGGAAAAAAGTGTATGTTCCGGTAAATCACATTTTGTCTATTATAAAGTGGGGCTTCAGCCCCCGTCCATCGGTTGCATGATGCTTCCAAGCAGAGCTGAAACCGACCCGCACACGAGTACTTGTAAACCGCTTACAGAATCCAAGACTGCCCAGGCAATGCGGTGCGAGTCGGACCGTCCATGCTTAAAAACCTTATTGATTTCATCGGCGGCAGGGCTTGAGATGTCATTTCATCTCAATTTCGGGTAAAAGTCCCGCAAAATTTGAAGCAACGTCTCCAAAATGACCTTTACAGTGTTGATGGGGACGTTAAACCCCAAATAATAATAATAATAATAAAAATAAAATAAAGTGGGGCTTAGAGTGGTGTTCATTACATGGGCTTGTTAACGCGAAGAGTAAAGGAAACACCATATTCTACAACATGGGTGCTACTCAATAGAAATGAATTGAGTCCGAGGGGAGCAAATTCTCCCTAAGAGCAGCCCCTTCAGTATGCAATGGCCATTGCTATTTTAGGTGATTTGTCTATACAGTGTTGACGGGGACGTTAAACCTCAAATAAATCAAACAAACAAACAAATAAAATTGTCTTTATTGCAAATACAGTAAAATTCCGCTAATAAGACCACCAAAAATTGAGACAAATTCTGCTTTAAAAAGCTTATAATATTATAGTAATTGAAGTAATTCTTTCCTTGCATTTTCTGCGTACAGTGGTCCACTGGTCAGAGACCACTTTTGGGACTGTTCAAAAGTGGTCTTTAAGACCACTTTTGAACAGTCCATAAGGTGGTCTTAATATAGGAATTCTACTGTATTTTACATCCGTCGCACATGCGAAAAATGCGTATTGTGCGAAGCGAAATGGGTTGGGCCAGAAGATTACGATCCGTACCGTACATACTCTTTACAAATACAAGTCATATAGTTCATCAACGACCTTTGAGAGTTCAAAGATTAAGCGTGACAAGACTATTCCATTTTTTAGGGGAAGCAGGTTTCGGACAACATTTATACTTGAATTTAAATACATAGGTAAATGTTTTGACATTTCCATCATGTAAAAGTCTTGGCTTAGTGGTTTCGTGTTATGCTTAGCACTGCGAGTCAAACTAGAACCTTTTAGCCGAGTAGGGTTCGAGTCCCAGTGGCATACATATTTTTCTTTATTATTTTCTATTTAATTTTCATCTTTATTTGTTTAATTTCTAATGTTTATAGTTAGTTTCTTTATTTGTATTTTTCATATTTTATCTTTCCCTTATTATTTTAAACAGTTATATTTTATTACATTTTATAATGTTCAGATACATTTCAACAAAGCATTCAAACATGCAGCTTCGCCTTCACTGACAGTATATATCATGATGGTATCCATCTTAGTCACATTTTTGATAATTTTACTAGAATCCGAGCCACAACGATTCCCTTGCGCTCGTTTCAAATACATACATCTAGTGTGATGGCCCACGTCCATCGGGGTTTTGAGAAATAGATCGGCTTTTTAACAGAGCTGGAATTGATCACACATGAATAATAATCTCTTAGTAAATCTAATGCTCGCCCGGCAGGCAAAGTGTTGTGAGTTGGCCCGTTCATTCATATAACCCCTTTTGGTTTCATTAAGAAAGCAGGGTTTGAGATGTCATTTCACAAAAGCATGCCTATACAAAAATATTGGAAATATTTACTACCAAAAGAACGAAAATTTTGATAAAAATTTACAATATTTATATCTTATTTTTGTTCCAAACATAGATTGTGGGCACACGTCAGAACCGCCTCGGCGAAGCAGTTCTAACGAGTATCTACAATCTATTAATTAGAGCAGGTACGTGTATAAAGAAAATATTGTTTACCTCCAAGTTTTACCATATGAACGTCGGGTTTGGTGATGTCAAAATTATAAGGGCGTGTTTTAGTGATGTCATCTCAATGTCGGGTAGAACCCCACAGAATTGGTAGCTACGTCTCCAAAATGGACGGGGACGATAAACCACCAATCATACAAACAAACCAATATCTTGTGTGACCCACTTATATGATTTACGCGGTAAACGCGTGATCAAATTTACGAAAACTGCTAGGAAAAGAAAAAAAAAAGTAATAATACATAAATACAAACCTCCCCCAAGCCTTGAACCTTAGACCACCATGTTGGCAGACGCGTTACTAGACCCTCTCGACTATACTTCTATGTTACATAAGATTACGAATAGGACGATAGCTATCGCTAAGTGTGAAAATACCAATTGAAGGCGATTTACCTAAAATATGGACGAGTCCAAAATTAAAAGTGCAGTCACGTCTCACTGCGTTTTGAACGACTATAACAGATGACAATGAACACAAAATAGCTTTTTTCCATTTTCCAAACAATGATAAGAGAAAGAGGGAGAGTACTGGTTGCCAGGCGAGCTAGGGTTCATATAGTTATCAAATTATTACGAGCGATGATTACCCCTTTAAGAGTTGACCCCTATTGACATGAGAGACACAGATACTTGCAGGAGTTGCCTCCACTGAAGGCGTACCCATTCATAAATGATTATTGTAACGATCAAAATTAAGCTCGAGATGTCTGCTTCCAGATATAAAATATTATGGTACAGAAGGTATCACAAACAAATGAGCTAAAACAACCATCTTAAAAGAAGAGATGGTGGTGGAATTCCGAATGTTTTCAGGAAGATTATTCCAAAGAGATATAGCAGGAACAAATGATCTAGAAACTAGAAATTGTGTTTGTAAAACCTTATGCCCCCAACCATATGCTTGTCCCTAAATGGGACAGTAAACAGTACCTCATGGTCATTTGCATTAAAAACTAGAATCACGCAGTCGATGGCACGCCATCGCATATCCCCACGCTTTTTTAAAGATACGCCACTATATAAGTTCTCAAATGCAACTCCCACCCAATCTTAAGATCAAAATTCCGAAAGTGTCATGCACTCCTCAGACCAAAGACCTTTCAGCTCACAAAGTTTCATGTTTCTATCTGAAACGGCGTAGGAGGAGTTATCGGGTAATCGTTAAAAAGGGGGTTATGGGGGTGAAAATCCAAGTTTTTGACCTCTGGTGACCTCAAACCTGACCCTAGGGGTCAAATTTTGATTGTTATGTATTCTAATCATTATGCCGTTCGATTTGATATGTCACACGACCAGGTTCTGAAAACTTTGATTTTTTATCCCCGGGGCACCCCACCCCCTGGCCTGGCCCCTAGGGGTAGGATCAAAATTCTGAAAGTGTCATGCACTCCTCAGACCAAAGACCTATCAGTTCCCAAAGTTTTAAGTTTCTAGCTGTAAAAGTGTGGGAGGAGTTATCCGGTAATCGTCAAAAAGGGGGTTATGGGGGTGAAAATCCAAGTTTTTGACCTCTGGTGACCTCAAACCTGACCCTAGGGGTCAAATTTTGATTGTTATGTATTCTAATCATTATGCCGTTCGATTTGATATGTCACACGACCAGGTTCTGAAAACTTTGATTTTTTACCCCCGGGGCACCCCACCCCCTGGCCTGGCCTCTAGGGGTAGGATCAAAATTCCGAAAGTGTCATGCACTCCTCAGACCAAAGTCCTATCAGTTCCCAAAGTTTTAAGTTTCTAGCTGTAAAAGTGTGGGAGGAGTTGTCCGGTAAGACGGACGGACGACGTACAGACGACGGAGACAATTACAATATCCCCACTTTTTCTTCGAAAAGCGTGGGGATAATAAACCGGTCAAATATTAACAAATTTTAAACAACAGTTATTCAGGTCATCTATGCCTTAGTAGCAAACAGACTGCCAAATATCATGAGCCTAGCTCAAGTGGTTCTCCAATTATTTTGTTCACAAAGTTTCCCATGTCCAAAAGGGGGCATAACTCCATTAAATATCTTCAGAATTTCGTCAAAAGTTAATCAGGTCATCTACACATTAGACCCAAATTGTATGCCAAATATCATGAGCCTAGCTCAAGCGGTCCTCCAGATATTTTCTTCACAAGGTTTCCCTGTAGCCACAATGCATAAGTCCAAAAAGGGGCATAACTCCGATAAGTATTTCCGGAATTTCGTCAAAAATTAATCAGGCCAGCTACACATTAGACCCAAACTGTACGCCAAATATCATGAGCCACGTGTTGTTTCCTTGAGCAAGACACTTTATCCACATTGAGCAAGACACTTTATCCACTTTGCTTAGTACTGGTTCCTACCCAGGAAAAGAGGGCCACATGGAAGAATAGTACTAGTACTAAATGTGTTACCCTCTATAAATAAGGTTTATTATTATTATTATTATTATATCATTATTATTATTATTATTATTATTATTATTATTATTATTATTATTATTATTATTATTATTATTATTATTATTATTATTATAGCTCTAGCGGTTCTCCAGATATTTTGTTCACAAGGCTTCCCTATAGCCACAATGCATGAGTCAAAAAGGGGCATAACTCCGCCAGGACAAGTCCGACGGAAAAGAAAAAAAATACGGGTCCGCTTATTTTTCATGCTCATCCCATATATGAAATTTCAAGATCCTAGCTCAAGCCATTCTGTAGTTTACCTAGGTACTTAAAGCGTAACGGACGGACGGACTGACGGACGGACAGGGCAGAACCTTAATCAGGTCATCTACACATTAGACCCAAACTGTATGCCAAATATGATGAAATATCATGAGCCTATAGCTCCAGCGGTTCTCCAGATATTTTGTTCACACGGTTTCCCTATAGTCAAAATGCATAAGTCCAAAAAGGGGCATAACTCCGTTTTCGGAATTTCGTCAAACATTAATCAGGTCATCTACGCATTAGACCCAAACTGTATGCCAAATATCATGAGCCCAGCTCAAGCGGTTCTCAAGATATTTTGTTCACAAGGTTTCGCCATAGCCACAATGCTTAACTCGAAAAAGGCGCATAACTCCGTTAAAAATTTCGGAATTTGGTCAAAAGTTAATTAGGTCATCTACACATTACACCCAAACTGTATGCCAAATACCATGAGCCTAGCTCAAGCGGTTCTCCAGATATTTTGCTCACAAGTTTTCCTATAGCCACAATGCATAAGTCCAAAAAGGGGCATAACTCTGTTAAATATTTCCGGAATTTCGTCAAAAGTTAATCAGGTCATCTACACATTAGACCCAAACTGTATGCCAAATATCAGTATAATCGCCTCTTTATAAAGGTTTTGTAAAGAAACGGAGCGTATTAAGCCCGTAACGATACGTGTCCTTTCATGTTTTTTTTTTTTTTTTTTTTTTTTTTTGTTTCGTTCTTCTAAACTATCTTTTTCGAGCACATACAACAGAAGCATATTCAAGAACTGGTCTTAAAATGATATGTTAACTTGATTCATATATAGCTTTCCGGCTTAAAAAGAACTTGATTTAGTCCTATAGATAACCATAATAAGCCGAATAATGGATATCTATAATTCTAATTATAGATATCCATAAACTGAATTATGGATATATCCATATATCGAATTATTGATGTCCATAATTCAATTTATGGATATCATTAATTCAGAGCGATTTATGGACATCAATAAATCGAATTATGGATATCACTTATTCCAATTATGGATATCAATAAATCAAAATATGGATATCCATTATTCCGCTGATTTATGGATGTCCATTATTCGAATTATGGATATCCACAAATCGAATTATGGATATCTATAAATCGGGCTGAATTATGGATATCCATATTTCGAATTATGGATAGCCATTATTCACCGCAAAGCCTTTGGTTTTCGAATTATGGATATCACTTATTCCAATTATGGATATCAATAAATCAAAATATGGATATCCATTATTCTTCTGATTTATGGATGTCCATTATTCGAATTATGGATATCCACAAATCGAATTATGGATATCTATAAACCGGGCTGAATTATGGATATCCATATTTCGAATTATGGATAGCCATTATTCACCGCAAAGCCTTTGGTTTCCGTCATTATTTATTGCATTTATTTGCCAAGATGTATTACGTCAAATAATGTTTTGAGCCATAATAAATATTCCTTCAATACTCGTATGCCGTGCTCTTAATAGGAATGGATACACCTGTCACTCGGGACTTCCGACAACATTCGGGACGTCCTGTTTAAAAAGTTCGACAACTTTCGGCACTTCCTGTTTACGAAGTCGGCCAACTTTCGGGACTTCTTATTTACAAAGTGTTACCGAAAAAGCGGGTTCCTCTTAAAGGTGCATTATTGAGCTATCTGGAAAAAAATGCTTCCAAAAATAAAATACATATAGCCGGTATTTTTCTTTAAAACAATATAAATTAATGCATTTTATGCAAAAATGCGAACAATTATGATGACAGGTAAACGAGTTTGAGAGGGATTCCTTAACTAGGTTTCGAACACAAGTTAGATCTATTTTTAGTTCGTGACAAAAATAGAATCCCCATATATGACGTTATGCCACGTTCATTTTTGGCCTTGTTTGCTTAGGCCATGCCTGAATCGGAAAAAAATATGACGCTGAATACCATGTCATAAGTAACGACACTCAGAGACGATACTGTCGCCATGTATGTGTAAAGTGACAGAATTATTTTTAGAACAGAAATTCCGAACACATGTTCAGAGCGAAGGGTAAACATGAATGAAAACGAACGTTTTCACAAAGTTCTGAAGCAGTATTTGGCTCCAAAAGTGTACACATGACAAAGGAGTATGCATTGAAGATAAAAACTAGAAAAAAAAATTGAGACCCGGTAGCTCAATAATGCACCGGGCAGATTTTCCCGCCATTTTTCCAAGGGAGACAACTTTCAGGACTTTCTGTTCGTTTTATAAGCCATGTCCCACTGAAAAAGAGGTCCACTCAGGAGTCAATTTTTTCCTTTAAGAGTTGACAAAAATACTTTTGCAGGATATATCTTCCCTGAAGGTGTCTGCATTCCCCTTAAATGAAAGAATTATTTGCTTCTTATGAGTAAATTCTTTTCTTTAAGAGTAAGGCCTATTATTTTGGAAAGAGTTGTGTCCCCTGACGTTGAACCAATGTCTCTTAATATTTCTTTCAGATCTTTGTATGGTTCAATGATGGGTCTGAACCGCCGCTACACCCACCTTATTTTGATAGTAACAGCCTACGCATTCCTGTTACTAACAGTTAGATGGACCTTTCTTCAACAGGTACGTACTGGTGTAAATACAGTAAAATTCCTATATTAAGACCACCTTTGGGACTGCTCAAAAGTGGTCTTTACGACCACTTTTGAACAGTCCCAAAGGTGATCTCTGAGCAGAGGACACTGTGTGCTGAAAACACACAGGAAGAATAACTGCAACATACTAAATAAGCTTTTTGTAGCAGAATAAGTCTTAATTTAAGGTGGTCTTAATAGCGGAATGTTACTGTATAGGTAGCCCCCAGAGGGGCTTGAAGAAATATATGGAATATATGGGCTGCACGATGCTTCCACGCAGAGCTAACTCCGACCCGCACACGAGTATTGGTAAACCGCCTAGAGGATCTAAGCCTGCCCAGGCAAAGCGGTGCGAGTCGGACCGTCCCTGCTTATAAACACTATTGGTTTCATTGGGCGACAGGGCTTGAGATGTCATTTCATCTCAATGTCGGGTAAAAGTCCCACAAAATGGATGCAACGTCTCCAAAATGACCTTTACAGTATTGACGGGGACGTTAAACCTCAAATCAAACAAACAAAGACGCGAACACACCATCAATTGAACAAGTCCGTGAAATGAACACCCCCTGACACCCCACTTTATATAGAGAAAACTGGGGTTTACGGGGATAAACATTATTTTTCTAATTTTTACACCAAGACATAGATTGAGGGTACTCGTTAGAACCGCCTCACTGAGGCGGTTCTAACTCGCACCCTCAACCTATGTTTAGAGCATTTATAAGAAAAATATCAAGGATTTTCATCGGAAAAGTACCCATTTACGAGATGAGAAAAATGCACTATGTCGCACGGGTGATCCGGCGGCTAAAGTCACCCTGGACTATACGAAGACACTTCCGGTCAACGAGCTTCCGTAAAGTGTACAACGAAGTCCATGATCAAGAATTGCAGATGTACAGGAAGTTCTTAGACTCAGTACCAATGACACGCGGTTCGCTAGGTGTGTACGGCATTATGGGCGGGTTATTCAGTACAGTTTTGCCGGTTCCAAAACTGTACTGAAAAAAAAAAAAAAAAAAACAATTTAGAGGCTACAATCTGCATTTGCTACAATCCACAGGAAAATGAAGAAGTATATAGCATTTTGGAAACCTGTTAACTTGGAAATTTGCATATATGGACAAAAAATGCCATTTCCAAACCAAATTTGGTGACTGATGGAGTCACAGGCATGTATACTGAAGGAGTTTCTCTCATACACAAGAGGCAATAAAGAAGACACAGTACTTTGGAACAGGAGTTGTCAGAAGACAAAATAGCTCACCTTTTGATAAATTTGTGAATAATATGTGTCTTCCGCTCAGGATAAGGAAGAAAATGGTGGAATCGGCATCACATGTGCAGGTTTGTTGTTGTTCTAGATCTCGCGTTATGGTTACTAATCAATACGGCTGCTCACATTAGCTTCATGGAAGACACAATTCACAAATTTATGTTCGATGGTCCGAATTCGACAGTTACAGCCAATCAAACAGAGAACCGGACACAGTGGAGCTACTCAACCACGAAATCTCATTATTTTACATGAAACGCTCTTCTGGGAAGATGGCATGCACTTTGTCGTTGGTTGTAGACATACACATCATAAATTGGACTGTTGCAAATACGATTTAAGGAAAATTTGAAATTGGAAGGCCCACGGAGAGAAAGCCTTGTTCCATTTTCAATACAACGCCCACGGGCAAGGAAATGGGTACAACGTATATGACAAGACACAGAATTTTTCGGGAAAAATGGTACGGTTGTATGGTCGAAGCACTAGTAAATTTTCATCTCAGATTAGGTTTTCCGATATTAATAATTAGTCCTACATAGTTCAAAGCACCAATTGTGACCTTTAGGAAACGGTCAAAGTTTGTGTGCCTTGTCTTGGCATGTGCATTGCTCTGGTTCTAGCAATATAATCATCTCCTATGGGGAATAGATGCATTGGGTTCATCGCGATCATGAATATGAGAAATGATATCTAAGTCCATGCAGTATTTCTGATAGAAAATTGTATGTTTGTTCTTTTGGCTGAAAATAAGGTAGATAACTTTGCCAAATTCGTGAGACATACCTATTCCATGGTCATTAAAGGACATGATATGATTTGGCTCCTTTTTGGCCCACACTCAACCCCCCCCCCCCCCCCCCATCATTTCACTTGCTCACATGCTTAGTTAATGGAAACATACAGAAACAAATTTTTTCGTCTTCATGTATTTTCAGAATAACTTGACTTTTGATGTGTCTGTATTGAGTCAATAAATTATGACGAAAATAGTAAGAAAAGTGTGATAAAAGTATATCCCTTCGAAAGAAAAAGACAAAAGAAAGTGCCTTTGGAAGCACCTGATTATAGGTTTCAATTGGCGCATTAATATATCAGGTGGCACTGCTAACCATTTGTACACTAAGTGAGTCGTATCTAGTTACCCCACCCACTTGCATTATCATGGAGATATGCGAAAAATGAAAAATTACAGGATCAAAATGAAACACGTACCAAATTATTCCTTGGGTTCTAACTGAAAAATTGAGTAGTTACAACATATATTTATCTTTACTATGAACGGAGTTATGGCAATTTTTATGCTGAAATTTCTGAGAATGACCAAAAATTAAGTTATGAAAAATTAAAAAATAAACACAGTCTACCTTTCATTTTTTTTTTATATTTTCACCACATGTTAACACATCAAAACTTTATCTGTATACAAAATATAAAATATGCAAAAGCAAGGCTAGGCAGGTATATTTTGAAAGCCACAAAGGTGGCAAAATTTTCGATTTTGGTCAAAATCAGCTGGGGTAGGGGTATAGCCATGGTAAAACATACATAAAATGGGAAATCTTACCAGGCCCTTTGTATGCAGTTCGTCGTCGGATACAAGGCAAATATTAAAGTATATACATGTATTGGTAACTGAATTTTTATGCCGGCCACGGTAGCTCAGACGGATGCGCGTCTGCCTGGTGACCAAGAGGACGCTGGTTCGATACCTACCGGGGTCGGCAACATTCTTTTGTGGAGACTAATCATGAAACCTTTTCTACGGTCATTCTCTACCTTCCGCTGATTCAAGAAGGGCAGTTGTCAATTTCTGGCTAAAGAATGTGCACTGTACTGTACTGTTTAATGACATAAAAAGTGTTGACTGGGTCGTTAAACTCCAATACAAGCAATAAGGAAGTTATCCCAAATTATCTTCGGAACACATCCTAACAAGGTTTTATTTTACAAAATCCTAAAAAATGTTGTGCGGCCATGAACAATATCACAATGTATACACACAAAAAAAACCGACAATTTAAGTGTGAAAACGGTAATTAAAAAAGCAAAGAAACATGACCAGTCAACATTTCAGTCAGCCAGTTGGCCAAGTGCTAACTGATCTTGTCTTCCAACAAGTTTAAACAAAATCATTAAATTTATCTATTTTTTTTTTTTTTTTTTTTTTTTTTTGGGGGGGGGGGTATAGTTTTCAATTGTTATGTCTTTGCTACTAACGATTTTGGCCAGTCAGAATATCCGAGGCTTAAAGATATAGTTTAAAAAAAATTCTAATCTATTAAAATCTTATTTAAAATGTTCCTTCCACAAGCATTACTGAAAACAAACCCAAAACAATAAATTGTCAATTTGAACTGGACATTATATTAACGTGGCCAAATTGTCCTACCCAATATTTTTGCTGGCCAAACTGTCCTAGGCCGAATTGTCCTAGGTCGAATCGTCAGGGCGAAATCGTCCTAGATTCATAGTGGGGCAGGGTTATATTGCTAGAACCAGAGCAATGCACATGCCAAGAAAAGACGCATAACTTTGAACGTTTCCTAAAGGTCACAATTGGTGCTTTAAACAATGTAGGACTAATTATTAATATAGCACCCGCCCATCGGGGCTTGAAGAAATAGATGGGCTGCATGATGCTTCCACGCAGAGCTGAAACCAACCCGCACACGAGTACTGGTAAACCGCTTAGAGGATCTAAGCCTGCCCAGGCAATGTGATGCGAGTCGGTCCGTCTATGCTTATACACCCTATTGGTTTCATGGGCGGCAGGGCTTGAGGTGTCATTTCATCTCAATGTCGGGTAAAAGTCCCACAAAATTGGAAGCAACGTCTCCACAATGACCTTTACAGTATTGACGAGGATGTTAAACTTCAAATCAAACAAACAAACAAAAAATATCAATATCGTAAAACCTAATCTGAGATGAAAATTTACTAGTGCTACGACGATACAACTACCATTTTCCCCGAAAAATTTTGTGTCTTATCATATGCGTTGTACCCATTTCCCTGCTCGTGGGCGTTGTATTGCAAATGGAACTATGATTTCTCACCCTGAGCCTTCCAATTTCAAATATTCCTCAAATGGTATAATTTGCAACAGTCCGATTTATCATGTGTATGTCTACAACCAACAAACAAGAATGCTACAGATAAAATTTGGGCCCGATCGGCCCAGTGGCTTCAGAGGAGATGTCGTTTGAAAGTGTTGATGCAGACGCAGACGCCGACGGACAATTGCCTAACCTATAAGCTCCCCAGGAGCCTTCGGCTCTGGTGAGCTAAAAAGTGCATGCCATTTTCCCAGAAGAGCTTTTCATGTTAAATAATGAGATTTCGTAGTTGAGTAGCTCCACTGTGTCCGGTTCTCAGATTGACTGGCTGTAACTGTTGAATTCGGACCATCGAAGATAAATTTGTGAATTATATATGTCTTCCGTGAAGCTAATGTGAGCAGGCGTATTGATTAGTAACCATAACACGAGATCTAGAACAACAACAAACCTGCACATGTGATGCCGATCCCGCCATTTTCTTCCTTATTCTGAGCGGAAAAAATTTCCATATAGTGTGCGTTTGTTCCTTACCCTGCGCGCTTGCCTTTACCAGTGTGAAAATGTCCTAACAAGTGTTGACGCTGAATGAATGTCATTTGTCGTGTCATCAGTAACGATTCAGATGGGGACGTTAAACCTCAAAACAAAACAAAAAAAAAAACAACAACAATGAATGAGTTAGATACCAGACTCATTTAAAATAAATAATAAAAAAAAAAAACAGAAAAAAAATTCACAAAATTTATATCAGATCGAACGGTATTGCATCAGCTTGATGATCAAAGCACTGGCAGCACTGGTTGGTCGATTGCATCACGAAAACACGCCTTAATAAGTCTGAACCCTTTGAACCCCACTTGCATATGGTTAAACTAGGGTTTACAGGGGCATATCTTATTTTTCTTATTTCTGCTCTAAAATATAGATTGTCGGTACTCGTTAGAACCGCCTCGATGAGGCGGTTCTAACGAGTACCCACAATCTATAATCGAGGCGGTTCTAACGAGTACCCACAATCTATATTTTGAGCAGATATAAGAAAAATATCAATTTTTCATCATAAAAGTTTAGTTTTCTTCGGCGGTTAAGTTTACAATGTATTTGTATAGGCGTGTTTACTTAATGGTGTGAGAGTAGGTCAGGTCAGTTGGTCGTGAAAAGGAAATGTACTATTTTGTTTTAACCCCAAAATTCGGTACTTTACGCATCCAGTGCAGGCTCTGATCAGTGTTTGCACTGTTTGCCAAGTTCCCCGTTTGGGACCCTAGGCGATATTAAAACACTCTTGGACAGCGAAAAAGCATTCACCGTACTGGTTAATCGAGCCTCTCCGCCAATCTGGGCTTGGAGAAATAGATTGGGCTGCTTGGTGGTTCCGCTCAGAGCCGAAACCGACCGAAGTTATTATGTTTATTGAGTTATGCTGTTATATATGCCAGTAATGGCCCTCGATTGAATAAATAAAAGTATTGTATTTCATTATGAACTCGTGAATCAACCTTGCTAAAGTCAAGTAGAGAACAATCTTCACAGTGTGTGTGGCGGGGAGTGTCGATTGTTGGATACCTTATCGATCTTGAATCTTTCCTGCGATTGTCAACCTGACCAATAAAGTACATTACTTATCGCTTATAGCTGGTGGCCGCCATCAGGAAAACACACCTATATAAATTTGACCCCTTTAAACCCCACTTTAATATAGTAAAACTGGGGTTTAAAGGGGTATGCATTAATTTAATTTCTGCTTTAGATTATGGGTATTCGTTAGTGCCGCCTCGTCGAGGCAGTTCAAAAACAGATTGTGGGTACTCGTTAGAACCGCCTCGTCGAGGGGGTTCTAACGAGTTACCACAATCTATGTTTTGAGCAGAAAAATGAAAAATATCAGATTTTTTTAACTGAAAATTTTCACTTTTTGGTGATAAATTTTCAACATATTTTAATAGGCGTGTTTTCGTAATTTATGCCAAGTTTAAAGTGACCAAGGCTATGTCAAGCCGTGCAGCTCGGAATAAAAAGAAGCAAATTCTTTCCTTTAAGTAGCACCCCAATGGAAGGCATTGTCTCCCAATGGATAACACAGCGTTTTAGAAATTCATTACCAAAACACGCCTATATAATACTGACCCCACTTTTATATAGTAAGACTGGGGTTTACAGGGGTTAACCTTATTTTTCTTATTTCTACTCCAACATACAGATTGTGGATACTCGTTAGAACCGCCTCAATGAGCCGCCTCAATGAGGCGGTTCTAACGAGTACTCATTAGAACCGCCTCAATGAGGCGCTCAATGAGGCGGTTCTAACGAGTACGCACAATCTATATTTTGAGCAGAAATAAGAAAAATATCCCAATTTTTCATCTAAAAATTTTCACTTTTTTTAGGTGATAAAGGCTACAATGTATTTGTATAGGCATGTTTTCGTAATGTGTCTCCTATGATGGTATAATCATTGCTCTTTACAATGTCTTTATTTCTACAGGTTGGCAACTTATTAGGACACAAACATGCTGAAAGAATGCATCCGATACGAACCCTTAGGCAAGCTGATGAAAGACTTATTTATGAGCCACAAACTGTCGACTCCATACCACCACCCAATCAAATCACCGCTCCACCACATGAGAAAGGGGTGTGGCCAGATGTGAGGACAATAAAAAGGAAAAGATCAGCCCGAGGGAGAACATTGAACACACTGAGAGCAGTTTTTACAAACTTCTTACACCCATAATTGCAAATTTTGCAATATCGCAACGAATCTGTGTAATAAGACTCCCTTGCAAATCACACTTTATAGAGCATTAGGGTGTATAAGTGTACACAAGTTCGTTGGAAATTTGTGCTCCAATGGGTACACGAGTCCATAGGAAGTTTGTGTTCCAAGGGTACAGGAGTCTGCAGGAAATTTGTGCTTTAAAACATAGACTGTGAGTACTATTGAGGACTCCAAAACATAGAATGTGGGTACTGCCTCTATGAGACAGTTCTAACAAGCACCCAAATTCAAACATAGATTGTAGGTACTTCTTGAACTGTCTCTAAGAGGCGGTTCTAACGAGCACCCACAATCTGTCTTTAGAGCAGAATTAAGAAAGTAATATTTCCATACAATACAGTGAGACTTCAATGGCTCTATGATGATATCTTTACCATGGCCTTGTTTACCATGGCTTTGTTTACAATTGCTTTGTTTTACCATGGCCTTGTTTACCATGGCTTTGTTCACAATGGCCTTGTTTACCATGTCTTTGATGGCCTTGTTTACCATGGGATTTGATGGCATTGTTTACCATGGATATGATGGCCTTGTTTACCATGGCTTTAATGACCTTGTTTACAATGACCTCATTTAACATGGCTTTGTTTATCATGGCTTGTTTACCACTGCTTTTATGGTCTTGTTTTCCATGACTTTGTTTACCATGGTTTTGTTTACCATGGCTTAAAGTTTGTTTACCATGGCAAAGTCAAAATCATTCTTATCAGTCTCTAGAGAATTCTTTCAAAGTAAGAAATAGTGAGCTCATATATGAGCCCCGCCAAGCGAATTTGTGTCTTCGAGCATTCCGTCATGATAAATTTTAACTGTGCATGCCAAGCCATTCAGAGGGGCCAGGGATATGGCTTTCTGTCTGAAGGTTCCTCTTGATTCACTGCTTGTATGAGCGAGCAGCGAAGGTTCTGGCGAGACTGCGCGGATGCGCAGGCTCGCCTGAACCTTCGCTGCTCGCAAAGGCGATAAGTACCAAAATCGCTTGACGGGGCCCATATAGTCTAGGGAGATTTTGTACTTTTTTCATGAAAATGTATGTTGTATGTACACATTTCTGAGACTGTTCTAATGATTTTATAAGATGATTCTAATGAGTACACACAGCATACTTTATTTTATAGAACATCTAAAAGATATATTACTAAACCATTCCCATATGGTCTGACGGGTGCTATGTGTAACCTTTTGTGGCTTGAACTACCTCCATCTTGAACAACTTTTCATGGTCCCAAAGGTGTTTGAGAAGTTTGACAGTAAATAACAGTTCTAGCAGAGCCATGAATTTAAATGCACCAGACCTTGCAATAGTGACTATGGCGAAGTGTGGAAATTTTCTACAAGGAAAAGCAGTGCTGCGACCATGGAAACCTAGGTTAACCCTTATCTTGCTGAATATTCATTTAAGCCACACCCATTTCTGTCTATCAACCAATCAAATTACTTGATGTAATTTATTGCTACAAATTCATAAACTGAATGCCAAACTGTGTAGATCCTGATCAGATGGCTTCTTCAGAAGCCATCTGATCTGGATCTACACTGTAAAGGTAGGGGTTATCGTGTTACGTGATTCAGCAAGACGAGGGACAAGAATGTGAATGAGCTGACACTGAAGTTACTGTCAGATGTAAATGGCATGAGACTCAAGTGCAACGTGTGTTCTTACCTAATGCCGTCAACCTAGGCAGAATGCACTGACAAGTGTCAATAGAACACGGATGAAGGAAGCACCCTGGTGCCTTAATATTCAACCGGTTCCCATATTTGCTCCTTTTTACATGTACTTAATAACATTTATTTATTTTTTATTTATTGTACACACATTTATGAGAAAATTGATTCCATATTGATCCATATTTGCCCAGGGACACTGACAAATATTGTTGCCACTGATAGGTGGCTGCAGATTTGGGCGGCTGCTCAGTCTACACTGATTGCTAAAAATAAAGGAATTTTCAAATAAAACACAGCAGACAACCCTAAATTTTGGACTGAACCTTTTCAAAGTTAGTATCCCTTATCCTGCTGTTCACAACACCCCCTACCTTTGTAAACAGTGCAGATCCGAAGCCATCTGATCAGGATCTTCACTGTCTATCATGCAGTTTGTGAATTTGAACAGAAACATTATATCATGTAATCTGATTAGCTGATGGTCAGAAATTATTCAGCAGGACAAGGGTTAAGTGGCCATCACATGAACAAGTCTGTGAAATGAATACCCCTAAACCCCACTTTGTATATCACTGGGGTTTAAGGAAGGGCGTATATATTATTTGTCTTATTTCTACTCCAAGATAATGTCATAGGTTCTTGTTTGCAGTAAAAATAAGAAAATTATCACAGATTTTCATTAGAAAAGTAGCTACTTTGGAGATATGAAAAAAATGCACTGGGTGTGTTATCGTAATATAGAGTATCTTTCAAATAAGGGTGGAACTGTACACTACAATTGCAGACAAACAACAGAACGACAAAGACTGATATTTATTTCACCATTGTTAGTGGTTGAACATCGAATCAATTACAAGTAATGCAATGATATTTCCAAGTATTTTCTCATTAATTTTTTGGAGAATTTCTTGTGATTTACATGTATCTGAAATGTCAATCTGATTGAAACAAATAAATAATATTTTTGAAACAAGAGCTGTCACATAACAGCATAGCTCGCCTGTTTCGCGCCTTCAAGATTTAAGGTAAAACTATTGAACCATGAAATATAGGTCACACTCACCTACATATATTTTGAGGTCAATCATCAGGTCACATGGAACATATATTCCAAATATTACATTTCAGAATCAGATAGTGTCTCAATTATAAGGCAAAATTATTGAACCATGAAAATAGGTCACAATGACCTAGATATATTTATATGTCAATCATCTGGTTATTCAGATATGAAGTTTCTCCACCAAACAGTATTCAAGATGTAAGTCAAAGTCACTGAACCATGAAATATAGGTCACAGTGACCTACATATGTTTTGAGGTCAATTATCTGGTTGCATTGAAGTAATATCCCAGGTATAACATTTCATTATCAAAATAGTATTCAAGGTATTGGCAAAATCACTGAACCAAGAAATATAGGTCACACTGACCTAGATATACTTTGAGGTAAACCATCAGGTCACATGGAACTAATAATTAAGGTGTGGTATTTCTTCATCAAATAGTATTCAAGATAATAGGCAAAATCACTGAACCATGAAATATAGGTCACACTGACCTTGATATATTTTGAGGTCAATCATGGGGTCACATGGCACTAATATCCCAGGTATGACATTTCTCCAACAAATAGTCTTCAAGATATAAGGCAAAATCACTGGACCGTGAAAAGTAGGTCACCATGACCATCACCCTTTTACACTTGAAGCAATGTCACATTGTTGGCTGATATATAACCAACTGTGTCTATATCTTGTTAGCATTATGGAAATGTACATAAATAACAAAGGTGTCCTAGATTTTGACATCTAGCCCCACCCTATCCCCCCTTCCAGGTATGAACCTAGGGTAGTGTTGTCTTGGAATCTCAAGACACTCCCAGAAAAATGTGTGCTTTGTGATGAGTGTCTGTTGAGATATAAGCATTTCAAAAACTTGAACAGTTTTACAGAGGTGTTCTAGATTTTGACCCCTAGCCCCATCCCGGGGCATGTTGTCTTTGAATGTCAGAAGACCCTCCCAGGTACTTAAGTTCCAAATATGAGTGCTCTGTGATGAGTAATTGTTGAGATATAAGCATTTGAAAAACTTAACGCAGTGTGACGGGAACACAAACGCACATGCAAATGCGCACATCCGAGGTGACAACAATAGCTCTCCATGTACTTTGACAGGCGAGCTAAAAAGGTTCCTTATGCGAAACAATTGGATTTCATACTTATATGGTCAAGGGTGGCAACCTAAGTCATAACAGAGATGTCATACCCATTTCAGAAGTGGCCATATTGGTGTAAATAGAGTAGATAAAATGCTTCAAACTAGATATGTACATTACGAGTCTTTAGAAAACATACTTCAGCTGGTAATGAACCTGGGTGAGCTAATTTTACCCAGACACATTGAAAAGGCTTCGATACCTTTGCCACAAGATTTGATTCGGCGCTGTAAACAATGGTAGTTCCGACATCATTGCAAAATCAGCTTGTGTCGGGTTATTTAAAGAAAGAGCCACATTTCTGAGACAGATTTCAGTATGTTTGATTCTTTTATGACCTAACGCACCGACTGCGCCTATACTTGTTGTGACAAATGCCTTTTTGTGTAGTAAACGCGGACAAGCCTACTACTAATGGTTATGACATCACTGCTATGACGTAGGTTGTTCCGCCTGATGGTTAAACTGTAAGTTTGCATGCAAGTGAAGGCAATGATCAGGAATCAACACAGTTACTGTACACCTCATTTTGTAATCAGAGCTAGCCCTTAATAAGCTAAGAAAAACTGCATTTTAACCAGAGGACCAGTGGTCCTGTAAACGCTCACCTGACATCAACCCAGGGCTACCATTTGAACAAACTATGATAGGTCGAGTAAATAAGTCCAATTTTTTTTTAAAATCCGTCCAATAATGGTCCAAGTACCCAATTCTACTTGCCAAGTTTCAATGTCATTGGCCTTATGGTTCCAGAGAAGAAGAATTTGAAAGGTTTTTACTTTGTATGGGCATGGACGCCATCTTGGTCATGTGACCTGGACCGTATTAGCAGTTTTCATTAGTTCATCGCATAAAGGCTCCGTATCAAATTTTATTTCAGTTGGCCCAGTAGTTTCTGACATATGGAACCTGAGTGATCTTGGTCCCAGACCTTTCTTTCCCATAAATCTTCATGTATTCAGTTACTTTACATGATCTACCAATTTTTGTGACACTGTCTTCAATGGTTTCATAAAAATCCATTATTTTCACTTTTTCCCATGCAAAAGCCTAAGTCGGCAAATTTGACATTGGCGTAAAATAGGTCACGGTCAATCCAGGATCACCATTTGAACAAATTATGATAGGCCTGAGTGCTATGTGCCAAGTTTCAAGGTCATTGGCCGTACGGTTCCGAAGAAGAATGTTAAAGGGTTTTTACCATATATGGGCATGGCCACCATCTTGGTCATGTGACCTGAACCATATCAGCAAATTTTCATTTGTTCATCACAAAAAGGATCAATATCAAATTTCACTTGAATTGGTCCAGCAGTTTCTGAGAAAAAAATGTTTGAAATATGGTCCCAGATCACTGAATGACCTTGACCATTCTTACCTATACATCTTCATGTATTCAGTAACTTTACCTGATCTACAAATTTTGGTGAGACTTTCTTCAATGGTTTCCAAAAAAATCCATTATTTTCACTTTTTCCCATGCAAAAGCCTAAGTTGACAAATTTGATATTGCCGTAAAATAGGTCAAGGTCAACCCAGTGTCACCATTTGTACAAACTATGATGGGCCCGAGTACCATATGCTATACGCCAAGTTTCAAGGCCATTGGCGAAGAAGATTTTTAGAGAAGTTCTGGAGAAGAAGATTTATGAAGGCTTTTTACTATATATCTGCATGGCAGCCATCTTGGTCAGGTGATCTAGACCATATTGGCAACTTTTCATTTGTTCAACACACGAAGGCTCCATATTGAATTCCACTTCAATTGGCTCAGTAGTTTCTGAGAAAAAAAAAATGTTTTTTTTTTTAAATATGGAACCTGAGTGACCTTGGTCTAAGGTCAATGAATGACCTTGACCTTTCTTACCTATAGATCTTCATGCATTCAGTTACTTTACCTGATCTACCAATTTTGGTGACACTGTCTTCAATGGTTTTCTAAAAATCCATTATTTTCACTTTTTTCCCATGCAAAAGTCTTAGTCGGCAAATTTGACATTGCTGTGAAATAGGTCAATGTCAACCCAGGGTCACCATTTGTACAAACTATGATGGGCCTGAGTACCATATGCTACTTGCCAAGTTTCAAGGCCATTGGCCTTACGGTTCTGGAGAAGAAGAATTTTGAAATCTTTTAACCATATCTGGGCGTGGCCGCCATCTTGGACACGTGATCTAGATGGTATTGGCAATTTTTCATTTGTTCACCTCACAAAGGCTCCATATTGAATTTCACTTCAATTGGCTCGGTAGTTTCTGAGAAAAAAATGTTTGAAATATAGAACCTGAATGACCTTGGTCTATGGTCAATGAATGACCTTGACCTTTCTAACCCATAGCTCTTCATGTTTTCAGTTATTTTACCTGATCTACAAATTCTGGTGACACTATCTTCAATGGTTTCCTAAAGATCCATTATTTTCACTTTTCTCCATGCAAAAGCCTAAGTCGGCAAACTTGACTTTGCTGTAAAATAGGTCAAGATCAACCCACGATCACCATTTGTACAAGCTCTGATGGGCCTGAGTACCATATGCTACATGCCGAATTTCAAGGCCACTGGCCTTACAGTTCTGGAGAAGATTTTTTAAGGCTTTTTACCATATATGGGCATGGTGGCCATCTTGGTCATGTGATCCAGACCCCGCAAACAAACTTTAATTGCTGGTCAATAGGTCAAGGTCAGCCCAGGGTCACCATTTGTACAAACTATGATGGGCCCGAGTACCATATGCTACATGCCAAGTTTCAAGGCCATTGGCCTTACAGTTCTAGAGAAGAAGAATTTTGAAGGCTTTTTATCATATATAGGCGTGGCCGCCATCTTGGTCATGTGACCTAGACCATATGAGCAACTTTTCATTTGTTCAACTCACAAAGGCTCCATATCGAATTTCACTTCAATTGGTTCGGTAGTTTCTGAGAAAAAAATGTTTGAAATCTGGAACCTGAATGACCTTGGTCTAAGGTCAATGAATGACCTTGACCTTTCTAACCCATAGATCTTCATGTATTCAATTACTTTACCTGATCTACAAATTTTGGTGACACTGTCTTCAATGGTTTCCTAAAAATCCATTATTTTCACTTTTCTCCATGCAAAAGCCTAAGTCGGCATATTTGACATTGCTGTAAAATAGGTCAAGGTCAACCCAGGGTCACCATTTGTACAAGCCATGATGGGCCCGAGTACCATATGATACATGCCAAGTTTCAAGGCCATTGGCCTTATGGTTCTGGAGAAGAAGATTTTTGAAGGCTTTTTACCATATATGGGCATGGCGGCCATCTTGGTCATGTGATCCAGACCCCGCGAACAAACTTTCGTTCCCCCATCCCACTGAGGCTCCATATGAAATTTGGCTTTGATTGGCCCAGCAGTATAGGAGAAGAAGATCTTTGAAAATGGTGGACGGACGGACGGACGGACGGACGGACGACGGACCATGGCTATACTATAAGCTCACCTATGAGCCTAAAGGCTCAGGTGAGCTAAAAATGTCTGTTTCTGTTATCTGCTGCTTTCTTCCAAAATTTTCAAACACATTATTGCATACAGGCAAACAGTGTGGACTCTGATCAGACAGCTCCTAAAAAGCAGTGACAAACAGTGTGGACCCGGATCAGTTGCACCTTGAGGAGCAGTCTAATCAGAGTCCACACTGTCTGCAACAAAGACTTTTACAGAAACCAGCTGACAACACAGCAGATGACAATTGTTGTGACTGGCATCTTAACATCTTCCAATCATCCTTCAAATTCTCTGATCCACTGGTCTGATCAGGGTCTTTACCAGTTCAAGGGTCTACCCCTTCACATGTTAGGCTCTTGCCAGAAAAGAAGAAATATGCAGCAGGGATTTCATTAAGGGTCAACTGTTGGTGCACAGGACCCACTTACTTCAACATCTACTGGTCCAACACTATTGTTACTAGTCCACTGATTGACATTACATGTATTTATAAATAACTGCATCTGCGTCTGTTTATGTCGTCTGCTGCATCTTCTTGAAAACATTTCAAACCTTTTTTTACATACAGGCAAACAGTGTGGACCCTGATAAGACTGCTCCTAGAGGAGCAGTCTGATCTGGCTCCACACTGTTTGTAAAAATGACTTTTAAAGTTACCAGCAGACGACAAAACAGACGACAATTGTTGTGATTGGCATCTTATGGGTTAATGTTTCATGATGTCTTACTCAACCTTCAAGATCTAAACAGGACTAGCAGGAGGCATTTCAGAGCTTTCTTCGTATTTTTCAGAGAAAATAAGGCTTGACATTACAAATGAATCATCTGATAAGCACTTGATTTGTTAACAAAAAATATTTGCATCAGTGCTCTGATGTGCAGAACCAATAACCACACCATGAGTAATCAAGGTCAAGGTCACAATTGAAGGTAATGAAACTGCGGCGGGGGATACAGCCATCCCTCAGACTGCCTTTTTGTTTGTTTTGTTTAGGATATATTTATGTATAAATGAATTTGTTTTAATAAAATTTCTTGAAGTGTAAAAAGCATTCTGGTTATTGATTTCATATAGCAACAAGTTTCAAATTTCTGTATAAACCTTCAAAGAGAGAACTTCAGCAAAATTCTGTTATTCGTCAGATTTCATTTTAAGCTTTGAAGTCTGACGTAAGAAAACAGATTCTGGATGCTCATTAAAACTTCCCCAATGAGACTGTTCTAATGAGTATCCACAACCTGTGTCTTGGAACAATGTTAACCTCTGTACACTGCAGGTTTCTCTTTACAAAGCGGGGATCAGAGGGGTGTCCATTACATGTTACACTTGTTACCCATAAAATGCCAATCACGACAATTGTCGTCTATTTTGTCGTCTGCTGGTTACTTTAAAAGTCATTTTTGCAAACAGGAGCCGTCTGATTTGGGTCCACAATGTTTGCCTGTAAGCAAAAATATTTTTTAAAACAGTTGCAAAAAAAAAAAAAAAAAAAAAATCAGCTGACGACATAAGCAGACGACATTTTCAGATTTTGTTTTTTCTCGGCCTCTAAAGGGTTAACATGATGATATGCTGGCATTTGAGCCATATCAAGAAAAAATTGTCTTTTCATATGAGGCAGCACACAACAAAACCTACATAAAGATGTGTAACCTTCAAATACCCAGGTCAGTCTGCTCATTAACTCGTTGAGACAAGAGATGCTATGTATCTTTCTTTGAATAGCCCGCAGCTATAGAAGGTACATGAGATCAGCGAAGGCTCTGATCAGACTGCGCAAATGCACAGATTGATCGGAGCCTTTGCTGGTTGCACAAGCCTTATCGTAGGTTTTGTTGTGTGCTAGCTCAAAAGCCTTGTCCCATCAGAGTCTGTATGCCCACTGGGGCTTGGAGAAATAGATCAGGCTGCATGGTGCTTGAAGCCCTCCAAACAGCTAAAATGGACGAAACTAGAGTGCTGATAAACCACTTAGAATGTATAAGCAGGAAAAGTGTTTCAAGTTGGACCACTCCTTAAACCCTAGCATTTTTTCTTTGGGCCGTAGGGCTTGAGATGTCATTTCATCTCAATGTCAGGTGAAAGTCCCACAAAATCGGAAGCCATGTCTCCAAAATGACCTACATAGTGCTGATGGGGACACAAACAAAGCTATATTGAGGCTCGCTGATGGCTGACCACAAAGCTTTTTCATGCAGACAGCTTAGTGGAAACCCATGCAGGTTGATCTGAGTCTTCACTGAATCCACAGACATTATTTTGCTTGACTTTACTCATTCAGCAAAATTTGCGTTGAATGTTTGTCAACTGACCCAAAATTATGTATATACTAACTCCAATACTGCTGATGTCTGTGCAACTACCACTGGTATTGAAATCTCGCGCAAATTAGGCTTAAGATTAGGTGTACTGTTTAACCTTTTACTGACCATTGTTTGTTTGTACTGGAGTTTAATGGCCCAGTCAACACTATTTTAGGTAATTTTCGAGCCAGTCAGTTTACTTATCCACACTTCCTGGGCAAACTTATATGTAAGCCGTTAACCAGTACAGTGCACATTCTTTCGCCAGAAACTGACAACAGTCCTTCGTGAATCAGCAGAAGGGAGAGAATGACCGTAGAAAAGATTTCATGATCAATCTCCACGAAAGAATGTTGCCGACCTTGGCAGGTATCGAACCCACGTCCTCCTGATCACCAGTCAGATGCGCATTCGACTAAGCTACCGAGGCTGGCCCTTTACTGACCAATATTTTCTGAAACCCTTTGGAGAGGTCCAGTTACAATGTATGGGGTGTCAGGTTTATTTTATTGTGAGTTTTAATTTGATTTTCTTATAAAGTTACTATAAAGTTTAGCTCTTAAGGGGAATGGATAACCTTTAGGGGAAGATATTTTTGTCTCCCATGTCAATATGGTTCAACTCTTAAAGGGAAGAATTTACTCCTTTACTTTAACAGCTGACCGAATAGGGGTCAACTCTTAAAGAAAAGAATTTGCTCCTCAGGAGCAAATTCTTTCCTTTAAAGGTGCATTATTGAGCTACCTGGTCTCAAAATTTTTTTCTGGTTTTTATTTTTAATTCATAATCCTTTGTCATGTGTACACTTTTGGAGCCAAATACAGCTTCAGAACTTTGTGAAAATGGTCGTTTTCATTCGTGTTTACCCTTCGCTCTGAACATGTGTTCGGAATTTCTGTTCTGAAAATAAATCTGTCACTTTACACATACATGGCGACAGTATCGTCTCTGGGTGTCGTTACATATGACATGGTATTCAGCGTTATTATTTTTTCCGATTCAGGCATGGCCTAAGCAAACAAGGCCAAAAATGAATGTCGCATAACGTCATATATGGGGATTCTATTTTTGTCACGAACTAAAAATAGATCTAACTAGTGTTCAAAACCTAGTTAGGGAATCCCTCTCAAACTCATGTACCTGTCATCATAATTGTTCGCATTTTTGCATAAAATGCATTCATTTGTATTGTTTTAAAGAAAAATACTGGCTATATGTATTTTATTTTTGAAAGCATTTTTTACCGATAGCTCAATAATGCACCTTTAACAGTTGACCCCTTTTTCCAAGGGACAGAGCTTATATAAAAGCGAACAGGAAGTCCAGAAAGATGTCTCGCTTTGAAAAAATTGCGGAAAAATCTGTCAGGTGTTCCCATTCCCCTTAAGATGAAACCCACAACCCTATCTGCCTTGGTGTATGCTGGTCACTTAAAACTCATTGCTGCAAAAAGTACGAACCCAGATCAGACTGCTCCTCTAGGAACAATCTGATCAGGGTCTACACTGCTTGCCTATATGCAAAAGATAGTTTGGAAAAGTTTGCAAGAACAAGAGGGCCATGATGGCCCTGGATCGCTCACCTGATCCATAGAGTAACAAGTGGGCCCCAGGGAGGGCCATAATTGATCCCAGGGTTATAATGTGCATAATGTTGAGGGAGGTCTAAAAAGGTGAAGCTTCAAACCAAATATCAACAAAGGCAATAATTTGAACAATCTTGGCAAAGGTCCACTAGATGAAGCTACGCACCAAATATCAAAGACCTCAGCCTTGCAGTTTCAGAGAAGAAGATTTTTTAAAGATATTCCCTTCATAAGCCTATGCAAAACCAAATGGCCCAAGGGCGGGGGCATTTTTGGCCTCAGGGCTATATTTTAAACAACCTTGATAAAGGTCCACTAGATGAAGCTTCACACCAAATATCAAAGACCTGGGCCTTGCTGTTTCAGAGAAGAAGATTTTCAAAGATTATCTCTATATAAGTCTATGTAAAACCAAAGGGCCCCCTGCGGGGCATTTGCGGCCCAAGGGCTATAATTTGTTCAATTTTGATAGAGGTTCACTAGATGAAGCTTCACAACAAATATCAAAGAAATGGGCCTTGCGGTTTCAGAGAAGATTTTTAACGATTATCCCTGTATAAGTCTATGTAAAACCAAAGGCCCCTGGGGCGGGGGAATTTTTGGCCCCAGGGCTAGAATTTGAACAATCTTGGTAGAGGTCCACTAGATGAAGCTTCATACCAAAATTAAAGACCTGGGCCTTGTGGTTTCAGAGAAGAAGATTTTTAAATATTTTCCCTGTATAGGGGCTTGAAGAAATATATGGGCTGCATGATGCTTCCACGCAGAGCTTAATCCGTCCCGCACACTAGTACTGGTAAACCGCTTGGAGGATCTAAGCCTGTCCAGGAACCGCGGTGCGAGGCGGACCGTCCATGCTAATAAACCTTATTGGTTTCATTGGGCGACAGGGCTTGAGATGTCATTTCATCTCAATGTCGGGTAGAAGTCCCACAAAATTGGAAGCAACGTCTCCAAAATGACCTTTACAGTGTTGACGGGGACGTTAAACCTCAAATCAAACAAATGTATAACCCATTTGTAAAACCAAAGGGCTCTGGGGCGGGGGCATTTGTGGCCCTAGGGCTTTAATTTAAACAATCTTGATAAAGGTCCACTAGATGAAGCTTCACACCAAATATCAAAAACCTGGGCCTTGTGGTTTCAGAGAAGAAGATTTTTTAAAGACTTTCCCTATATAAGCCTATGTAAAAACAAAGGCCCCCGGGGTTGGGCATTTTTGGCCCCAGGGCTATAATTTGAACAATCTTGGTAGAGGTCCACTAGATGAAGCTTCAAACCAAATATCAAAAACCTGGGCCTTGTGGTTTCAGAGAAGAAGATTTTTAAAGGTTTTCCCTATATAAGCCAATGTAAAACCAAAGGCCCTCGGGGCAGGGGCATTTTTGGCCCCAGGGGGATAATTTGAACAATCTTGATAGAGGTCCACTAGATGAAGCTTCACACCAAATATCAAAAACTTGGGCCTTGCGGTTTCAGAGAAGAAGATTTTTAAAGATTTTCCCGGCCTATATAAAACCAAAGGCCCCCGGGGCGGGGGCATTTTTGGTCGCAGGGCTATAATTTGAACAATCTTGGTAGAGGTCCACTAGACGAAGCTTCAAACCAAATATCAAAGACCTGGGCCTTGTGGTTTCAGAGAAGAAGATTTTTAAAGGTTTTCCATTTATAAGCCTATGTAAGATTTTCCCTATATAGGCCTATATAAAACCAAAGGCCCCCGGGGCGGGGGCATTTTTGGCCCCAGGGCTATAATTTGAACAATCTTGGTAGAAGTCCACTAGATGAAGCTTCATACCAAATAGCAAAGACCTGGGCCTTGCGGTTTCAGAGAAGAAGATTTTTAAAATTTTCAGTAAACTAGAAATGCGTCCATAGGACACGGATGCCCCCGCCCGAAAATATGTCTATGTTCATATTCATCCATAGAAAGTTATTGCCAGTGTTTAAGTTTTGGACCCTTTTTATGCCATTTGACCTCTAAGTAATATGACCTTGGAGGTACGGATCTTGGTTTGCACGTGACACATTGTCTCATGATGGTTAACATTTCTTTCAAAATAATTTCAAAATCCATCCAAAAATAAGTAAGCTATTGGCTGCGTTTAAGTTTCGGACCCTTTTTTTTACCTTTGACCTCCAAGTATGACCTTGACCTTGGAGGTACGGACCTGGATTTTGCATGTGACACATCGACTCATGATGGTTAACATTTCTACAAAGTAATCTCAAAATCCATCCAGAAATAAGAAAGTTATTGACTGCGTTTAAGTTTCGGACCCCTTTTTTGACCTTTGACCTCCAAGTATGACCTTGACCTTGGAGGTACGGACCTGGGTTTTGCACGTGACACATCGACTCATGATGGTTAAGGTCCACTAGATGAAATTTCACACCAAATATCAAAGACCTAGGCCTTGTGGTTTCACAGAAGAAAATTTTTAAAGATTTTCCCTATTTCCCTATATAAGTCTATGTAAAACCAAAGGGCCCCGAGGCGGGGGCATTTTTGGCCTCAGGGCTATAATTTGAACAATCTTGGTAGAGGTCCACTAGCCGAAGCTTCATACCAAATATCAAAGACCTAGGCCTTGTGGTTTCAGAGAAGAAGATTTTTAAAGGTTTTCCCTATATAAGCCCGTGTAAAACCAAAGGGCCCCGGGGCGGGGGCATTTTTGGCCCCAGCACTATAATTTGAACAATCTTAGTAGGGGTCCACTGGATGAAGCTTCATATCAAATATCAAAGACCTGGGCCTTGCGGTTTCAGAGAAGAAGATTTTTAAAGGTTTTCCCTATATAGGCCTATGTAAAACCAAAGGGCCCCGGGGCGGGGGCATTTTTGGCCCCAGCACTTTAATTTGAACAATCTTGGTAGGGGTCCATTAGATGAAGCTTCATACCAAATATCAGAGACCTGGGCCTTGCGGTTTCAGAGAAGAAGAGTTTTAAAGATTTTCCCTAGGGCTATAATTTGAACAATCTTGGTAGAGGAAGAAGAAGATTTTTAAAGGTTTTCCCTATATAAGCCCATGTAAAACCAAAGGGCCCATGGGCGGGGGCATTTTTGGCCCCAGCACTATAATTTGAACAATCTTGGTAGGGGTCCACTAGATGAAGCTTCATACCAAAAATCAAAGACCTGCGCCTTATGGTTTCAGAGAAGAAGATTTTCCCTATATAAGCCCATGTAAAACCAAAGGGCCCCGGTTTGGGGGCATTTTTGGCCCCAGCACTATAATTTGAACAATCTTGGTAGGGGTCCACTAGATGAAGCTTCATACCAAATATCAAAGACTTGGGCTTTGCGGTTTCAGAGAAGAAGGTTTTTTAAGTTTTCGGTGAAAAAATCTATTTTTGGCTCCTGTGACCTATATGTGCAACGGACCAGAACTATTTGAACAACTTTGAAAGGGGACCAACTAAGGATCATTCCTGTGAAGTTTGGTCAAAATCCGATCAGTGGTTTAGGAGGAGATGTCGTTTGAAGAAATTGTTTACGCACGGATGACAGACAAAAAGTGATCCTAATATAAAACACAAGAGGGCCATGATGGCCCTGGATCGCTCACCTGATCCATAGTGTAACAAGTGGGCCCCAGAGAGGGCCATTATTGGCCCCAGGGCTTTAATGTGCATAATGTTGAGGGAGGTCTTAAAGGTGAAGCTTCATACCAAACATCAACAAAGGCTATAATTTGAACAATCTTGGCAAAGGTCCACTAGATGAAGCTACACATCAAATATCAAAGACCTGGGCCTTGCAGTTTGAGAGAAGAAGATTTTTTTTTAAAGATATTCCCTACATAAGCCTATGCAAAACCAAATGGCCCCAGGGCTATATAAATCTATGTAAAACAAAGGGCCCAGGGGGTGGGGGCATTTGTGGCCCCAGAGCTATAATTTGAACAATCTTGGTAGAGGTCCATTAGATGAAGCTTCATACCAAATTTCAAAGTCCTGGGCTTGTGGTTCCAGAGAAGAAGATTTTTAAAGATTATCCCTATATAAGCCTATGTAAAGCCGAAGGGCCCCGGGGCAGGGCCACTTTTGGCCCCAGCACTATAATTTGAATCATCTTGGTAGGGGTCCTTTAGAAGAAGATTCATACCAAATATAAAAGACCTAGGACTTGTGGTTTTAGAAAAGAAGATTTTTAAAGATTTTCCCTATATAAGTCTATGTAAAACCAAAAAGGCCCGGAGCAGGCGCATTTTTTGCCCAAGGGCTATAATTTGATAATTTGAACAATCTTGGTAGGGGTCCACTAGATGAAGCTTCATACCAAATATCAAAGTCCTGGGCCTTGCGGTTTCAGAGAAGAAGATTTTTAAAGATTTTCCCTATATAAACTTATGTAAAACCAAAGGGCCCCGGGGCGGGGGCATTTTTTGCCCAAGCACTATAATTTGAACAATCTTGGTAGGGGTCAACTAGATGAAGCTTCATACCAAATATCAAAGTCCTGGGCCTTGCGGTTTCAGAGAAGAAGATTTTTAAAGATTTTCCCTATATAAGCCTATGTAAAACCAAAGGGCCCCGGGGCAGGGACATATTTGGCCTCAGCACTATAATTTGAATAATCTTGTTAGGGGTCCTTTAGCTGAAGCTTCATACCAAATATAAAAGACCTAGGCCATGTGGTTTCAGAGAAGAAGATTTTTAAAGATTTCCCTATATAAGTCTACGTAAAACCAAAGGGCCCCGGGGCGGGGGCATTTTTGGCCCAAGGGCTATAATTTCAACAATCTTGGTACGGGCCCATTAGATGAAGCTTCATTCTAAATATCAAAGTCCTGGGCCTTGCGGTTTCAGAGAAGATGATTTTTAACGATTCTGCCTATATAAGCCTATGTAAAACCAAAGGGCCCCGGGACGGGGGCATTTTTTGCCCAAGCACTATAATTTGAACAATCTTGGTAGGGGTCCACTAGATGAAGCTTCATACCAAATATCAATGTCCTGGGCCTTGTTGTTTCAGAGAAGAAGATTTTTAAAGATTTTCCCTATATAAGCTTATGTAAAACCAAAGGGCCCCGGGGCGGGGACATTTTTGGCCCCAACACTATAATTTGAACAATCTTGGTAGGGGTCCACTAGATGAAGCTTCATACCAAATATCAAAGACCTGGGCCTTGTGGTTTCAGAGGAGAAGATTTTTAAAGATTTTCCCTATATAAGCCAATGTAAAACCAAAGGGCCCCGTGGCGGGGGCATTTTTTGTCCCAGCACTATAATTTGAACAATCTTGATAGGGGTCCTCTAGAAGAAGCTTCATACCAAATATCAAAGACCTGGGCCTTGTGGTTTCAGAGAAGAAGATTTTTAAAGATTTTCCCTATATAAGCCAATGTAAAACCAAAGGGCCCCGTGGCGGGGGCATTTTTGGCCCCAGCACTATAATTTGAACAATCTTGGTAGGGGTCCACTAGATGAAGCTTCATACCAAATATCAAAGTCCTGGGCCTTGTGGTTTCAGAGAAGAAGATTTTTAAAGATTTTCCCTATATAAGCCTATGTAAAACCAAAGGGCCCCGGGGCGGGGGCATTTTTGGCCCCAGCACTATAATTTGAACAATCTTGGTAGGGGTCCACTAGATGAAGCTTCATACCAAATATCAAAGACCTGGGCCTTGTGGTTTCAGAGAAGAAGATTTTTTAAGTTTTTGGTGAAAAAAATCTATTTTTGGCTCCTGTGACCTAGATGTGCAACGGACTGGAACCATTTGAACAACTTTGAAAGGGGACCACCTAAGGATCATTCCTGTGAAGTTTGGTCAAAATCCGATCAGTGGTTTAGGAGGAGATGTCGTTTAAAGAAATTGTTTACGCACGCACGGACGGACGGACGCACGCACGACGGACGACGGACAAAAAGTGATCCCAAAAGCTCACCTCGTCACTACGTGACGGTGAGCTAAAAAGCAGCAGATGATACAAGCAAAGCGTGATAGCTCAGTGGTTAGTGCACTTGCCTCTGATGCTAGAGTTCCCAGGTTCGATCCCCGGCAGCGGAGATAAAATTTCGGTGTCCATTTGCATCATTTGCAGGGATGAATGTCTTAAAGTGCATCGTCCTTTGGATTGGGACGTTAACTGGAGGCCCCCTGTGCAGGGAGAACCATCCCCTGTGCAGGTTAAAGATCCCTACCGAAATTACATGATTACTGTGTAGGTTTTCATCCTGTAAAACATGACTGCGCTGTGGTGCAGTGGTAAAGCATCAGATTTGAGATCGAGAGGTAGCCTGTTCGATCCCCGCAAGCGCCAAGTGTTGTTTCCTTGAGCAAGAGGCTTTATCCATATTGCTCAGTACTGGTTTCTTCCCAGGAAAAGAGGGCCACATGGAAGATTAGTACTAGTACTAAATGTGTTACCCTCTAGAAATAAGGTCGATTATTATTATGTAATATACACCTGTGGTAATGGTCAAATGTGACCAACCCAGCATCAGTAGATAGATAGATAGAAACAGACATTTTCAGATGCAGTTTTTCTTGGCATCTTAAGGGTTCAGCAACAGAAGAGACCTGACCAGATCACATGTTTTCTGGCCTCTGACCAGGGTCTTCATTGGTTGCCATGTCCGAGGTTTGGGATGCTAGGTAAACATAGGTTAAAAGGCAGCACCATGATGAAAATAAAATAGCTGCATGTGCCATAAATTTTGGATAG
This sequence comes from Lucinisca nassula, assembly GCA_963580285.1. Lineage (NCBI taxonomy): Eukaryota > Metazoa > Mollusca > Bivalvia > Lucinida > Lucinidae > Lucinisca > Lucinisca nassula. The sequence goes on along the minus strand of OY757015.1, from coordinate 45,281,149 downwards.
CCCCAGATAAGTGTGGGTATCGAAATATTATTTTTCTTATTTCTGCATATAAGTGTATGTTGCGGGTACTCATTAGAAGTGCCTCACTGAGGCACTTCTAATGAGTACCTACAACATATGTTTTCCTGCAGATATAAGAAAAATATCAGTACTTTTTGGATGAAATTATCTGCAGCTTTGTTGTGTTTCACTGTTGATTTGTTTTGTTTGATTTGAGGTTTAACGTCCCTGTCAACACTGTATAGGTCATTTTGGAGACATTACTTCCAATTTTGTGGGACTTTTACCCGACACTGAGATGAAATGACATCTCAAGCCCTGTTGCCCAATTAAACCAATAGGGTTTATATGCATGGGTGGTCTGACACACACGACTACTCCTGGGCAGGCTTAGAACCTCAAAGCGATTTACCAGTACTCGTGTGCGGTCGGTGTCAGCTCTGCGTGGAAGGATCATGCAGCCAAATCTTCAAGCCCAGATGGGCGGGGGCCTCCAACAGGGTTTATAAGCATGGACGGTCCGATTTGCACTGCTTTGCCTGGGCAAGCTTAGATCCTCTAAGCGGTTTACCAGTACTTGTGTGCAGTCGGTTTCAGCTCTGCGCGAAAGCATCATGCAGCCCATCAATTTCTACAAGCCCTGATGGGGGGATGGGGGGGGGGGGGGGGGGGTGAGGATTTCACTGTTGAAAAGTCAAAGAATAAGTTAGTGCTTTGTTTAAATACATTAACAATACAGAGAATACTGGTTATAACGATAGTTGTTCTGATACATTTTGTCGTTATAAAGTATTTGCAGCTAATGGAGTAGTTTGTAGAATAATATGCAACAAAGCCTTACAAAGGATCTTTCCCACTTTAACTATTCCAGAAATGTGTTGTGGACAATTGTTAGAATCGCCTCGCCGAGGCGATTCTAACAAATATCCACAACATTTTTGCGTGTAAAATACAATATGTTTGTATCCATCAATTTGTCACAGCTGGAGATATATAAATAGGGTTTATTTCTTAGCCTATTTTAAATATGGGATTTTTAAACCTGGAGGTTGAACATGGGATATAGGAATGAGTGCGCTTGCGTACGAGTTTCTTTATCGGATGTTCAACCTCCCGAGGTTTATAAATCCCATATTTTAAATGGGCTGAGTCAATAAACTGTATATTACATGCATTTGATACAGCTGATGGATCACTTTGCATCTAATTCTATGTACAGTTCACTCTCAACATACAGCCCATGCAAAAGGTAGTGGGCACAGTGACACATAAGCTTACTGAAACACCAGAAATTCAACTTCGGTGAAGTTGATGTCGCACCTGCTCCCCATCTGCCCCACACAAAAAATATAAGTTTATTTAAGGCAGAAGAAATGAATATAGGGCTTTGAGAAGAATCCATAGCCTATATATGTGAGGTAAAAACAGACTAAGTTCACAATGTGGAAAAAGTGATAAAAATTGATCCCAAGATAAAGTCAAAACCACATGCACATCCTATTACCATAGCAAAAACACACACAAAGTTTTAAAATGATCAATATAAAACTGTAAGAGAAGTTGCGATGACAAGAGGTACCTATTGTATATCAACTGAAGCTTAAAATTGGCTAAGTTCACAATGTGCAAAAAGTGAAAAAAAAAAATTCTGAGAATTATGTCGAAACCACATGCACAACCTCATACCATGGGGAAAGCACATGCAAAGTTTCAAACTGATCGGTATAAAACTGCAAGAGGAGTTGCGATGACAAGAGGTACCTATCATATATCAATTGAAGGTTAAAAATGACTAAGTTCACAATGTGGAAAAAGTGACAAAAAATGATCAGACGATAAAGTCCAAACCACATGCGCATCCTCATACCATGGCAAAAGAACATGCAAAGTTTCAAAATTATCGGTATAAAACTGCAAGAGGAGTTGTGATGACAATAGGTACCTATCATATATCAATTGAAGGTTAAAAATGACTAAGTTCACAATGTGATAAAAGTGACAAAAATTTATCCGAAGATAAAGTCCAAACCACATGCGCATCCTCATACCATGGCAGAATCACACACAAAGTTTCAAAATAATCGGTATAAAACGGGTCGGTCTAAAACGCTGAATTTCTTGCTGAATTCAGCGGCCTGCTGATCAGCTTAAGGGGTCTAAAACGCTGAATTTCTGATATGCTGAATTTTATTATTTACATGTTTTTCAATGTGTATTTTGCTTGTTTTTATTTGGAATTTTGTTATTATGCAGTCCATAAATATAGGAAGCAAGGATTAAGAGAAATGATTTAATTTGTTTTACTTTGTTTTACGGAAGAGCGACTGAAAATAGCCATTAAAAATGCAGTCAACTGCAAGTACCCACCAAAACGTTTAAATGACTATTTGCAGTCATTCTATATTCCTGCGACTTACATGTGTGCCACCGAAGACTCGGATCAGGCGGCACATCCAAGCAGTCTATTCATATTATGCATGGACGCTCATCATGAAATTATGCCTATATACCCCATCGAACCCCACTTTTAAGTAGTACATTCGGGGGTTGGATGGATAATCATTATTTTTCTTATTTCTGATCTAAAACATAGGTTGTGTGTACTCGTTAGAACCGCCTCCAAAGTATTTCTATATTCTAACGGGCTTGAAAAAATAGTAATCAAATCTCGCCCACATTCGATGAACAATCGGCTCAAATTTAGTGAAATATTCTTGAAAATGCCGAAAAACCGAAATAAAACCACAACATATATTCCGGTATGTACTTATGATTGGATTAACTACTGTTGTCCTACTTGTAGGTGTGAATTGTCCTACTTGTAGGTGTGAGGGCCTCCGCACACATGAATGCTTAATAGACAATGCTATCTTTCCAATAATAACTTTTGCGTGCTACATTGCCAATTTATGTGGGGTGTCAGGTTTGTTTTGGTAAGTATACAAAATACAGTGTATGCTCTTGTAGCAAACAGCCTGATCCTGGTCTACATAATTTCCAAGGTTCGCGGAAACAAATCACATGAAACAAAGTAACGGATTTAAAAGGACCCCCTTCTGATTTGTTAAGGTGATGCGTACATGTTAAATGTACATTCACTGACAAAATAAAATAAAATTCCTTTATGAAGACCACCTTCGGGACTGATCAAAGTGGTCTTTAAGATCACTTTAGAACAGTCAAAAAGGTGATCTCTTAAAAGGAGACAGTAGACCACCACCACCCTCCACCCCCCCCCCCCCCCCACGCCAAAAAAAAAAGCCTAAGCAATGAATATCCCTCTTAACCACACTTTGTATAGAGAAAAATGGGGCTTTACGGGGGTATAATAATCATAATACCTGATTGATTTTTTTTTTCAGAAACAAAGATTGTCGATACTTATTAGTACCAGCTCATCAAAGTAGTTTTTACTAGCGCCCACAATCTATATTTTGACTACAGAAATAAGAAAAATATTGAACATGAATAAAACGATTACCCACAACCTGTGTACTGAAATAGAAATTAGAAGACTAACGCAAAACCCAAAATCAACGCAACGAAAACACACCTATACAAATACAATGTAAAATTTTACCACCTAAAAAAACGAAATTTTTAGATGAAAAATTGTGATGTTTTTAGTTATTTCTGCTAGAAAAATTTAGATTATGGGTACTCGTTAGGACCGCCTCGGTGAGGCGGTTCTAACGTGTACCCGCAATCTATATTTTAGAGCAGAAATAACAAAGATAATGTTAACCCCTGCAAACCCCCGTTTTTCTATATAAAAGTGAAGTTCGAGGGGGTCAGAATCATATAGGCATGTTTTCGTGATGTCAGCTCGGCGTGGAAAAATCATGCAGCACATATATTTCTTCAAGCTCAAATGGTCGGGGGTGGGGGTCGAAAGACAAATACGGACGGATGGTGGAAGGACGGACGGACGATAGATAGATAGATAGATAGATAGATAGATAGATAGATAGATAGATAGATAGATAGATAGATAGATAGATAGATAGATAGATAGATAGATAGATAGATAGATAGATAGATAGATAGATAGATAGATAGATAGATAGATAGATAGATAGATAGATAGATAGATAGATAGATAGATAGATAGATAGATAGATAGATAGGGTATTAAATAAAAAGTCAGCATATCAGCAGTTCAGCGTTTTAGTCCCATTAAGCTGATCAGCTGGTTGCTGAATTCAACCAATAATTCAGCGTTTTAGTCTCACCCGTATAAAACTGTAGGAGGAGTTGCGATGACAAGAGGTACCTATCGTATATCAAATGAAGCTTAAAAATGGCTAAGTTCATAATGTGCAAAAAGTGGAAAAATATATTCTGAAAATTATGTCGAAACCACATGCACATCCTCATACCATGGAAAAAGCACATGCAAAGTTTCAAAATGATCGGTATAAAACTGCATGAGGAGTTGCGATGACAAGAGGTACCTATCATATATCAATTGAAGGTTAAAAATGACTAAGTTCACAATGTGGAAAAAAGTGACAAAAAATGATCCGACGATAAAGTCCAAACCACATGCGCATCCTCATACCATGGCAAAAACACACGCAAAGTTTGAAAATAATCGGTATGAAACTGTAAGAGGAGTTGCGATGACAAGAGGTATGTATCGCATACCTAAAAATGACTAAGTTCACAATATGGAAAAAGTGACAAAAATTGATTTGAAGATTAAGTCCAAACCACATGCGCATCCTCATACCATGGCGAAAGCACATGCAAAGTTTCCAAATGATCGGTCTAAAAGTGTAGGAGGAGTTGCGATGACAAGACATCCAGTGTAAAATGTTGACGGACGGACGGACGGACGAACGGACGGACGGACGGAAACTTGCACGCCTATGTCTTCCTGCTAAAGCAGGTGCGACAAAAAACTGTATAGACGCCATCTTGAAAGTGTTTCCTATTGTAATGTTTGAAAATAGAAGAAACTAGATTAGCAGTGGATGGTATACCATCGCATATGCTCGCTTTTTCTATGTATAACAGTAATGACTATGTATTAGCTAGCCAAAACTACATGTAAGTTAAATAAAATTGCAAAGAACATTCTTACTGATAAGCAAAGTTTCAGAAGTGTAACACTTATAGTTTAGAAGATATGGCAAAGTCATACTTTTTGACCATTGACCTTGGGGTTATGTTGAGATCCACCTAAAGTATCCCAATTTATTCTATATTCCAACAGCCATCCAATAACCAAGTTTCAGAAGTGTAACTCCAATAGTTTAGAAGATATGGCAAAGTCATACTTTTGACCTTTGACCTAGGGGTCGAGGTCACACCAAAAGTAACCCAACATATTCTATATTCCAAGGACCATCCAATAAGCAAAGTTTCAGAAGTGTAACTCCAATAGTTAAGGAGATATGGCAAATCATAATTTTCGACCTTTGACCTTGGGGTCATGTTGAGATCAAGGTCACATCAAAAGTATCCAAATTTATTCTATATTCCAAGGGCCATCCAATAACCAAAGTTTCAGAAGTGTAACTCTAATAGTTTAGAAGATATGGCAAAATCATACTTTAAACCTTTGACCTTGGGGTCAAGGTCATACCAAAAGTAACCTGACATATTCTATATTCCAAGAGCCATCCAATAAGCAAAGTTTCAGTAGTGTAACTCCAATAGTTTTGGAGATATGGCAAATCATAATTTTGACCTTTGACCTTGGGGTCATTTTGAGGTCAAGGTCACACCAAAATTATCAAAATTTATTCTATATTCCAAGGGCCATCCAATAACCAAAGTTTCAGAAGTGTAATTCTAATAGTTTAGAAGGTATGGCAAAATCATACTTTTTGACCTTTGACCTAGGGGTCAAGGTCACACCAAAAGTAACTGGACATATTCTATATTCCAAGGGCCATCCAATACACAAAGTTTCAGTAGTGTAACTCCAATAGTTTAGGAGATATGGCAAATCATAATTTTTGACCTTTGACCTTTGACCTTGGGGTCATGTTGAGGTCAAGGTCACAAAAAAGTTGCCCACTGCCATCTACATTCCATGTACCGGTACTATCCACATGCAAAGTTTCAAAAGTGTAACTTCAGTGGTTGCAGAGGAGATCCATTACAAGAAACGTGACGGACGGACAGACGGAAGTCTCTATGAATGGATACTTAAGTGGCTAGGTGTCGGCATATTGACTACTTAAGCGGCAAATTCTCTTAAGCGCCAAGCCACCTAAGAGCGAATTTTTGCCACTTAAGTACCAAAATTACGGAATAAAGCCCATTTGGACTCACGAATATATACCTTAGTGTCAAACTGTCCAAATTTTTTGCCCCCTAAATGTCGTTTCGTTGGTGCTGACGGACAGACAGACGGACAAACGGACTGACGCCGGACTCAAGTGTGGTACGAAAACAATATACCCGATTTTATTCGAAAAAGCAGGTATAATAAAGTTATTATAGTGATAAAACAATTAAAACTGCGAGACAACGGTAACCAAACATACCCCTCATTCAGAAGTTATGTCGAGATAATCTTTATTTCAATGTTGCATCCAACTCGAATGTCACGCATTCTGAACGTCTGTAGATATCTTCTCAGACGCCATTCAGATTACGTCATGAATAACTTTGACATGTCTGAAACGTTCCCATGTTTGAATATAGCGATTTTATTGCAAGGGCAGAACCTTGTATCTTGTGCCAAAAGTAGTTCCAGCTAAAGAGATTTATTTTCCCAGCTAAGAGGAAATATTTCTTCTTAGCAAAAAGGAAAATATCAAGTTTATGTCTGATAGAAGTCATGGTATTTCTCTGTTATGCATAGTACTTCCACTGAAAGTGTCGTATTAGTGGACTTTGTCAGTAGATTGTTTTTTGTTTTGGTTTTACGGCCCTTTCAAGATTATTTCACTCATATCCGATTATCGAGCCAATCGTTAATCAGAGGTGGGCAAAAACCAGAGTACCCAGAGTAAAACCACCTAACCTTCCATTGCAGAACTTGGCATCTCACACGTGACCCGAGCCAGGCTTGAACCACAGCATTGAGAGACCTAATGATTAAGAGTCAGCGCTCTTATCCACTAGGCCATGCCATGGAGGCCCATTTGTCAGATATAGACTGTCAGTATAAAGAGGGTTGGACGTACATTTATATTACGGTTATTTGGGTGAGTGCTGTGGTGCAGTTGTAAAGCATCAGATTTGAGATTGAGAGGTAGCCGCTTTGATACACCCAAGCGGTAAGTGTTGTTTCCTTGAGCAAGAGACTTTATCCACATTGCTTAGTACTGGTTCCAACACAGAAAAAGAGGGCCACATGGAAGATTAGTACTACAGTCTAACTTTGATGGCTTGAGCCCCTTTGGGACCATGAAAATTTATTCCACACAGCTATAGTTCGAGCCACTAAAGGTTACTGCCAAGGGGCATAAAGAAATACTTTTTAACATCTTTTCGATGTTCTGTAATGAAAATGTATGCTGTGTGTACTCATTAGAATCGCCTCACCGAGGCGATTCTAATGAGTACACACAGCATACATTTGCAGGATAAAAGACTAAAATTTTCTTAATTATCCCCCACTATTGATTATGAAGAGGATTTCCTTAGGGGCTCAAGAGCGAGTTCGGCTCAGCCGTGGTAAACGAGCCATCGGGGTTCGAGCCATCGAAGTTCTACTGTAGTATTGAATGTGTTACCCTCTATAAATAAGGTTGATTATTATTTTTATTATTATTATTATTAATATTTCAGTCTGCATGTTGGACTGGCACCCTGTATGGGGGAAACTCTATCAACCCTTATCTTGCTGAATATTCATTTAAGTCACACCCATTTCTGTCTATCAACCAATCAAGTTACTTGATGTAATTTATTGCTACAAATTCATAAACTGAATGCCAAACAGTGTAGATCCTGATCAGAAGCCATCTGATCTGGATCTACACTGTTTGCAAAGATTGGGGTTGTCGTGAACAGCTTGCTTCTTCCATAATCAACAGCAGTCTGATTTTGGAAAATGATAATTTTGATACTGAAGCAGTATTTTTTTCTATTAACCCTTATCTTGCTGAATATTCATTTAAGCCACACCCATTTCTGTCTATCGACCAATCAAATTACTTGATGTAATTTATTGCAACAAATTCATAAATTGAATGCCAAACAGTGTAGATCCAGATCAGATGGCTTCTTTAGAAGCCATCTGATCTGGATCTACACTGTTTGCAAAGGTAGGGGTTGTCGTGAACAGCTAGATAAGGGTTAACAAGGGACACATTCATTGTGTTATTAATTCCTTGTAATGAGCACACTTTGTATATCACACTGTACATGTATGGAGAAAACTTCAGTTTACAAGGGTTGATATTAGTTTTCTTATTTTAGCTCAGAAATCTGTATTGTGTGGACTCATATGAGCTGCCTCAAAGAGGCAGATGTAATGTGCACCCACAGTCTATGTTTCGACCAGAAATAGTTACAATGCAATGAGTTGCCATTTCTGAGCCAAAAGAGATTATCATTATGTACAAAAAATGAAATAAATCCTATATGTCTTATTGCTTACTTTTGTCCAATATGCCACCTGCGAGTGGGCTGAGATCGTTGTAACAAAATAAAAGTTTAGTTCACTTTTACTATATCATGTGTATGCATTTTTTAATGAAGTGGCTCTGAGCAAACAAGGATGTGTTTTGCACATCCTCTCATTAATTACTGATGTCTCAAGTATCTTATTCCCATATCTTGTCCATGTGGTGTCTTGTCTCCCCTGGGTTATTTTGTCCTCAGGGACAAGATGATACGGCTACAGTATCGTGGGGGGCTGAAATACCATATGGTATCTTGTCCATGGGGACAAGAGGCCCCATGGACGAGAGATCTTGTCCCCATGGACAAGAGGACATGGCCATGGTATCTTGTCCCCGGGGAGAAGATGCCGTAGCCATGGTATCTTGTCCCGAGGACAAAATAACCCAGGGGGGGCCAAAATACCAGGGATTACACTTGACAATTCCCCCAGGGAGAAGATACCATGTGGAATCTTGTCCAATGGGACAAGAGGCCTCTTGTCCAATGGGACAAGAGGCCCCGCTGACAAGAGGCCATGGCCATGGTATCTTGTCCCCAGGGAGAAGTTACCATAGCCGTGGTATCTTGTCCCCGAGGCCAAATAACCCAGGGGGGCAAAATACCATATGGTCCCGTGGACAAGAGGCCACAGTAATGGTATTGTCCCCAGGAAGAAGACAGCATAGCCGCAGTATCTTGTCCCCCGAGGACAAATTGTCCCCTGAGCCAAGATACTGGGGAGGGTTGGGTGATAAACTGGGACACCAGTTCTAAAGGAGTAATGAGGATAATTAAGGGATTATCTTCCTTATGTCTTTTCAAGAACATGCTGCAGGTGCTTTCCCTTACATTCCAATGTTTTGCACTTTTTGTTACACATTCATTCATCCAAGACAGTTGAATCTAGCTTCTGTAACTTTGTTCTTCTTCTCCTCTCGTGCAGCCACGATTACTTCAGTCCCACTGAAAGACATCTCCACCCAAACACCCCGCTCTTTCCCACCTCGAAGGTCTGGAATCTGTACTTCGAGCTGACCAATATACTGGCTACTGTGATCAGTTACGAACTTTGGATCCTCTTCAGTGGATGTATAGAAGTCCAAAATCAGGGAGGTCTGGTCGTCTTCCAAGGGTGTATATCTTTCTTTTGATTGGACATCTCCAACTTTGAGCTCCTCCCCTTTCTTTATATGTACTCCAAAAACATCCTTACACTTGACAATTCCATTTACTTTGAGTTTCTTCTCAGGGGGATGTTTTCCATCTTCAAAGTCTCTATAAACTCTGACACCATATGAGTATCTAGCCACTCTGGATATAATTGTTAAGGGATTATGTCCAAACATCACAGCTCCTTTCAAAACAGCCAATCCCGCCTCTTCTGGTATAATAATCCTCTTGTCATTAAAATTTCTCCTGAAGGCTTCTTGCAAAAGAGTGTTTTCAGAAAATCCTCCGACAAGTAATATAGTGTTTGTTCCTTTGCTAGCTTTGTCTCTTAACAAATCATCAACATGTTTTATAATACTATTACAAGACTCGTCGAACAGCGCTTTCATTATGTCAACTTCAACCCTTAATTTATCCCCCACCCACGTCACCCTGCCCTTGTACTCTTTGACCTTCTCTAGCCTTGCTTTGATTTTCTCACCATTTGTTTCTTCAAACAACTCTGCTAACTTAATGGGTATCTTGAACGTTACTTTTCCTTCTTGCTCCTGCTTTATACTGCGTTTCTTTGTTTCAAATTCTCGAAACATGTCAATGAAATCGGAAGTACAATCGTGATCAAACTTTTTCATTACATCTTGTCCCACGATTTTGACAAAGAAGTCTTTGAATGCTTCATCAACTCTTGTCCCTCCCCATGCCCCACCGCTTGCCTTGTGGATCTCACGTAATGTCTCTTTTTCCATGACCTCATGAACAGTGATATCAACTGTACCACCTGTAGAGAGAAAGGGGAAAACATTCTGAATGCAGACCCATACAGGATAATTCTGTCTTTCATAGCAACAGGAATGTTGAGCCGGCCTCGGTAGCTCAGTCAGATGCGCGTCTGACTGGTGATCAGGAGGACGCTGGTTTGATATCTGCCGCGGTCGGCAACATTCTTTCATGGAGATTGATCCTGAAATCTTTTCAATAGTCATTCTGTCCCTTCCGCTGATTCAAGAAGGGCAGTCTGGCGAAAGAATGTGCACTGTACTGGTTAACCGCTAATGTATAAGCCTGCCCAGGTGAAGTGTGGATAGGTAAACTGACCGGCTAAAAAATGACCTAAATAGTGTTGACTGGCCGTCAAACTCTAATACAAACAAACAAAACAGGAATGTTGGAAAAGAAATTTAGAGGAGGAAGTTAAATGACAGTTTATCTTCAACCAATTATATACTGTTGGACTGTTGTATGTTGGGCAAGCTCATTTATCAATTAAGGGGTGTGGGGTCTATTTTGTCATTTTGATTCTATATTTGACTGAAAATGCTGTAGCAAACAGTGTAGATCCTGACCTGGTCCCACATTGATTATGTGGTGTCCAGTCAGGGTTTGCACTGTTTGCCTGTGTCGGTGAACCGGCACTGTTTGCCACCAACCCATTCTGAGGTTGCTAGTATAAAATGGGTAACATACTCTCTTCCTGTCCAAGTGTTGACTTCCTGTCCAAGTGTTCACTTCCTGTCCAAGTGTTCACTTCCTTTTACTGGGAAGTCTTACTTAGAAAATGACTGAAGTTTAACTTATACAAACAGTGCAGGCCCTGATCAGCTGCCTGCACTGTTGCCAGTTTCCTGTTTTGGAGTTTCCATAAAAATGGGTTAACCAATTTTGTACCAGAAACCCCAAAACGGGTACCCTGGTAAACAGTGCAAGCCCAGATTAGACGCGGCGTCTGATCAGAGCCTCCACTGTTTGCTAAAAGCTCTTTCATTTTCAAAATAAATTTTGAAGAAAACACAACCTACAACACCTAAATTTTGAAATGGACTTGTGCTTTATGTAAGAAAGAAGATTCCATTTGGTCTAGAAGCCTCCGTGGTCGAGTGGTTACGCTACTCGCCTTGTAAACCAGGGGTCGCAGGTTCGATCCCGGGCTTCTCCAGACTTTCGGATGAGTCTATAAACCGAGGTCCCGTCTCCGTATGACCTTAGCTGTTGGTGGGACGTAAAACTGAAACACTCACTCACTCCATTTGGTCTGTTTGTTTGATTTAGGGTTTAATGTCCCCTTCAACACTGTATAGGTCATTTTGGAGACGTTGCTTCTATTTTTCTGGGACTTTACCCGACATTGGGATGAAATGACATATCAAGCCCTGTCGCCCAATGAAACCAATAGGGTTTATATGCATGTACGATCCAACAAGGCAATTCTAACAAGTACCCACAACATATTTTTCTGAAACTGCTCCTAGATAATTGTTGCCATTTCTCCTCTCTGGATGTATTATTCAAGCCTTTACAAGGAAACATTTTTTCTTGCACACCAGACAAGGAAATCCGTGATTTTACCCTGGGATAGAAATTTATGTTCTGACCCTGATGTTCCAACCCAGGCAACTAACGTAAATGGGCTTCAATTCTATTCAACTGTCGGAACTACTTCTGCACTACTTTGATTTTGTAAACAATATACATGTGCGAGCTGTCAAAACTAACCGGAGGTGTTGTGCAAGAAAAAGAATCCAATATGGGATTCTGTTGTAGATGGGCGTTTCCAACCCTCGGGATGACCGAGCTGAGCGGAACCTCGGCGTAGCCTCGGTTCCGCTCAGCACGGTCATCCCTCGGGTTGGAAACGCTCATCTACAACAGAACCCCATATCAGATTCTTATAATAGCACCAGATAGTATTATAGTATTCCAATCACTGTAGCAAAAACCTAAATGTGATTTTCATTTATTCTGTCACATTTACCCATTTTATATGTGAAACCCCAAAATGGGAGATTGGCAAACAGTGAAGGCCCGATCAGATTCTGATCATTGCCTTCTCTATTTGCAAAAAGCCATTTTCTTTATAAATCACCAAACCTAACATTGCCTGAAACCCTGAAATTTCGAAATGGTATCCTGCTATTTAAAAGCTCCGGGGAACGGGAGGTCACGGGTTTGATCCCGGGCCGGGACATACCAAAGTCGTTAAGAATGGTACTAGCTGCTCCTCGCTTGGCACTCAGATTTATGGGGTAGAGCTAGGACTGGTCGACTCAGTGTCAGGATAATAGGACTGGGTGTGGTATCATGTAATGTGTCTGGGACATGATACTTCAGTGAGGCAGCACTATAAAAGTGAGCATTGAGCTCCCTGTCGCAACCAGACACCGTCGTGATATGACTGAAAAATTGTTGAAAGCGACGCTAAGCCCGAAGCTTCAATTCAGTACAAAAAGAGCTAATAAGATTTATTGATTGATTGGAGGTTTAACATCCCGGTCGAAACTGTTATAGGCCATTTTGGAGACGTTGCTTTCAATTTTGTGGCACTTTTACCCAACAAGGGCTAATAGGATAGTTGTTTGTTTTTTCTTTAGCACTTTTTCAGGTAGCCTTCAACAGTTTTATTCAGCGGCAGGCCTAGGTAGTTGTTGGATGTGCATATGACCTGTGATCAGGAGGTCGCGGGTTCAATACCTGCCAGGTCGGCAATATTCTTTAGTGCAGATTGATTGACAAGTTTTTTTTACAGACATTCATTCAACAAGGACCGTTGTCAGTTTCTGGTTAAAGAAAGTGCACTGTACTGGTTAACTGCTTACGTTTAATATGTTCTAGAAAGGGTTATCCTTTGGAAGCAAGGAATACACCACAGAACCGGAAATATGGAGTGTACATGTTTTCTGGGCCAGACTAGCTAGTTTCGGCAAATAAGGCCTCATCAATTTAAGTCTGCCCAAGAGAAGTATAGATAGGAAAACTATCCAGCTTGATATAACTTAAATAGTGTTGACGGGGCAGTTAAACTAAAACAAAAACAAATCAAAAGTTTTATTCAGAAGATGGGTTTTAGGCACATGTCATTGGGTATAAGTACATGTGTATACAGCACAAATGAACTGCCTCGCCGCAGCGTCTGATCAGGGCCTCCACCATTTGCTGAAAGTTGAGCCATTTTCCAAATCAATTTTGAAGAAAACACAACCTGACACCCCTAAATTTTGAAATGGACTCCTGCTGTATAGAAGGTGGAAGATTCCATTTGGTACAAAAAGGGTTAAAGACCTTTGTTGTAAAACTTCAATGTGAGTGTTATCTAATTGTTGACCCATAAGCCACACCCCAGGGTCTCGCCCTTGGGGCTGGCATTATGGAAAAAAAAAGTTTAACATATTTTGTGATTATACATGTATTCCAAATAGGAAAGGGTTCTAGATAGTGGGACTTTTAACCCTTGTCCTGCTGAGCCCGGATGTGTCTTATCTTTAAAACAATGTAGATCTAGATCAGATGGCTTCTGAAGAAGCCATCTGATCAGGATGTTCATTGTTTGTCATTCTATTTATGAATTTATTGCAATAATTTCCATCACGCGATTTGATTGGTTGATAATCAGTAGGGGGTGTGGCATATTTAAATATTCAGCAGGACAAGGGTTAAAACATGTTACAAATGTCAGCAGAAAGAAAAGACTAAGCAAAAGCATACCTCCTATATCTACAACCATATATTTAGCACCTTTCGAAAAAGGACACCCGCCTGCTGCGCCTTTTGTGAAAGCATCCGCGCCACTTAACATGTCCACAGGAAGTCTCATACAGTAGACAGAGGCAGCTTCCGGCTCCAAGGCAATAGTGAGATCTTTCTTATTTATACCGGCCTGAAATATAGAGGATTTTACACGAGTGGTCATTTCATATGAAATTTATTAAACCAGCCTTTGGCGAGTTTCACAAATTTCATATGAAATGACAAAGAGTGTAAGATTCTGTTTATCATATGACCACTTTAAATTGGACTTCATTGTCCTTAAATTTTGACAAATTTCCCACCAAAAATTGCATGGTCGACATGGACATCGTCACGACGTTACTTAATCCCTCCAAAGTGTTATATCATATGTGGGGACATACGATATTTATTACACAACGTTATCCTGCTTATCAACGACGTCATATGATAAACAAGAGGGCCATGATGGCCCTGGATCGCTCACCTGATCCATAGTGTAACAAGTGGGCCCCAGAGAGGGCCATTATTGGCCCCAGGGCTTTAATGTACATAATGTTGAGGGAGGTCTTAAAGGTGAAGCTTCATACCAAACATCAACAAAGGCTAAAATTTGAACAATCTTGTCAAAGGTCCACTAGATGAAGCTACACATCAAATATCAAAGACCTGGGCCTAGCGGTTTCAGAGAAGAAGATTTTTAAAGATTTTGCCTATATAAGCCTATGTAAAATCAAAGGGCCCCGGGACAGGGGCATTTTTTGCCCCAGCACTATAGTTTGAACAATCTTGGTAGGGGTCCACTAGATGAAGCTTCATACCAAATATCAAAGTTCTGGGCCTTGTGGTTTCAGAGAAGAAGATTTTTAAAGATTTTCCCTATATAAGCCTATGTAAAACCAAAGGGCCCCGTGGCAGGGGGGGATTTTTTGTCCCAGCACTATAATTTGAACAATCTTGGTAGGGGTCCACTAGACGAAGCTTCATACCAAATATCAAAGTCCTGGGCCTTGTGGTTTCAGAGAAGAAGATTTTTAAAGATTTTCCCTATATAAGCCTATGTAAAACCAAAGGGCCCCGGGGCAGGGGCATTTTTGGCCCCAGCACTAAAATTGGAACAATCTTGGTAGGGGTCCACTAGATGAAGCTTCATACCAAATATCAAAGTCCTGGGCCTTGTGGTTTTAGAGAAGAAAATTTTTAAAGATTTTCCCTATATAAGCCTATGTAAAACCAAAGGGCCCCGTGGCGGGGGCATTTTTGGCCCCAGCACTATAATTTGAACAATCTTGGTAGGGGTCCACTAGATGAAGCTTCATACCAAATATATAAGACCTGGGCCTTGTGGTTTCAGAGAAGAAGATTTTTAAAAATTTTCCCTATATAAGCCAATGTAAAAGCAAAGGGCCCCGTGGCGGGGGCATTTTTGTCCCAGCACTAAAATTTGAACAATCTTGGTAGGGGTCCACTAGATGAAGCTTCATACCAAATATCAAAGTCCTGGGCCTTGTGGTTTCAGAAAAGAAAATTTTTAAAGATTTTCCCTATATAAGCCCATGTAAAACCAAAGGGCCCCGTGGCGGGGGCATTTTTTGTCCCAGCACTAAAATTTGAACAATCTTGGTAGGGGTCCACTAGATGAAGCTTCATACCAAATATCAAAGACCTGGGCCTTGTGGTTTCAGAGAAGAAGATTTTTTAAGATTTTCCCTATATAAGCCTATGTAAAACCAAAGGGCCCCGGGGCGGGGGCATTTTTGGCCCCAGCACTGTAATTTGAACAATCTTGGTAGGGGTCAACTAGATGAAGCTTCATACCAAATATCAAAGACCTGGGCCTTGTGGTTTCAGAGAAGAAGATTTTTAAAGATTTTCCCTATATAAGCCAATGTAAAACCAAAGGGCCCCGTGGCGGGGGCATTTTTTGTCCCAGCACTATAATTTGAACAATCTTGGTAGGGGTCCACTAGATGAAGCTTCATACCAAATATCAAAGTCCTGGGCCTTGTGGTTTCAGAGTAGAAGATTTTTGAAGATTTTCCCTATATAAGCCTATGTAAAACCAAAGGGCCCTGGGGCGGGGGCATTTTTGGCCCCAGCACTATAATTTGAACAATCTTGGTAGGGGTCCACTAGATGAAGCTTCATACCAAATATCAAAGACCTGGGCCTTGTGGTTTCAGAGAAGAAGATTTTTAAAGATTTTCCCTATATAAGCCAATGTAAAACCAAAGGGCCCCGTGGCGGGGGCATTTTTCGTCCCAGCACTCAAATTTGAACAATCTTGGTAGGGGTCCACTAGATGAAGCTTCATACCAAATATCAAAGTCCTGGGCCTTGTGGTTTCAGAGAAGAAGATTTTTAAAGATTTTCCCTATATAAGCCTATGTAAAACCAAAGGGCCCCCGTGCGGGGGCATTTTTGGCCCCAGCACTATAATTTGAACAATCTTGGTAGGGGTCCACTAGATGAAGCTTCATACCAAATAACAAAGACCTGGGCCTTGTGGTTTCAGAGAAGAAGATTTTTTAAGTTTTTGGTGAAAAAAATCTGTTTTTGGCTCCTGTGACCTAGATGTGCAACGGACCGGAACCATTTGACCCATATTCAAACTTGACCGAGATATTGTCATGATGATCATTCTGAGCAAGTTTGATTAAGATTGGACCAAAATTGTGGCCCCTAGGGTGTTCACAAGGTTTTTATATGATTTGACCCGCTGACCTACTTTTTAACCCGATATGACCCATATTCGAACTGGACTGAAATATTGTCACAATGGTCATTCTGAGCAAGTTTCATGATAATTGGACCAAAACAGTGGCCTTCAGAGTGTTCACAAGGTTTTTCTATGATTTGACCTACTGACCTACTTTTTGACCGGACATGACCCATATTCGAACTTGACCAAGATATTGTCATGATGATCATTCTGAGCAAGTTTGATTATGATTGGACCAAAATTGTGGCCTCTAGGGTGTTCACAAGGTTTTTCTATGATTTGACCCGCTGACCTACTTTTTAAGCCGACATGATCCATATTCAAACTTCACTAAAATATTGTCACAATGATCATTCTGAGCAAGTTTGATGATGATTGGACCAAAATTGTGGCCTCTCGAGTGTTCACAAGGTTTTTCTATGATTTGACCTACTGACCTACTTTTTTACCCGACATGACCCAAATTCGAACTTGACCGAGATATTGTCATGATTATCATTCTGAGCAAGTTTGATGATAATTGGACCAAAACTGTGGCCTCTAGTGTGTTCACAAGAAAAAGTTTACGCACGACGGACGACGGACGACGGACGACGCACGACGACGCCGGACATCTTACTGTCACAAAAGCTCACCATGACCTTCGGTCAGGTGAGCTAAAAATAATATACATTGTGTTTAACCCTTATCCTGCTGTTCATGATAAGCCCCACATTTGTGAACAATGCAGATCCAGATCTGAAGAAGCCATCTGATCAGGATCTTTACTATTTGATATTCAGTTTGTGAATTTGCAGGAATAAATTACATCAAGTAATCTGATTGGCTGATAGTCAGAAATGGGTGTAGCTAAATTAATTATTCAGCGGGATAAGGGTTAAGGGTCTGCTAATCAGGGCTGAAAGATTAAAACATGTACATTACCATTCCTGCCATTGTGAGCAATATAGAGTTTATTTGTTTTTTGTTGTTTTTTTTTTATCCATTATGAAGAAATAATTCACAAGTCTTCTAAGGCTTCCGAGTAGAAAACGAGTAAGTGATAGCAAAGTTTTTTTACACAAAAGCCTTTAATAGAACATGTGTGAACAGAATTCCGCAGTTGATGGCATGCCATCGCATATCCCCATGCCACTACATAATCCTACTCATCAGCCGTCCATTTTGATATGTTACACGACCATGTTCTGAAAATTTTTATTTCTGAACCCCCGCGGGCCCCACCCCCTGGGCCCACCCCTAGGGGTGTGATCCAAATTCCGAAAGTGTCATGCACTCCCTAGACCAAAGATCTATCAGTTCCCAAAGTTTCAAGTTTCCATCTATAACCGTCTAGGAGGAGTTATCCCGAAAGACGGACGGATGGACGTACGGACGACGAAGACCATTACAATATCCCCACTTTTTCCATTATCAATCATAATAATAAAATAAACTGTTTGTGACATGTTCACATATGTTTTACCTTTGAATTTTCAAATGCAGCTGATCTTATTTCCTACCAAAACCGTTGGTCAGGGCAAGAATTTCAGAAGGCATGTTTTAACTTGAAAATCAGTCACCATTCTCTTTTCATTTCAATGCAAAAATCATCCTGTGCTTGAAATGCAGATGCAACCAGTGTTAGGATAGTTTTCCTCCCTGTTCACTTATATACACCGTATACAGGCCTCATACTGACCAAGCTTTGCCATGCCTGAAAGGCCCAATTTTGCAGCCTTTACCCTAATCCTGCTGAATACGACAACCATTACCTTTGCAAACAGTGTAGATACAGATCAGATGGCTTCTGAAGAAGCCATCTGATCAGGATCTACACTGTTTGTAATGCAGTTTGTAAACTGAACAAATACATCATATCAAGTAATTTGATTGGTGAATAGTCAGAAATGGGTCTGGCTAAATTATTTTATTTAGCAGGATAAGGGTTTAATAGTCATTTTAAACAGAATATAGGAGGGAAAATCAAACTCTAAAAGCCTGAAATCAAGAAAAAAAAATCAAGCTTTAAAAGCCTGAAATCCTGCAAATGCCTGAAAAATATGAGGCCTGTGTATATATTACACCACAACCGCATTATAACATGGTTCATTATAACATAGTTCATTATAACATGGTGATGGATATAACATGGTTTCAAGATGGATCCAAAAAATGTATAGATTATATGGAACAAGAATTCTGCCATAGGGTATGTCGCGCCTGTGAGGGCGCAAAGTCACTGAACCATGAAATCTAGGGCAAGGTCAAATATTTATGCTTCCATAAAAGTTGCCATTCCTAGATGCAAGCTTGTACCAAATATCATTAATGAAGCTCTAATAGTTATTGAGAAATGAACTTAAACATTAGGTTATACACTAGGGTTGATTCAATAGTTCATTAAGTCAATGGACCATGAAATTTAGGCCCAGGTCAAATATGGATGCTTGCATTTAAGTTGCCATCCACAGATACAAGATAGTACCAAGTATCATTAAATTTAATGAAGCTCTTATAGTTCTTGAGAAATAAACTTGACCATTTGGGTGAACGCTAGGGTGGTCGCAATATTTTATAAATTCAATGAGCCATGAAATGTAGGTCAAGGTCAAATATGGATGCTTGCACTTAAGTTGCCATCCACAGATACAAGTTTTGTACCAAATATCATTAATGAAGCTCTTATAGTTCTTGAGAAATAAACTTGACCATTTGGGTGAACGCTAGGGTGGTCGCAATATTTTACAAAAAGTCAGTGAGCCATGAAATGTAGGTCAAGGTCAAATATGGAGGCTTGCATTTAAGTTGCCATCCACAGGTACAAGTTTGTACCAAGTATCATTAATGAAGCTCTTATAGTTCTTGAGAAATAAACTTGAACCTTTGGGTGAATGCCAGGGAGGTCGCAAATGTTGACGCATTGACAAACAGACGAACGAACGGAAAACAGGGCGCATATAATTATAATAATAAAACCATGGGCCACTATGCTCACCAGAGCTCAGGTGGGCACTGCCAAATTGCAGCCATGTATTTTAACATGATATCATTTTAATCTGCCAAATGAACCCCCATATCCAAATGAGCATCAATCCGGACTCAGTATATGAAACATTAGGCCTTTTATGAAGTAGAGGGGGTGGGGCATGGACCCAATGGAGCCCTGGTTGGTATCACTAAATGTGTCTTATCACAAAGAACAAGAATATATATGGTTTAGCAGTGGGGATCTGCATGGCTGGAGATATAAGTGGAGGGGTTGGAGCATGCCCTGTCGTTCCCAGGAAAGCCCAAGATTGTTGTCCCTAAATGTGTCTCATCACAAGGACCAAGTATATATATGGTTTTCTGCCCCCGCCCATAGGGGCTTGAAGAAATATATGGGCTGCATGATGCTTCCACGCAGAGCTGAATCCGGCCCGCACACTAGTACTGGTAAACCGCTTAGAGGATCTAAGCCTGTCCAGGAACCGCGGTGCGAGGCGGACCGTCCATGCTAATAAATCCTATTGGTTTCATTGGGCGACAGGGCTTGAGATGTCATTTCATCTCAATGTCGGGTAAAAGTCCCTCAGAATTGGAAGCAACGTCTCCAAAATGACCTTTACAGTGTTGACGGGGACGTTAAACCTCAAATCAAACAAACAAAATATATATGGTTTAGGGGTGGGAATCTGAACGGTTTCCAAGATATCCTTTCATGACGTGGAAAGTAGAGGACTGGCCCCTGCGGACACCCCTACAGTAGGTGTGCTAATAATAAGGAACAAGAACATATATGAATATGGGGTGGGGATTTGAATGGTTTCTGAAATATATGGCCTTTTATGAAGTGGAAGGGCGGGGCACATTGCCTCAGCACAAAGAGACCCCCAAGTTGGTGTGACTGAATGAGTCTTATCATAAGGAACAAGAATATATATGGTTTAGGGGTGGGGATCTGAACTATTTCTGAGATATGTGGCTTTTAATGAAGTCAAGCGGTGGAGCAAGGCCCGGGCATGCCCCGGGGACTCACAAGCTGGTGTCAATGAATGTGCCTTATCATAAGGAAGATGAATATATATGGTTTAGGGGTGGGGCTCTGAACAGTTTCTGAGATATAAGGCCTTTTGTGAAGTGCAGGGGTGGGGCAAGGCCCAGGGAGACCCCCAGGTTGGTGTCAAAGAAAGTGTCTTATCATAAGGTACAAGAATATATATGGTTAAGGGGTGGGGATCTGTAAGGTTTCCGAGATATTGTGATAATATGAAATGGAGGGGGTGGGGCATGGCGCCAGCACATCCCTGGGGACCCCCAGGTTGGTGTCACTGAATGTGTCTCATCATAATGAACAAGAACATATATGGTTTAGGGGTGGGGATCTGAACAGTTTCTGAGATATATGGCCTTTTGTGAAGTGAAGGGGTGGGGCATGGCTCCGGCGCACCCCGGAAGACCCCCAATTTGGGGTCAATGAATGCGTCTTATCATAAGGAGCAAGAATATATATGGTTTAGGGGTGGGAATCTGTAAGGTTTCCGAGATATTGGGCCTTTTATGAAATGGAGGGGCGGGACATGGCCCCGGCGCATCCTGGGGGACCCCCAGTTTGATGTCACTGAATGCGTCTTATCATAAGGAACAAGAGTATATAGGGTTCAGGGGTGGGGATCTGAATGGTTTCCGAGATATTGGGCCTTTTATGAAGTGGAGGGGGTGGGGCATGGCCTCGGCACATCCCGGAGGACCTCCAGGTTGGTGTCACTGAATGCATCTTATCAATAGGAACAAGAATATATATGGTTTAGGGGTGGGGATCTGTAAGGTTTCTGAGATAAAAGTCATTTTATGAAGTACTGGGGGCGGGGCATGGCCCCGGCACAACCTACTGGACCCCCAGGTTGACATAAAAGCATATGGCTGAGAGAAGTTTACTAAAGGAACATTTCTATGAAAGTTTTGTCAAAATATCTGCAAAGGCTTTGTAGTTAATGCCATTTTTCAATTTTCCCCATTATAAGTCTATGGAAAATCTAAGTTGCCATAGCAACCAAACTAAAGAGCCGAATTTCATAAAAAACACAAAACCTGTAAAGGCAAATATGGTGAATATTTCCATAAACTTTCAGCCTCATAGAGCA
The DNA here is from genome assembly GCA_963580285.1 of Lucinisca nassula. NCBI lineage: Eukaryota > Metazoa > Mollusca > Bivalvia > Lucinida > Lucinidae > Lucinisca > Lucinisca nassula. Next base: position 45,259,084 of record OY757015.1, on the reverse strand, counting down.
TACGGTTTCTGAGGAGATGATTTTTTAAGTATTTTTTTTTCTATTTTTTCATTTTGGTTTCCATGGCAACCAATACAAATGAGCAGTAGGCCTAAAATCATATGGTAGATACTACATTGCTTAAGGAACATTTCTATTAAAGTTTTGTTCCAATATCTGCAAAGGCTTGGCAGTTAATGCCATTTTTCAATTTTCCCCATTATAAGTCTATGGGAGCTCTAAGTTGCTATAGCAACCAAACTAATGGGCCAATTTTCATAAAAAACACAAACTTTCAATCCCCCAGCCCAAGGATGCTACAGATAAAATTTGGGCTGAATCGGTCCAGTGGCTTCAGAGAAGAAGATGTTTGAAAGTGTTGACGTCAGACGACGACGACGACGACGACCACGACGACGACGCCGGACAACTGCCTATCCTATAAGCTCCCCCGGAGCCTTCGGCTCTGGTGAGCTAAAAAACAATGACCATAAATCTATATAATCTATACATTTTTGTTTAGATATAACACGCTTATTTTACTAACACAGTTTCTGCTTTGGACCCCAGTAATAGTGTTATAAAGAGGTTTTGGTGTAATGCGTTTATTATTCATTCCAGAAGAGCAAAATCAATATAAATCGTGTCTCTATGAGAACTATGGATAATTTTCAGGGCCCATTTGTTTAAAGCACCATTAGCTTAACGAGTTTGTTAGCGCTCCAATTGTTAACTGTTCTAGTAAGCACTTTATTCAACACAAGTTTTTCAGCAAAAACATTTATTTGTTTGTTTGTTTGTATTGGTGTTTAATGGCCCAGTCAATACTATTTAGGTCATTTTTTAGCTGGTCAGTTTTATCTATCCATACTTTTCCTGGGCAGGCTTTTACGTAAGGGGTTAACCAGTACAGTGCACATTCATTCGTCAGAAACTGACAACTGCCCTTCTTGAATCAGCTGAAGGAACATAAACTCCATAGAAAAGATTTCAAGATCAATCTCCAGAATGTTGCCGACCCCGGCAGGTATGGAACCCGTGTCCTCCTGATCACCAGTCAGATGCGCATCTGATTGAGCTACCGAGGCCGGCTACAAAAACATTTGTAATAGAATATTTGCCATATTATATGATCAAAATTCTTAAAATTTTAAGAACAATATCTAACACAGTAGTAGTTTTGCTGAAAAAATTTGAGCAGCTTTTGCAGATGCAAAAGCTGCTCACATTTTTTTCAGCAAAAATATTAGCATATTTTCCAAAATAGAAAATATATGATTAAAATTTTAACAATCATTAACTAACGAGTCACGGCATTGTTAGTTTTGTAAAACTGGCCCCAGGTTTTTTTTTTCCTCTTTTTCATTGAAGATCAAGTCCAAAGCAAACATATTTTTCAGCAGACAGATTAAGATATTCTCACACAATGACTTTTTACCCTTTTGAATGGAATCTTCCAATTTATATATAGATGACTTTATGACGCCATCGGTTGCAAAGGAAAAGCGATCCCATACTGCAGTGTTCTTGCGCATGCGCAAATTACGTAGGGCAGAAAGCACTAAACAGTTGTTAAAAACAGTGACCCCAGTCATGCTGTCCCTGTCTTTATTTGTTTATAAAAAAAACTACAATCTGTCATAATTTATCTTATGTTTAAAATTTGCAATTGACATACAATGCTATCAACTGCCCCTGCCCTTTGGGGCTTGAAGAAATAAATGGGCTGCAAGTTGCTTCCACGCAGAGCTGAGTCCGGCCGCGCACGAGTACTGGTAAACCGCTTAGAGGATCTAAGCCTGCCCAGGTAAAGCGGGGCAAGTCGGACCTTTCATGCTAATAAACCCTATTGGCTTCATTGGGCAACAGGGCTTGAGATGTCATTTCATCTCAATGTCGGGTAGAAGTCCAACAAAATTGGAAGCAACATCTCTAAAATGACCTATATAGTGTTGACGGGGACATTAATCATCAAACTCAAACAAAAAAAACAACAAAAAAACAATGCTATCATATCATGTTGTGACCATGGCAACGCAGTGAAAATGTTTTTCGTCGTCAACTTCGAATAAGTACAAATGGTAAAGAAGATCAATCGTGTGCCAATATCGAGTCATGAAAATTCTAGATCAGACGGATTATAGGAGCCTCAACACCACGACAGAGGGTGCAGTGCACATTTGATAATAACTTTTATAAAACCAAACGTCCCAGATCGCCCCGGTCCATTGGGGCTTGAAGAAATAGATTGGACTGCATTATGCTTCCACGCAGAGCTGAAACCGGCCGCACATGAGTACTGGTAAACTGCTTAGTGTTTGTTTGATTTGAGGTTTTACGTCCCCGCCAACACTGTATAGGTAATTTTGGAGACATTGCTTCCATTTTTGGGGGCATTTTACCCGACACTGACATGAAAGGACATCTCAAGTCCTGCCGCCAAATGAAACCAATAGAGTTTATAAGCATGGACTCGCACCGCTTTGCCTGGGCAGGCTTAGATCCTCTAAGCGGTTTACCAGTACTCGTGTGCAGGTCGGTTTCAGCTCTGCGTGGAAGCATCATGCAGCCCATATATTTCTTCAAGCCCAATGGGTGACCGCTTAGGGATCTAAGCCTGCCCAGGCAAAGTGGTGTGAGTCTGCCATCTCTACATATTAACCCTTTTGGTTTGTTTGGGCGGCAGGTATTGATATGTCATTTCATCTCAGTGTCGGGTAAAAGTCCCACAAAATTGGAAGCAACGTCTCCAAAATGACCTAAACAGTGTTGATGGGGACGTAAAACTTCAAGTCAAACAAAACAACCGTCCCAGAACCTCATCCTGTCATGTTCGAGTATTGAATTTCTTTCTATGACTCCCACGTCATAGCTCAGCCAGCAAAGAATGTCAGGTCAGCGTCGGACCGACAGCGATACAACCGCTGCCTGTCAGACGTTTGCCCGCTGTTTTGTGCTGGCTAGGAGCATCTCATCTTGTACTACCCCTGCCTAAATAGAATGCCTGGCTAGCGTCAGGCTGACAGCGATATAGTGTTACCATGTCATATCGCTGTTGGTCAGACATTGGCTTGCCGATTTGTAGTGGCTGGGAGCATCCCATCTCGTACTACCCCAGTCTGTATAGAATGTCGGTCCAGCGTTGGGTCAACAGACTAGGATACGAGATGGCAATGTCGTATCGCTGTCAGTCTGACGTTGGCCGCAGTTTGATGCTGGCTGGGACATCTTACCAAACAGATTCTCATATGTGGTGCTGTAAGATAATTCTCAGTGTCACACCTTAACCTGTATACTTAAGTTCATCCTTTACAAGACGTACAGGCAAGACAAGATACTTGCAAGCCTCATTCTTAGTAGGTTTCATGTCCTTTGAAATGGATTTCCCTATGCGCATCACTTTATCCCAAATTTAAACCAATTATGCACAGATTATGACAACCTCTCTCTCTATCTGCTCTTGACTGTTGCATTCACAATCGGGCATTAAATGCAGGCGTAGAATGCACACTCTGGTTTTGGCAAGCAATCACTTTTTTTCCAATCTGTAGCATTAGTACTTCAAATCTTGAGCCCACACAGGGTATGCCTCTCTATTTTGAGCCTCCACTGGGTATGTGTCTCAACACCGGGGGGGGGCGTGGGGGTGGGTGGGGTGGCTCAATTTATGGCGTGATCCAGACTCACAGTTTACAAACCCAGCAAATGACATTACCAAAGAGGTTATAACAACGACTTATCAGATTTGCACGATTTTGGAGATACATCTGTACATGTAAATATGGAAAACCTGTTCCACAGTATTTTTAAGTTGTTGGTGTACCGTTGTTATGGCGATAATTGTTTTGGCATAGTAACTCATTTTTTAAGCAATATTTACAACAAGAGGGCCCAGAGGGCCCTGGTTCGCTCACCTGATCCAATGTATAACAAGTGGGCCCCGGGCAGGGTCAATTTTGGCCCCAGGGCTATAATATAAACAATCTTGGTTTTGTTTGTTTGATTTGAGGTTTAACGTCCCCGTCAACACTGTAAAGGTCATTTTGGAGACGTTGCTTCCAATTTTGTGGGACTTTTACCCGACATTGAGATGAAATGACATCTCAAGCCCTGTCGCCCAATGAAACCAATAGGGTTTATTAACATGGACGGTCGACTTCGCACCGCAGTTCCTGGATTCCTGGACAGGCTTAGATCCTCTAAGCGGTTAACCAGTACTAGTGTGCGGGCCGGATTAAGCATCATGCAGCCCATATATTTCTTCAAGCAACTATGGGTGGGGGCCTGAACAATCTTGATAGAGGTCCACAAGATGAAGCTTCATATCGAATATGAAAGACCTGGGCTTTGTGGTTTCAGAGAAGAAGATTTTCAAGGTTTACCTGCATATAGAAGGCTATGTAAAACAAGATTTTCCCAATATAAGTCTATGTAAAACCAAAGGGTCCTAGAGCGGGGCATTTTTGGCCCCAGGGCTATAATTTGAACAATCTTGGTAGAGGTCCACTAGCTGAAGCTTCATAACAAATATCAAAGACCTTAGCCTTGTGGTTTCAGAGAAGAAGATTTTTAAAGGTTTTCCCTATATATGCCTATGTAAAACCAAAGGGCCACATGGCAGGGACATTTTTGGTCTCAGGGCTATAATTTGAACAATCTTGGTAGAGGTCCACTAGCTGAAGCTTCATAACAAATATCAAAGACCTAAGCCTTGTTGTTTCAGAGAAGAAGATTTTTCCAGATTTTCCCTATAAAAGTCTATGTAAAACCAAAGGGCCCCGGAGCGGGGGCATTTTTTGGCCCCAGGGCTATAATTTGAACAATCTTGGTAGAGGTCCACTTGATGAAGCTTCATACCAAATAGCAAAGACCTTGGCCTTGGGGTTTCAGAGAAGAAGATTTTTAAAGATTTTCCCTATATAATCCTATGTAAAACCAAAGGGTCCTGGGGGGCATTTTGGGCCCCAGCACTATAATTTGAACAAACTTGGTAGGGGTCCACTAGATGAAGCTTCATACCAAATATCAAAGACCTGGGCCTTGTGGTTTTAGAGAAGAAGATTTTTTAAGTTTTCGGTGAAAAAAATCTATTTTTAGCCCCTGTGACCTAGATGTGCAGCGGACCGGAACCATTTGAACAACTTTGAAAGGGGTCCACCTGAGGATCATTCCTGTAAAGTTTGGTCAATATCCCATCAGTGGTTTAGGAGGAGATGTCGTTTAAAGAAATTGTTTACGCACGCATGACAGACAAAAAGTGATCCTAATATAAAACACAAGAGGGCCATGATGGCCCTGGATCGCTCACCTGATCCATAGATAAACAAGTGGGCCCCTGGGAGGGCCATTATTGACCCCAGGGTTATAATGTGCATAATGTTGAGGGAGGTCTAAAGAGGTGAAGCTTCATACCAAATATCAACAAAGGCTATAATTTGAACAATCTTGGCAAAGGTCCAATAGATGAAGCTACACACCAAATATCAAAGACCTTGGCCTTGCAGTTTCAGAGAAGAAGATTTTTAAAAAGATTTTCCCTAAATAAGCCTATGTAAAACCAGAGGGCCCCGGGGCGGGGGCATTTTTGGCCCCAGCACTACATAAGCCTATGTAAAACCAAATGGCCCCAGGGCAGGGCATTTTTGGCCTCAGGGCTATAATTTAAACAAACTTGATAGAGGTCCACTAGATGAAGCTTCATATCAAATATCAAAGACCTGGGCCTTGCTGTTTCAGAGAAGAAGATTTTCAAAGGTTATTTCTATACCTGTATAAGTCTATGTAAAACCAAAGGGCCCCGGGGTGGCGGCATTTGTGGCCCAAGGGCTATAATTTGAACAATCTTGGTAGAGGTCCACTAGAAGAAGCTCAATACTAAATATCAAAGACATGGGCCTTGCAGTTTCAGAGAAGAAGATTTTTCAAGATTTTCCCTATATAAGCCCTACAAAAGGGCCCTGGGGCGGGGGCATTTTTGGCCCCAGCACTATAATTTGAACACTCTTGGTAGGGGTCCACTAGATGAAGCTTCATACCAAATATCAAAGACCTGGGCCTTGCGGTTTCAGAGAAGAAGATTTTTAAAGATTTCCCTATATAAGTCTATGTAAAACCAAATGGTCTCGGGACGGGGTCATTTTTGGCCCCAGTGCTATAATTTAAACAATCTTGATAGAGGTCCACTAGATGAAATTTCACACCAAATATCAAAGATCTAGGCCATGTGGTTTCATAGAAGAAGATTTTTAAAGATTTTCCCTATATAAGTCTCTGTAAAACCACAGGGCCACGAGGCGGGGGCATTTTTGGTCTCAGGGCTATAATTTGAACAATCTTGGTAGAGGTCTTCTAGCTGAAGCTTCATACCAAATATCAAAGACCTAGGCCTTGTGGTTTCAGAGAAGAAGATTTTTCAACATTTTCCCTGTATAAGTCTATGTAAAACCAAAGGGCCCCGGAGCGTGGGCATTTTTGGCCCCAGGGCTATAATTTGAACAATCTTGGTAGGGGTCTACTAGATGAAGCTTCATACCAAATATCAAAGACCTGGGCCTTGCAGTTTCAGAGAAGAAGATTTTTAAAGATTTTCCCTATATAAGCCCATGTAAAACCAAAGGGCCCAGGGCGGGGGCATTTTTGGCCCCAGCACTATAATTTGAACAATCTTGGTAGGGGTCCTTTAGATGAAGCTTCATACCAAATATCAAAGACCTGGGCCTTGTGGTTTCAAAGAAGAAGATTTTTAAAGATTTTCCCTATATAAGCCCATGTAAAACCAAAGGGCCCCAGGGCGGGGGCATTTTTGGCCCCAGCACTATAATTTGAACAATCTTGGTAGCGGTCCACTATATGAAGCTTCATACCAAATATCAAAGACCTTGGCCTTGCGGTTTCAGAGAAGAAGATTTTTTTGGAGGTTTTCCCCTAAATAAGCCCATGTAAAACCAAAGGGCCCCGAGGCGGGGGCATTTTTGGCCCCAGCACTATAATTTGAACAATCTTGGTAGGGGTCCCTTAGATGAAGCTTCATACCAAATATCAAAGACCTTGGCCTTGCGGTTTCAGAGAAGAAGATTTTTAAAGATTTTCCCTATATAAGCCTATCTAAAACCAAAGGGCCCCTGGGCGGGGACATTTTTGGCCCCAGCACTATAATTTGAACAATCTTGGTAGGGGTCCACTAGATGAAGCTTCATACCAAATATCAAAGACATGGGCCTTGCAGTTTCAGAGAAGAAGATTTTTAAAGATTTTCCCTATATAAGCCCATGTAAAACCAAATGGCCCCAGGGGCGGGGGCATTTTTGGCCCCAGCACTATAATTTGAACAATCTTGGTAGGGGTCCACTAGATGAAGGTTCATATCAAATATCAAAGACCTGGGCCTTGCGGTTTCAGAGAAGAAGATTTTTACAGATTTTCCCTATATAAGCCCATGTAAAACCAAAGGGCCCGGGGGTGGGGGCATTTTTGGCTCCAGCACTTTAATTTGAACAATCTTGGTAGGGGTCCACTAGATTAAGCTTCATACCAAATATCAAAGACCTGGTCCTTGTGGTTTCAGAGAAGAAGATTTTTGAAGATTTTCCTATATAAGCCCATGTAAAACCAAAGGGCCCCGGGGCGGGGGCATTTTTGGCCCCAGCATTTTAAAATCTTGGTAGGGGTCCACTAGATGAAGCTTCATACCAAATATCAAAGACCTGGGCCTTGCGGTTTCAGAGAAGAAGATTTTTTCAGTTTTCGGTGAAAAAATCTATTTTTGGCTCCTGTGACCTATATGTGCAATGGACCGGAACCATTTGAACAACTTTGAAAGGGGACCACCTAAGGATCATTCCTGTGAAGTTTGGTCAAAATCAGATCAGTGGTTTAGGAGGAGATGTCGTTTGAAGAAATTGTTAACGCACGGATGACAGACAAAAAGTGATCCTAATATAAAACACAAGAGGGCCATGATGGCCCTGGATCGCTCACCTGATCCATAGAGTAACAAGTGGGCCCTGGGGAGGGCCATTATTGACCCCAGGGCTATAATGTGCATAATGTTGAGGGAGGTCTAAATAGGTGAAGCTTCATACCAAATATCAACAAAGGCTATAATTTTAACAATCTTGGCAAAGGTCCACTAGATGAAGCTACACAACAAATATCAAAGACCTGGGCCTTGCGGATTCAGAGAAGAAGATTTTTTTAAAGATATTCCCTACATAAGCCTATGTAAAACCAAATGGCCCCATGGTGGGGGCATTTTTGGCCTCAGGGCTATAATTTAAACAATCTTGATAGAGGTCCACTAGATGAAGCTTCACACCAAATATCAAAGACCTGGGCCTTGCAGTTTCAGAGAAGAAGATTTTTAAAGATTTCCCTATATAAGTCCATGTAAAATCAAAGGGTCTCGGGACGGGGGCATTTTTGGCCCCAGGGCTATAATTTGAACAATCTTGGTAGAGGTCCACTAGATGAAGCTTCATACCAAATATCAAAGACCTAGGCCTTGTTGTTTCAGAGAAGAAGATTTTTCAACATTTTCCCTATATAAGTCTATGTTAAACCAAAGGGCCCCGGAGTGGGGGCATTTTTGGCACCAGGGCTATAATTTGAACAATCTTGGTAGAGGTCCACAAGAAGAAGCTTCATACCAAATATCAAAGACCTGGGCCTTGCGGTTTCAGAGAAGATTTTGAAAAATTTTCTCTATATAAGCCTATGTAAAACCAAAGGGGGACGGGGCAGGGGCATTTTTGGCCCCAGCACTATAATTTGAACAATCTTGGTAGGGGTCCACTAGATGAAAATTCATACCAAATAGCAAAGACCTGGGCCTTGCGGTTTCAGAGTAGATGATTTTTAAAGAGTTTCCCTATATAAGCCGATGTAAAACCAAAGGACCCCTGAGCAGGGGCATTTTTGGCCCCAGCACTATAATTTGAACAATCTTGGTAGGGGTCCACTAGATGAAGCTTCATACCAAATATCAAAGACCTGGGCCTTGCAGTTTTAGAGAAGAAGATTTTTAAAGATTTTCCCAATATAAGCCTATGTAAAACCAAAGTGCCCCGGGGCGGGGGCATTTTTGGCCCCAGCACTATAATTTGAACAATCTTGGTAGGAGTCCACTAGATGAAGCTTCATACCAAATATCATAGACCTGGGCCTTGTGGTTTCAGAGAAGAAGATTTTTTAAGTTTTCAGTGAAAAAAATCTATTTTAGGCTCCTGTGACCTAGATGTGCAACGGAACGGAACCAATTGAACAACTTTGAAAGAGGACTACCCAAGGATCATTCCTGTGAAGTTTGGTCAAAATCCGATCAGTGGTTTAGGAGGAGATGTCTTTTGAAGAAATTGTTTACGCACGGATGACAGACAAAAAGTGATCCTAATATAAAACACAAGAGGGCCATGATGGCCCTGGATCGCTCACCTGATCCATAGAGTAACACGTGGGCCCCGGGGAGGGCCATTATTGACCCCAGGGCTATGATGTGCACAATGAGGAGGTCTAAAAAGGTGAAGCTTCATACCAAATATCAACAAAGGATATAATTTGAATAATCATGGCAAAGGTCCACTAGATGGAGCTACACCCAAAATATCAAAGACCTGGGTCTTGCGGTTTCAGAGATGAAGATTTTTTTAAAGATATTCCCTACATAAGCCTATGTAAATCCAAATGGCCCCAGAGCGGGGGCATTTTTGGCCTCTGGGCTATAATTTAAATAATCTTGATAGAGGTCCACTAGATGAAGCTTCACACCAAATATCAAAGACCTGGGCCATGCTGTTTCAGAGAAAAAGATTTTCAAAGATTATCTCTATATAAGTCTATGTAAAACCAAAGGGCCCCGGGGCGGGGAATTTGTAGCCCGGGGGCTTTAATGTGAACAATCTTGGTAGAGGTCCACTAGATGAAGCTCCATACCAAATATCAAAGACATGGGCCTTGCAGTATCGGAGAAGAAGATTTTTAAAGATTTCCCTATATAAGTCTATGTAAAACCAAAGGGTCTCGGGGCGGGGGCATTTTTGACCCCAGCTCTATAATTTGAACAATCTTGATAGAGGTCAACTAGATGAAATTTCACACCAAATATCAAAGACCTAGGCCTTGTGGTTTCACAAAAGAAGATTTTTAAAGATTATCCCTGTATAAGTCAAATTAAAACCAAAGGGCCCCGAGACGGGGGCATTTTTGGCCCCAGGGCTATAATTTGAACAATCTTGGTAGAGGTTTACAAGATCAAGCTTCTTACCAAATATCAAAGAACTGGGCCTTGAAGTTTCTGAGAAGAAGATTTTTAAAGATTTTCCCTATATAAGCCGATGTAAAACCAAAGGGCCCTGGGGCCGGGGCATTTTTGGCCCGAGAACTATAATTTGAACAATCTTGGTAGCGGTCCATCAGATGAAGCTTCATACCAAATAGCAAAGACCTGGGCCTTGCGGTTTCAGAGAAGAAGATTTTTAAAGATTTTCCCTATATAAGCCCATGTAAAACCAAAGGGCCCCGGGGCGAGGCATTTTTGGCCCCAGCACTATAATTTGAACAATCTTGGTAGGGGTCCACAAGACAAAGCTTCACACCAAATATCAAAGACCTGGGCCTTGCAGTTTCAGAGAAGAAGATTTTTAAAGATTTTCCCTATATAAGCCCATGTAAAACCAAAGGGCCCGGGGCGGGGGCATTTTGGGCCCCAGCACTACAATTTGAACAATCTTGGTAGGGGTCCACTAGATGAAGCTTCATAATAAATATCAAAGTCCTGGGCCTTGTGGTTTCAGAGAAGAAGATTTTTAAAGATTTTCCCTATATAAGCCCATGTAAAACCAAAGGGCCCCGGTGCGGGGGCATTTTTGGCCCCAGCACTATAATTTGAACAATCTTGGTAGGGGTCCACTAGATGAAGCTTCATGTCAAAAATCAAAGTCCTGGGCCTTGCAGTTTCAGAGAAGAAGATTTTTAAAGCTCTTCCCTATATAAGGGGACCACCTAAGGATCATTCCTGTGAAGTTTGGTCAAAATCCGATCAGTGGTTTAGGAGGAGATGTCGTTTGAAGAAATTGTTTACGCACCGATGACAGACAAAAAGTGATCCTAATATTAATCACAAGAGGGCCATGATGGCCCTGGATCGCTCACCTGATCCATAGAGTAACAAGTGGGACCCGGGGGGGGGCCATTATTAACCCCAGGGCTATAATGTGCATAATGTTCAGAGACGTCTAAAAAGGTGAAGCTTCATACCAAATATCAACAAAGGCTATAATTTGAACAATCTTGGCAAAGGTCCACTAGATATGCTACATACCATATACATGTATCAAAGACCTGGGCCTTGCGGTTTCAGAGAAGAAGATTTTTATTAAAGATATTCCCTACATAAGCCTATATAAAACCAAATGGCTCCAGGGCGGGGGCATTTTTGGCCTCAGGGCTATAATTTAAACCATCTTGATAGAGGTCCACTAGAGGAAGCTTCACACCAAATATCAAAGACCATGGCCTTGCTGTTTCAGAAGAAGATTTTTAAGGAATATCTCTATATAAGTCTATGTAAAACCAAAGGGCTCCAGGTCGGGGACAGTTTTGGCCCTAGCACTATAATTTGAACAATCTTGGTAGGGGTCCACTAGATGAAGCTTCATACCAAATAGCAAAGACCTGGCCCTTGGGGTTTCCGAGAAGAAGATTTTTAAAGATTTTCCCCATATAAGCCCATGTAAAACCATAGGGCCCCGGGGTGGGGGCATTTTTAGCCCAGGCACTATATTTTGAACAATCTTGGTAGGAGTCCACTAGATGAAGCTTCATACCAAATAGCAAAGACCTGGGCCTTACGGTTTCAGAGAAGAAAATTTTTAAAGGTTTTCCCTATATAAGCCCATGTAAAACCAAAGGGCTCCGGAGCGGGGGCATATTTGACCCCAGCACTATAATTTGAACCATCTTTGTAGGGGTCCACTAGATGAAGCTTCATACCAAATATCAAAGACCTGGGCCTTACCGTTTCAGAGAAGAAGATTTTTAAAGCTCTTCCCTATATAAGCCCATGTAAAACCAAAGGGCCCTGGAGCGGGGGCATTTTTGGCCCCAGCACTATAATTTGAACAATCTTGGTAGGGGTCCACTAGATGAAGCTTCATACCAAATATCAAAGACCTGGGCCTTGCGGTTTCAGAGAAGAAGATTTTTAAAGATTTTCCCTATATAAGCCCATGTAAAACCAAAGGGCCCCGGAGCGGGGGCATTTTTGGCTCCAGCACTATAATTTGAACAATCTTGGTAGGGGTCCACTAGATGAAGCTTCATACCAAATATCAAAGACCTGGGCCTTACGGTTTCAGAGAAGAAGATTTTTAAAGATTTTCCCTATATAAGCCCATGTAAAACCAAAGGGCCCCGGAGCGGGGGCATTTTTGGCCCCAGCACTATAATTTGAACAATCTTTGTAGGGGTCCACTAGACGAAGCTTCATACCAAATATCAAAGACCTGGGCCTTACGGTTTCAGAGAAGAAGATTTTTAAAGCTCTTCCCTATATAAGCCCATGTAAAACCAAAGGGCCCTGGAGCGGGGGCATTTTTGGCCCTAGCACTATAATTTGAACAATCTTGGTAGGGGTCCACTAGATGAAGCTTCATACCAAATAACAAAGACCTGGGCCTTGGGGTTTCCGAGGAGAAGATTTTTAAAGATTTTCCCCATATAAGCCCATGTAAAACCATAGGGCCCCGGGGCGGTGGCATTTTTAGCCCAAGCACTATAATTTGAACAATCTTGGTAGGAGTCCACTAGATGAAGCTTCATACCAAATAGCAAAGACCTGGGCCTTGTGTTTTCAGAGAAGAAGATGATTTTTAAAGATTTTCCCTATATAAGCCCATTTAAAACCAAAGGGCCCCGGAGTGTGTGTGTGGTGGGGGGGGGGGGGGGGGAGAAGGACCATGGATGTGTGGGATGAAGCTTCATACCAAATATCAAAGACCTGGGCCTTACGGTTTCAGAGAAGAAAATTTTTAAAGGTTTTCCCTATATAAGCCCATGTAAAACCACAGGGGCCCCGGAGCGGGGGCATATTTGACCCCAGCACTATAATTTGAACAATCTTGGTAGGGGTCCCCTAGATGAAGCTTCATACCAAATATCAAAGACCTGGGCCTTACGGTTTCAGAGAAGAAGATTTTTAAAGCTCTTCCCTATATAAGCCGCTGTAAAACCAAAGGCCCCTGGAGCGGGGGCATTTTTGGCCCCAGCACTATAATTTGAACAATCTTGGTAGGGGTCCACTAGATGAAGCTTCATACCAAATATCAAAGACCTGGGCTTGCGGTTTCAGAGAAGATGATTTTTAAAGATTTTCCCTATATAAGCCCATGTAAAACCAAAGGGCCTCGGAGCGGGGGCATTTTTGGCCCCAGCACTATAATTTGAACAATCTTGGTAGGGGTCCACTAGATGAAGCTTCATACCAAATATCAAAGACCTGGGCCTTACGGTTTCAGAGAAGAAGATTTTTAAAGATTTTCCCTATATAAGCCGCTGTAAAACCAAAGGGCCCCGGAGCGGGGGCATTTTTGGCTCCAGCACTATAATTTGAACAATCTTGGTAGGGGTCCACTAGATGAAGCTTCATACCAAATATCAAAGACCTGGGCTTTACGGTTTCAGAGAAGAAGATTTTTAAAGATTTTCCCTATATAAGCCCATGTAAAACCAAAGGGCCCCGGAGCGGGGGAATTTTTGTCCCCTGCACTATAATTTGAACAATCTTGGTAGGGGTCCACCAGATGAAGCTTCATACCAAATATCAAAGACCTGGGCCTTGTGGTTTCAGAGAAGAAGATTTTTTAAGTTTTTGGTGAAAAAAATCTGTTTTTGGCTCCTTTGACCTAGATGTGCAATGGACCGGAACCATTTGAACAACTTTGAAAGGGGACCACCTAAGGATCATTCCTGTGAAGTTTGGTCAAAATCCGATCAGTGGTTTAGGAGGAGATGTTGTTTAAAGAATTGTTTACGGACGCACGCACGCACGGACGGACGGACGCACGGACGCACGACGGACGACGGACGAAAAGTGATCCCAAAAGCTCACCTCATCACTACGTGACGGTGAGCTAACAAGAGGACCATGATGGCCCTGGATCGCTCACCTGATCCATAGTGTAACAAGTGGGCCCCAGAGAGAGCCATTATTGGCCCCAGGGCTTTAATGTGCATAATGTTGAGGGAGGTCTTAAAGGTGAAGCTTCATACCAAACATCAACAAAGGCTATAATTTGAACAATCTTGGCAAAGGTCCACTAGATGAAGCTACACATCAAATATCAAAGACCTGGGCCTTGTGGTTTCAGAGAAGAAGATTTTTTTTAAAGATATTCCCTACATAAGCCTATGCAAAACCAAATGGCCCCAGGGCTATATAAATCTATGTAAAACCAAAGGGCCCCGGGGTGGGGGCATTTGCGGCCCCAGGGCTATAATCTGAAGAATCTTGGTAGAGGTCCATTAGCTGAAGCTTCATACCAAATTTCAAAGTCCTGGGCCTTGTGGTTTCAGAGAAGAAGATTTTTAAAGATTATCCCTAAATAAGCCTATGTGAAACCGAAGGGCCCCGGGGCGGGGCCACTTTTGGCCCCAGCACTATAATTTGAATCATCTTGGTAGGGGTCCTTTAGAAGAAGCTTAATATAAATATAAAAGACCTAGGACTTGTGGTTTCAGAGAAGAAGATTTTTTAAGATTTTCCCTATACAAGTCTATGTAAAACCAAAGGGCCCCGGAGCAGGGGCATTTTTGGCCCAAGGGCTATAATTTGATAATTTGAACAATCTAGGTAGGGGTCCACTAGATGAAGCTTCATACCAAATATCAAAGTCCTGGGCCTTGCGGTTTCAGAGAAGAAGATTTTTAAAGATTTTCCCTATATAAGCCTATGTAAAACCAAAGGGCCCCGGAGCTGGGGCATTTTTGGCCCCAGCACTATAATTTGAACAATCTTGGTAGGGGTCAACTAGATGAAGCTTCATACCAAATATCAAAGTCCTGGGCCTTGCTGTTTCAGAGAAGAAGATTTTTAAAGATTTTCCCTATATAAGCCTATGTAAAACCAAAGGGCCCCAGGGCGGGGACATTTTTGGCCTCAGCACTATAATTTAAATAATCTTGTTAGGGGTCCTTTGGATGAAGCTTCATACCAAATATAAAAGACCTAGGCCTTGTGGTTTCAGAGAAGAAGATTTTTAAAGATTTTCCCTATGTAAGTCTACGTAAAACCAAAGGGCCCCGGGCGGGGGCATTTTTGGCCCAAGGGCTATAATTTGAACAATCTTGGTAGAGGTCCATTAGATGAAGCTTCATACCAAATATCAAAGTCCTGGGCCTTGTGGTTGCAGAGAAGAAGATTTTTAAAGATTTTCCCTATATAAGCCTATGTAAAACCAAAGGGCCCCGGAGCGGGGGCATTTTTGGCCCCAGCACTATAATTTGAACAATCTTGGTAGGGGTCCACTAGATGAAGCTTCATACCAAATATCAAAGATCTGGGCCTTGTGGTTTCAGAGAAGAAGATTTTTAAAGATTTTCCCTATATAAACCAATGTAAAACCAAAGGGCCCCGTGGTGGGGGCATTTTTTGTCCCAGCACTATAATTTGAACAATCTTGGTAGGGGTCCACTAGATGAAGCTTCATACCAAATACCAAAGTCCTGGGCCTTGTGGTTTCAGAGAAGAAGATTTTTAAAGATTTTCCCTATATAAGCCTATGTAAAACCATAGGGCCCCGGGGCGGGGGCATTTTTGGCCCCAGCACTATAATTTGAACAATCTTGGTAGGGGTCCACTAGATGAAGCTTCATACCAAATATCAAAGACCTGGGCCTTGTGGTTTCAGAGATGAAAATTTTTAAAGATTTTCCCTATATAAGCCAATGTAAAACCAAAGGGCCCCGTGGCGGGGGCATTTTTTGTCCCAGCACTATAATTTGTACAATCTTGGTAGGGGTCCACTAGATGAAGCTTCATACCAAATATCAAAGTCCTGGGCCTTGTGGTTTCAGAGAAGAAGATTTTTAAAGATTTTCCCTATATAAGCCTATGTAAAACCAAAGGGCCCCGGGGCGGGGGCATTTTTGGCCCCAGCACTATAATTTGAACAATCTTGGTAGGGGTCCACTAGATGAAGCTTCATACCAAATATCAAAGACCTGGGCCTTGTGGTTTCAGAGCAGAAGATTTTTAAAGATTTTCCCTATATAAGCCAATGTAAAACCAAAGGGCCCCGTGGCGGGGGCATTTTTTGTTCCAGCACTATAATTTGAACAATCCTGGTAGGGGTCCACTAGATGAAGCTTCATACCAAATATCAAAGTCCTGGGCCTTGTAGTTTCAGAGAAGAAGATTTTTAAAGGTTTTCCCTATATAAGCCTATGTAAAACCAAAGGGCCCCGGGGCGGGGGCATTTTTGGCCCCAGCACTATAATTTGAACAATCTTGGTAGGGGTCCACTAGATGAAGCTTCATACCAAATATCAAAGACCTGGGCCTTGTGGTTTCAGAGAAGAAGATTTTTTAAGTTTTTGGTGAAAAAAATCTATTTTTGGCTCCTGTGACCTAGATGTGCAACGGACCGGAACCATTCGAACAACTTTGAAAGGGGACCACCTAAGGGACATTCCTGTGAAGTTTGGTCAAAATCCGATCAGTGGTTTAGGAGGAGATGTTGTTTAAAGAAATTGTTTACGCACGGACGCACTGACGCACGGACGCACGACGGACGACGGACAAAAAGTGATCCCAAAAGCTCACCTCGTCACAACGTGACGGTGAGCTAACAAGAGGGCCATGATGGCCCTGGATCGCTCACCTGATCCATAGAGTAACAAAGGGGCCCCCGTGGAGGGCCATTATTGACCCAGGGCTATAATGTGCATAATATTGAGGTAGGTCTAAATAGTTGAAGCTTCATACCAAATATCAACAAAGGCTATAATTTGAACAATCTTGATTAGGGTCCACTAGATGAAGCTAAACACCAAATATCAAAGACCTGGGCCTTGTGGTTTCCGAGAAGAAGATTTTTTTTAAGATATTCCCTATATAAGCCTATGTAAAACCAAATGGCCCCGGGGCTTGGGTGTTTTTTTGGCCTCAGGGCTATAATTTAAACAATCTTGATAGAGGTCCACTAGATGAAGCTTCACATCAAATATCAAAGACCTGGGCCTTGCTGTTTCAGAGAAAAAGATTTTCAAAGATTATCTCTATATAAGACTAGGTTAAACCAAAGGGCCCCGGGGCGGGGGCATTTGTGGCCCGAGGACTATAATTTGAACAATCTTTGTAGAGGTTCATTAGATGAAGCACCATACCAAATATCAAAGACATGGGCCTGACAGTTTCAGAGAAAAAGATTTTTCAAGATTTTCCCTATATAAGTCTATGTAAAACCAAAAGGCCCCAGAGGGGAGGGGGCATTTTTGGCCCCAGGGCTATAATTTGAACAATCTTGGTAGAGGTCCACTAGGTGAAGCTTCACACCAAATATCATAGACCTGGGCCTTGCGGTTTCAGAAAAGAATATTTAAGATTTTCCCTATCTAATAAAAATAAAAAATGAGTTCCTTTAAGAGCAATGAAAACATTCATAAGAAAGAAGATGGGTCATACTACGTAGTTTCGGCTAATAAAGCCTCATCAGTGTCCCTGTAATGATCCGGCAAAGACAGCCAGAGGAAACATACTGCAATTTTGCGAATTTCGAATAGGCAGTCGATTCAAAGACTGATATAAATCAAAATGGGGTCCAAATAATTAAAACCTGTCTAGAATATGAGTCTAAACCAATAATTTATTTCTGATTTCTCAGAATATTCACGCTGATCTCAAAGGACCAAAAGTAAAATATAAACTTTATGATAAACTGATAAGTTTATGTAAAACCAAAGGCCCCCGGGGCGGGGGCATTTTTGGCCCCAGGGCTATAATTTGAACAATCTTGAAAGAGGTCCATTAGATGAAGCTTCACGCCAAATATCCAAGATCTTGGCCTTGCGGATCCAGAGAAGAAGATTTTTAAAGATTTTCCCTATATATGCCTATGTAAAACCAAAGGCCCCCGGGGCGGGGGCGTTTTTGGCCCCAGGGCTATAATTTGAACAATCTTGAAAGAGGTCCACTAGATGAAGCTTCATGCCAAATATACAAGATCTGGGCCTTGCAGTTCCATAGAAGAAGATTTTTAAAGGTTTTCCCTATATTAGCCTATGTAAAACCAAATATCCAAGATCTTGGCCTTGCGGATCCAGAGAAGAAGATTTTTAAAGATTTTCCCTATATATGCCTATGTAAAACCAAAGGCCCCCAGGGCGGGGGCGTTTTTGGCCCCAGGGCTATAATTTGAACAATCTTGAAAGAGGTCCACTAGATGAAGCTTCACACCAAATATCCAAGATCTGGGCCTTGCGGTTCCAGAGAAGAAGATTTTTAAAGATTTTCCCTATATTAAGCCTATGTAAAACCAAAGGCCCCCGGGGCGGGGGCATTTTCGGCCCCAGGGCTATAATTTGAACAATCTTGATAGAGGTCCACTAGGTGAAGCTTCACACCAATTATCAAAGACCTGGGACTTGCGGTTTGAGAGAAGAAGATTTTTAAAGATTTTCCCTATATAAGCCTATGTAAAACCAAAGGACCCCAGGGCGGGGGCTTTTTTGGACCCAGGACTATAATTTGAACAATCTTGGTAGAGGTTCACTAGATGAAGCTTCATACCAAATATCGAAGACCTGGGCCTTGCGGTTTCAGAGAAGAAGATTTTTAAAGTTTTCATTAAAAAAATCTATTTTTAGCTCCTGTGACCTAGATGTGCAACAGACCGGAACCATTTTAACAAATTAGAAAGGGGACCACCTAAGGATCATTCCTGTGAAGTTTGGTCAAAATCCGATCAGTGGTTTAGGAGGAGATGTTGTTTGAAGAAAAAGTTTACGCACACACGCACGCACACACGCACGCACGCACGACGGACGACGGACAAAAAGTGATCACAAAAGCTCACCTCATCACTACGTGACAGGTGAGCTAACAAGAGGTCCCAGAGGGCCCTGAATCGCTCATCTGAGAATCAGTGTCTCTAGTGCATTCTTGGCCCAAGGGCTATACTATGTGAAGCTTCATACCAAATATCAAAGACCTGAGCCTTGTGGTTTCAGATATGAAGATTTTTAAATATTTTCCCTACATAAGCCTATGAAAAACAAAGGGCCCGAGGATGGGGGCATTTTTGGCCCCAGGGCTATAATTTGAACAATCTTGGTAGAGGTCCACTAGATGAAGCTTCACACCAAATATCAAAGATCTGAGCCTTGCGGTTTCAGAGAAGAAGATTTTTAAAGATTTTCCCTATATAAGCCTATGTAAACAAAATGGGCCCTGGGGCATGGGCATTTTTGGCCCTAGGGCTATAATTTGAACAATCTTGGTAGAGGTCCTCTAGATGAAGCTTCACACTAAATATCAAAGACCTGGGCCTTGTGGTTTCAGAGAAGAAGAGTTTTAAAGATTTTCCCGATATAAGCCTATGTAAACCCAAAGGCCCCCGGGGCGGGGGCATTTCTGGCCCAAGGGCCATAATTTGAACAATCTTAGTAGAGGTCCACTAGATGAAGTTTCATTCCAAATATCGAAGACCTGGGCCTTTCGGTTTCAGAGAAGAAGATTTTTAAAGATTTTCCCTATATATGCCTATGTAAAACCAAAGGCCCCCAGGGCGGGGGCATTTTTGGCCCCAGGGCTATAATTTGAACAATCTTGGTAGAGGTCCACTAAGTGAAGCTTCACACAAATATCAAAGACCTGGGCCTTGTGGTTTCAGAGAAGATGATTTTTAAACATTTTCCCTATATAAGCCTATGTAAACCCAAAGGCCAACGGGGCGGGGGCATTTCTGGCCCAAGGGCCATAATTTGAACAATCTTGGTAGAGGTCCACTAGATGAAGCTTCATACCAAATATCAAAGACCTGGGCCTTTGGATTTCAGAGAAGAAGATTTTTAAAGTTTTCATTTTAAAAATCTATTTTTAGCTCCTGTGACCTAGATGTGCAATGGACCGGAACCATTTGAACAACTTTGAAAGGGGACCACCTAAGGATCATTCCTGAGAAGTTTGGTTAAAATCCAATCAGTGGTTTAGGAGGAGATGTCATTTGAAGAAAAAGTTTACGCACGCACGCACACACGCACGCACGCACACACACACGCACGCACGACGGACAAAAAGTGATCCCAAAAGCTCACCTTGTCACTACGTGACAGGTGAGCTAAAAATACAGTGTAGTTTCACTGTACATGTGAGACTTTTTGCCCTACACAAATTGCGCATGCACGAAAATTGGACTGCCATTGCCAGGAAGTGAAAGTGCCTAAAGTCATCTATAAAGTTCTGTGTTATGCCCATCTTTATCTGGCATGGTTGTGTTATACCAATGTTAGCCCCCCCCCAATAGGGGCTTGAAGAAAAATATGGGTGGCATGATGCTTCCACGCAGAGCTGAATCTGGCCCGCACACTAGTACTGGTAAACCGCTTAGAGGATCTAAGCCTGTCCAGGAACCGTGGTGTAAGGCGGACCGTCCATGCTAATAAACCCTATTGGTTTCATTGGGCGACAGGGCTTGAGATGTCTTTTCATCTCAATGTCGGGTTAAAGTCCCACAAAACTGGAAGCAATGTCTCCAAAATGACCTTTACAGTGTTGACGGGGACATTAAACCTCAAATCAAACAAAAACAAATATACCAATGTTAATCTCACATGAATGTGTTATGCCATTTTTTTACCTCACATCGGCATGTTATACCAATCTTCATCTCAATGTTATCCAAATGTTTATCTGATATGGGTATGTTATGCCAATGTTTATCTAACATGGTTGTGTCATCCCAAAGTTTATCTGACATTGGTGTGCTGTGCCAATGTTTATCTTGTGGGTGTGTTATGCCAATGTTAATCTCACATGAATAAGTTATGTCAATATTTATCTGACATGGGTGTATTATCCCAATCTTTATCTCACATGGTTGAATTATCCAAAAGTTTATCTGTCATGTGTATGCTGTGCCAATGTTAACCTCACATGGATGTGTTTTACCAATTTTTATCACACATATGTGTGTAATATCAATGTTTATCTGGCATGGGTGTGTTATCCCAAAGTTTATCTGACATGGGTGTTATATTCCAGATCTGGCATGGGTGCATTATGCCAATATTTATCTCACATGG
Organism: Lucinisca nassula; assembly: GCA_963580285.1. NCBI lineage: Eukaryota > Metazoa > Mollusca > Bivalvia > Lucinida > Lucinidae > Lucinisca > Lucinisca nassula. The sequence goes on along the minus strand of OY757015.1, from coordinate 45,237,814 downwards.
GTGTATTATGCCAATGTTTATCTGACATGCACGTATTATGCCAATGTTTATCTCACATGGGTGCATTTTGCCAATGTTTTTCTCACATGGGTGTATTATGCCAATATTTATCAAACTACTTACCTTCTCAGCAGCTTCTCTCATAAACTGTTTGGCACTGTCATTCCATATGGCGGGTACCGTCAGTACCCAGTGGACGTCGTTCTCTGTCACCCCTGAAGCCCTGTTACTCAGTGTCTGAACCAGGTGGTCTTTAAGATACTTTATAGACAGGCTGAATACTGTGAGGGCATTCAACTTGCGGTTCTTGTCATCTTCAATAGTTAAGTCCCTTTTAAGACCCTATTCAGAAAAGAGATATCAAACATTACATAATGGATCTTACATAAGTGCTCATGTATTATTGAATTTATTAAACGAGTTGAGGAAAATCGATAAAATGCGAGGCTTTGCCGAGCATTTTATTCTTTTTTTACTCAACGAGTTTAATAAATTCAATAATACAATAAAGCCATGCATTTTATCCATTTTCCTCAACTCGTTTAATAAATTCAATAATACATTAGCAGGAATGCAAGATTCTATTTATCATATGACATTTAAAACGCATTTTATTCGTGCCTGTTTTAAAACAATGTCAATATTCGGCCATAAGTAAACGTGACGTCGTTAAGGATGTTGTACATGTAACGTTACAGAGCGTATCTAACTAGTTTGCATATTTAATCCACCACTAGTGGATTATCGAATTTATTACATGACGTTATTACATTCTCAGACGCAACGTCATATGTAAAACAACATTTGTCATGGCAATATTCAATCATTACCACTCTTTGGGCTAATTAAGCAGAACATGTACTGTTGATATTTTTCTTATTTTTCCGAGAAAACGGGATTTTACATTTCATGCAAATCATCTCCCAGAAAACAGCACTTGCATGAAACATCAAATCCTGTTTTCTGTAAAATGTCAAATCCTGTTTCTGGAGAAAATAAGAAAACTATTTTAAAATGTCGTCTGCTGAAAAAAAATACCCAGCATGCAAAGTGTTAAATACCTTGTAAATCCCACTTTATATTTAGTGAAATGAATGGCAACTCAGCTCATAAGAAAAGGATTTATACCGCAATCAGTGATGCTAGTATTATAGGGGGTCGAATAACCACGCTATAATTGGTAGTGGCCTTTATTAATTGATTATCCTATATTACACAAGGTCAACCAATATTAAAAAATCATAAATCATGTTTTTAATTGTGTCAATTAATAAAATTGCCATTAATCAAGTAATTTCGTATTGTCCCAGTTACAGGTCCTCGGTCAGCTGTATTGGCCTCATCCTTCGGCTTCGTGCCAATACAGCAGACCTCGGACCTGTAACTAGGCCAATACGAAATTATTTGATTAATAATATTATAATATTAAATTCTACTGACCAATAATACATCGAGTGACTGGGCCTCCTTTTTAGGTACCTAATTTGCAAGAGTAAACACTAAAATGAAACCCTTTATGTCCAGGAAAACAACTAAACTGCAAGTTATTATCTTTGCTATTATTTATTCAAATATATTTTTAGAAATTTCAAATAGATTCTTACCTTCTCGTGCTTTCCTGGTTTGATAATTGCGAACACTTCAAAAATAATTTCTAAAGCCTAGAATAAATTGTTTATTTGTAGATTTTCATTCAGAATGTAAATCACTGAGAAACTTTTATTTGAACGACCATGTTGTTTCTGATGTATCTGTGGCATGAAGACATCATAAAACATTGCAATGTTTGACGTCACAAAATGCTACATATGCGTGCAATGGTTAACCCATCACACTACCTGCAGTCTTTCCTGTAAATTTTTACTTAATAATGGCAAAAACGTGATTTTTTTGCATTGCGTAATACACTAAATGCATGTTCATGACTGGTGTTTCTTATAACAAAATATAAACGATTCACTGTAAAAGTAGGTATGTTAGGAAAATAACGTAAAATTTTGGACACCTTGAGGACTTGCTGTAATTCTCCTGAAATTTTAACAAATTTGATTCTTGACTCATCAAAGAGTCCAAAAGGTGCATACGGAATGGCAAACAGCGTAGACCATGATCAGTACAGCTCCTTCAGGAGCAGGTCGTCTAATGCGTTTAAGGCCTTCTGGTTTCATTGGGCGGCAGGGCTTATGATGTCAGTTTACCTCAATGTCAGGTAAAAGTCCCATAAAATTGGAAGCAACGTCTCCAAAATGACCTAAATAGTATTGATGGAGACGTTAAACCCCAATTCAAACGAACAAAATCCTTCAGAAGCAGACTAACCTGGGTCTGCACTTAGACCTACCTGTCCCAATACTTAGGACTATTCGGCCCCCGCCCATCAGGGCTTGAAGAAATACATGGGCTGCAAGATGCTTCCGCGCAGAGCTGAAACCGACCCGCACATGAGTACTGGTAAACAGCTTAGAGGAGCTAAGGCTGCCCAGGCAAAGCGGTGCGAGTCGGCCGTCCATGCTTATAAAACCTATTGGTTTCATTGGGCGACAGGGCTTGAGATGTCATTTCATCTCAATGTCGGGTAAAGTCCCACAAAATTGGAAGCAATGTCTCCAAAATGACCTATACAGTGTTGACGGGGACATTAAACCTCAAATCAAACAAACAAAAACTTAGGCTCATTATGGTAGTCAATGATGGAATGGAGACCTGGACAAGGAAATCTCATGCTCTTATTCAGTTTCAGCCTATGTGAGGCAACACCTTGTTTGAGTATGAATGAATGGGAAAACCTTCAGGGACGGCAACTCCTTCAAAAGTATTTTTGTCTCCAACGTCAATAGGGATCAACTCTTAAAGGAAAGAATTTGCTCCTAAGGAGCAAATTCTTTCCTTAAAGAGAAGACCCCTTTTTCAGTGCGACCGGGCTTACAGAAGAGCGTACAGGAAGTCCTGAAATTTGTCTCCCTTTGAAAAATGGCAGAAAAAACTAGCAGGTCTTCCGATTGCCCTTAAAATAAACAGAAAACTTGCCTGTTATTTGCTTATCTCTGTCTCAACCCTGTCAAAGATTCTTGTGTGTGATATAGAGGATCTTACATGAGTGCTCATGTATTATTGAATTTATAAAACGAGTTGCGTGCGTGAAAACATCCGGAATGAGTGTTCGAGAGCGATTAAATAAGCTTGAAGCTTCCATCGCAATCGAACTAAATTAAATTAGTATAAACTAAAACGAGTTGAGGAAAAGGGATAAAATGCGGGGCTTTGCCGAGCATTTTATCCCTTTTTCTCAACGAGTTTAATAAATTTAATAATACATTAGCACGAATGCAAGATTCTATATACAGTACGGCTCAGGTATTTGAACCGTTTTTCTTTTTCATTCCGCGGACAACTTTTTAAATCCGCGTTTTTCCGCCGAATGGTTTGGAGTAAACAACTCCGAGTGAAAATATTTTACTCCAAGTTATGCGCTCGATATTCCGAGGAAATTCCGCGGACCTCAGAGCTTACCTGTGATATTTGGAGTGTTTGCGAGTATTTGCGAGTGGTGATTAATTTAATTAAACATGTGTCGCCGGTGCGACGTATCAGAGGTCAATAATGGCGGCCGAAACCCGTCAAAATTTCGCTGACAGTTATCACTTTGATTATTTGTTTCTCACTTGTCCGATAATACTTCACATTAAAATTATTAAAGAATGAAAGACAAATGATTATACTATATCAAAATAATTTTCTTTTTTTGAAAATATAAAAATTACATGCAGAAATTTTGAGTTCAAAATGACCGATTTTGCAGTTTAAAAGCCAATAATGGCGGCCGAAATCCCTTGAAATTTCGCTGACAGTTATCACCTTTGATTATTTGTTTCTCATTTTTCCGATTATACTTCACATTAGAATTATTAAAGAATGGAAGACAAATGATTATATTATATCAAAATAATTTTCTTTTTTTGAAAATCTTAAAATTACATGGAGAAATTTTGAGTTCAAAATGACCGATTTTGCAGTTTAATAGAAGCCAATACTGGCGGCCGAAACCCGTCAAAATTTCGCTGACAGTTATCACATTTGATTATTTGTTTCTCAATTGTCCGATAATATTTCACATTTAAACTATTAAAGAATGAAAGACAAATGATTATATTATATCAAAATAATTTTCTTTTTTTGAAAATATCAAAATTACATGCAGAAATTTTGAGTTCAAAATGACCGATTTTGCAGTTTAAAAGACGCCAATAATGGCGGCCGAAATCCCTTGAAATTTCGCTGACAGTTATCACCTTTGATTATTTGTTTCTCATCTGTCCGATTATACTTCACATTAGAATTATTAAAGAATGGAAGACAAATGATTATATTATATCAAAATAATTTTCTTTTTTTGAAAATCTTAAAATTACATGGAGAAATTTTGAGTTCAAAATGACCGATTTTGCAGTTTAAAAGATGCCAATAATGGCGGCCGAAACCCGTCAAAATTTCGCTGACAGTTATCACCTTTGATTATTTGTTTCTCATTTGTCCGATAATACTTCACATTAAAATTATTAAAGAATGAAAGACAAATGATTATATTATATCAAAATAATTTTCTTTTTTTGAAAATCTTAAAATTACATGGAGAAATTTTGAGTTCAAAATGACCGATTTTGCAGTTTAAAAGAAGCCAATAATGGCGGCCGAAACCCGTCAAAATTTCCTGACAGTTATCACCTTTGATTATTTGTTTCTCAATTATCCGATAATACTTCACATTAAAATTATTAAAGAATGAAAGACAAATGATTATATCAAAATAATTTTCTTTTTTTGAAAATATCAAAATTACATGGAGAAATTTTGAGTTCAAAATGACCGATTTTCCTGTAATTTTATGATGTTCAACATGCTTTCAATTACGGACTTGCCCAACTGATTCCTTTGTTTGAAATCACTTCGCAGTTTCACACCCTGGTAATTAATGATTACCTCTTTGTTGACTTTTGACATTGTTTACATTATAATAACTATCAGTGATAATTATTATCTTATAATTATATATAAATATATATGATGGTAAAAGAACACTAAATAAACAAAAACCAATGCCCAGGTATTTCGTCAAATTCCTCCGAGTATTTCCGCGTAACTTCGCGAGAAAATAGTGCCTCCAGGTACGATATTACGACTCGGAATAATTTCGCGAAATTTCGCGTACCGCGGACCTTGCGAGTGTTTTCGAGGAGTGTCCGCCGAATATATACATATACTCGGAACAATTCCGAGTGTTTTTGAAAGTACTCGAAACGCCGAGATTCGGAATAAAGAGTTTTTTGGTTCTTATACCTGAGCCGTACTGTATCATATGCAATTTAAAATGCATTTTATTCACCAGTTTTTATAAAAATGTCAATATTCCGCCATTAGTAAATGTGACATCATTATCGACATTGTACATTTAACGTTATGCGGCGTATCTAACTAATTTGCATATTTAATCCACCAGTGGATTATTCAATCTGTTACATGGCATTATAACACTCTCAGACGCGACATCATATTATAAATCCTAATGCAACCGTACTTACTATCTTATCAAAAAGCATCATCTTAAATCTCCGGAAATAATACCAGTCCTCATGTTCCTCATCGAGGGCTAATTCAGCGTACTTGTCCTCAGCCTCGTAACCAAAGGAATCAAATGTTTTGTCAGGTTTGAGGAGGAGTGTGGTGGGAGTCTTGAGGGAGACCAGTGCTCGGGAACCAGCTGTCCAATTGTTGGAGGACACTTTCGTGGGCTCCTTTTCATATTCATGCTTGAATGAAAACGCATACCCGCTGTAAGTGGTACCAAAGTCAATAGCTGCTACCACTAGCTTGTGGCAAAGAGATTTACCAGGTTCTGGGTGCTTACCCTGGAAAAATAAATGGAGAAATCATGTTATATAAAAGGACCCATGTTAGTGCCTTGCTCACTTTTAACCTGTAGTCCAGTACAGATACCTAGATACATGTAGGTCTCATCACATCACGTGTACAAGTCCGTGAAATGACCCCCCCCCCCACAAAACCCCACTTTATGGGGTATACATTATTTCCCTTATTTCTTGTCCTAGACTTAGGTTGTGGGAAGTCAGAACAACCTCAATGAGGTGGGGTTCTAACGAGTACTCACAACCTATGTTTGCAGCATAAATAAGAAAAATGTCACAGATTTTCAAAAAACGGTAGCCATTTTGGAGATGTGAAAAAATCATTGAATCACACTGGTGTGTTATCGACTGACAATGTCATACATGTATCAGTGTATGTCTAACAATTCTGAATAAAGCCCCTTGTTACATGAGATCACAGTACCTGATAAATGGAGTATCTACATACTATTCTTATTTCTGCATGAAAACATATATGTTGAGACGCTTCTCATGAATAATAACAATGCATGTTTTCATGCAGAAATAAGAAAAATATCAGTACATTTCGGTTCAGCCCTTGTTTGTTTGTATATATGTATTAGAGTTTAACTGCCTAGTCAACACTACTTTAGGTCATTTTAAGTGGTCATTTTATCTATCCACACTTTTCCTGAGCATTCTTATATGTAAGTGGTTAACCAGTACAGTGCACATTCTTTTGCCAGAAACTGACAACTGCCCTTCTTGAATCAGTGGAAGAGAGAATGACGATAGAAAGGATTTCAGGATCAATCTCTACAAGAATGTTGCAGACCCTGACAGGTATCAAACCTGTGTTCTCCTGATCACCAGTCATACGCGCATCCGACTGAGCTACTGAAGCCGGCATCTTTAACCCTCCAAACACTGGTTGGGAGCGTACAGTACACTTAACCTGGATGTTCCGATCTGTTAAGTGGACAGATCATTTTTCCAATATGTCGGGTATGTTTCAGAATGTTTTCATCTCAATGTCGGGTAAAAGTCCCACAAAATTGGAAGCAACGTCTCCAAAATGACCTTTACAGTGTTGACGGGGACGTTAAACCTCAAATCAAACAAAAAACAAAATGTTTCAGAATGTTTATTTTTGTCTTTTGAAATTATTATTTCATGAGTTCGGGATATAATATTTATTCATGAGTTCGGGAAGCATAACTAAAAGTCTTTTTGACATGCTACCTTGATTTTCTGTTTATTGCTATGATTTCTTTTATTTTCACATTTGTTTTTAGAAAATCATTATCCTACTTTCGAATTCAAATGCTGCACCGGTAATATTTAATCAAACTTTGCCACCAACCTTACATTAAACGACTGTAATTGCATTTTAACTATTTTATAATGTATTTCAAGTCAGTTTTTTTGTAAATATTACTAAACATCTTGCCATGTAAGGGCAATTATTTTTACAGAAAACAATAGAGGGGTCAAAAACTGGTTTGTATCGCATGTTGCAAAACTGATTTCTCAGCACTGTATGTCGTGTTCCGATCATACTATAATGTGTGTCTTGATAATACTATAGAGCGATTTCGATAAATATTTTTAGCTATTTTGTCTCTGAAATAAGGAAGCTTGGCATAATTGTCTCAGATGAAACATAAAACATGACAAAAAGACTGCGCCCGACGAAGATTCAGATCAGCTTGTGCATCCACCCAGTCTGACCAGATCCTTCGCTGTGCGCTTGATGGGTAGCTTACTACTGCGATTTTTTTTCACATGGGCAATGAAGACACTGATCAGACTGGGCAGATGCTCAAATTGAGCTTAGTCTTTGCTGGGCGCATACATCACGCTAACAAGTCCGTGAAATGAACACCCCATACACCTCACTTTATATAGAGAAAAAAAGGGTTAAGGGGTATACATAATTTTCCTTATTTCTGCTTCTATACATAGGTTGTGGGAACTCTTTAGAACCGTCTCGATGAGGCGGTTCTAACTAGCACCCACAATCTATGTTTTGAGTATAAATAAGAAAAAAAATCTCCATTTTTCATCTTTAAATTTTCTTTTTTTCGGTGACAAAGGTTACAATGTATTTGTATAGGCGTGTTTTAGTAATGGGTCAGTTTTTGTTTTGTTATGCTCAAGTTGAAATACATGTAGTCCCATTTTGTTTCTTACACTAATTTCAGATGTGACGAATCAGTCGTTCGTGGTGGACCCGGTTGGTGGTTCTTTGGCATGACACACTGTTTCAACCTTGTCAAAAACTGTGCCAAATACCATCAATATCTATATCACAGGGTATCCAAGTTATTGTCATCACAAGAATATATTGACTGGGGAAAGAGCTAAAAAACAACAAAAAAAAAAAAACAGTGCACCCAGAGTCATGATTTTCACACATGACACACCTGCTAAGCCTCACGTACAGCTGTACCAAGTCCCATCATTATGTCTCAAAGAGTATTGAAGATATGGCTATCACAAGATAGTCAAACAATTTTATAAGAAGGGGATATAACTCAAATACTATTGCACCCAGAGTTGTGGTTCCTGCACATGACTTGCTGTCTCAACCTTGCCAAGTAGTATCCATATATCTCAAAGTTGTGGTTCTTGCCTGTGACATGCTATCTCTACCTGGCTTAAGGGTTGTAACATGTAAGGGATAAACTTTGTTGTTGTTCCCGGGGCAGGCTTAATTAATATTGCACCGTATTAACATACATCGGAATTAAAATAAAAAGGGTTAATCTGAAACCGTAGAGTATACATTTTGCGGCATCTGATCTGGGTATACGTTTATGGCCTAACGAAACACTCTGACCTGGGTGTTTCTTTATTTGGTTTGAGGTTTGACGTCCCCACCAGCACTGTATAGGTTATTTTGGAGACATTGCTTCTGATTTTGTAGTACTTTTATCCGACATTGAGATGAAATGACATCTCAAGCCCTGTCATCCAATGAAACCAATAGGGTTTATAAGCATGGGCCAGCACCGCTTTACCTGGACATCCTGTGCGATTTGTTTCAGCTCTGCATGGAAGCATCATGCAGCCCATCCATTTCTTCAAGCCCAGATGGTTTGTTTGTTTGATTTTAGGCTTAACGTCCCCGTCAACACTGCAAAGGTCATTTTGGAGACGCTGCTTCCAATTTTGTCGGACTTTTACCCGACATTGAGATGAATTGACATCTCAAGTCCTGCCGACCAATGAAGTCAATAGAGTTTATAAGCATGGACAGACCAACTCACACCGCTTTGCCTGGGCAGGCTTAGATCCTCTAAGTGGTTTATCAGTACTTGTGTGTGGGTAGGTTTCAGCTCTGCGTGGAAGCATCATGCAGCCCATCCATTTTTTCCAGCCTCGATGAGCGGGGGCTATCAAGCCCCGATGGATGGAGGCAGTCTGACCGGGATGTAACATTGATAAAAATTGGGCAACGTAGTATTTTCTATTAATAGCACAAATTCAGTTTCTGTCCTTTATAACGGTGAGTCGAAAAACCCAAATCTACCCAAATCCACTGTATTTACCCAAATCCACCTGATAATTACCCATATCCATCTATAGCTATCCCATTTAAAGTCATATAAGTGGTTTTTAATGTTTATTTGATAGAATATATCACTTAGGATAAATAAATAATAAAATTTAGTTATTTGTAACAATTTAACACGCACTATAGAGTAACATGTGTAGTGTGACGAAACATCTTTCAGTTGGTTGCCTAGGGTTACCACTGTAATAATCATAGTTCACACACGTCTATTATAAATAATGTTAGGTAATTGTAAATCTCAAAAAAATATTTATTTATTTATTTCTTCATTTATTTATTTTATTGAGAAAGGAAGAAAGGAATGGAAAATAAATAGACAAGTGAATGCTTGACGGTTGAGTGAAAAAAATAAAAAATAAAAAAAAATCACATGCAGAATACACCGCAGAATATACGACCTTATTAAACACAACTTTTTATAAAGTAAGGCTTTGGTTTACAGGGGAACATATTATTTTTATTAGTTCTGCTAAAAAAACATATATCGTAGACATAGACTGTGGGTATTCTTTGGACCCCACCCCACACCCCACCGATGAGGCGGAGAACACCCATTCATTACCGGCCCTGATAGCTCAGTTGGTAGAGTGTGCGTTCCTTGGAACGGGAGGTCACGGGTTCGATCCCGGGCCGCGACATACCAAAGTCGTTAAAAATGGTACTAGCTGCTCCTCGCTTGGCACTCAGATTTACGGGGTAAGGCTAGGACTGGTCGACCTAATGTCAGGATAATGTGACTGGGTGTGGTATCATGTAATGTGTCTGGGACATGATACTTCAGTGAGGCAGCACTATAAAAGTGAGCATTGAGCTCCCTGTCGCAACCAGACAGCGTCGTGATATGACTGAAAAATTGTTGAAAGCGACGTTAAACCCGAATTCACACACACACACACACACACACACACACACACACACAATACTACTAATATTATTTATAATATATTTTTTCTTGACTATAGACGTATCTTAGTTTAGTGTCTTAGCTCTTGACCTTACTGTTCAAGTGACAATGCGTATTTAAATATTTAACAGCCTAGAAAAGTCAGATACATCATGAAAACAGGCCAAAATAATTTTGACCCTCTTTAAGTCAACTTTTATATAGTTAAACTGGGGTGTTTAGGGGTAAACATTATTCTTTTTGCTTAAAAATAAATTGTGGGTACTCAATAGAACAGCCTGTCGAGTACCCGCAAACAAATTTTTGAGCAGAAATAAGAAAACTATCAGAATTTTTATCAGAAAAAAAATAATTGGTGGTAACTTTTTTCAATACATTTGTATAGGCGTGTTTTCAACATGGAATTCAACTAGCAGCCCTGTTTTGTGTTTACCTCACATTATGAAGAGAAAAGTGGGGTTTACAATGATGTGTTCTTTATTATCCAAAATATCAAAATTGTACAAGGTTGCTCTTACGGGCACCTACAATCTACGGAATTAAAAGAATGAAAATAAAAAACCGGCTAAATTCAAATATTAATTCAAGAGACTTCTGAATTCACAACAGCAATTTCAGTTTTGATTGTTTGAGATGAGGTTTTACGTCCCCGTCAACACTATTAAGGTCATTTTGGAGACATTGCTTCCGATTTTGTGGGACTTTTACCCATCATTGAGATGAAATGACATCTCAAGCCCTACCGCCCATAGTAACCACTAAGGTTTAAGGAGCGGCCCGACTCGCATCACTTTTCCTGGGCAGGCTTAGACCTAAGCTGTTTACAAGTACTCCAGTTGGGTCGGTTTCAGCTCTGCGTGGAAGCACTGTGCAGCCCAATCTATTTTTCCAGGCCCTGATGGGCGGGGGCACAAAAGCAATTCCAGGAAAAGTTTTTGAAGCCGGGACCTGAAGTCAGTTTTTGTTCGATAAATATTTTTTTCATATTTCTTCTCCAAACAAAGATTGCCGGAACTCGTTAGAACCGCCTCGATGAGGCCGCTTTAACGAGTACCCACAATTAATGTTTTTCAGCAGATGTCACATGGACATTCAAAGCAAAAGTCTTATGTGCTTAGTAATGTTGGGTGACTGAAACAACCTAAATGGGTCGACTGGCAACAATCTAACCAACCCATAACATGCGTCAAAAACTACATGAGAAAGGAACTTTTGTTGACGAGAACGTAGACCTTAGAGGCAGAGGTGAAGGGGCACTGTTCATCTTTTTTGCTTGCGTATTGCTGCTTAAAACCAGTTTCGCCGTAAAACCCAATTTTACTGCATAAAAAGGTAGGAGTGTTTCCAGAATGCGTTTATTCGATGTCCGTTTGCCTCCCAGTTCTTTCTTTCTTCCTTCCTATTAAATGTATCATGTATGCCCTCATGTATGTATTTATTTCAGCATTCTTTATTTCTTTTGAACAGCCGGCGGCCCTGGTAACTCAGTAGTGGGATGCACGTCTGACTGGTGATCAGGAGGACATGGGTTCGATACCTGCCGGGGTCGGCAACATTCTTTCGTGGAGATTGATCATGAAATCTTTTCTACGGTCATACTCTCCCTTCCGCTGATTCAAGAAGGGAAGCCGCAGTTTCTGGCCAGAGGTGCACTGTACTGGTTAACCGCTTACGTAAAAGCCTGCCCAGGAAAAGTGTGAATAGGTAAACTGGCCGGCTCAAAAATGATCTAAAATAGTGTTGACTGGGCCCTTAAACTCCAATACAAACAAACAAATTTCTTTTGAATGACAATCAAACTGTAAACGAGGGCGTTACAACCTTGATGCAAGGAAGCCGGTAACTGCATCTTTCTTTCTTTTGTATAATGGGCTCAAAACATAGATTTAGGATGTGGGCACTCGTTAGGACCGTCTTGGTTAGGCGGTTCTAACGTGTACATGTGTTTTGAGCAGAAGTAATAAAGAAATAATGTTTATTCCCACAAACCGTGTTGGGTGTAAAAAATTTCAGACTCGTGCTTGCAAAATTTGTTCGTTCATCTGTTGAATAAACTTTCCTTTCTTTCATTCTTTCTATCACTTTCTATCATTTTTCTTTCTATTCAAACATCATATATTCGTTTATTTACTAATTTTGGCATTCATTCGTTCTTATTTTATTTTCTTTCGATACAAGTAAAATTTTGTTGACTTGGATGGAAAAAAAAATCAAAAATGAGTTCCTTTAAGAGCGATGACAACATTCATGAGAAAGAAGATGGGTCATACTACGTAGTTTTGGCTAATAAAGCCTCATCAGTGACCCTGTAATGATCCGGCAAAGAAAGCCAGAGGAAACATACTGCAATTTTGCGAATTTCGAATAGGCAGTCGATTCAAAGACTGATATAAATCAAAATGGTGTCCAAATAATTACAAAACCTGTCTAGAATAGGAGTCTAAACCAATAATTTATTTATGATTTCTCAGAATATTCACACCGATCTCAAAGGACCAAAAGAAAAAAATATAAACTGCACTATGGTTGATGTACGGGGAGACGTTTTACGGCCGCCACACGGCACAACACCAGCTGCAATGAAGGCAAATAAAAATCAAAAATGAGTTCCTTTAAGAGCAATGAAAACATTCATGGAAAGAAGATGGGTCATACTATGTAGTTTCGGCTAATAAAGCCTCATCAGTGACCCTGTAATGATCCGGCAAAGAAAGCCAGAGGAAACATACTGCAATTTTACGAATTTCAAAAAGGCAGTCGATTCAAAGACTGATATAAATCAAAATGGGGTCCAAATAATTACAAAACCTATCTAGAATAGGAGTCTAAACCAATAATTTATTTCTGATTTCTGATATTTGGAAAACCAAAATGCACAGAAGCAAGTAAATACTACATGTATTTCTTTTTTCATCCTTTCTATTCTTCCTGTCTTTCTCTCCTATAACAGCTAAAACGTAGATTGTGGGTACTCATTAGAACCGACTCGACGAGGCAGTTCTTTGGTGCATCACAATCAATGTTTTTGATCAGAACTAAAAAAAATAATCTTTGTTCCTGTGAACCCCAATTTTACTTTATCGTAGTGGGGCTCTAGCGGCAAAATTACATCGCCATGTTTCTGTGATTATTTCGATCATCTTATTTTTTTCTTTCTTTCTACCATCATACAATATTGTTGACGAGGATGCAGAACTTAAAAGAATGAGGCAGGTTTACTGTCTTTCTGTCTCTGTCTTTCTTTCGTATTTGCTTGGTTATAATCTAAAATAAAGAAATAAATAGACAGGTAATGGTGATCTCTGTATGTGCTATGATAATAGGACAGCCTAAGGCAATCTGTGTATTCTGACTTGAAGGTGTTTTGTCGCACTACACCTGCCTAGTAGGTGCGTATCTTAAAAAAGAAAACACGGATAAATGACATTTTATTAATTTAATCGTCAATAGAATATCAAATTAAATTTGTAATGTTTAAGACCTGTTTAATTACACATTGAGTTCAAACCCTTTCCATATCAGCAACAGAAATTTGATTCATATTCATGAGCGAGGTGAGGTATGTGCGGTAAATAGTTATTGTGTAATTATCATCCATCCAAATATCAAAGTTACTAAAATTGATTATTTATTTGTCCTTTATTTATTTGTCCTAAGTGATATATTCTATCATATAAACATTAAAAACAACTTAAATGACTTTAAATAGGCCAGCTATAGTGGATATGGGTAATTTTCAGGTGGATTTGGGTAAATACAGTGGACTTGGGTCGGTGCGTTGAATAACCGGAACGGACCTGCAATAATCAGAACGGACCTTTTTTCAGCATAATTTTCATTTTTTTGAAGTATTTTTTCGTATCCGATTCCCAATATTCACACAAAATAATATATCCATATATAAAGTTAATTGGTTTCACATCAAGGGAAGCGACGAAAACCCTGCCGAAATATTGTATTCTATTCTATTCTCTCGGAAATATTAGAGAGATTGGGCCGCTCAGGTTAAAGGACACAATTCATGACCACAATAATAATAAATTAGATACCCGTACAGCATCAGCAACAGGCCGACCAGATGTTAATCACATCAATTAAATGAAATACAATAGTATTATAGCTGTATTCCGTAGTCTATCCTGCGAGCTATTTACTTTTGATGTTCATTTTTTGTTTGTTTGATTTGAGGTTTAACGTCCCCGTCAGCACTATTTAGACCATTTTGGAGACGTTGCTTCCGATTTTGTGGGACTTTTACCGTCAATTTAGATGAAATGACATCTCAAGCCCTGCCGCCCAATGAAATATCTTTACATTGCTTTCTTTTATCGCCGCATTCATTTATCGCACTTAGTGTGTGTATTACGAGATTAACCGCTGGCGTTTTGACACGTTCCTTAATTACTGTTGTTCTTTATTGACACCTGAATTAATTGCTCAAATAACCGGATTACAATTTTTTGTAATTCAATAAGATATTTTACTGATGCTTTAAAATAATAACATATTGAAAAAAAATGATATTAAATTTAGAAACTTTTGTCATGAAAACAAGCCTGGATAATTTCGAGCCCCATTATCCCCACTTTCTACATGAAATGACATAGTGTGTTTTTCTTTTTTTTTTCATATCCCCCAAATCGCCACTTTTCCGATGTTAATATGTGATATTTTTTATCATTTATTCTCCAGACATAAATTGTTGTACTCGTTAGAACCGTCTCAAAGAGGCAGTTTTAACAGGTACCCACAACCTATGTGTTAGTGCAGATATAAGTAAAGGACTGTATACCCTCGTAAAAACACGTTAGTGGCATTTTTTCTTATTTGTTCTCCAGACATAATCTTGTGCTCGTTAGAACCGTCTCAATGAGGCAGTTTTAACAGGTACCCACAACCTATGTGTTAGTGCAGAAATAAGTAAGGGACTGTATACCCTCGTAAAACCATGTTAGTGATATTTTTTCTTATTTGTTCTCCAGACAAAATCTTGTGCTCGTTAGAACCGCCTCATTGAGGCGAATTTAACGGGTACCCACAACCTATGTGTTTATGCAGAAATAAGTAAAGGAATGTAAAACCCCCGTAAAACCCACTTTGTGCAAATTGTTCTTAATTGATCTCCAGACATAAATTGTTGAGCTCGTTCGAACCGCCTCGAACGGTTTTAACGAGGCGGTTTTAACGAGTACTCACAACCTATGTGTTTCTGCAGGTCAGTTCAGGAATAAGAAAAGAAATGTATACCCCAGTAAACACCAGTTTTCCTTATATAAAGTGGGGTTTAGCAGTGTGTTCATTACACGAACTTGTTAACATGATGTAGATGATATTGTCACCGATTGAGAATTTTTCTAACACGTTTCGTTTAATGTCTTTAACTCTCTTCCAGGTGCCAGGAGAAGTAAGGTTCTATGGGCGGGGAGGAGCGAAACTCTGGTCATGTCATATTCCTTTATATGCCGGGGAAACACACCATCTCTGTGTTCATTACATGCTTTAATGTTGTTTTTGATGTATTGCTCTCGTATGTGAAGGAATAGTTGTTGTTTTTTATGTATTTCTCTCGTATATAATGGAATATGACATGAAGCGTGTACCGTTTCTCAATGTTGGGATGCCTGGCAGGGTAGGAGCGGTCATGTCAAATTCCCTTATATGCCGGGGAAACACATGGTCTCCATGTTTATTACATGCTTTAATATTGTTTTTGAACTTTCTCAATTATGTGCTTTCTCTAACTTCATTATGTCTATGTTCATGAAATGCTACTTTTAGTGCTGGTTTTGATGTATTACAGAGGATAGGTTAAAGAAGGAATATTAAATTGATAGAATATGAATTCTGTTCTTTTTAAATACAATCCATTAAAATTCTTATCGCAAAAGGAGTATCGCCGCATTATGAAAGCACGCCTATTCATTATATTGAAAAAATAAATAAATAAAAATACCACCAAATAAAAATCAAAAGTGGTACTTTTCCTGAATATAAAATCTGAGGTTTTTTTTTTTTTGGTCAAAACATAGATTGTTGGTACTCGTTAGAACCGCCTCGGCGAGAACTCACAATCTAAGATTTTAAACAGAAATAAGAAAAATATCGTTTACCACCTGGGTCCCCAGTTTTACTATTTAATAGTGGGGCTTAAGTGGGTAAAAACTACATAGGCGTGTGTTCGTGATGATGTGACATATCATACCATTGATAGAGTAAATATCGCAGCAGGTATAATAGTGTCATATAAATCAAGTTAAGCATAAAAGCTTACAAATGGTATAGACTATTCAACTGTTGTAGAATTAGCTGAGAGTTTATACGCTGTCTGGTCTGGTGCTGTAATAGTCTGGCACTGTTCTCAGATCTATTTTGATAAATAAAGCTTTTAAGAGACCTATTGCGCTATATACTAGTACCGTTTTCTGCTATAAAAACATGGGCTAATTTCCTTGACAAAAATGTCAAATACAGATTCCAAAAGTAATATATGGTGTTTTGGGGACCTTCCATAAACATTTTTAATAGAAAATAGAACGTGGGGATGAAAAAAAAGGTCTGTTCCGGTTATTGCAGGTCCGTTCTGGTTATTAAACGCACCCGATTTGGGTAAATACAGTGGATTTGGGTAGATTTGGGTTTTTCGACTCACCCCTTTATAACTTTGGGTTGATTGTTTTTTGGTTGAATGCTAAAAGAATGATCGTGAGGAATGAAAAAAAGATGATCAGAATCAGAACTGTTACTGGGGTCACGTCAAATGACATTCATACACCAGGACCTGTGATATGGATGTTGGTCCGTAGCTCAACTTAACTACACAATCCGCAGTAGCAATTAATTAAATGAATGATCAAATTGATATAATATTAAAGTATATCAGTTATATTCAATTCATTTCTTACCTTAGTCAAATTTTCGTCCATTGTAATATGATCAGCGGATGAAATGTAGATCTAGATTATTGTAATTCAACTTTCATTTTCAACAAAAAATGTCAAAACTTCCTGTAAAGGCTTAGATATCACTTTAGTGTGTACGAACTGTCACTGCAATCACTGAACTGTACAGTTTATCTCCGGTCCATAGAAATACCAAAACGCACCAAAACGCACCTGTATTTACCAAAACGCACTGCCAATATTGGATTTTTCTATGTAGGGTAGGGTGAAGTAGAGGATTAGACACTTAGAAACAAATATATATATCTATATATAATATATATTTAGGATATAAATAAATATAGGCGTTTATACATATCATACATTTGAGCCAGGGCTCAGCAGTTCCTACCAAAACGCTACCAAAAGGCACTGTCAACTGGATTTTTCTAAGAACGCCACTCTGATGCGGAAAAAGTATTTCCGAATGCCGCAATTTTTATTGGTCTCATCGGGCCCCGACAAGTGTACAAGATCAGGGTCATAGTCCCAGGAATGCAGTCTGATCCATTGGCAGTGCGTTTCACAGGCACTTGGCTCGTTGATTTGTCCGAAAAAAATGTCATGAGTAAAAAAAAAAATTCAGATTTTTTTCATACTGGTATAGAAAGCTAGACAAGGTTCTCAACAAAACAGTGCCATTTTCTCGGTACATATAAAATGACAATTGGCACAGGCATATTTCTTGACATAGGAAGGTACATTTTGTATGAACTTCAACCTAAGACATGCAGAATTTCATCAAAATAATGCAGAACTCCTGGTTCAAGCCCCATCTTAGTCTAAACGTCAAATTACCCCGGATAGACCTTAGTAGGACAACTAACTGTCACACCCACTCAATGGTTTTTCACTGTTTCCCTGCGATTTCCTGCGGAAATCCGATAATGTCAGCACAAAAGCCAACATTTTTATAAATATCAATGAATATGCTCTCACCTTATGCAAAAGTTTTCTCCAGATAACCGTTATTACCAGCAAATTTCACCTTTTTTCGTGCGAACAGGCATTTCTCATTCCAATTTTGTTTTCATTCTGTATCTTGAAGATGATGTAATCTGCGAGCTGATTGGTCGAAATTTGGGAACTCCAGCAATTTCGACCAATCAGCGCTCGTATTACATCAGCTTCAAGATATAGAATGAAAACAATATTGCAACAAGAAATGCCTCCTAGCACACAAAAAGGTGAAAATTGCTGGTAATAATGGTTAACTGGCGAAAACTTTTGCATTAGGTGAGAGCATATTCATTGATATTCCAAGGTGTGTTGGCTTTTGTGCTGATATTATAGGATTTCAACAGGAAATCGAAGGGAAACTGTGAAACACCATGAAGTTGGTGTGACAGTTAGTTGTCCTACTAAAGTCGACCCGGGGTAATTTGACGTGTAGATCACAATGGGGCTTGATCCAGGTGTTCTGCATTATTTTGTTGAAATTCTGCATGCCATAGGTTGAACTTCATACAAAATATACCTTCCTGTGTCAAAAAATGTGCCTGTGCCAATTGTCATTTAATGTGTACCGAGAAAATGGGGCTGGTTTGTTGTGAACCTTGTCTAGCTTTCTATACCAGTATGAAAAAAAAATTTTTTTTTACTCATATTTTGACTTAAAACACATTCCACATGTTTTTCGGACAAATCAACGGGCCAAGCGCCTGTGGTGCGTTTTGGTAAATACAGGTGCGTTTTGGTATTTCTATGGACCCGTTTATCTCTCCATACGCTCTTGTTGTCGTCGAAGTCTAATAAATTTGTTTCACAGAATTTATCCTCTGTTTATGGTAAGAATTTCAAAAAGTTTTTTTTTTGTCTATTGACCCAACACCCATTAACAGGTGGCTGGTTACCGTACCATCAGATTAGCCAGTTAGCTATTATTTAAGGACGGGAACCAAAATCATGTGTTCTTTCATGTTTGGGTTTTTCCGAGTTTTCAATTGGTGGTCGTGGGCAGTCTAATGATCTAACAAAACTCAAGTAAGATTCGCCTATTAGATAATGATCAAAACAGCCGACCCAACTATCAAAAGATTGTTGTTGTTCAGTTATAAATATAGAGGATCAAAGATAGACCGATGATGTGGTGCGTAAATTTACCGTTCCCCCTAATTACCGGAATGCGGTCTCACTATTAAGCGACAAGAAGCGACGGGGTCTCACTATTTAGCGACAAGAACGTTGATATATTATTTAAAAGTACAGGTTACCACCCATGAAAACCTGCTCGTAGTGCTCAGATGTGAGCGAGTAGCAGTAATAGGAGAAAAAAAAACAGAAAAAAAAAAAAAACATTTTTATTTATATATGAGGCAGATTTGATCATATATGACATTTACAATGCTCCCCGATATATTTTTGTCAACATTTTACTTAGATAAGATTCTTTCATTTCTTCCGATACTTCTAAACCTCATAAGAGGACAACAGAAGGGTATCCGGTTTACCAAGTGCTAAATGGGGTTAGCTGAAATAAAAGGTAAGCAAAGTAGGTGAAATGAGTTTATACATTGCGAAAAGAAAGTTAGTATACAGGGTGGGGGATCGGGTTCATGACAAAACATAGAAAGACAAAACGTAGACCGGACATAACATAGACGCGTCAAAAGACGGAACGACACAACATAGAAAAATAAGATAGAAAAAACATAGAAAAAAACATAGAAAAAACGTAGAAAAAAAAACATAGAAAATTTTTCAAAAACAAGAGAAAATTTTATTGTCACAATCTTTGCAAATATATATTTTTTATCCGCAAAAATTTTAGTCGGTGCAGCATCAGCAGGCTGACGATTCTCATCCTTGTTTTAAATTGCTATTCCTCGGCATTCAGGATAGCGTACACATTTCTAGTAAATTATATTGTCTTTACATATGTATTTGTCCATAGTGTACATGTACAAAAACATAGTCAATTCGAGGCTTTCCTTCCTGTGTTTGTAAAAGTTCCATTGCCGACTATTTCGACTAACTATTCAAAACTAGTTCTAAATGACCAGTAAAATAACGGTTTTCACAAATAAAACTCGATTAAAAAAGAATGAACAAGTGAAAACATAGTACCGGTACTCTTAACTCATTTTATTTCAATAATAAAAAAAAAAAAAAAAAAAAACAATAATTATACTGGTACTTTATATCACAAGCAATGTTACAATAGTCATCATAATTACAAACGGCGCTCAATAACTAATCAATGACTGGCTAGTAAGTAACAATATTGGTCGGGTGCGACAAAAGGTAGATAACTTTCTTTCTTTTGTCTTTCTACTAGTTGTCTTTCTATTATTGGTCGCTTCTGTCTTATGACGCGTCTATGTTATGTCGGTTCTTCCTTTTGTCTTTCTATGTTTTGTCGGATACCGGGGGGGGGGATCACGTGGTTTTAAACGTCATCAAATATGGCCGACAAGGACTAGAAACCTTTCACATAAGATATATTTTTGTCGTTTACAAGTCCTTAGATGTAAATATTGGAATAATATACTGTGCAGAGTACGACAAAAAGTAATTAAGGCAAGACAGTGCACTTCAAAGTATCAAAAGATCATTTTTGTTTGAGTTTAATCGTTTCCAAGTTGACAAAGACTTATTATTACGGGGATTCCGTACACTGTTCTTGAACTTTCACGAATGGAACAGGAAATTTAGCCGTATTTACCAGAATAAATTCTAGAATCACGCCTTCTGGCTACTCTTTTCATCAAAAAATTAGTGTATTCATAAAATTTGACCAGTCAAATCTGTATTCCCGCTGAAATTCAGCGTTTTTGTCCAGCTTGATCACGTACATCTGTTCAATGACAATGATCAAGTGCACTGACACTTTGAAGTTAATAAGATCTCGTGCACTGTAGTTAAATATTCGGCTTTAGTTAGCTTCCTAAACTAGGGCCAGATCCCCTAAAGATGGGTTCGGTTGCGTTGGTTCTCTTTCAATGTTAGATAACCCGTCTAGAAAGTAATGTCTCAGTGATCTACTTTGTTATTCGTAGGTCGAGCAATGATGAACTCATTATGAAAAATGTTTAAGTTGATTATTTATTGTTCATCATCATTAAACAAAATAAACCATTTTTAGAGAGAAAACAATAAAAAAATCAGTCAGTTTTACCTTTCAAATTCAGTTGATATATTCAGAATTTGGGTTAGAAATTGGAGCGATTTCAGTCATATACCAAGGTTCAATATTGGTCTTAAATCTCTTCTGCAACAAGGTCTGTCGGAGCCGAATTTTATGGTGACTTAGTATATAAATTGAGAAAAATATATTACCGCAATGACTTCAGCGCCCAATTTCGTAAAATCATTCTTCGATATAAAACGATCGGATACAACATAAATGTTATACGACAGACTGCATGCATGGTAGTTAACCAATCACGGTTGATAACTTTGCATCCCTCTTTAATTGCACGACGGTGGGTGAGCCCTCAGATTCTATGACGGTTCCAGCGTAAAGGCTTATTGAGAATTAGAGAGATCTAATTCAAGGTAATGTTGGTTGGTGCCTGATGCGGTTTATTTTTGTTATAGTTTGTCTTCGGGTGTTTGTGTCGCTTATATTATTTTATTTTGGCTGACCTTTTTGCCATTTTGTGCGAAAGTAACTGTCCTTTTGGCTTTCCGCTAGATGTTTTGATTAGATCTGTTGTTTCATGTTTGTTTTTCTTTCCCTTTGGTGTCTCTGATGGGAGCTGTGGGTTAATTGTATCGATTCCTGATCATTGCCTCCACTTCTATTTCACAATAAGTAAATCACCATTTTCGGACTCGGATGAAGAATATTAAATAATTCTATGCTTGCAAAATCGAGAATTATTCCATATAATTATTCCATATAATTACAGCGATTTCTACCGCGGCGGAAGATGCGGATGGAGGTCGGGCCCCTTAAAAATGTAGTAAACCCGGCAGTAATTATAACTGGCCGCCAAAAGAATTTTTTACGTATTAATTCCAAATGTGCCATTATGACATGCATTGTTGTTACTCCAAACACCGGTTGATGTCGGGAATAAAATGACTGCCTGATGACGTAGGAAGCATAGTGATCTTTATCCTGGCTTTCCTAATAAGCGTCCGCAATGAGCATGGTTTCCAAAACGTATTTATGAGCCACTGCTCAAGATGGTATATATTATGTTTGAATAGAAGCTTAAAAATACAAGAGGAGATTTAATCACCGTAAGGCGATGGACTTCCAGCCTTTATGCGGACTGAACAAATAAATTGTCACAACAGGGCGAATATTGCGGCCGCTTAAAATCGATTTAAGCCTACATCCACCCCCCCCCCACTCCCTACCACTCAAGTAGAATTCTTTTAACTGACCATTCCATGGCTTTTTCTGTCATGGTTTACTTTTTGTTATTGTTCATCGAATGTATGTATCGCTTTTATGTTTTATTTTGGATTAGTCAATTGGGTTTTCTCTATTGTTGTTTCCATAAGAGTCTGAGTCTAGTTACTTCATGTTTGTGTTTCTTTCCCTTTTGATGTCTCTGATGGAAGCTGTAAGTTAATTGTGTAGATTCCGGATCGTTGATTCAATTCTATTTTTTTTAATTCATCCAGTACAAATGCCTTTAAAAGTCATATACGTGTTTATTTATATTGTTGTTTGTTACTTGCTGTGTGTGTCGCTTGTGTCTTTTTTGTTTTGGATGGCCGTGTGGCCGTTTTGTGGGAGGGTGGCTGTCCTTGTGGCCTTCCTTTGTTTAGGTTTCCATTATGGTTTGGTCGCTTCATGTTTGTATCGATTCCTGATCTTTGTTTTACTTCTACTTTATCTTACAGTTTTAACTTGACAGGGATTCGTCTTCGTCTGTTAGGCAAACATAATTTTTGTTTTAACAGAACCTTTGTATACCGCATCCTAAGAAAACCGGTTAACAAACTAGAAGAAAAGTGATATAAAGAGCAAAACGGTGAATATGTTGAGGAGTACCTAAGATGGACTAAAATGGTGTAAAGAAACCAGACAGTTGTTTAGATATAAAGTTAGATAGGCCAATTTATGTATGGATCTACTACGTACTTTCCCTTTTTCATAACATTCTTCCCCCAATTCAAACCAACAGATAAATTGCTGAGCATTTTTCTCCCTACTTTTGAACTAAAATGATCATTTACACAGCTATTGAGATTAATTACACAGTTTTACAGACATTTTGAGTTAAAAGAAATATCGCTATATCTTGATTGCATTTTAAAAGAATGATTTGAAAAAGAAATATTTCCAGTCATATGTTTTCGAATACATCTGGCTAGATTGGAGACGGACCTTCAATCTCTGGATTTGGAATAGGAGATACTTATTCGTTTTTGGTTTGATAAAGAAATGATCGCGTGCACTGCGCTTAATGTAGTTTGATCTCGCACACTGAATTACCAAACTGAATTCTTAGTGCACTTGAATAATTCACACAACATTACATTTCGCTATAGAACTTAAATGAATGGCGATTTACTAGTATGTTGCAATGTTTTAAATACCGGAGTGTCTCCAGCAGCAGACATCTAAGATTTTATAGCTGTTTAACCTATAATTCTACGAGTATCACAGTTTTGTGAAATTGACTGTCCATTATCTGTACTCTCAACACTTAAAACGGATACACATATTTAAACCAAGAAAGGAAGGAATAAAATGAGTACTCCGTAAGAACAATAAATGTTTTCTAACAACCAAAAGCGGGTCAGACCATCACGAAAACACGCCTATATAATTTTGACCCCTTCCAATTCCACATTTATATAGTTAAAGTGGGATTTATGGGATGAACATTATGTTTCTTAATTCTGCTAAAAAACATAGAGTGTGGGTACTATGTTTTGAGCAGAAATAGAAAAAATATCACAATTTTCATCTTAAAATTTCTTTTTTTGCCACAAATTGGCATTATATTTGTAAAGACATGTTTTCGTAATGCAGCCCAATTTCGGATACTAAAGTATCATCAGTCACCCTGTTAAGATTGATGACGCAAACCAATGACAAAGTGTGCTGAAATTTCCTTAAAAGTTTCAAAGGGACAGTTGTTTCATTAAAAGTTTCAAAGGGTCAGTTGTTCGAAAGACTGTGATATAAACAAAAACGTCCCGAATAACAGTAGTTTAGTTACTTGAGTCTAAACCATTATTAAGTTCTCAGAATATGCATAAAGATCTCGAAGGACCAAAAAGCTAAATATGGTGCAAAAATCTTGGTTTTCGAGCGAAGCAAAATTATATGAATGGGTCTCGACTTTTGCTGAGCGGGGTCAGATAAACATGTTGGTAAGAATTTCAGTTTTGAAATGAACACACATACAAACTTTTCGACCGCCCAAATAGGTTAAAGCGTGTTAGACAGCGCTATGTTAATTAATATCGTGTACACACTAGAAAAGCTAATGCAAATTAACTTATTACATGAGTATTCTGCATTTACTTAATGCACATAGAAGAACTATAGTAGGGACTAAAATCGTACAGTAACTTATATCACAGTCTGTCTTTGAGTAAAATCTTAATAAGCATTGCGTACACTCGGTGGCATAACTTTAAGCGTAATTACTTATTACACATTAGTGCCTGACAGGTTGTTTGGCTAAGTGGGCGGTATGTCGTTGTTCCAGCTGACAAAGAATCTAACAATATTGTGTTTGTTTGCAAAACACACTATATAAACTGCTTAAAAGAAGAGCTTGGTTTGAGCACTATGACAGGCAACCCAACATATAATCTTTCTTCTTTGTCCAAAGATGAAATTCTGCGAAACCACCAATCGGTGATGCTTTCGTTTGGAATTTCCCTCCCAGAGGAAGATATGGAACTTCCAAAGTTGTACTGGATTCCTAAGCTGCACAAGAATCCATACAAGCAGAGATATATCGCGGGTTCAGCTAAGTGCTCAACCAAGCCTCCAATTGTGCACCGTTGCTTGCCGACTTGTTCTTGTACTCGTGTGAGGCGGAGTTTGTACAAAATTTCCTCAAAGCAGACAAGAAACGCCTTGCACAACAATTCAATTTCACCTAAAGATATATAGATGATTTATTGTCTCTGAAAAATGCTAAATTCGCAGAGTACTTGGAATTCATCTATCCACGTGAACTTGAAATTAAGGAAACAACAGACTGCAACCTCCTCCTCATACTTGGATTGTTATCTCTATATTGAGAACGGGAAGCTTACTACTAGGCAGTACGATAAACGAGATGACTTCAATTTTCCCATTGTTAACTTTCCATTCCTGAGCAGTAATATCCCGTCTGCACCAGCATATGGAGTTAATCCGTTATGCTAGAGCCCGTTCCAAGTATCAGGACTTTGTGGAACGTGGGAAGGTGCTCACTACCAGGTTGTTATGCCAGGGGTATCAAAAAACCAAACTGGTATCAACACTAAAGAAGTTCTATGGGAGGCACCATGATCTTGTTGATCCGTACAATGTGGCCATTTCCAGAATTATTTCTGATATATTTGCCAATGGAAGGCCATAGGAAGACTTCCAAAATCTCGGACATACCCTTCTCGGCATTTACACCTTTTCTTCGTTCGGGTCGATGGGCATGGTGGGCGAAGCTTGCTTACCAAGTAATGCTTACTATACGCGGACGCCAGATTACACTCTTCTGGAATCCATGTCTGTTGATCTGAACATTGATATCTGCCATTTTGTCTATGCACTAATGATTTTGGATTAACGCTTTGGTACTACGATCTAAACTACATTTTACGTGATAACACTAATTCTGCAGGTGTAAAGGTATACTACCTTCCCGTTTTTGATCGGGAAGTATTATCATATTCTGGTGTTACGATTCCACGCCTTTAATGGTTTGAGTAAATGTAATGTACATGATGTTGCGCACATGTAACAGTACACTTCTGCACGACAATCATTAAATAGACAGAATGGAATATATGGCAACAAATAATATCATGGGGGTTGGGAATTGCCTTTTATACTTATCTTTACCGGAATGCAAGTCTAAAGTTTCGGGATGATAATGGAGCTTCGGTTTGATAACGCGGGTGATAACCAAAACTCCATGCGATGATCTTTAAGAATAATATAAGTACACGAGATCATCGATCTTGTTTGGCAGTGCACGGTATCATTTATGGGGTATGCAGTGTACGTGATCATTTATTAGTAGTTTTCAAATTTAATGGAGCTAGAATTTGTTTTCGCAATTTTTATGGTTGAAGAGGTGAAAACTTCCCTGACCAAATTTGTTGTCCACTTTTAAGTAAGATCTTGTCACTTTTCAGGTGTCATCACTTCGACAAGATGGAAAGGACCCGTGTTAAATGTAAAACAAATGTACCCCTTCCCCACCCCCTGTTTTAGCTCACCTGTCACAAAGTGACGAGATCATTTTTCGTCAGTCGCTCGTCGTGCGTACGTGCGTGGTTGCGTCCGTAAACAAATTCTTCAAACGACATCTAGTATACCTCTACCAAGATTTTCAAATTATCGCCATGGGGCCAAAAAATGCAGCCGCACGGGTCCCTTTGTTTTTACATAGTCTTACATAGGGGAAAGCTTTAAAAATCTTCGCGTCTGAAACCAGAAGGCTCAGGTGTTTGAGGTTTGGTATAAAGCTTCGCCTTGTGGACCTATATTATGATTGTTCGAATTATAGCCATTTGGCCAAAACTGCCCCCGCCCCAGGGCCCTTTAGATTTACATAGATTTATATGGTGAAACCTTAAAAAGTCTAATCTGAAACCAGAAGGGTCAGGTGTTTGATATATGGTATGAAGCTTCGTCTTGTGGACCTCTATCAAGATTGTTTAAATTATAGCCATGGGGCCAAAATGCCCCCGCCTCGGGCCCCCTTTTGTTTTACATTGACTTAGGTAGGAAAAATCTTAAAAAAAATCTCCTCATAAACCACAAGTCCCAGGACTTTGATATTTGGTGGGTAACTTCATCTAGTGGACGTCTATCAAACTATAGACCTGGGCCAAAAATGTCCTCGCTCTGGGACCCTTTGGCTTTACATTGACTTATGCAGAAAAAATCTTTAAACTATTTTGCTTCTGAAACCGCAAGGCCCAAGACTTTGATTTTTGGTGTGAAGATTCATTTAGTGAACCTCTATCAAGATTGTTCAGTCACATTACATGATACCACACCCAGTCACATTATCCTGACACTGGGTCGACCAGTCCTAGCTCTACCCCGTAAATCTGAGTGCCAAGTGAGGAGCAGCTAGTACCATTCTTAACAACTTTGGTATGTCGCGGCCCGGGATCGAACCCGTCACCTCCCGTTCCCCGGAGCGGACACTCTACCAACTGAGCTATCGGGGCCGGTCTGAAACCGCAAGGCCCAGGTCTTTAATATTTGGTGTAAGGCTTCATCTAGTGGACCTCTATCAAGATTGTTCAAATTATAGCCACGGGGCCACCCCCATCCCCGCCCTGGTGCCCTTTGGTTTTATATTGACTTATATAAGAAAAATCTTAAAAAATCTTCTCCTCTGAAACCACAAGGCCCAAGTCATTGATATTTGATGTTTAGCTTCATCTAGTGGACATCTACCAAGATCGTTTAAATCATAGCCCTGTGGTCAAAAATGGTCCCGCCCGGTTTTACATAGACTTACACAGGGAAAACATTAAAAAATCTTTTCGTCTGAGACCAGAAGGCGCAGGTGTTTGATATGTGGTATGAAGCTTCTTCTTGTGGACCTCTATCACGATTGTTCAAATTATAGCCCCGACCCAGGGCCCTTTGGTTTTACATTGAATTATATAGGCAAAATCTTTAAAATCTTCTTGTCTGAAACCAGAAAGCTCACTTCCTTGATATTTGGTATGAAGCTTTGTGTAGTGGACCTCGACCAAGATTGTTCAAATTATAGCCCCGGGGCCAAAAATGGCTCCTTCACGGGGCTCACTGGTTTTACATAAAACCTTTAAAAATGATCTTTCCTGAATTCAGAAGGGTCATGCCTTTGAAATTTGGTATGAAGCATTTTCTAGTAGACCTCTACAGAGATTGTTAAAATTATAGCCCTGGGACCAAGATTTGGCCCACCCCGGCGCCCACTTTTTTTCATAGACTTATATAGGGAAAACCATTGAAAATGTTCTTGTCTGAAATCAGAAGGCCAAGGTCTTTGATATTTGGTATGAAGTTTCATCTAGTGTTCCTCTACCAAAAGTGTTCAAATTATAGCTCTGGGGGCAAAAAATGGGGTCACCCCGGGGCCAACTTGTTTTACATAGACATATATTGGGAAAACGTTTGAAAAGCTTCTGGTCTGAAACCAGAAGCTCAAGGTCTTTGATATTTGGTATGAAGCTTGGTCTTGTGGATTTCTTCAAAGATTGCTCAAATTAAATCCCTGGGGCGAAATCTGGCCCGGCCAAGGGGCCCATAGGTTTTATATAGACGTATATAAGGAAACCCTTTAAAAATCGTCTTGTTTGAAACCAGAAGGCTCCGGTCTTTGATATTTGGTATTAAGCTTCACCTGTTAGACCTCCCTCAAGATTATGCAAATTATAGCCCTGGGGCCATTAATGGCCCTCCCCGGGGCCCACTTGTTACATTATAGATCAGGTGAGCGATCCAATGCCATCATGCCCCTCTTGTTTAGAGACGTTGCTTCCAATTTTGATGGACTTTTACCCGGTATTAAGATGACATGACATCTCAATCCCTGCGCCCAGTTAAATCAATAGGGTTTATATGCATAAATGGTCCAACTTGCAACACTTTTTCTGGCCATGTTTGAACCTCTTACCGGTTAACCAGAACTCATGTGCGGTTGGTTTCAGCTCTGCGTGGACCCATCATGCAGCCAATCTATTTCTTCTATCTATCTACCTATCTTCTCATAATGAGTCGGTCATATCTGGCCATTACCTCGGTTAGGTGGGTGGCTAAATGTAGAATTTAGCATAAAAAATCATCACTGGATGAGCCCTTAAAACTGTTTACAATTCGAACACAGAGGTATCCTAAAACGCATACCTCTGAGTCCCAGTCTTATACTGTGCGGTCTTTGAACTCCTCTGCGGTCTTCGCATTCACCACAGAAGATGGAACTCTGTTCCACTGAGGAATAGTTCGAGGGAAGAAAGAGTTTTTCAGGGCATTCTTATAGGACTGGTACCTACGACACTATGAGTTATTCGCTCTTGATGCCCTTGTCCTGGTTGACACTGTTGCACGGGTCAAGGACCTATCCTTGTTAACTGATACTGCTCCAGAATGTATTCTGTAGAAGAAGATTAAGGAGGACTGCTCACGACGGGTCTCCAGGGATGGCCACTGTAGCTCATCAAGCATGTCACCGACGCTACTCCTATTTCGCATTCGTCCGCAGGTCCATTGAGCAGCAGTCCTCTGCACCTTCTCCACCTGCTGAATCTGAGTTTTAACATAGGGATGCTAAATGGGTGATGCATATTCAAGTTTAGGGCGAACCAATGTTTTATATGCAACACCCTTTGTCTGCCGAGGTGCAAAAGCCAAATTACGTCTAATGAACCGTAAGGTCCTAGTTGCTTTAGATGCTATTTCCGAGATATGTTGACCCCAATCGAGATCGTCAGTGATGGTGATACAAAGATATTTGGCGGAATGAACCTGCTCCAAAGTTTGCTGGTGAAGTGTATAATCATACTTAATTTGCATGTCCGGAAGGTGTAGTGACACCCTCATTGAATGGCATTTGGCCACATTGAATTTCATCCGCCTATCTGCTTCCCATTTTGCAAGTCGATCAAGGTCATCTTGTAAAATGCGACAGTCAGAAGAAGAATATATGTCCCTATACAGGACACAGTCATCAGCAAACAAACATATTATCAGGGAGATCATTGATGAATAACAAAAGGAAGACCGGTCCAAGAACCGAACCTTGTGGGACACCGGATAAACAGGGACCGGATCCGACGCTTGGCCATCAAGTGCAACTTGTTGAGAGCACCCAGAGAGCCATCAGCTAATCCAACTATGTGTGGATCCTCTTATCCCATAGCCGTCCAATTTGTACAATAGCCTTCTGTGAGGTACCTTGTCAAAGGCCTTGGCGAAATCCATGATGATCAAGTCCGTCTGTTTGTGGGCACACTTTATGGCCCCATCCAGATTGCTCACAGCGTCATAAAAGAATTGAACTAGTTGAGTTTCGAAAGACCTTTGACTTCGGAAACCATGTTGCCAGTCAGCAAGAAAGCTTTCAAAGGCATAGTGCTTGTTAATGCTGCTAACTAATAAATGCTCCAGGGCTTTGCAACAGATGCATGTTAGCGACACTGGTCTATAATTTGCTGTATCATACCCCCCCCCCCCCCCCACACACACACACACCCATGAGCCAAGGCGGAAAATCCTTCAAATAATCTCTGACTGTAAACTTGAAAAATGAACCATAAAGCCACCTCTCATACTGTTGAAAATTGCCGTGCACCTGATCATCGTGCTGCGAAGTAGTGTACTTGATCGACTTCTAAAAACTTCTCCTGAATCGTAAGCATAAAATGTTAATTTAAAAGTTTTAGTCTTGCAATAACCATCTCTGTACAACTGCTCATTTTCAAACAGAAATAATATTAGTATGTTAGTAGCACATGATAAAATTCCAATTTTGTTGTCTAAAATTCAAGAACAGTGCACTAGATCCCCGGATTTATTAGTGTTTCTCCAACTTAGAAGTGATTAAACTGGAACAATGAGAATCTGCCCCGAGAAATTTTGACCTAAGCATATAGTGATCCTTATTTGTCATACTCTGCGTCATATTCCAAAACATTAAAAAATGAAATACAGGACTACAAGTGGAAAATCTTATTTGAATCGACACGTTTTCAGTACTGGAAGCCATTTTGTATGACGTATTAAACCACGTGATCCCCCACATAGTTAAAAGATAAAGTAGAATCTGGTGGCTTAGGGGGACACATGCACCACCTGGCAGACAGCATGACAAAACTGTGCCAAGGTTGGTAGCAAGACAATATAGGCTGGAAGGGTTCCAGTGTATAACTGATCTTGGGAAGAAGCTATACTTGTGATAGTTGGTCTGGGTGGGGATTTGCTTGTATGCCAAAGGGTGGATAAATTTCGACTCTCTGCGATTTGGTGTGAGGTAATCTGAGACAGGGATTGCAACAAGATCATGCGTGACCTTGTATAGCATGATAAGGCGATTATCGATGCGTCTCTGATCTAGTGGACGCCATTGGAGTTTTCCAATCATAGCTGTAACACTTGATGTGTACCTATAGTCTCGTGTGGCCCACCTGGCAGCTCTGCGTTGGACAGATTCAAGTTTGTAGATATCTGTAGCTGTATGGGGTGACCAGACACTGGAAGCATATCCAAATCGCGGTCGGACAAGGGTTTTGTATGCTGTGGACTTAAGGTCTTGGTTGTGTACTTTGATATTTCTTTTGATAAATCCGAGGGTGTGATTTACCTTTTTTGTGATATTGTATATGTGCGTTCCCCAGCTGAGGTCGTCAGATATGGTGGCCCCAAGGTACTTTGCAGCAGACACACTTTCAAGTTCAGTGTTATGAAGGAAGTATTTGGAGGGAATGGGTGTCTTCAGCCTGGTGACATGTAAAACCTAACATTTTGTCGGGTTGAAGTTCATGTCCCAGGCCTTTTCCCATAGCTCCAATTTGCAGAGGTCATCTTGAAGGAGGTTTGCTTCAGAAAAGGAGCTAATGCATAAGTACATAGCTGTGTCGTCAGCAAAGAGTCGGACTTTTGACCTAACCTGCTCTGGGAGGTCATTTATGTATGCAAGAAACAGTATAGGTCCGAGAACAGAGCCCTGTGGGACACCAGAGGAGACCGGGATAATGCTGGAGTTGGTACCATTAGTGACAACAGACTGTGACCTGTTATCTAAGAAATTTTTGATCCAATTTAGAGTGCCGCCCCTGATGCCGTAGTAGTGAAGTTTTTGTAAAAGTTTTTCGTGGGCGACTTTGTCAAAAGCTTTGCTGAAATCCAGTAAAATTAAATCAGTCTGTTTTCTTAATTGCATGTTTCTAGATAATTCATCTATCAACATGATCAATTGGGTCTCGCAGGAACGCCTTTCTCGGAACCCATGCTGTAGTTCATAAAGAACGTTCTGGCGGTTAAAGTGCTTGGACATACTGGATGCGACAATGTGTTCTAGCACTTTGCATAGAGCACATGTTAGGGAGATAGGGCGATAGTTGGCAGGATCAGTTTTATCCCCCTTTTTGAATATGGAGGATACATTGGCCTCTTTCCATATGGTGGGCAATTTTCCCTGGTCAATAGACTTTTGGAAAATTATTTGGAGGATTGGGGCTAGCTCTTTGTGGAGGTTTTGCTTCCCTCTTCTGTGAGGTACCTTGTCAAAGGCCTTGGCGAAATCCATGATGATCAAGTCCGTCTGTTTGTGGGCACGCCGGTGGGTCAGGCCTCAGATTCTATGACGGCTCCAACGTAAAGGCTTATTGAGAATTAGAGAGATCTAATTCTTGGTAATGTTGGTTGGTGCCTGATGCTCTGTCTCTGGTCGGTCCCATCGGAGTCTAACTGTTGGTTTTCTTTTGCTCCAGCATTTCAGTGGTTTCTTGCTGTCGAGTCCTCACCGTTGTCTCACCTCTGTGGTTCTTTGATTTTTTGTGTTCACGGAGATGTTGCACTGATGAGTTAGGAGGCCTTCTTGCGGACTGAACAAATTATTTGTCTAAATCGCGACGGAAGTAAGGGCGAGGATTGTGGCCACGTAAAATCGATTTAAGCCCACCAAGTGGAAACTTTCCACTGACCGTTCCAAGGCGGTTCTTCTGTGGCGATTTATTTATGTTGTTGTTTGTTACTTACTGTGTGTATCACTTGTGTCTTTTAATTTTGGATGGTCATATGGCCATTTTGTGGGAAAGTAACTGTCCTTATGGCCTTCCTTTGTTTAGGTTTCCATTATGGTCTGGTCGCTTAATGTTTGTATGTCTTTCCCTTTGGTGTCTTTGATGGGTGGAGTAAGTTAATTGTATCGATTCCTGATCTTTGTTTTACTTCTACTTTGAAGTACTATAGGTTTCAGCTGGTCTGGACCTGATGCCTTATGGGGGTTGAGCTTTTTAAGAAGGCATTCAATACCATTGGCTGAGATTTGAATGTCAGGCATATTCGTATAAGGGCTGGGCTGAAAGGCCTCGGCGACTCAGGAATCATGCAGGTCCTGCAGAGTCATTTGGGCATGGGCTTTCAAACTTATAGGGGACTTGGGACTGAAAACTGATTGAAATTGCTAAGATATCTTGATAAGAAATTTTATTGTCTCCTGTCCTATACAAGTTAAGACATGACAAATTATGCATGTACAAGCAAGTTCACTAACACAAATGTATTACCCACATTATAGTAGAGCATATGTTGCTTATATGCAGCTCATTAGGTGCTCACATGCCGGTACAAGATATTCTTGAAGTGTTCTCCGAACAACTGTGCTATCTCGGCTGGGAAAAGCTTAGTCAAGTATTGAGTGACAAGAAAAGGTCAAGAACATATCACCGATGAGGCCTAATTGGCCGAAACTAGCTAGTCTGGCCCAGAAAACATGTACACTCCCTATTTTCCAGTTCTGTGGTGCATTCCTTGCTTCCAAAGGATAACCCTTTCTAGAACATATTTAACGGCACTACAACTGGTGTCTGGGAATGTGTGGCGGCCGTAAAAAGTCTCCCTGCGCTACATCATAGTGTAGTTTATATTTTCTTGTCCTTTGGGATCATTGATTCCATTGTTGAATTTTGAAAATATTTGAGGGTCACTGATGACGCCTAATTGGCCGAAACTAGCTAGTCTGATCCAGAAAACATGTTCACTCCCTATTTTCCAGTTCTGTGGTGTATTCCTTGCTTCCAAAGGATAACCCTTTCTAGAACATATTTAACACGTTTGCTGAGTATTATTGAACCGGAACGTACAGGAATAGAATTTTTACTGGTGGTGTATCAAATGACATTCAAACACGAGGACCTGTGATCTTGGAAAGTTAGTCCCTAGCTCTAACCAAAGAGGTACACTTAGTTACACAGTCACCATCACCTTCAGCTGTCGAAATAACCGAATCGGGAAGGGCATTCCAATCTCTATGGTTCGGGGGAAGAACGATTCTTTACAAATGTCAGTTCTTGCAGTAAGGGTCTGAAACGCCAATGAAAGGTGATTTCTACAGTGCCTAGCTGAGGGACAAGGTCATCTTTTGGAATGCTGGAAACCCTTTAGACCTTTGTATAAGAGGATGAGCCTATTGTCTTTTCTCCTTTACTTGAGAGACTCCCATTTTAATTTTCCAAGTATTCCAGTCATGCTCCCAGTTTCAGAGCAGTTAATTGCCTGTTAGAAAATCTAGCAGCTCTATTCTGAACTTTTTCAATTTCTTCGTTAAGGACCACTACACAGACACAACTACCATATTCCATGATTGGGCGAACAAGAGCTTTATATATACTGCCTCTTTTAAATCCTGTGGGCACTGATGAAGATTTCGCCTCAGGAAACCATGTGTACTATTTGCCTTAGTACACATGATGCTTATATGAGTATTCAATCTCAAGTTATGTGTGATTGTCACACCAAGGTATTTAATGGAGTCCACATTCTCGAGGATCGTTCCCTCTAAGGTGTAAGAAATAGAAGTGGAGGCAATGATCAGGAATCGATAAATCAACCCACAGCTCCCATCAGAGACACCAAAGGGAAAGAAACACAAACATGAAACAACAGACCCAATGGAACCATTAATAGCGGAAAGCCAAAGACAAACCATGACAAAAATAAACCGGGACAGAAGAACCGCCTTGGGACGGTCAGCAGATACGAATTCCACTGGGCGGCTTAAATCGATTTTACGTGGCCACAATCATCGCCCTTACTTCCGTCGCGATTTAGACAAATAATTTGTTCAGTCCACATGAAGGCCTCCTAAGTCATAAATGCGACATCTCCGTGATTACAAATAATCAAACAATCACAGAGATGAAACAACGGTGAGGACTCGACAGCAAGAAACCACTGAAATGCTGGAGCAAAAGAAAACCAACTGTTAGACTCCGATGGGCCCGACCAGAGATAGGGCATCAGGCACCAACCAACATTACCTTGAATTAGATCTCTCTTATTCTCAATAAGCCTTTACGCTGGAACCGTCATAGAATCTGAGGCCTGACCCACCGGCGTGCAATTAATAGGGAAGCAAAGTTGTCAACCCTGATTGGGTTAACTACCACGCATGCAGTCTGCAGATCTGTCGTATAACATTTATGTTGTACCCAATCCTTTTATATCGAAGAATGATTCACGAAATTGGGTGCTGAGGACCGTTCCCTCTAAAGTGTAAGAAGCCTCAACTTTATTAGATCTCTTCCTAGTTATCTGCATAATGTTGCATTTAACTGGCTGAAATCTCGTGCCCCATTTTCGGGCCCAACATCCTAATCTATCTATGTCATTCTTAAGTTTCTGTGAATCATCTGTATCTCACATTTCCCGGTAGCAAACACAGTCGTCTGCGAACAGTCTTATTTCTGAGTCATTGCCAGTGGAAATACCATTGATGTACAGGGAGAACAGTAGTGGACCACGAACAGTCCCTTGTGGGACTCTAGACGAAACTGGAACCCACTCTGAAGATTCACCATTAACAACAATGCGCTGTTTTCTGTAGCAAAGAAAGGAATCTATCCATTTGGGAGTCTTCCCCCTCAATTTCGTAACCAAATAACTTTGATTTAAGTAGTTCACGAGGTGGGGTGTCAAAAGCCTTCTCGAAGT
Source organism: Lucinisca nassula (assembly GCA_963580285.1). Taxonomy (NCBI): domain Eukaryota; kingdom Metazoa; phylum Mollusca; class Bivalvia; order Lucinida; family Lucinidae; genus Lucinisca; species Lucinisca nassula. The sequence goes on along the minus strand of OY757015.1, from coordinate 45,201,720 downwards.
CCAGAATAGATGTGTCCACCTGTCCCCCTTTGTCCAAGATTTTTGCCCAGTCATTAATAACTGTGCTCAGCTGGGTTTCACAACTAAGCCTTATCCTAAATGTATGTTGTCTGTCTGATGAAAGTTTATGTTCATCCAAGTGGGCCATGCTGTTCGAGCAGACTATAGGTTCAAGCGATTTACACAGAACATAAGTCAGAGACACATGACGATAATTACGGACAAGAGCCCGATCTCCTTTTTTGAAAGGTGGACAAATGTTCGCTAGGAGCCATTCTTTGGGGATTTCACCCGTATCAAGAGACCGTTGAAACAGGTGTGCAAAAGCTGGACCTAACTCATTTGCTAGTTCCTTCAGGACTCCAGGATGAAGTTTTTCAGGTCCTAAGGCTTTACTGGGGTTTAAGCCTTGAAGTAACTTGATCACTCCTGCAGTTGACACAACAATATTATCCATGGATGGGGTCGATCTTCCAGTCAATGGAACCTCCATGAACCCAGTTTTATTAAACGCATCATTGAATTGACCAACAAGTTCCTCTGCCCTTTCAGAGTCTGATCCAGCAACCACGTGCCCTCCTTTTTTATTAAGGGGCGGGATATCTTGCCTATCTTTCTTCTGGCTATTAATATATCTGTAGAAGTCTTTGGGATTTGCCTTAACATAACCTACCAAGTTATTCACACACAAATCATGCTGATTTTTTATCAGTCATGATTTCACGTCTCAAGTTTTAAAATTTTGTCCTGAGTTTACCACTTCCTGTCCTTTTTGCCTTTGCATGAATCTTATTCCTTCTGCGAATTTTTCATTCATTCTCTGGTGTGATCCAGGGAATCGAAGATACAGACCTACTAGTTTTTGAGGGGATATGATTTTTCGGCCGGAGTATGAATGAAAAATGTTATCAAATCGAAGTTTTCCTGGACAGACCGAACATCTAAATGACCATTAAATTATGTATCCCTTGCAAACCTGAGCGCATCCTTCCTTATAGTTTCATAGTCACCTTTTTGATACGAGTACACCTTCCTCCGAGGTTTCTTTGTTGGTGGAATATGATTTTTTAATATCCGGAGACAATATCATGATTACTTATTTTATCCGGAGACTGAATATCTTAAAACTGTCCCGGCAAAGTATGAACGAACCTTTCCTTCTTTCTTTCTATTGATACGGCGATCGGTCACATTTGACCACTACTCGCAGGTGCACATTACATACACTTCAGGTTTTCAGGATAAAATAGAAGTGGAGGCAATGATCAGCAATCGATACAATCAAACCACAGCTCCCATCAGAGACACTAAAGGGAAAGATACACAAACATGAAACAACAGACTCTAATGGAAAAACCAATAGCGGAAAGCCAAAAGGACAGTTACTTTCCCACAAAATGACCAATAGGCTATCCAAAATAAAATAATATAAGCGATACAAACACACAAAGACAAACCATAACAAAATAAACTGCGACAGAAGAACCGCCTTGGAATGGTCAGCGGTAACAAATTCCACTGGGCGGCTTAAATCGATTTACGTGGCCACAATCCTCGCCCTTATTTCCGTCGCGATTTAGACAAACAATTTGTTCTGTCCGCATGAAGGCCTCCTAACTCATCAGTGCAACATCTGCGTGATCACAAATAATCAAACAACCACAGAGTTGAAACAACGGTGAGGACTCGACAGCAAGAAACCACTGAAATGTTGGAGCAAAAGAAAACCAACAGTTAGACTCCGATGGGCCCGACCAGAGACAGAGCATCAGGCACGAACCAACATTACCTTGAATTAGATCTCTAGGCATGAGAAAGCCTACACAGTAATCATGTAATTATTGTAGGGATATTTTACATGCACAGGGGAGGTTCTCCCTGCACAGAGGAGGGGGTCCCGATCCGGAGGACGGTGCACTTTGTGGCATTCATCCCTGCAAATGATGCCAGTGAAGCGTGTTCGGACATCTCGATTTTATTACCGCTGCCGGGAATCGAACCGTGGGCCTCCAGCATGATAGACAAGTGCTCTAACCACTCAGCTTACACGCTCCCTAACCACTGAGCTACCACGAACCCATTTTCCCCTATTGTATGCATTTGTACTGTTCCTTTTTTACCTGCATTTTGATTTGATTATTAAATGAATACCATTTTTGAATTCCCCCCGTTTTTGGATTCACATCTACCTATTGTAGATGGGTTTTGTTTCTTGCAAAATTTATGATAAACGCGAGGATTTTGATTTTGAGATTGTAAATTTTCCTTTTTTGGATGGTGATGTTCCTCGTGCGCCATCCTATGGCGTTTATATTTCGCAATTAATTCGATTTGCTAGAGTGTGTAGTCATGTAACTGACTTCAACACTCGTCATAAATCGTTAACGGCTAAACTTCTTAACCAGGGTTATCGGTACCATAAACTACCAAAAGCCTTTTCAAAATTCTATAGACGTCATTCTGATTTAATTTCAAAATTCAATATTGGACTTAAATCTCTTCGACAACAAGGTCTATCGAAACCCGAATTTTATGGTGACTTACTATATAAATTCCGAAAAATATATAACCGCAATGACTTCAGCACCCAGTTTCGTAAAATAATTCTTCGATATAAAAAGATTGGGCACAACATAAATGTTATACGACAGACTGCATGCATTGTAGTGAACCCAATCACGGTTGACAACTTTGCTTCCCTCTTAAATTGCACGCCGATGGGTCAGGTCTAAGATTCTATGACGGTTCCAACTTAAAGGCTTATGCTGGTTGGTATCTGATGCTCTGTCTCTGGTCGGGCCCATGAGTCTAACTGTTGGTTTTCTTTTGCTCCAGCATTTCAGTGGTTTCTTGCTGTCGGGTCCTAATCGTTGTTTCATCTCTTAGGTTGTTTGATTTTTGTGTTCACGGACATGTTGCACTGATGAGTTAGGTGGCCTTCATACGGACTGAACAAGTTTTTGTCTAAATCGCGACGGAAGTAAGGGCGAGGATTGTGGCCACGTAAAATCGATTTAAGCCCCCCCCCCCCCCCCCCCCCAGTGGAATTCGTTTCCGCTGACCGTTCCAAGGCGGTTCTTCTGTCGTGGTTAATATTTTTATGGTTTGTCTTTGGGTGTTTGTGTCGCTTATTTTATTTTATTTTGGTCCTATTGGCTTTCCGCTATTCATATTTCCATTAGGGTTTGTTGTTTCATGTTTGTGTTTCTTTTCCGTTGATGTCTCTGATGGGAGCTGCATAGGTTAATTGTATCGATTCCTGATCATTGCCTCCACTTCTTCTTTACATTCTTGTTAACCCTACTTTTCTCACAAAGTATGATTTTCCAGGGTATTCATTACATGTACTTGATAACGTGATTTTTTGTTTATTTCTCCTGTTGGTACGTTTGTCGCCCCTTAGAGCCCCTTTGCGGAATAAACGATGAGTAGCTTTTTCTCATTTCTGCTGCTGATCGTAGATTGTGAGTACTCACTAGACCCTCGTCATTTGGGCTTTTCTGGCGAAGTCCCACAATCTGTGTTTAAAGATGAAATAAAAAACACACATCCCAAAAGCCATGTTACGGTCTTTATTCTTTTCTTTTTTCTTTCCTTTCTTTTTTCTTTCATTTTTCATCTCTACTTGCTTTATTTATTATAAGATTTTTCATGTCTTTTCATGGCTGACGTGCTTTATTTCGATCATTTACACCTCCTTCACACCTAATTAAAAGACTGGAACATAGTCTTAGCAACACCTAAGATAATTAGATCATCCACACCTACTCAGGCACACTTTCAGCTTTATCGTTTTTTTTTTTTTAAAGATTATCACTGTAATGAAGACCCCTCAAACCCCACTTATATCGAGAATACTGTAGTCCACGGGGTTTTCATTATTTTCCTTATTTTTGCTCAAAAACATGGAAACTGGTCAGTCGTTAGAACCGCCTCACTGGGGCGGTTCTGACGAGCACCCGAAACCGGATCCAATATTTGACACGTGACTTTGTTTTCATTTCACTGCGCATGCACCAGCTACATCCCCTGTACAGTGCCTCTTTTGGTAGCTTTGCACTAAATACTGGGGGTACTGTCTTTTATCACTTTGGGACAGAGCTTTTAGTTGCAGTCTAAGTACCAGACAGGCTTCCATTGGATAAATATCCCATGTTTCATTTCAATGTGAGGAAAGGATAATTATAAGGAAATAAAATAATGTATGTTTTATAATTATATCTGCAAGCTCAAAGAAATTGTTGCTGATTTTATATTGTCACCTCTCCGTTAAAAAGCCGACTTGTATTCACTGCGAATCTGCATGTAAACAAACATGGCGGACCATAGCTCGAAAAGGAGACGGGCAACATGTGGATATTTTCTCATCAACTTGTTGAGCTAGGATGGCTCTATAAATAAGTAAGGTTTGAAAAGTTTTGTATGTGTAGTTTTTGTGGGAACATGTAAAAGGTTACTATTGTCGCCTATGGAAAATATTTAGTGGTAAGCTCCCTTTTATCATGACTGTTGCCGTATAGAGTCAATGAGAATTCGAATATCTAACGTGTAATTACTCCTTTCTTCCCCACAGAATTAACTGATCCATGTCATTTTGTGTTTTTGAAGTATTAAAGGATATAGAACCAGTCTCTTCTGACATTTTATCGCCCATTTTGTTGCCTTAAAAGCGTTATAAAACTATCCACCATCAGTTGATGCGCTTTATTTCACGGACGGAAATAAGATTAAAGCATGTATAGTTTCGGTTTACAGAGGATTCGCCACCAAACAAGTTCGCCATCGGAGGTTTCGCCACTAGGAGGTTTCGCCCCACTGGAGGTTTCGACACTCGGATATTTCGCCACCGAAAATGGCTATATACATGTACATACAAAAATGCATGAAAGCATTTAGTTGGGTATCCCGACCACTCCATGGGGGGGGGGGCGCTTTTCATTTTTTTTCTCCTCTTTTTTTTCTTCTTTTTTTTTCTTCTATTACTGCTACTCGCTCGCATCTGAGCAATACGAGCAGGATTTCCTGGGTGGTAACCAGTATTTTTTAAGCAATGTGGATGAAGTGCCTTTCTCAAGGGCACAACACTTGAGTCAGCGTTAGGCTCGAACCCGCAACCTCTTGATCACAAATCCGATGCGCTACCACTGCACCAAAGCGCTCCGCAATTATGGTTCATTTATTAAAAGTCAGTGGTTTTACCAAGTAAATTTAAAATATCATCATTTCATAATCAAAAATTAGAAACATGTGAAGGGATACAACTTTGAGGATTATCATCAGTAGAGGGCTTGAATGGAATAATTAGGAAACGGATCGAAAAAGGTCAGTTAGAAGGAAGTAAAGAGGAGAAACACAAAGAGACAGAAGAAATGTTTTAGATTAATTGAGTCTAAAGCAGACCTGAGGTAATTGCATTCTGTATTCTTATTCGAATACTATTCAAATACATTTTCTGAGTATTCATGAAGTATTCTGTATTCGTTGATTTTTTAGAATAAATGTATTTGTACATTTCAAAATTCATGTATTCATGAATACTTTTACGAATACATTATGAATACTTTTGCTCTTTACAGGAAAAAATTATGAAACAACACACGAATGTTTTAATTGATGTGACTAAAGTCCTTCTGAAATTACTATTAGATGGTTTAATTACAATATATAACAGAGATCCAAGAATATTAATTGATTCATTTGAAGTGTGAAAAACAGAAAAATATATACATCTGTTCTCAACTGGATATTTTTTTTTATTCCAGAGACACTTACTGCTATCACAAATAACTTACAATCATGGCCCACTTCTGTGCCACATGGCTTATAAGTGTATCAATTTGTCAATATATGATGTTTTAGGTTGATTTTTGCTGATTGCATGAAATAATTTCTGCTACCCATTTATGTCAAAAGAACTCTTCGACAGGTCCATTTCATTTGAGAGGTGTTTACTTACTTTTATTACTTTTGCAAAATTAAAAAGTACTGTATTCACTTTGATCAGACGCTATATTCTGTGGCATATAATTTTAATCTACACAGCCAAGGTACATTGATGTGTTAATCTGTGAAGTTACCTATATGTCATCTTCCAATAGATTGCCTCAGGATGGAGAGATAGGGGCAAGACATAGTGTTTTTTCAACTGAGCCATACCAAAGTAAAACCTACAAATTACCCTTATGTATGTAATTCCAAATACTGGTAAATTGATGTGCTTTGTTTTATAAGAACATTCTCCCTGTTGATATTTTTTTAAAAACCATCACCAAAAAGAAAAAAAAAAAAGAAATATAAAAAAATAAAATGTCTAGGTATTAAAATGAAATTGAAAGTGAAGGCAATCTGAAAATTGAAATCCCAAAAGTAGAAATAGAAGGCAATGGGCGAACTGATTATTTTATCATGTGCTGGCCACCTTTGACACTTGTTTCTCACAAGAAACAGAACAAAATATCGACCGTTATTTATGCATATGAATTGATAATACGAAAACGTACCTATAATACAAATACATTATAAATTTTATTGCCAAAACAAAATCATAATTTAAGATGAAAAAATGTGATATTTTTCTTATTTCTGCTCAAAATATTGATTGGGGTTACTGAGATCTTCCAGACACTTGATCATTGCCTTCACTTCTATTTTTATTATTATTATTATAGGTTATAAGCAACATATATATATATAAAAAAATGGCGAATCCTCCAAAAGTAAAAATCGAAAAAGTGGCGAACCCTCTCACGGAGGTAGCGAAACCTCTTGTGGCGAACATGCAAAGTGGCGAATCCTCTGACATCCTATAGTTTCCATCCCAATTTATATGAAAAAGAAGCATTTTAATGTCCAAAATGGTTTGTGGCAAACAGCTTTGATAGAACGACGATTTAACAATATTAATTACAGAAAACAATTCGTGCTACATCAACAGTAGATTATGGAACGGGAAGTTTTTTTGCCCACAAGATAAAACGAGGCTAATGACCTTTGACCTTGTGTGACGTAGACTTTGGACGTGTCTATCAATAAGAAAAAAATATCACAGATTTAGAAGTCCACATGTTTTAGATATTAAAGAATGCACTGTGTCACACGGATGTGTTATTGTACTGTTAATTAAATTGGTGAGATATTTATGTAAAAGGCACACGTCTATACCCGATATATCTGTATGCATTAGAGTGCCATACTATCTGGTCTTGAAATAACTATTTGGATGAATGTCTGTAATATTTTTCAACTTATTTCTGCTCCAAACACCACTAGGGAAAGTGATTGTGGTGGCTCAAACGCGTTGGATGAGGTTATTGTGAACTGACCCCTTTTCCACAATTGACAAATTAATTTGTGAAAAAGGGCATGCACAATGTGGTAAAAATGAAAATACTAAGTATTTTATATAAATGTCCTAAAATACGGTGGAAACTGGGGTGAAAAATGGTCCGTTCCAGTAATTGGGTCCGTTCCGGTCCGTTCGCGGTAAATTTACGCACCCGCCATTGAGTGAATTACAGGACTTCATTTCCACATAGAATATGGCAGGAGTCCATTTCGAAATTTAGGGGGGGGGGGGGGGGGGGGAGGGGGACAGGTTGTTTTATCTTTAAAATCTATTTGGAAAATCACCATCACGATATAAGGTGAAATCATCGCGATATATGGCGAAACATGTCAAAACTCTTCTTGTCTGGAACCAGTTGGCCGATTGCCTTGAAACTCAAAAACACGCCTATATAATTCTGACCTCCTTGAACCCCACTTTTATACAGTAGAACTTGGGGGTTACAGGGATAAACATTATTTTTAGCTCACCTGAGCACGGAGTGCTCAAGATGAGCTATTGTGATCGCTTTGTGTCCGTCGTCCGTCCGTCCGTCAACAATTTCTTTAAATGACATCTCCTCCTAGGCAAATGGCCGGATTTCAAAATCATTTCACGGAAATGTTCCTCTGGTGACCCTCTACAAAAATTGCTAAAATGGTTCTGCTCCGCTGAACAAAATGGCTGTCAGAGCTAAAAATAGAAAAAAAACCTTTAAACGACATCTCCTCCTAGGCCAATGTCCCGATTTCAAAATAATTTCACAGAAATGTTCCTTGGGTGACCCTCTACCAAAATTGCTAAAATGGTTCCACTCTGCTGAACAAAATGGCCGCCACATCTAAAAATAGAAAAACCTTAAAACGATATCTCCTCCTAAGCCAATGGCCCGATTTCAAAATCATTTCACAGAAATGTTCCTCGGGTGATCCTCTACCAAAATTGCTAAAATGGTTCTGCATGGCTGAACAAAATGGCCGCCAGAGCTAAAAATAGAAAAACCTTTAAATCACATCTTCTCCTAGGCCATTGGCCCGATTTCAAAATAATTTCAAAGACACGGTCCATGTCTGACCCTCTACCAAAATTGCTAAAACGGTTTCGTTTTGCTGAACAAAATGGCCGCCAGAGCTAAAAATAGAAAAACTTTTAAACGACATCTCCTCCTAGGCCATTGTCCCGATTTCAAAATTATTTCACAGAAATGTTCCTTGGGTGACCCTCTACCAAAATTGCTAAAATGATTTTGCTCTTCTGAACAAAATGGCCACAAGATATAAAAATAGAAGAACCTTTAAACGATATCTGCTCCTAAGCCAATGGCCCTATTTCAAATCATTTTACAGAAATGTTCCTCGGGTGACCCTCTACCAAAATTGCTAAAATGGTTCTACTCCGCTGAACAAAATTGCCACCTGAGCTAAAATAGAATAACCTTTAAACGACATCTCCTCCTAGGCCAATGGCCTGATTTCGAAATAATTTCACAGAGACAGTCCTTGGCTGACCCTCTACCAAAATTGCTAAAACGGTTCTGCTTTGCTGAACAAAATGGCTGCCATACTTTTGCAGAAATGTTCCTAGGGTGACCCTTATCCAAACTTGCAAAAATGGTTTTATTCCAATGAACAAAATGGCCACCGGAGTTAAAAATAGAAAAGAACTTTATATGACAGCTTCTCCTAGGCCAGTCGCTAGATTTCGAAATAATTTTACTGAAATGTTCCTTGGGTGACCTTTTACCAAAGCTGCTAAAATGGTTTCCCTTGCTGGACACAATGGCTGTTGGATAGTATTGGAGCGTAGCTGTTGCAGCGTAGCTCCAGTGAGATGAGAAGTGATTTCTGCACTACTTTCGGTGTTACTGCATATGACCCAATCACCAGTGAAAACATAGTACCCCGCGTTAACATAGTAGATTATTACGCCGTGCGGTATCTTCTTATAGACTGCTTCACAGACCACCTATTTCAAACGGAATAGATGAATATTTTTTATAGATGAACTGTGTAGCAGTCTAATCTTTTTATAGTTCAGTTCATATAACCCAGTTTACAGCCCATTTGTACCATAAAAGCCCAAACCTGGCAACTTGCAAACAGGACAAACCCAGATCAGATACCACAGAACGCGGAGTCTCATTATGACCTGCACTGCATACTTACAAAAAGGTTCAGCCATTTTTGCCAAATATTCCGTGGAAGCCACAACCTGACATCCCTGATTTTAAAATGAACTCATTCCATACTGATATAAGGTGTTGAGGATTCCATTCGTTTAACATGGGTTAAAAGTACGCAGTGTGGGTCGATAATGTATTACCAAAATAAGACAGTTGGAATGAGTTTGGACAGGTGCACGTCAAGGCTTATATTGTAAGCAGTAAATTTTGCAGTTTAGACACAGATGAGACGCCACTTATTGTAGCGTCTGATCGGGGTCTGCTATGTTTTGTCCCTAAAAAGGCTACTAGACATATACTCAGAGTATGGGTTAATGTGTGTGTGTGGGGGGGGGGGGGGGGGAGGGGGGGACAATATTACTTTTTTAAAGCGACCTGTCTGCGTCCTAGGCATGTGACCATAAATAAAGCAAATTATCAGCTCAGACGCAAGTTAGATACCTGCCAAGTTCGGCAACATTCTTTCCAGGAGATTGATCGTGAAACCTGTTCCACGGTGATTCTATCCCTTTCGTAGACTTATAAAGTCTGTTGAAATGAGACTTTTTTATTAAGTAATCCTTAGATGAATAAAAATATACCCCTTCCCTTGTTCCTCTTACTAATTAAATCTCTCTCTCTCTCTCTCTCTCTCTCTCTCTCTCTCTCTCTCTCTCTCTCTCTCTCTCTCTCTCTCTCTCTCTCTTGAGCCTTATTTCAACACAGCGTAAAATAAAATCTAGCCTGGCATGATGGCATAAGATAAAATGTTGCAAGCATGGACAAAACCATTAACATCTAGGACTGATATCAGTCTATCCCTTTTGCTAATTCAAGAAGGGCAGTTGTTGGTTTCCGGTAAATGACTGTGCACTGTGCTGTATTGACAATATCCAGCCAAAGAAATTGCCTTAATCATTTCATAAATGGCCTCGTTGAGGCAATTTATTTTTATATAATAATAATGGAGTATAATGTCTAAACTTCTTCAAATATTCCTATGGATTGATATTGACAATAACTAACCCAAGAAACTGTCGTATGCAAGATCACTTCATAAATGGCCTCGCCGATGCAATATATATTTAGAAAAATGTTCACAGAGTATAATGTTCAAACCTCTCTGAATTTTCCGATCATTTTTGGCATTCGGATTGATATTGACAATACCTAACCTATGAGGCTGTTTTATGCAAGATTACCTTATGAATGGCCTCGCCGAGGCAAAATTATATAAAAATGAATACGGAGTATAACATCTAAACCCGGCTTTGATCATTTTTGGTATACAGGTTGATATTGACAATACATAACCCGCAAAATTGCCTTATGCCAAATTACTTTACAAACGGCCTCGCCTAGGCAAACTGAAAAATTATTTCGAAGTGTAACTTCTAATCTACTTTGAATATTTTTGACAACTGTAAGCATACAAATAGATAATGTACAGATCTAACCAATGATACTCCTGAATGCCCAATTTCTTTATTTTAGCCTCGGCAAGGAAAAAAATCAACCACTGACACGGTCGTATAACTTTCAAACCGACGGGTATATTTTTATGTTTTGCATGCAGATGTAAATTGACAAGATCAAGCTAATGATATTGTCTAATGACAGATAGCTTTATAAATACCCTCACCGAGGCAATTTTTAAAGACTGATTACGGATGTATAACTTATAAACTGCTGGGAAAACTATGCTATTTTTTCACATGCAGATAAACATCATCAAGACGTAACCAAGGAGAATGTCTAATGCATGATAAATAACCTCCCTAAGGTAATTTTTCAAAAACTCATTACATAAAATAACTTTAAAGTCGCCAAACAATTTCGCAAGCCGCAGTTATTGCACGAACTATAGCTCAGCAGAAATCAAGTAAACTGTAGAACTGCATGGTTGCTGTATTGCTCAAAAACATTAATTGTGGGTATTTGATAAAACTGCCTCGTCAAGGCGGTTCAATCAAGTCCCCGCCATCAATGTTTTGAGCAGAGATAAGAAAATATCACAATTTTGTATCTTAAAATTTCCATTTTTTTTTTGCCGAAAAATTGACAATGTATTTGTACAGGCGTGTTTTCGTGATGGTTGTTGCGGGGTCAACACCTTAGCGTGAGTTAATTTCAATATAGGTCTTGTTGCTTTAACACGACTTCTGGCCCAGAATAGCTTCAAACATCTATGTTCATTGGATCAATATGAGCCTGAATTAAAATAACCAATCAGACGCTAAATCAAATTATCAAAGCTACGCTCCATCAGCACTCTCAGTGCTTTGATTATTTTAGGTCTAGCCTGCCCAGGCAAGGTGGTGCAATTTGGACCATCTATGCACATGAACTATATTGGTTTCATTGGGTGGCAGGGCTTGAGATGTCTTCTCAGTGTTGGGTAAAATTCCAACAAAATTGGATACAACATCTTCAAAATGACCTAAATAGTGTTGACTGGGACGTTAAATCTCAATCTCAATTTAAACAAAAAGGGCATAAGAGGACCAGTCTGATCTGGATCCACACTGTTTGCAATAATGACTTTAAAGTAACCAGCCAACACAAAGCCGAAGATGATTCTGAATGATTAAACAGAAACATCTTAATCACTCTTTGAAATTGTACATTTATATAAAAATAACAAGGTTTTAGACCTGTCAAAATATCAACAGGCAGTTGAAGATAGACTATTATACATAACTCTGTCACTGTTTGCATAATATGGTATGAATCAGTAGGACTCAAAACAAACTGTGAAGTGACTAATATTGTTATGCCAGAAGGTATACAAATTAAATTGTGCAGTGACTCTGGCTCTCATTGTATAATAGAAGTCACTTAGAGGTTAGGACCCAGGTGTTTGACCTAGTGATAGACAGAGCTGCAACATGGGCTAGATAACTACTAGGCTCTTGAAAATAATATAGGTGGCTAAGGCTTAAGGATCTGCGCTGCAGTATACAGAATCAGCACCAAAAACTGTTTATTTTGGATGGAGTGATGTAGATAAGGTGGGTATATGTTGATAGTTAAAGGATAATTTTCCTTATCAATAAAACATATGTTGTGGGTATTTATTAGAACCACCTTGCTCTTAATGAATATATACACACCATACATTTTTATCGAAAAATAAGGGAGACTTTAGCTAATGTACCACTAAATACCCACCATATCTACAGCTCTATGAACTAAAGATTTGACTGATTGATTGTTTTGGGTTTAATGACACGTCAGCCCTTGTGGGTCATGTTGTGTCCTCTCAGAGAAACGGAGAAAAGAGGTAGGAGAGATAGTAGAGGATATGAAAGTGAGGGACAGAGGAGAAGAGGCAAATGAATGGAAGGAAGTGTATATAGAAACAGAAGAAATAACATTCCCCCCTCTACCTATACTTGCAGCAAGGACAGTAGGCCTTGTCCAACTGTGAGCCAATATCACTTGGACACAACAGTGATGCAAGATACACTTATAGAGATTTAATTACAGTATTAATAAATGAATTCTGAGCCAAGGCACAGAAAAGAATCAAGCTGGCATATAGTATTGGCATGCCTAAATAGTGTTGACATGAATGTAAAGCTCAACACAAACAAGCAAATTATCCTTTGCCCTGCTGAGCCTGGATATGCATTATCTTTCAAACAATGTAACTTCTGATCAGATGGCTTCTTGGCTTCTAAAGAAGCCATCCGATCAAGATTTACACTTACATCCAGTTTGTGAATTTATAGGAATAAATTACATCATTTTAACCCAGTTTGTGCCGAAAACTTAGAATGGGATACTGGCAACCCGGCATTGGCAAACAGTGAAGGCCCAGATCAGATACTGCAGAACTTGACGTCTGATCTGGGCCTAAATTGTTTGTAAAAGGTTCTGCCATTTTCCATATTAGGGGTTGAGGTTGACAAAACAGTGTAGACCTAGAATAGATGCCACAGAATATGGCCTCTGTCTGATCAAAGTCTACTTTGTTACTAACAGTACAGGAAATTTTGAGTCAGTTTCTGCAGAATGTGGCGTCCAATCGGAATTTACACATTTTGCTTACAGTACAGAAATGTACAAGTAATAAACGAAGTGTAAACAGTCTATACCGCAATTCAGGATCATTATACCCCCGACATACGAAGTATGTCAGGGGGTATATAGTTTTCGTCTTTCCGTCCGTTCGTCCGTTCGTTAGTTCGTTCGTTCGTTCGTTCGTTAGTTAGTTAGTTCGTTCGTTCGTTCGTTCGTTCGTACTTCCATCCGTCCCGCCGTTCGTCAACCTTTACGTCAAAGTTTTGCGTTAAACCTTTTTGATAGCTCATATCTCTGTAACCACATGGTAAATTCTCTTCATATTTGGTAAAGGATATCTCTATAGCATTACATTTCATATGGAATAACTAAGCCCCTGGGTCAAGCCTCTGTGTGGGCTGTCTGTCTGTCCGTCTGTCTGTTCATCTACTTTTATGTCAAAGTTTTGTGTTAAACCTTTTTGATTGCTCATATCTCTGTAACCGCATGTTAGATTCTCTTCATATTTGGTAAAGGATATCTCTATAGCATTTCCTTTCATATGGAATATCCAAGCCCCTGGGTCAAGCCCCTGGGTGGGCTGTCTGTCCGTTTGTCAACTTTTACGTCAAAGTTTTGTGTTAAACCTTTTTGATTGCTAATAACTCTGTCACCACATGTTGGATTCTCCTCATATTTGGAACAGGATATCTCTATAGCATTACCTTTCATATGGAGTATCTAAGCCCCTGGGTCAAGCCCCTGGGTGGGCTGTGTGCCCGTTTGTCAACTTTTACGTCAAAGTTTTGTGTTAAACCTTTTTGATTGCTCATATCTCTGTCACCACATGTTTGATTCTCTTCATATTTGGTACAGGATATCTCTATAGCATTACCTTTCATTTGGAATATCTTAGCTCGCGGGTCAAGCCCCTGGGTGGGCTGTCCACCCGTCAGTCCGTTCATCAATATTTACGTCAATGTTTTGTGTTAAACCTTTTTGATTGCTCATATCTCTGTAACTACATGTTAGATTCTTTTCATATTTGGTAAAGGATATCTCTATAGCATTACCTTTCATTTGGAATATCTTAGCTCGCGGGTCAAGCCCCTGGGTGGGCTGTCCTCCCGTCAGTCCGTTCATCAATATTTACGTCAATGTTTTGTGTTAAACCTTTTTGATTGCTCATATCTCTGTAACTACATGTTAGATTCTTTTCATATTTGGTAAAGGATATCTCTATAGCATAACCTTTCATATGGAATATCAAAGCCCCTGGGTGGGCTGTCTGTCAGTTTGTCAACTTTTAAGTCGACGTTTTGTGTTAAACCTTTTTGATTGCTTATATCTCTGTAACCTCATGTTAGATTCTCTTCATATTTGGTACAGAATATAGCTATAGTATCAACTTTCATATGGAATATCTAAGCTCCTGTGTCAAGCCCCCGGGTGGGGCTATGGGTCAATAATAAGGACTTACACATTTTGATCATGTCCAAGTTTTGTGTTAACTGTTTTGGTTTAAACAATATTTATTAGAATAAATTCACATATATACCTCGCATAATAGTATATGGTACAGGATTTGATAACTGTTTTCATTATACTCCTTGCATACAAAGTATATCAAAGGTTATAGTTTTTGTCTTTCCGCCGAGTTTCCATCTGTTCATTATTAGTTAGTTTGTTGTTTCTTTATGCTGTGACCCTTGTCAGATTTGTCAGTTTATACATGTATATTGGTCCTTGTGATCTTAGAAACAACAGCGACTAGAACTGATAAATTTTGCATAATATTTTCTCTTGAAATGCAGACAATAATAAATGCAAGTAATAATAAAAAAATGCATTGCTTTATTATGTCATTATACAGCTACTTTAATTCAGCAAATGTTCTATAACAGCCTATTCTATGTTTGTTGTTTCCAGTTGAAATTGTTCCAAATTGCAACAAACATTGAATTTTTATTATTCAGCAAAGACAAGCAGTCTCATCTTTGGATATGATAAATTATTCTATATTTGTTGAAATGCAATAGTTATTCTCAGTGGACTAAATGGAAAGTTTATATGGAAAGGTTCAATGCTACAAACAAATTTTCATTTCCACTAAAAGGGGATGGCACTGGTCGGGGGTATACGTGCCCCACTGGGCACTTTCTCTAGTTTTCCTAGCCTACATTCCGACACAATTGGCCCACCAGTGCTGTCAGTGCTTTGATTATTATAGAACATCGAAAAGATGTTCTTAAGTATCTCGTTATGACTCCTGGCAGTAACCCTCAGTGGCTCGGACTACCGCTGTCTCGAATAAATTTTCATGGTCCCAAAGGGGTTCGAGCCATCGAAGTTCGACTGTATTGTGTTGTAATATTTGGAAAAAATACTCACGTTTAGAAATAATCCAACTCGCAATACGTGTCCCACTTTGGGAAATTCATTCACAAAAGTCAGTACACGTATTTTCCGTGCATTTTAATATTTTGACATGTAGCGGAGGTGTGGTCTGAATACGCTGCGTAGTGAAGCGGCTTGTTTATTGGTTGACCTCTCTGATCCAATCATACGTGACAACAGAGTAAATAGGTGAAAAACAGCTGTTTCAATGTATTGTTATCTATCTATCTATCTATTATCTATCTATCTATCTATCTATCTATCTATCTATCTATCTATCTATCTATCTATCTATCTTGCTCCCCGAGTAACATCCCGGATAAGCTAGATTGACTTTGATTTTTGTCCCCCACCGTACATTGATTTAGCTATCTCCCAATTCTTGGCACCCTCACTATCTATTATCATCTTTCATGTATATTTGTCGTGCATGTGGGTGTGCGAGTGAGTGAACTGTCCTACACTGCTGTTACACTATTTTTGTCTATTTCCTCGGATGTCATATTTGATACTGAGAGAATAATGAGCTTTTGACTTTGACTTGACTTGAAATATGCTATTGTTTCCCAAAATAAAACTGACTTCATAACGAACTTAAGTGTTTATGCTCGAAAATCTAATGGCATTATTTCCAAAAACAAAACTTAACGTCATTTATATTCAAATTCCAGTGCAAACTAGCACAATTTCATGTTATCAGAAAATTAGTGTTAGAAACTTCTATGGTGAAATGGTTAAACTACTTGCCTAATATACCAAGTTTCATGGGTTCAGTCCCATGCTTCTCCACACTTGAGGCGTTTTTGATGCCGAGAATCCACATCCTTTGAACACATTGACTGAATTTAAGAAAAGTTTTACAAAATCTCCACCTAAGTTCTTAAATGGTTCTGCTACATTGAACAAATAGCACATAGACAAAAATAAAAACATCATCAAAAGATAATACAACTTGACTCAGGTGAGCAAATTAGGTCCATCATGGACCTCTTGTTTTCATTTCTGCTCTAAAATATAGATTGTGGGTACTCGTTAGAACCGCCTGAATGAGGCGGTTCTAACGAGCACCCACAACTTATGTTTGCAGTATAAATAAGAAATATATATAGTTAAAAAAATCATCTCAAATTTTTTGTTTTTAGCGGTAAAATTTGCATTGTATTTGTATAGGCGTATAGGCGTGTTCTCGTTATGGTAGCATTGGGGACTTTGGCCCATCATAATTTATTCAAATGCTGAGTTTGTGTTGGCCTCAACCCATTTTATGCCAATGTCAAATGCCACTTGTGCTTTTGTATGTGAACAAGTGAAAATTGTCAGTTTTTCTAAAACTGTTTAAAAGGTACATGCAATCAGCTAAACAAGATAATGAAGCTGCATGAGCGCCAAAGGTCAAATTCACTCATTGGCCCTGGTCCAGGATCACTCATATATCAACGACCGCCGTCCATCGGGGCTTGAAGAAATAGGTGGGATGCATGATGCTTTCACGCAGAGCTGAAACCGACCCGCACACGAGTACTGGTAAAAAGCTTAGAGGATCTAAGCCTGCCCAGACAAAACCAGACTGAGTTGGACCATCCATGCTTATAAACCCTACTGGTTTCATTGGGCGGCAGGGCTTGAGATGTCATTTCATCTCAATGTCGGGTAAAAGTCCCCCAAAATTGGAAGCAACGTCTCCAAAATGACATTCACAGTGTTGACAGGGACGTTAAACCTCAAATCAAACAAACAAACAAATCAAACAAACTCATATATCAAAATTATAATTATTTTTTTGTTGAAAAGAAAAGGACAAAAAAAAGAACCTCGGCCACTTTGAGCCAATTTTTATATGAAACCTATATTGGAGGAACGAAAATTTGTTCAAATGGGTCATGTCATACAATATGGGCCCCGCCAAGCGATTTTGGTACTTATCGCCTATGCGAGCAGCGAAGGTTCAGGCGAGCCTGCGCATCCGCGCAGTCTCGCCAGAACCTTCGCTGCTCGCTCATACAAGCAGTGAATCAAGAGGAACCTTCAGACAGAAAGCCATATCCCTGCCCCCTATGAATGGCTGGGCATGCGCAGTTAAAATTTGTCATGACGGAATGCTCGAAGACCCAAATTCGCTTGGCGGGGCTCATATTATGATAAAAACACTTCATAATTCTTCTGGGAAACCAAATGGGTACATTAACACTCAGAACTAAGGTGAGCAGTTCTGGACCATTGGTCCTCTCGTTTCGTGTTGTCGCCCATAGAAAAGGAGAAAAGAGATATGAGGTGAAAGAGAAGGAACAGGGGAGAAAGAGGAACATGAATGAAAGTGAAGAAACAGAAGAAAGAAAAGCCCCCCCCCCCCCCCCCCCCCCCACACACACACACACACGCTTCCCATACCTGCAAGACTTGTCCAACTGCAACTGTAAGCTAGTATAGATTTGACACCCCGGTGAATTATAATACGCGCGACCTTTGCCTCACCTGCAACATTTGCTCAACTGCAAGCCAGTATCGATTGGACGCCCCGGGGACTTATAATACGCGAAACCTTTGCCTTACCCAGTCACATTTAAGACTTGCCAAACTGTAAGCCAGTATCGGTTGGACGCCCCGAGGAATTATAATACGCGAGACCTTCGCCTTAAGCAAACAATCTTCTGCGTCAAATACATATGGAATACATCTGCATCTAGATGACATTTTTGTAGTTGAACATTGTATTGGTTTGTTTGTTTGTTTGATTTGAGGTTTAACGTCCCCGTCAACAGTCAGGTATCTTACGGAAAACCGTGACCACCATTTGTCACGGTTTTCCATGACACATAAGTAAAAGCCAAAGTAATGGTTTACCATGACGTTAACGTTTTCTCTATGTAAATGACCACGTGATTGTTTGGGAGAAATTATTTTCTCGAATACAGGTAACGGAAAACCGTGACCTGTCTTTAAATTGGGCTTTGTCATGGATAACCATGACTATTATGTTTTTAAAGTGTGCATTGTCTACCGTGGTCTGATTCCTATGTTCACAAGCATGACAAGTATGTAGAAATACTCAGGAGAGGTTGGTCGGACCACACAGCCGTATCCTCCACAGCGTTTTCAAAGAAGATTCGGCCAGGAGAGCCTTCCGGCCAGCGACATTGAAGGGGGTGGTGCAGAGCTGAAATGCTCCTATATCATCAAACATACTGTCAAAATGACAAACATGTTACTGTTACTGGGGAAAAATGGAGAAAAAATACTTGAAAAAAAAATATCATAGAAACAATATGGCCTGTTGATACTGAATATATCGACCACAAGAATGCTGGTACGCACTGAGGACCATCAATAACTGATCATAAATCGCTAAGAGTGTACAAAGGGATAAACTGATAAAGAGAATACCAGATTCGTATCATTTGATATCAAGTTTATCAGGCTCGGCTTCAAGAACGCATGTAGATTCGCTCGGCAAGCCTCGAGATTCTACAAGCGTTCTCAAAGCCTTGCCCGATAAACTTGATATCAAAAGACACGAACCTGGTATTCTCTATTTCTCTTCTCTTTGTTTTGACTACATCTGTCGGCTGTTGCAATTCTGTAGCATAATAAATAGTAAATCCCATTAATTGTTTTATCTTTTTTGCAAGAAGTCAATCATGGTCACTCCCTCACAGTCTCAGAACCTTGCTAACGTATGGAACTTGTTTAAACATTTTGGAAGGAGAGTCCCGAGAAGTTCCCATTGTTTACTTTGGGACTACAATTCAGGATCAAAATGGTCACCCCATGTTTCATCCAGGATCACAAATGTCTTATAGAATTTAGCTTGGTCTGCCTGAAAACAATCTTAAAGTTTTCTTGAAAAATCTACAGCATGTAGGGGAACCCATCTTACTGGCAGTTTGATCGTCTCTAGATTGTCAGTAAAAGCAATATTAACAGAGCCAACACCGACACCCATAGTGTCTTCAATATGTTAGGCTGTTTCATGTCGGCATCACGAAAACACGCCTATATATTTTGACTGCTTAAAACCCAACTTTTATGTAGTAAAATTGGGGTTTACAACGGAAACGACCGCCTTGCGACGGCCTGTAGCAATACCAATTGGGTCTGCTATCAGAATTCTAAATTAAGGGATTAGCAGTATTCATGGTAACTACTTCAGCAAAAAGTAGGAACATTTCTTTAATAAACCCAGAGTCCTAGAGCAAAACGAATAGCACCATATGAGACGCGTCACAAGAAAACCTGTTTTATTGTGCAGCCAGTAAAGGCTCATATTAGCCTGCATGTATGCGCCTTCAGTCTGCATGAGCCATCTTAATTTGGTTCTCAAGAGTGAACATTTATGTTTCTGGCCAGAGTACACAGCGACACAGGCTGGTGAATCTTTACTTGTCAGACAAGTTACCACCTAAATTGCAGTTATAATTTCTCATGCCATTTCACTGACATTCATAGTCAGATTTTCTTTTAGGGCCACTGATGAGGCTTTGATAGCAGAAACTAGTATTGGCTGATATAAGTTGTCAGCATTACTTCGAGGGTCAGTGATGAGGCCTTGATGGCTGAAACTAGCTAGTCTGGCCCAAACACCAAATGGCTATGTATATTTTCGTTTTTGGCTGCGTTCATGGTTCTCAAAGGGCACCTTTTTGGACTTGTTCAATGGTACCTGGCAGTTGAAATGCCGTTTTAAAAGAAACTGATCCGCAGTCATCAACTGACATGGCAGTTTAAAATTGCTGCCTATCAATAAGTGCAGCGATCAAAAATTTCCATGGTAGTTGATGAACGCGGATCAATAAGCCTTGTCACACTATGCCGCGTTTTCACTGCGATGGGACGGCGTTGTTTAATTTTTCAGAACGCCGCGAGGTCGCAAGAAATATGGGATATTTTTGTGAACATGGACCTGTCATGGCGTCCCTACAGCGACCAAGACGTTGCTACGGAGCTTACATGGCGATCTATCGCGATCCTGCTGCGTTCTTGATGGCGATTGTATGCGCTCTCACGGCGCTTCCTCCGCGCTTTTACGGCGCTCACAATGCGTGTACTGCGCTTTTACGGCGCTCACAATGCGTGCACTGCGCTTTTACGGCGCTCACATGTTGAAGACGTTCTCAAAGTGTAAACAGACAGCTTCATCAGTCGAACAGTTTTGTTT
Organism: Lucinisca nassula; assembly: GCA_963580285.1. NCBI lineage: Eukaryota > Metazoa > Mollusca > Bivalvia > Lucinida > Lucinidae > Lucinisca > Lucinisca nassula. The sequence continues at coordinate 45,180,681 of OY757015.1, read as the reverse complement.
GATTTGAGGTTTAACGTCCCATCAACACATTATAGGTCATTTTGGAGACGTTGCTTCTAATTTTGTGGGACTTTTACCCGACATTGAGATGAAATGACATCTCAATCCCCGTCACCCAATGAAACCAATAGGGTTAATTAGCATGGACGGTCCGTCTCGCACCGCCTTGCCTGGGCAAGCTTAGATCCCCTAAGCGGTTTACCAGTACTCCTGTGCCGTCGGAAGCAAGTCCACCGCATTTACCGCAAGCAGGAGCAAGTCCACCGCCATTACCTTACCCGGGATGAGTCACCTCAGAAGTAGGTTTTTCGGGACAGTACACAATCAAACTCTACTCTAGCCACTATTTATACAAGCGGGCGGCCCCCGCCCATCGGGACTGGAAGAAATAGATGGGCTGCATGATGCTTCCACGCAGAGCTGAAACCGACCTCACATGAAAACTGGTAAACCGCTTAGAGGATCTAAGCCTGCCCAGGCAAAGCGGTGCGAGAAGGACCTTCCATGCTTATACGTGTAAACTCTATTGGTTTCATTGGGCGACAGGGCTTGAGATGTCATTTCATCTCAATGTCGGTTAAAAGTCCCACAAAATTGGAAGCAACGTCTCCAAAATGACCTATACAGTGTTGACTGGGACGTTAAACATCAAATCAATCAATCAGTTAATCAATTATGCAAGCGGAGCTTATATGGCGTTGAATGAGTGAATGTTTCAGTTTTACGTCCCACCAACAGCTTAGGTCATACGGAGACGGGACCTCGGTTTAAAGACTCATCCGAAAGTCTGGAGAAGCCCGGGATCGAACCTGCGACCCCTGGTTTACAAGGCGAGTAGCGTAACCACTCGACCACGGAGGCTTCTTTATATGGCGTTGTAGGAGACCTCTGTGCGCCCCTGCCGAGCTCCCGTAGCGTTGTAAGAGACCTTACTGTGCTGCTATGGCAACCTTACGGCGACCTCACTGTGCTCTGATCAGAACGCCGAGCGACGGCGTTTGTTTTGAGCATGCTCAAAATGCGCGCCGTCGCTTGGCGTTCTATGCGATCCCATCGCGCCTACTGGCGATACCACTGCATTGCCACGGCGATGTTTGCGATCGTACAGCGCGCAACTCGGCGTTCTGCGGCATTTTTCTTGGACGCCGTGAGGAAGCAGCCCTGGTGTGACAGGGGTTTTAGAAACAACGTTTCGAATGTAACTGACAATCGAAAATGCTGCTTTTCAGTCTCGTTGATCTGCCTGCGTTGACTCTTAGGTTTTGAAGAAAAGACATCGTGTAGCTGCATTGGAAAGTTTAGGACTAAACATTGTGCTTGTATTTCATATTTGAAATACGACATACGGAATAGATACTAGGTTCGTGTCTTTTGATATCAAGTTTATCGGACAAGGCTTCGAGAAAGCTTGTAGAATCGCGAGTCTTGCCGAGCGATTTTTCATGCCTTCTCAAAGCCGAGCCTGTTAAACTTTATATCAAATGACATGAGTCTGGTATTCTGCTTATCAGTTAATCTCCTTATACACTCTTTCAGTGTTTTGCCAAGAATGCTAGTAATCAAGTGCAGCTGACCTGATAAAGCTTACTTGTACTGAGATGGCATATCTTTATCAGATCGTTGTGTTACAATGCAACTGATATAAGGGGTAACTGATGATATGGTATATTATTCTAAGCTAGGCGGGTAGGGTAAGAGTGAGGATGGGATTTGCTTGTCAGCTTGGTAGCGATGTTAATACAATGGTAGCAAAGTTAATGGCTCCGGCTGCTCACATGTACATGACTATGACTGACAATGTACAAAATCGAGAACTGGTTATATTTTTAGATGCGCTAGTCTTCTCCCCTACACGACAGAGGGTTGTGTATATAATAAAGTCTCGACCGGGCTGGTGTATTGGGTCATTGGCAAACAGTACAGATCTAAATCAGACGCCATGATACCTTATCAGGGTCTGCTCTGATTGCAAATCTGCATTTAAGTGTTAAACTTAACAGTTAAATATTAAGTTGAGGACTATTTTACCAACTTACACCCAGAGATTATCGACTCTACAGCACACTCGGTGCTTTGATAAAAGCAGCAGCACAGTATGTGGTGCAAAGGGGTAGCCCCGTTCTAAAGTCTAGTACAATCGCTATAAGTTTGGGTTGTTGACCTAGTATGGAAAGTAGAAGTAAAACAAAGATCAGGAATCGATACAATTAACTTACTCCACCCATCAAAGACACCAAAGGGAAAGAAATACAAACATTAAGCGACCAGACCATAATGGAAACCTAAACAAAGGAAGGCCATAAGGACAGTTACTTTCCCACAAAATGGCCATATGGCCATCCAAAATTAAAAGACACAAGTGATACACACAGTAAGTAACAAACAACAACAAAAATAAATCGTTTTGCTAGGTTGAGATTTAGCAAAGAATTCTTATAGCCTATATGACTACATATTTTGGAAAAAAAAAACACACTTTATCGCTATATGGCTGACCAACAAGCCCCCCCCCCCTCACCCCCCCACCCCCCCCCACCCCCACCCAGTGCTACTCATGCGACCTTTATTTTACTTTCAAAACCTGGTATGTGTTTTTTCTGTCGCGTCTCATTATTTTCTACATCATAGAAAGTGTTAGGTGCGGATTGTGTTTGTTTGATTTGAGGTTTAACGTCCCCGTCAACACTGTATAGGTCATTTTTGAGACGTTGCTTCCAATTTTGTGGGACTTTTACCCGACATTGTAATGAAATGACATCTCTGCCCTGTCACCCAATGAACCCAATAGGGTTTATAAGCATGGACTCGCTGACTCGCACTGCTTTACCTGGACAAGCTTAGATCCTCTAAGCGGTATACCAGTACTCGTATGCGGTCGAATTTCAGCTCCGCGTGGAAGGATCATGCAGCCAATTTATTTCTTCAAGCCCCGATGGGCGGGGGCCCTAATTAGGTGCGTATTGCATCCTTGTTGTGTTTTGGAAAAATCACCAAGTACACGGTGTCCGACTGTACCCGCTTAAGATTGGGCTTAAAAAAAGAGTTTGTTTAGGGTAACCCGACCCTACCTAGAAATTTGCTGTGATCCTAATTTTTTTTCACACTTTCGTCAGAAAAAAAAATAACCTTGCATATCACCACAGTACCAGATTTTTTGGTAGTTTTTCAAGAGTATTTTAGCAAAGATTTACATTATTTACATAAACAAGCATCATCTTAGGCTCTTACAGCTCCTTTACATGCTCAGACAGAATAATGAAAAAAAAATCTTTAAAAAAAAAAGTTGACCCTACCCTTCCTAACATTTTTGAAGATGTTACCCATAACAAACAATTTTTTTCTAGGCCTTGCCAATAGGCTGATACAGTCGGACACTTTTTTCTAGCGAAATTACAACTACAGTAGAACTTCAATGGCTCGAACACCGATGGCTCGTTTACCATGGCTGAGTCGAACCAGTTCTTGAGTCTCTAGGGAAATCATCTACATAAGAAATAGAGGGGTATAATTTAGGAGATGTTCGTCTTTTATCTTGCAAATGTATGTTGTGTGTACTCATTAGAATCGCCTCGATGAGGCGATTCTAATGAGTACTCACAGCATACATTTTTCATTATAGAACACCGAAAAGATGTCCAAAAGTATCTCGTTATGCCTCCTGGCAGTAACCCTCAGTGGCTCGAACTACCCCTGTCTCGAACAGATTTTCGAGGTCCCAAAGGTGTTCGAGCCATTGAAGTTCGACTGTATAATTCAGATACATGTAGTTATCGCAAAAAGAATATGATATTCACATAAATCAATGTCAAAATAACATAAGGGTACGTTTTAAGCTGCCTTACTCCGAAAATGCCCACAAAGTAGTCAGTGGTAAATCAGTTGTGATCGTTCGGTTTGTTTTGTTTTGTTTTTAAAAACTGACTGTTTGAGACGTTGTTCTGACGTGAGCATTTTTCAACCGATAAAAATTATGTTTAATAAGGACTGAAGGTAATAGAATTAGACAAGCAACAAATGTTTTAATTAGGGCCCAGCACTGCCTGGGTGCCCTATAGTAATCACTCTGTCCGTCCGTCTGTCTGTCTGTCCGTCCACAAATTTTTTTATCCTCCATAACTTTCTTATTCCTGGATGGATTTAAATATTACTTGTCAGAAATGTTAACCATAATGTGATGGAGTGTTGCGCGCAAGACTCAGGTCCGTACCTCAAAGGTCAAGGTCATAATTAGAGGTTAAAGGTCTGTCTGTCCGTCTGTCCGTCCACAAATTTTTTTATCCTCCATAACTTTCTTATTCCTGGATGGATTTAAATATTACTTGTCAGAAATGTTAACCATAATGTGATGGAGTGTTGCGCGCAAGACTCAGGTCCGTACCTCAAAGGTCAAGGTCATACTTAGAGGTTAAAGGTCAAAAAAGGGTCTTTCCTGTGTCCAATTAATAACTTTGTTATTATTATTCCTGGATGGCAGAAGTGTTAACCATAATGTGATGGAGTGTTGCGCGCAAGACTCAGGTCCGTACCTCAAAGGTCAAGGTCATACTTAGAGGTTAAAGGTCAAAAAAGGGTCTTTCCTGTGTCCAATTAATAACTTTGTTATTTTTCCTGGATGGATTTAAAGATTACTTGGCAGAAATGTTAACCATAATGTGGCCCCGCGTCTGTCTGTCTGTCTGTCATTCTGTCTGTCCGTCTGTCCGTCCACAAATTTTTTTATCCTCCATAACTTTCTTATTCCTGGATGGATTTAAATATTACTTGTCAGAAATGTTAACCATAATGTGATGGAGTGTTGCGCGCAAGACTCAGGTCCGTACCTCAAAGGTCAAGGTCATACTTAGAGGTTAAAGGTCCGTCTGTCTGTCTGTCCGTCCACAATTTTTTTTATCACCCATAACTTTCTTATTCCTGGATGGATTTAAATATTACTTGGCAGAAATGTTAACCATAATGTGACGGAGTGTTGCACGCAAGACTCAGGTCCGTACCTCAAAGGTCAAGGTCATACTTAGAGGTTAAAGGTCAAAAAAGGGTCTTTCCTGTGTCCAGTTAATAACTTTGTTATTATTAGGGCCCCGCACTGAAAGTGTGGGTGCCCTATAGTAATCACTCTGTCCGTCTGTCTGTCTGTCCGTCTGTCCGTCCACAAATTTTCCTACTCCTCTGATAGCGCTGCCGGGGCCCTAGTCAGTTTCACTGACAGCTCTAGTTGGGTTTTATATTGCATGCTCGATTAAGGATGACAATTGTTACACACGGAACCTATACGTGATAAATGAAAGTGTCCGAATGTATCCCATCTGTCCGAACGTACCTACAGTGACCGTACTTGTATACTGCAGTTTTATATACAGTATATGTAGTTTGGTGTCTCTGATGGGAGCTGTGGGTTGATTGTATCGATTCCTGATCATTGCCTCCACTTCTGTTTTATATAAATTGTTGACAATAACTGCTCCCCGTTATAAAACACAAGTGACGGAAATCCGTGACCTGACTGGCTTCAGTTTGTCATGGAATACCATGCCAGTCACAATATGGAGAGTCACGGTTATCCGTGACTAACTGTTTTGCAAATAGGACCCCAGGTAGGTTTGCTATCGCATAACTCGGTATTAGCTGCGAATAACTTCGGTTTTGTTATTGAGAAATGGTTATATATACATTTTTCTAGATAACTACGATGGCGGTTTTCCTCAATTTGAAGGATTAGAAGTGAAAACTTTCTTAAAATAGTCAACTTCTGCAGCTGTTGCCACCTCTATTCTCCCCTCTTATTGAGTCTTAGAGTACCTGGATGTAAAGTGGCTCTGACGTCATTTTCAAATTGGTTCCCGAGCTATGTGTAAATGTTTACAGGGTCAAAATAACGTGCAAAATAAGCACGATACAACAGAAAAACATGCCGCAATAGGGAAACAGCACAATGTCATGGAAAACCGTGACAAATGATGGTCACGGTTTTCCGTAAGATACCTGACTGGTCAACACTGTGCAGATCATTTTGGAGACGTTGCAGATCATTTTGGAGACGTCGCTTCCAGTTTTGTGGGACTTTTACCCGACATAGAGATGAAATGACTTCTCAAGCCCTGTCGCCCAATGAAACCAACAGGGTTTATATGCATAGGCGGTCCGACTCGCAACACTTTTCCTGGGCAGGCTTAGAACCTCTGAACGATTTACCAGTACTCAAGTGGTGTCGGTTTCATCTCTGCGTGGAAGCATCATGCAGCCCATCCATTTCTTCAAGCCCCGGCGGGCCGGGGCCTCCTGTATCGGTTGGACGATGCGGAGAATAATAATACGCGAGACCTTCTCCTCACTCAATCACCAGCGTCATATACGTACATATGGAATACATCTACATCCAGATGACAGTTTTAGCTCACCGTCACGTAGTGACGAGGTGAGCTTTTGGGGTCCCTTTTTGTCCGTCGTCCGTGCGTCCGTCCGTGCGTAAACAATTTCTTCAAACGACATCTCCTCCTAAACCACTGATCGGATTTTGACCAAACTTTGCAGGAATGATTCTTAGATGGTCCCCTTTCAAAGTTGTTCAAATGGTCCGTTGTACATCTAGGTCACAATAGCCAAAAATAGATTTGCTTCACTGAAAACTTAAACAATCTTCTTCTCTGAAACCACAAGGCCCATGTCTTTGATATTTGGTATGTAGCTTCATCTAGTGAACCCCTACCAAGATTGTTCAAATTATAGTGCTGGGGCCAAAAATGCCCCCCCCCCACAGCCCCGGGGCCCTTTGGTTTTTACATAGGCTTATACAGGGATAATCATCTAATGGACCTCTACCAAGATTATTCCAAAAATGCCCCCGCTCCGGGGACCTTTGTATTACATAGACTTAAATAGGGAAAATCTTAAAAAAAAATCTTCTGTGAAACCACAAGGCCTAGGTCTTTGATATTTGGTGTGAAATTTCATCTAATGGACCTCTACCAAAATTATGCAAATCTTTAAAAATCTTCTTTTCTGAAATCAGCTAGTGGACCTCTACCAAGATTGTTCAAATTAAAGCCCTGGGGCCATAAATGCCCCCGTCCCGGGGCCCTTTGGTTTTACATAGACGTATATAGAGATAATATTTGAAAATATTCTTCTCTGAAACAGCAAGGCACAGGTCTTTGATATTTGGTATGAAGCTTCATCTAGTGGAGCTCTATCAAGATTGTTTAAATTAAAGCCCTGGGGCCAAAAATGCCCCCGCCCTGGGGCCATTTGGTTTTGCATAGGCTTATGTAGGGAATATTAAACATTAAAAAAAAGAAAAAAAATATATCAATCGACATCTACTAGGGTGGTCCTACGCCTAAACTAATACCAAGGTGTTCCAGCAGTTTTAATTCTCACCTAGTGCAAGTGCCCCTCTCTCTCTCTCTCTCTCTCTCTCTCTCTGTCTCTCTGTCTCTCTGTCTCTCTCTCTACTAACTGTATTTGTCTACTCCTAAAAGTCTGATCATGTCTAGTCATGACAACGTACGTGTAAAAATGGCATTCATATTTGTCTCAATAGTTCCAAAGCTGTTTCTGATATTTATGAAGTAATGTTTAGGTTTGTGAATGTATACGAGGACTGTTCAAATATGTATGCAACTAAGCACATAAAAATGATTCCGTGATAGAGTTCGATGAAAAATTTCTTTTGTCCCCTCAAAGTATTCCCCTTTAACAGATATACAAACTTTCAGTCTTCTGATCCAATCATTGAATGCATTTTGGTAGTCTTGTCGTGGTATACTATGAAGGCACTTGAATATTGCAGAACCGAGGTGTTTGCGCTGTACAAATTTTCGACCAGAAAGGTATTTTTTCAGCCGCGGGAACAAAAAAAAAGTTACATGGGGTAAGGTCAGGGGAATACGGGGGGTGAGGGAGTTCAACAACCTTTTCCTGCTTCAGATAGTCTTGTACAATGAACGCCTTGTGCGATGAGCGAGCGAACGAGTTTTTGTTTTACGTCCCACCAACAGCTAAGGTCATACGGAGACGGGACCTCGGTTTAAAGACTCATCCGAAAGTCTGGAGAAGCCCGGGATCGATCCTGCGATCCCTGGTTTACAAGGCGAGTAGCATAACCACTGCGCCACAGGGGCTTCCCTTGTGCGATGACGCATTGTCATGTAGCAATCTGACTTTGGCCAAACCATGTGCGGGTCTTCGTTCTTTGAAATATTTCTTCAAATTTCGAAGAACTTTATTCTTGTAAAACTTCGCATTTACAGATGTGCCTTTAGGCACAGCAACCTGAATAGCAGGGCCCTGATTTGAAAAGAATATGGCATACATTACCTTCTTGACGCTCATGGTCCGCTTTGCAATGCATGGTCTTTTGCAATACTTTGTTGCCCATATTTTGTTCTGACTCTTTCGTTTTTGGCTCAAAAAAGTGAACCCATGTCGACATTAGCTAAAGACCGTGCATTGTAATTTGGAAACTTTTTAAGCAACTTCTTGGCGCACTGAACGCGTGTCTTTTTCTGCTCATCTGTCAACAGATGGGGAATCCATCTAGCACAGATCTTTCTCATTTTCAAATTCCATTTCAGAATTGTATGAGCTGCTCCCAATGAGATGCCAACCATACTAGCTATTTGCCTAGTGGTGTATCGTGCAGCGGTAGCAACTGTTTATTTCACTCTAGCAACCATCTTTGCAGATGTTCCCCTTTTCGGCCGACGATCATGTGGTGCATCTTCTGTTGAGCCTAGCCCACAGCTGAATTTCTTACACCAATGAAAAACTGTCGGAAAAGACATTTCATTATGCCTATAAACCGAACATATTTCATCAAAAATGTCTTTGCACCGTATACCAAGAATACAACGGTTCTTAATATAGGACCGTATTTCAACGGCATACTCTGACCTTCTTCCAACCATGTTTTGTATTAGTATACAAGAGTAGACAGTGTTTATCGAACGATATACATGGCTAAAGTCAAAGGTCATACAAAAGGGTCCGAAACTTAAACGCAGTCAATAGTTTTCTTATTTCTGAATGGATTTTGAAATTACTTTGTAGAAAAGTTAACCATTAAAAGACAATATGTCACATGCAAAATCCAGGTCCATACCTCCAAGGTCAAGGTCATACTTAGAAGTCAAAGGTAAAAAAAGGGTCCGAAAATTAAACGCTTTCATTAACTTTCTTATTTCTGGATAGATTTTGAAATTACTTGGCAGAAATGTTGGCCATTATGAGACAATCTGCCTCACACAAAACCAAGGTCCTTACCTCCAAGGTCAAGGTCATACTTAGAAGTCAAATGTGAAAAAAGGGTCCAAAACTGAAACACCTTCAATAACTTTCTATGTATTAATACGAACATAGACATATTTTCAGGCGGGGACATCCGTGTCCTATGGACGCATTTCTAGTCTCTAAAACCACTGGGTCATTTTCATTTAAATTTTACATGCCGCCTAAGGACTGTAAAGGAACACAAATTTATTCACATGTTCCGGGTCACATGACCAAGATGGCCCCCATGCCTTAATATGGTAAATACCTTAAAATTTTAACTTCTTCTCCGGAACTAATGCGTCAATTGTTCTAAAACTTGGTATGTAGCAATGGGTGACTGAGTACTAGCAAGTTTGTAACAACGATGACACTGGGTTGACAGTGACCTATTTTACATCAAGGTCAGATTGGTTGATGTGGCTTTTAAATGGTGAAAAGGTGGAACAATGCATTTTTCGAAACATATTGGGGTCTGCGACATGAGAATAGATACAAAATGAATGTTAAAAGGTCATTTGATGACGTGGATTACAGGTCCATTGACATTTTCAAAGTGCATTTTCTCTGAAACCACTAGTCCAATTTCATTTGAATTTTATATACTTGGCATGGGATTATGCCAATTTACTTGAATGGTCCAGGTCATGTGACCAAGATGGCCACCAGGCCCTATAATGGTAGAAACCTTAAACAATCTTCATCTCAAGAATCATTTGGCTGATTGTCTTGAAACATGGTTTGTAGCATCAGGTGATTGAGTACTATCAAATTTGCACAGGGCCCAGGGGAGCGACCAGGACCTCATTGTCCTTTTGTTTTTTAAAGCGGGTATAGAATCATTCTCTCCCTTCCGCTCATCCAATAAGAATGGTCAGCTTTTGGTGTAAGAATGGGCACTGTACTGGTAAAATGACCGGCTCGATATTACAAATTAGCATTGACTGGACCGTAGAACTTCAAGACAAGTATAGTGACCACATCCTAGGTAAAGTAGTGACTGAAATCCCCATCTCTCCATACAATAATCTACATGATGCCAATCACAACAATTGTCGTCAGCTTTGTCGTCTGTTGGTATGTTTGAAGAATAGAGGTGAAGGCAATGATCAGGAATAGATTCAATTTGCATGCGGGGAAAAATCCCTAAATGGATACCTTGGCAAACAGTGCAGGCCCAGATCGGTCCTACACTGTTTTTTTAACAGAATGTCTCTTCAAAAATAGAATAAAAACGAAAAAACAGGCCTGGCACCCCTTATTTGACAAATGGACTAGTCCAACATATAGTAATGGAAGAGTCCACTTGTATAGTGCGAACAATTTGACATGAGATTGACCTTTACGCAAGGAATAGATTAGTCAATGCGATCGCCTATTAAATGCGTCGGCTTTCTTAGTCATTAGGTCTCTCACCGCCGTAGGTTCGAGCCTCGCTTGTGCCACGTGTGAGACGCCAAGTTCTGCAACGGAAGGTCAGGTGGTTTTTCTCCGGGTACTCCGGTTTTCGCCCACCTATGATTAACGATCGGCTCGATATGGGTGAAATAATCTTGAAATGGCCGTAAAACCAAAACCAAAAAAAAAAAATAAATAAAATAAATAAACTTTTTATGAATTTTCAGTATCACGTGAATAGCGGCCCATTTACCGACCTCTACGTATTGTATAAATAAATCGCCATCTTCGGAACACGACGAAGATAAATATATGCATTCAGTCTGGTGTGAAATTATAGAGTCCACCAGTCTCGGGCCAATTTGTTCGAACTTATATACAGAAACACAAGCATGAAATAACTAGACCCTAATGAAAACACCAATAGCGGAAAGCCAAAAGGACAGTTACTTTCCCACAAAATGGCAAAAGAAAAATAATAATAATAATAATAATAATAAAAAAGAAAAAAAAAAAAGAAATATAAGCGATACACAATTAAACCGCTACAGAAGAACCGCATTGGAACGATCCAATTAACCCTTGTAAATGCAATCCCCGAGGATTGGGAAAAATAAGAGCATTAAATGCATATACGGAGAGACCTTTTACAGCCATCACACGGCACAAACAAAACAGCCTTGACAGTCCTTTTTTTTTTTTTTTTTGACAAACAATGTTGGACGCAGATCAGACTGCTCTTCTATGGGTCCACACTGTTTGGCTGCATGCAAAAATATCTTAACGAAGTTTGCAAGAAGATCAGCAGACGATATAAACAGGCGACATTTTCATGAAAAACGGCTCTAGCCTTATTGCTCAGGCGAGCAATTGATCTATTCGATCTCTTGTTTTGTCACCCTGTTATTGATCTCACCTGAATGGTTCCCGCTTCATAGCGTACAGGTATCACATACCACAGTAAACATAGAAGTCAATACACACAAATGAACTGGTAACCAAAACATGTTCGGTCTTGCGGGGTATGTTTTCCGATCTTCCGGACAGCAACGTACATGATAATCATTAAAAACGTATTTTCTTTGCGTTTTAAGTAAGATCGGACATAATAGTGTTTGGCTGTGACAACGGAAAGGTTCTGGTCAAGGTAAATCTACGCACTAGGTTGCCAAGGTAAGATACTAAATGTTATTTCCTCTGTCTTTACTATAATCCAATAATATATTTAAATATCTACCTGTGTTAAGAGATTTATATACGGTTACGGTTGTGTGACTTGGTTACAATATAAAATATTTTTGTACACGGTGGCCTCGTAACAATTCGTGGGTGTGACCGGTTCACTTAATCTTGATATTTGCTATGAACAGTGAATAGTTTATGAATGTTTACAATTGTTGCTACTGACGTCATCCGTAAATAAAGTTGACTGGTCAGCTTAGTTAATCCTTTTTGTACCAAATGGAATCTTCCTCAGTTCCTCAGTTCATTTCAAAATTTAGGGGTGTCAGGTTGTGTTTTCACCAAAATGTGTTTGGAAAATGACTGCACTTTTAGCAAACAGTGGAGGCCCTGATCAGAGGACGCGTTCCGCGGCGTCAGATTTGGGCCTACACTGTTTGCCAGGGTACCCGTTTTGGGGTTTCTGAACAAAAGATCGCGTTTCACGCATTTTTTTTAAAGTTTTGACATTTATGTTGCGAAATTCTGGATTCTGTCTAAAAACATAAATGTAAATGCCAATAGAATACATGTATATGAATTAGGGCTACAGTACGTGAGAGATAAGAGATTGCAGGCATTGCTCCCAATTCCCGACATTGAGGTGCCATGTCAAGCCATGCCGCGGAATGATTTTTTATGCATGGACGGTTCGACTCGCAGCGCGTTTCCTGGACAGGCTTAGAACGGCAGGCTTAGAACCCCAAGGTGGTTTATCAGTACTCATGTACGGTGGGTTTCAATTCTGCGCGGAAGCATCATGTAGCCTGATCTATTTCTTCAAGCCCCGATGGGCGCGCTGACCGACAAATGTCCAAAGAAGCGACAAAAATTAAAAATCTTCAGACCATTCAAAGTAATTGATTGAAAAAATTAGTACAAGGATGCCTAAGTCGAAAAACGGTAAATTTATAGGGAATTTCTATGCTAGGAAAAACAAAAATAAGGGTATGCTGATTCTATATGTGAAAATTGCAGGATTCTAGCTCTAACCATTTGGTACCCATTATAATATTTAACCCTTAAAAAGTCGAAAAAAATGACACAAATTAAATTGACAATAATGCCAAAATCACGCGCACATCTACATACCTGCAGAGATGGAGTTGTGAACACATAGTACCCACCACTGAACTTCAAATGCCCAGATCGCAGAAGGACAAAAAGGGGGAATATCTCTCCAAGGAAAGAAAAATAAGGGCCCGCTTAATTTTCATGCTGAGTCTGATGCTATATATGGAATTTCAGGATTCTAGCTCTAACCATTTGGTACCAACTACAATGCACTTAAATAGTATTTAAATAAAATGGTTAACATCACAAAACACGCCTATATAATTTTGACCCCCACCAACCCCACTTATATAGAAAAACCGGGGTTTACCGCAGTAAACCTTATTTTTCTTATTTCTGCTCTAAAATATACCCACAATCTATATTTTGAGCAGAAATAAGAAAAATATCACAATTTTTCATCGTAAAATTTTCATTTTTCGGCGATTAAGGTAACACTGTATTTGTATAGGCGTGTTTTCGTAATGAGTTCAAAAGTCGAAAAATGTGACAAAAATTGCCAAAATCACATGCACATCTACAGACTATGACAAAAGAGTCTGCAAGTTTAAAACTGATCATAAAACGGTATGAGTTGCGCATACAAGGTATACGTCACCTCGTAACGTCAAAATATCCATCCGAAAAAGGGAATAACTCACCCCGATGGAAAAAGATAAAAATATGGGTCCGCGTTTTATGACATTTCAGGATTCTACCTCTAATCATTCTTGACCGTATGCAAGTGTAAGGGATGGACAGAAAGAAAGACGGGCGTATAGACAGGCCAAAACAATATGCCCTCTCAACTTCGAAATTGGGGACATAAAAACTAAAAACAGCCCCCATCCTGGACCTGCTGCAAGTACAACAATCCCGTAACATATTGAAGCTTAGCTGTAGCCCCCCCCCCCCCTCTACCCCCCACCCCCCCCACCCCCTCTACACACACACTACACACTTGCACAGGAAGCTAGACAGGGCTTCCGCCTTCCGCCAATCGGGGTTTGGAGAAATCGATTGTGCGGCATTCACCTTATTTGCATTATCTGCTGGTTCCTAGTCTGAAGGTTATCAGTGTTGGAAAAACAGGTAACCAGACCCCCCCCCCTGACCTTAAAAGGTCAGGGGGTCTGGTTATCCGTTTTTCCAATATTAACAATGTGCAGCTGGGAGCCAGCAAATAATGCAAATATGGTGAATGGTGCTTCAACGCGGAATCGAGACAGTTCCCCGACACGGTTTTTGGAGTCCGTTCCCCGACACGGTTTTTGGAGTCAGTTCCCCGACACATTTGAAGACAATTCACCGACACTTTTGAAGACAGTTCCCCGACACTATTGTTCAAAGTCAACTGACTTGTGACTGATCATGATGATTATCATAATTGATAGATATTATGTGTTCATCAATATGTTGACGGCCTTCGCCCAAAGGGGCTTGAAGAAATATATGGGCTGCATGATGCTTCCACGCAGAGCTGAATCCGGCCCGCACACTAGTACTGGTAAACCGCTTAGACGATCTAAGCCTGTCCAGGAACCGCGGTGCGAGGCGGACCGTCCATGCTAATAAACCCTATTGGTTTCATTGGGCGACAGGGCTTGAGATGTCATTTCATCTCAATGTCGGGTAAAAGTCCCACAAAATTGGAAGCAACGTCTCCAAAATGACCTTTACAGTGTTGACGGGGACGTTAAAACCTCTAATCAAACAAACAAACAAATCAATATGTTGAAGACAATTAACGGACAGACGTTTAGAAATATTAGATTATGGGTTCATCGACATTTTTAAAGACAGTTCCCCCGACAGACTTTTACATGTATAAATAAAAGCTTATACTTGATACAATTATCAATAAGTTCATTGAATACACCTATAATTAAGCGAACTAGCATGTTGTACACATTTAAACAAAACAAAAATGTCTTCTAGGAAACGCAATAGTATATTTCTAATTGTCATTTTTCCATATAATAAACATTGGAAAAATGAAGATGAATTCAAAGCTTTTGTTTTAAATAAATATTAAAGTATTGGGACATTACCTCTCCTCTGGCTTAGACTTCCAGACAGATCATCGTCAGAACAAATGTCGGCGAACTGTCTTGAAATCAACGAGGAAATTTCATGCAACTCATTAATATAGTTGCCATAGCAAGAAACGTCCAAATAATAACTAATATATCTAAAGACAATTCCCCGACACAGAAAGACATTGCCTCTCCAAATCACAGGTACATGTATACTTAAACTATGAACAATGCTCACTTAGCCTTTATTATCCCAATTATCCCGAATTGCCAATTAGGACATTAAGACTATGATCAATAGTGTCGGGGAACTGTCTTTAAAAGTGTCTGGGAACTAATTGCCAATTATAATTATCAGTAACAGGTCAATCAACTATGAACAATAGTGTCGGGGAACTGTCTTCAAAAGTGTCGGGGAACTGTCTTCAAATGTGTCGGGGAACTGTCTCCAAAAACCGTGTCGGGGAACTGTCTTGTTCGCCTTCAACGAAGAGCTGAAACCGACGGCACATGCGTTCCAAGGTTGGGCGGCAAATTCCACCCCCGGTATTTACCAGTGGTATTTACCGGACTGGAAAATACTCATCAAGTGGCAAATACTGGAAAATTGAAATTTTTTGCCTTAAAACACTGCAAAATTCTTAACAAAGTTGACTTAAAAGTAGTATAATCAAACTAAATGAGTAAAAAATGTTAAAAGTTAATATTTATATAAGGTTATCAACCTACGTAATAAAATATTTCTCAGTTTAAAATAAATGTTTGAAACTGAATCTAAGACTAAAAAATTTGAAATTATTTAAACAAAAAAAGTATCTTTTCAAATCAATGTAGAAATTCCCTGTGCACCTGGTTATTGTCACTTACCATAAGGTTCTGAGTTTTAAATATGTATTAATCAAGATAAGACTGAGCACTGTTAGCCAATTCATCTGCATCTTTCGAACACATTTTGTATGGTAAAACCATGTGTTCAAATTTTAGGATATTTATAGCATTTTACTATTGTCCACCAGTGAATTACAAGCTTACAACAACTCTGGAGACATTGTTTATTTAGAGAGCACAATATAGCCAGGGGCAAGATTGGACAAAATGATGTCATTCATTGATTGCTCCATTTTATGTGACTTTAAACAATTAGTCTAGGTAAAAGTAAGCAGATGAGTACCTACTGTGGCAGATACTTAATAGGCCTTTTTATTCTAACATTTTATTAAATAAGATAGTAAGAAATAAACTAATATCAGAGTTAAACTCGGCCCCCGCCCATAGGGGCTTGAAGAAATATATTGGCTGCATGATGCTTCCACGCAGAGCTGAATCCGGCCCGCATACTAGTACTGGTAAACCGCTTAGAGGATCTAAGCCTGTCCAGGAACCGCGGTGCGAGGCGGACCGTCCATGCTAATAAACCCTATTGGTTTCATTGGGTGACAGGGCTTGAGATGTCAGTTCATATCAGTGTCGGGTAAAAGTCCCACAAAATTGGAAGCAACGTCTCCAAAATGGCCTTTACAGTGTTGATGGGGACGTTAAACCTCAAATCAAACAAAACAGAGTTAAACTGCATCAGTATAAAAAATA
Organism: Lucinisca nassula; assembly: GCA_963580285.1. Taxonomy (NCBI): domain Eukaryota; kingdom Metazoa; phylum Mollusca; class Bivalvia; order Lucinida; family Lucinidae; genus Lucinisca; species Lucinisca nassula. Next base: position 45,164,122 of record OY757015.1, on the reverse strand, counting down.
TATAAAGCAACTTACCTCTATTATTGAAATTATCGATAAATATAACTGTTGAGTGTAGGTTTGTTTTAATTCCAGGGTGGTTAATTCATTTTTGCAATATTTGCCGGTATTTTTCAGTATTTGCCGGTATTTACCGGTAAATGCCACCGGCATGGAAAATACATATATTTGCCGGCATTTTGCCAACCTTGATGTGTTCTGGTAAACCGCTTAGAAGGTTTGCTCAAAAATATAGATTGTGGGTACTCGTTAAAACCGCCTCGCCTGTGTTTGAAGCAGAAATATGAAAATTATCAGACGTTTTTATCTGAAAATTTTCAGATTTTGGTGGTAAAATTTTCCAGTATATTTGACATCACGAAAACATGCCTATATAATTTTGACCCCCTTGAACTCCACTTTTATATAGTAAAACTGGGGTTTCCGGCGGTATACCTTATTTTTCTCATTTCTGCTCTAAAATAAAGATTGTGGGTACTCGTTAGAACCGCCTCGATGAGGCGGTTCTAACGAGTGCCCGCAATCTATATTTTGAGCAGAAATAAGAAAAATATCACAATTTTTCATCTTAAAATTTTCATTTTTTTTCGGCCATAAAGATGGCAATGTATTTGTATAGGCGTGTTTGCGTAATGAATATGCGTGTTTGCGTAATGAATAGGCGTGTTTGCGCCATAAGAAAGCATTGCAATCTTTGTTTGAAACAGGAATAACCCAAACTGATTTTTTCACTGATTAATTAGCTCAGACACACTTCTGATTCCAGAAACAATTCTGATTCTGAGCAAAATAATCAGGAAAAGGTCCGTTTTAGGATATGTACGAACAGCCTGTTCCCGCCATGCATGGTTGATGAACCAAAGAACCGGCAGCACTGATGTACGGCCCCGCCCATAGGGGCTTGAAGAAATATATGGGCTGCATGATGCTTCCACGCAGAGCTGAATCCGGTCCGCACACTAGTACTTGTAAACCGCGTAGAGGTTCTAAGCATGCCCAGGCAAAGCGGTGCGAGGCGGACCGTCCATGCTAATGAACCCTATTGGTTTCATTGGGCGACAGGGCTTGAGATGTCATTTCATCTCAATGTCGGGTAAAAGTCCCACAAAATTGGAAGCAACGTCTCCAAAATGACATTTACAGTGTTGACGGGGACGTTAAACCTCAAATCATACAAACAAAATCAAAGCACTGATGGGTTGATTGTCTTTGAGTGTAAGCTAGTTGACAGAAGACAACAGATCACTACGCACTCGTGATTTGGTGACCCCCAAACTGTGATTTATTACTCAACAAATCACTTCTGGAGCTGATCTATTTCTAAGCATATACGTTTCTCTCTCTCTCTCTCTCTCTAAAAACTACAATTATATATAATGTGTGTGTGCGAATTCGGGTTTAACGTCGCTTTCAACAATTTTTCAGTCATATCACGACGGTGTCTGGTTGCGACAGGGAGCTCAATGCTCACTTTTATGGAGCTGCCTCACTGATGTACCATGTCCCAGACACGTTACATGATACCACACCCAGTCACATTATCCTGACACTGGGTCGACCAGTCCTAGCTTTACCCCGTAAATCTGAGTGCCACGCGAGGAGCAGCTAGTACCATTTTTAACGACTTTGGTATGTCGCGGCCCAGGATCGAACCCGTGACCTCCCGTGACCCGGAGCGGACACTCTACCAACTGAGCTATCGGGGCCGGTAAATTATATATAATATGTCATCTGCTGACGCTTATTTTTTGTACTCGAAGGGAGGGATTTAATAGCCAAAGTACAGTCAAGCCTCAATGGACCATGAACATTTTTTCAAGACACGGGTTAGTTCGAGCTGCGTAGGCGTACATAACCCATAAAAAGCCAATCACGATAATTGTCGTCTGCCAAGTTAAAAATAGTTTTTGCAAACAGCGTGGACCCAGATCAGACTGCTCCTGTGGAGCAGTCTGATCTGGGCCCACACTGTTTGCCTGTATGCAAAAATATTTTAGAAAAGTTTGCAAAAAATAAAAAAAAATAAGCAGACGACATTTTCAGATTTTCTCGGCGTCGTCATGGCAGGAGGTGTAATGGGAACTTGAAAATTATCAGGCCCAGTGAATAATGTAATAAAATTTTAACCACCCCCATTTACATTTTAACCAATCAAATTATATGATGTAATTTATTCATTCATATTCGCAAACTGAATGACAAACAGTGTAGTCAGATACTTGGTCCATACCTTTTTGCATCTTCTCTTCTGTTGGAGCACCTTTTGCTATGTCATCAGCAAAGAGGAACTCATCTAGCACCACTGTCTGCACCTTGGATTTGGCCTGCAACCTTCTGAGATTGAAAAACTTCCCATCAAAGTGATACGTAATAGGTATGCCATTGTCACCATCCTGGAAGTATCTGTGAGCATGGCAGAGAAGTGTTGGGGCTAACGCATAGTCTTAGTTGACTCCATTTGTCACAGGGAATGGATGTGAAAGGATCTGAGCTTTAAATATATTATTATAGAAAGGAATTTCTGTCTAGTTCATTGACAGGATGGCTAACTGTGTAGATCTAGATAATGACGAGACTGCTCATTACCTGCCTGCAAGGTTTGCATTAGGTACAAGGTATTTCCACCACGGGACAGGGTTGAATGGGTTTATTAGCGTTAGTACGCTTCTCTGATTATCAGTAAACAACCCGTTACTGACCGACATCGCTCTAATTACAAAATATGTGTTGTCAAGTTTATTCTATAAGATGTGCTCCGTACTTTAAGCAAACAGCGGTACAGCGTTCAGACGCCACATTCTGTGGCCTCTAATCAGAGTCTTAACTGCTTCCGAATGTCACTGTATTGGAACACCTGTCGTAAACACTATTTAGGTCATTTTGGAGACGCTTCTAGGCATTGGAAGTTTTTACTCACACCACTGCTTGGGCAGGCTTTTCCCTTTTAAGCAGTTTACCAGTACTCATGTGTGGTCAGTGTAAGCATCATGCAGCCCAAGCTGTTTCTCCAAGCGCATTTATGGGTGAATACAGTAAAATTCATATATTACGACCACCTTTGGGACTGTTCAAAAGTGGTCACTTTTGAACAGCCCCAAACGTGGTCTCTGACCATAGGGAACTCTTTGCAGAAAACACAAAGGAAGAATAAATGAAACCTACTAAATAAGGTTTTTGGAGCAGAATTAGTCTTAATTTTAGATGTTTTTTTTTTTTTTTTTTTTTTTGGTTTTACGGCCCTTTCAAGATTATTTCACTCATATCGAGCCGATCGTTAATCATAGGTGGGCGAAAACCGGAGTACCCGGAGAAAAACCACCTGACCTTCCGTTGCAGAACTTGGCGCCTCACACGTGACCCGAGCGAGGCTCGAACCCACGGCGGTGAGAGACCTAATGACTAAGAGTCAGCGCTCTTATCCATTAGGCCACGGAGGCCCGTTTAATTTTGGATGGTCTTAATAGCGGAATTTCATGTATGTTTAGGGTCCATATGCTTCAATACCGTTCTGGCCGTAAGTTGGAATGAACATGTTTTCATTCGCCTTCGGTAAGACGAATCAGTCGAAGTTCGCTAAACGCGGCGTCTGATCAGGGTTATAATGTCAACCTTAAATTGTTTCAGAATGACTACTTTTTCTTCAAGTTATTCCAAGGTTGGGTGGAAAGTTCCACCCCCGATATTTACCAGTGGCATTTACCGGACTGGAAAATACTCATCAAGTGGCAAATACTGGCAAATTGATTTTTTTGGGTCTTAAAACACTGCGGAAATCTTAACAAATTGACTTAAAAGTAGTATAATCAAACTAAATGAGTTGAAAATTTAATGTTTATGTAAGGTTTTCAACCTACAGAATAAAATATTTCTCAATTTAAAATAAATTTGTTGAACTAGCCAAAATGTGAATCTATGACAAAAATTTTTGAAATTATTTAAACAACAAAAAGTACCTTCAAAACAATAGTAGAAAAAATACAGGTAGAAATTCCCTGTGCACCTGGTTATTGTCACTTACTACTATGGTTCCAAGTTTTAAATTTGTATTGATCAAGATATGACTGAGCACTGTTAGCCAATCCATCTGCATCTTTTGAACACACGTTGTATGGTAAAACCATGTGTTCAAATTTTAGGATATTTATAGCATTTTACTACAGTCCCACACTTTACTTTTAGAGTGAATTGCAAGATTACTAAAATAACAATTCTTGAGACATTGTTTATTTAAGAGCACAAGATAGCCAGGGACAAAAGTCATAAATAGTGTCATGTTTAATGTTTAATCAGTCTAGATAAAAGTAATTGCAGATACTAAGTAGGCCTTTTTCATTCCAATATTATATTAAAAATTAGACAGTGAACAAACAAAAGAATATCAGAGTTAAATTATATCAGTATTATTAAATATTAAGTCAACTTAAACCTCTATTATTGAAATTATCTATATATAACTGTTGACTGTAGTGTTTTTCTTCCAAGGTGGTAAGTTCAATTTTCCAGTATTTGGCGGTTTTTCCAGTATTTGCCGGTATTGACCGGTGAATGCCACCGGCATGGAAAATACTCATATTTGCCGGCATTTTGCCAACTTTGAGTTATTCTCCTTTTTATGTCCCCACTCCCGAAGGAACATGGCTCCCAGTGGCGACGTTGATGGAACGTTGTTTATATGTCATGAATATAAGCAGATAGAAATGCACAGAATGTACCGAGATAAGTTTTGTCAACCATGAAAAATGAGCAGACACGTTTATCTTTATTCTTTTTTTTTTCCTTCGTCGAATTTGGTGTACCCCTCTAGGATCTTGTCAACAAATATCTAGAGAACTACTTGATCTACTATATACCCAACAGAAATGTGTTGATTATATTTATGGTCATTTTTCTATAAAATCTATACATTTTTGGGATCCATCTTGAAACCGTCTTATATAAAAAACCGTGTTATAGTGAACCGTGTTATAACGAGGGTGTGGTGTAATAATACCTCGTAAATCACCTTTCCTCAGTTCTTTGATTCTTATTCCTGCTCAAAACATACGGAACATAGGTTGTGGGCGGTCCTAACGAGTACCCACATTTCTGCTCAAAACATACGGAACTTAGGTTGCGGGTGCTCACTGAGGGGGTTCTAACGAGTACCCACAACCTATGTATTGGAGCAAAACTTAGAATAATGCATACTCTTATAAACCCATGTTTTCTCTTTATAAAGTGCAGTTTACTGGGGTGTTCATTACATGGTCTTATTTCCTTGATGAATAGCCCCCGATCATGGGGGCTTGAAGAAATAGATGGGCTGCATGATGCTTCCACGCAGAGCTGAAACCGACCCGCACACGAGTACCGGTAAACGGCTTAGAGGATCTAAGCTTGCCCAGGCAATGCGGTGCGAGCCAGCCCATCCATGCTTTTAAACCCTATTAGTTTCATTGGGCGGCAGGGCTTGAGATGTCATTTCATCTCATTGTCGGGTGAAAGTCCCACAAAATTGGAAGCAACGTCTCCAAAATGACCTTTACAGAGTTGACGGGGACGTTAAACCTCAAATGAAACAATATTAACATGATGTGGTTCCGGGAAGAATGTCTTTCGGACTCGTGCAAGAACGACTTTGCCTCAGTCGCGACAAACGAACGTTCCATTTTTACGACAAAGGAAAGAAACATAGCTGAAGAAAATCCCGCCTATGGTGGGATTCGAACCCGGACCGCTCGGGTGAAACGGCATTGCACTAACTATTGAGCCAAAGAGTCGACTCGCTGATGCATTTGTCAGAGAATTGTTATACACATGAAAGCTATGCTTATATAATTGAAGTGGGGCAATGGGCATAGCTCCAGATAAGGTGCTTTTTCAATCCGAAAAATACTATTTTGCTTATTTCTCTACAAAAGCATATGTTGTGGGTATTCATTAGAAGCCTCTCTCTAAGGGGCTTATAATGAATACACATAACATACGTTTACATACAGAAATAAGAAAAATAATATGTGGATACCCCGTCATCTTGGGCTATGAATGGGACCCGTAACACCACGTTCAAGTATTCCACTGTACAGCCAAACTTCAGTGGCTCGAACACCTTTGGAACTATGAAATTTTGTTTGAGACAGGGGTAGTTCGAGCAACTGAGGGTTGATCTTAGATAATTTTATCCCTTTTCCCTTACGAGTTTAATAAATTCAATAATACATAAGCATGAATGCAAAATTTTATTTATCATATGACATTTAAAACGCATTTTATTCACGATTGTTTTATAAAAAAAATAATCTTAAACCCTATTGGTTTCATTGGGCGGCAGGGCTTGAGGTGTCATTCTCAATGTCTGGTAAAATTCCCATAAAATTGGAAGCAACGTCTCAAAAATGACCTTTACAGTGTTGACGGGGACGTTAAACGTCAAATCAAACAAACAAACAAACAAACAATAAAAAAATGTCAATATTCCGCCATTAGACAACGTCATTTAAGAAAGTCGTACATGTAACTTTACGGGGCGTATCTAACTAATTTGCATATTTAATCCACTAGTGGATAAAATAGAGGATCTTACACGAGTGGTCATTTCATATGAAATTTATGAAACGAGCCTTTGAAATGACCATGAGTGTAAGATTCTGTTTATGATATGACCACTTTAAATTGGATTTTATCGCCTTCAAATTTGACAATTTTACCACAAAAAATGCACGGTTGACTGAACGGCGTCAGGACTTACTTAACCCCGCCAAAGTGTGGTCATACGATTTTTATTACACGACGTTATCCACTGCTTATCAGCGACGTCATAATTATGATAATTATGGGATTTTGGTTATCGCCCGATGTATCAACCCGAGACCCCATTATCTGCCCGAAGGCTTTAGCCTGAGGGCAGATAATGGTCGAGGGTTGATACAGAGGGCGATAACCAAAACCCCATGTTATAATTTGTTTATCACATATTCAGATCCTATTCTTACTGTGTTTGACGTTCATAATGGTCGAGGGTTGATACAGAGGGCGATAACCAAAACCCCATGTTATAATTTGTTTATCACATATTCAGATCCTATTCTTACTGTGTTTGACGTTCATAAATTGAAAAAAAAAAATGTGATAAAACGCGTGATTCAAGCAAAAACATTGGCAACGTCACAATAACGTCCTGAGTGGGCTGATAACCGCTGTCCGTTCAAAATACACTGTTTCCGGTTATCAGACCGGGCGGGCTGATAACCGGAAATGGAAACAAGCATTATCACACATGCAAAACATGGGTTATCGTGTTAAATATAGTACAGAATATGTGATAATCGAATTTATTACATGGCGTTATTACATTCTCAGACACGACGCCATATGGTAAATCAAATTTTGCTACTTTCAGTTTACCGGAATATCTTGACTTTAGATAGAATTCACCTCCTTTAATTCAAATTTCAGCTATCGTGAAAGTAAAAATTTCGATCACTGGACTTCGAACTAACCGAGGTCTACCACATTAAATGTCAGGGATGTTCAAGAAAGCTGGCGGAGGCGGAGGCGGAACTGGTGGTGCGGGCAGAGGCATGCCTGGAGCAGGTGGCAGTGGTGCCAAGGGTGGGGCAGGGGCTGGTGGCGGTGCCTGGGGTGGCGGAGGAATGGGAGAGTGGATGATGAGCCCTATGAGTATCAACAGCCAGGTGCACGAGATGTGCCTGAATCTACTGAACGTTCGCAATGGGTATAAGCAGATCCGTGATAACTTGGACTATTTTTGCAACCCACCCGGCAGGGCTAAGGCAAGATTCATAGAGATCACGGAAAAAATATATGGCTACTTTTCCCAGCTAAGGGTATGTATTCATAATATTAATGTGCTGCATGTTGGGTATTTTTTCTCAGTAGACGACATTTTGATTTTTAGCTCACCAGAGCCGAAGGCTCCGGGGGAGCTTATAGGATGGACATTGTCCGTCGTCGTCTGTGTCTGCGTCGTCGTCGTTAACACTTTCAAACGACATCTCCTCTGAAGCCACTGGGCCCAAATTTTATCTGTAGCATCCTTGGGCTGGGGGATTTAAAGTTTGTGTTTTTATGAAAATCGGCTTTTTAGTTTGGTTGCTATGGCAACTTAAGAGTTTCCATAGATTTATAATGGGGAAAAATGAAAAATGGCATTTACTGCCAAGTCATTGCAGATATTTTGACAAAACTTTCATAGAAATGTTCCATAGGCAATCTACTATCTGCCACATGATTTTAGGCCTACTGCTTATTTTTGTTGGTTGCCATGGAAACCAAAATGCAAAAAATAGAAGAAAAAAAATATTTAAAAATCATCTCCTAAGAAACCATATGCTCTAGGAGGCTGAGGCTTTATGAAAATATTCACCATTTTTGCTGTTACAGGTTTTGTGTTTTTTATGAAATTTGGCCTTTCAGTTTTGTAGAAAGCTGAAAAATGGCATTTACTGCCAAGTCATTGCAGATATGTTGACATTTACATAGAAATGTTCCTTGAGTAAACTTCTCTTAGCCATATGCTTTTATGTCAACCTGGGGGTCCCCTAGGTTGTGCCGGGCCATGCCCCCCCCCCCCAACTCCACTTCATAAAATGCCTTATATCTCAGAAACCTTACAGACCCCCACCCCTAAACCATATATATTCTTGTTCCTTATGATAAGATGCATTAAGTGACACCAACCTGGGGATCCCCCGGGATGTGCCGGAGACATGCCCCATCCACCCCACTTCATAAAAGACCATTTATCTCAGAAATCATTCAGATCCCCACCCCTAAACCATATATATTCTTGTTCCTTATGATAAGACACATTAAGTGACACCAACCTGTGGGTCTCCCGGGGCAGTGCCGGGGACATTCCCCACCCCTCCACTTCATAAAATGCCATTTATTTCAGAAACCATTGAGATCCCCACCCCTAAACCATATATATTCTCATTCCTTATGATAAGTTGCAGTCAGTGACTCCAGCTTGGTGGTCCCCCGGGATGTGCCGGGGCCATGCCCAAACCCCTCCACTTCATTAAAGGCCAAATATTCCAGAAACCTTACAGATCCCCACCCCTAAACCATATGTATTCTTGTTCCTTATGATAAGACACATTCAGTGACACCAACCTAGGGGTCACGCAGGGCGTGCCCGGGGCATGCCCCACTCCTCGACTTCACAAAAGACCATATATCTGAGAAACTGTTCAGAGCCCCACCCCTTAACCATATGTATTCTTGTTCCTTATGATAAGACGCAATCAGTGACACCAGCATGCGGCCCCCCCCCCCCCCACCCCCGGGGTGCCACGGGCCATTCCCCACTGCTTCATTAAAATCCATATATCTCAGAAACTGTTCAGATCCCCACCCCTTAACCATAGATATTCTTGTTCCTTATGATAAGACTCCACTTCATAATAGGCCATATATCACAAAACCATTCAAATCCCCATCCTATAATCACATACATGCATATTCTTGTTCATTGTTATTAGACACATTCAGTCACCCCACCCCATCTTGGGAGGTCTGCAGGGGCCATTTTTCTCCCTGCCACTTCATAAAAGGGCCTCATATTTCAGATCCCCACCATTTAAGCATACCGTGTTTACTCTTGGTCCTTACAAGGACAACAATCTTGGGCTTTTTCTGGATCTGCCATGCCCGAATCCCTCCATTGCTTAAAAGGCCTTACATCTCAGGAACCATACATATCCCCACTGCTAAACCATATAAGTCTTTGTTCCTTTTGATAAGACGCATTTAGTGACACCAACCGGGGCTCCATTGGGTCCATGCCCCACCCTCTCTACTTTATAAAACACCTAATATTTCAGATACAGTCCACATGGGTGCTCATTCGGGTCTGGGGTTTGTTTGGGAGACTTTATAATTGGTAGATTAAAATCATATCATGTTATAATACATGGCTGCCATTGGGCAGTGTCCACTCCACCTGAGTATGGTTTATGAAATTTGGCTCTTTGGTTTGTTTGCTATGGCAAGTTAAGAGTTTTCAATAATTATAATGGAGAAAATTGAAAAATGACATTAATGCCTTTCAAGATATTTTGTCGCACTTTCATAGAAATGTTCCTTTAATAATGTTCTTTTCGGCCTATTTGTTGCCACAGATGGGAAATTGTCAATTGTCATCTGTTGTCCTGCATCAACACATTCAAGCGACATCAGAATCTGAAGCCACTAGGCTGATTGGGTCCAAATTTTATCTGTAGCATCCTTGGGCAAAGGGCTTCCATGGTTAATTAAAATACATTGCTGCCAATGGGCAGTGGCCCCCTGAGCTCTGGTGAGCATTGTGGCCCATGGGCCTCTTGTTTTTCTCTTATTTTTCACTGAAAATGGGATTTGACATCTCATGAAAATTGTCTCCATAGGCGACAATTTGCACGAGATGTCAAATCCTGCCTCTACAGGAGACAATTTACACGAGATGTCAAATTCCTCCATAGGCGACAATTTGCATGAGATGTCAAATCCTGCCTCTACAGGAGACAATTTGCACGAGATGTCAAATTCCTCCATAGGCGACAATTTGCATGAGATGTCAAATCCTGCCTCTACAGGAGACAATTTGCATGATATGTCAAATCCTGTTTTATGGGGAAATAAGAAAAGTATCGACAATTCGTCGTCTGCTGAATAAGCTTAGGGAGTGATAAAGCTTAAACAATGGGCATACAAAATGAAGGCCGGTCGTACATTGTACATGTATCAATGCCATGAGGTTGCATCAACCTTGACGCTGCTTAAGAAGAAGGATTCACCTTCAGGGAAGGCAACTCATTCAGAATTACTTCCCTGACCCTTGTCAGTAAGAGTCTACTCTCATAATAAAGAACTTACTTCCGGTAAAGGAGTCGTGGGGGGGGGGGGGCTGGGAGCGGCAAATTTTCTTTAGGAGTTGATCCATTTTTTTCGAGGGGTTTTTCAGTTGAAAAAAAAAAAAGCAAACAGGAAGTCGCTAAATGTTGCCTCTCGTTGTATAACTGGCGGAACAGTTTCTGGTATACCTCTTGCCATGCGAAAACATTACCTGCTTATTGTTTGTATGATTTAAGGTTTAACTCCCCGTCAACACTGTATAGGTCATTTTGGAGACGTTGCTTCCCTTTTTGTGGGACTTTTACCCGACACTGAGATGAAATGACATCTCAAGCCCTGTCGCCGAGTGAAACCAATAGGGTATATACATCTTTGCCTGGGCTGGCTTAGATGCTCTAAGCGGTTTACCAGTAGTGGTGTGCGGTCAGTTTCATCTATTTCTTCAAGCGCGGGCCGAACCTGCTTATCGCGAAACAAGTATGGACAGATCCCAGAGTTTGGTCAATAGGATTCATTATTGTAATAGGGGTTTGGAATAGCTCAGACGAGCCGAGGCTTATTAACCCCTCCACTCCTGGGTTTGTCTGGCAGGCTCTAGGAAACTTCTATTCTTTTTAACCCTTAAGACGCCGAGAAAAACGACATCTGAAAGTGTCGTCTGCTTTAGCAGCTTATGTCGTCAGCTGAAACTTCTTGCAAACCTTTTAAAAACACTTTCTACATAAAGGCAAACAGTGTGGACCTAGATCAGACTGCTCCTTAAGGAGCAGTCTGATCAGGGTCCACACTGTTAGCAAAAAGGACTTTTGAAGTAACCGGCAAACGACAAAGCAGACGACAATTGTCATGATTGGCGTTTTATGGGTTAATAGGAGATTGTCAAACTCGGGATTACAAACATGGTAGAACCAGATGAGATGGCTCATTATAAACCGTCTCGTCTGGTTCTACTCTGTTTGCACCGGTATCTGTGGCGTTGAAATGGTTAAAATTCAGACGAAAGTGAAAAAGAAGTATACATAGTGGGGATTAAAGAGAACCGTGCATGTATCGTCTGGATTGGTGTCCGATATAAAGACAGGCCAGGCGCGGTCACATGTGAGACGCCAAGCTCTGCGACCGTAGGTCAGGTGGTTTTTCTCCGGGTACTCCGGCTGTTGCCTACTGATTGACGATCATCCGGTAAGAGTTAATTAATCTTGAAAGGGGCGTAAAATAAAAACAAGAGTGCCATAATTGCCCTGGATCGCTCATCTGATCCATAGAGTAACACGTGGGCCCCGGGATGGGTCATTATTGTGCATAATGTTGAAGGAGGTCTAAAAAGGTGAAGCTTCATACCAAATATCAACAAAGGCTATAATTTGAACAATCTTGCAAAGGTCTACTAGATGAAGCTACACACCAAATATCAAAGACCTGGGCCTTGCTGTTTCAGAGAATAAGATTTTCAAAGATTATCTCTATATAAAGCTATGTAAAACCTGAAAGGGCCCCGGGGCGGGGGCATTTGTGGCCCGAGGGCTATAATTTGAACAATCTTGGTAGAGGTCCACTAGATGAAGCTCCATACCAAATATCAAAGACCATGGCCTGGTAGTTTCAGAGAAGAAGATTTTTAAAGATTTCCCAATATAAGTCTATGTAAAACCAAAGGGCCCCGGGGCGGGGCATTTTTGGCTTCAGCAGTATAATTTGAACAATCTTGAAATAGGTCCACTAGATGAAATTTCACACCAAATATCAAAGACCTAGGCCTTGTGGTTTCAGAGAAGAAGATTTTAAAGATTTTCCCTATATATGCCTATGTCAAACCAAAGGGCCCCGGGGCGGGGGCTTTTTTGGTCCCAGCACTATAGTTTGAACAATCTTGGTAGGGGTCCACAAGATGAAGCTTCATACCAAATAGTAAAGACCTAGGCCTTGTGGTTTCAGAGAAGAAGATTTTTAAAGATTTTCCCTATATAAGTCTATGTAAAACCAAAGGGCCACGTGGTGGGGGCATTTTTGCTCTCAGGGCTATAATTTGAACAATCTTGGTAGAGGTCCACTAGCTGAAGCTTCATAACAAATATCAAAGACCTAAGCCTTGTGGTTTCAGAGAAGAAGATTTTTTTCAAGATTTTCACTATATTAGTCTATGTAAAACCAAAGGGCCCTGGAGCGGGGGCATTTTTGGCCCCAGGGCTATAATTTGAACAATCTTGGTAGAGGTCCACTAGCTGAAGCTTCATAACAAATATCAAAGACCTAAGCCTTGTGGTTTCTGAGAAGAAGATTTTTAAAGATTTTCCCTTTATAAGTCTATGTAAAACTAAAGGGCCACATGGCGGGGGCATTTTTTGCTCTCAGGGCTATAATTTGACAATCTTGGTAGAGGTCCACAAGATGAAACTTCATAAGAAATATCAAAGACCTAAGCCTTGTGGTTTCAGAGAAGAAGATTTTTCAAGATTTTCCCTATATAAGTCTATGTAAAACCAAAGAGCCCCGGAGCGGGGGCATTTTTGGCCCCAGGGCTATAATTTGAACAATCTTGGAAGAGGTCCACTAGATGAAGCTTCATACCAAATATCAAAGACCTGGGCCTCATAGTTTCAGAGAAGAAAATTTTTAAAGATTTTCCCTATATAAGCCTATGTAAAACCAAAGGGCCCCTGGGCGGGGGCAATTTTGGGCCCAGAACTATAATTTGAACAATCTTGGAAGGGGTCCACTAGATGAAGCTCCATACCAAATATCAAAGTCCTGGGCCTTGAGGTTTCAGAGAAGAAGATTTTTAAAGATTTTCCCTATATACGCCCATGTGAAACAAAAGGGCCCCGGGGCGGGGACATTTTTGGCCCCAACACTATTATTTGAACAATCTTGGTAGAGGTCCACTAGATGAAGCTTCATACCAAATATCAAAGACCTGGGCCTTGTGGTTTCAGAGAAGAAGAATTTTAAAGATTTTCCCTACATAAGCCTATGTAAAACTAAAGGGCCCTGGGGCGGGGGCATTTTTGGCCCCAGCACTATAATTTGAACAATCTTGGAAGGGGTCCACTAGATGAAGCTTCATACCAAATACCAAAGTCCTGGGCCTTGCAGTTTCAGAGAAGAAGATTTTTAAAGATTTTCCCTATGTAAGCCCATGTGAAACAAAAGGGCCCCGGGGCGGGGGCATTTTTGGCCCCAACACTATCATTTGAACAATCTTGGTAGGGGTCCACTAGATGAAGCTTCATACCAAATATCAAAGACCTGGGCCTTGTGGTTTCAGAGAAGAAGATTTTTAAAGATTTTCCCTACATAAGCCTATGTAAAACCAAAGGGCCCTGGGGCGGGGGCATTTGTTCGCCCTAACACTATAATTTGAACAATCTTGGTAGGGGTCCACTTGATGAAGCTTCATACCAAATATCAAAGATCTGGGCCTTGCGGTTTCAGAGAAGAAGATTTTTAAAGATTTTCCCTACATAAGCCCAATGTAAAACCAAAGGACCCCAGTGCGGGGGCATTTTTGGCCCCAGCACTATAATTTGAACAATCTTGGTAGGGGTCCACTAGAAGAAGCTTCATACCAAATATCAAAGTCCTGGGCCTTGCGGTTTCAAAGAAGAAGATTTTATAAGTTTTCGGCGAAAAAATCTATTTTTGGCTACTGTGACCTATATATGCGACGGACCAGAACCATTTGAACAACTTTAAAGGGGACCACCTGAGGATCATTCCTGTGAAGTTTGGTCAAAATCCGATCAGTGGTTTAGGAGGAGATGTCGTTTGAAGAAATGGTTTACGCACGACGGACGACGGACGAAAAGTGATCCCAAAAGCTCACCTCGTCACTACCTGACAGGTGAGCTAAAAAGTGCTGTCAGTACTTTGATACGTTTTGTATACAGTAAAATTCCTATAACAGACCACCTTTGGGACTGTTCAAAAGTGGTCTTTAAGACCACTTTTGAACAGTCCCAAAGATGGTCTCTCAATAGGATCTCAATAGGAGACACCAGGTGTAGAAAACACAAAAAAAAGGAATGGCTGAAACCTTAATTAGCTTTTAACAGCAGATTTAGTCCTAATTTTAGGTGGTCTTAACCCTTTTTGTACCAAATTGAATCTTCATCCTTACATATGGCAGGAGTCTATTTAAAAATTTAGGGATGTCAGGTTGTGTTTTCATCAAAATTTATTAGGAAAATGACTGAACTTTTAGCAAACAGTGGCGGCCCTGATCTGGGCCTGCACTGTTTGCCAGTGTGCCCGTTTTGGGGTTTCCGGTACTAAATGGGTTAATAGTGGAATTTTACTGTATTTTGTCAGACACACTATGCACAAGACGATGGAGATACTAGGGTCAAGCAGATGACAGAGTACTATGAAGGTAAACTGGCAAGTCTCAATCAACAACTTACTGAGGAGAAGAAGGCGAAAGAAAGTGCTTTGACAAGGTAAATATATGGTTACAAGAAAAACACACCAGTACAAGATAATGTTGCCCAACATATCCCTTAAAACAGCATTTTGCGATCGTTAGTTTTGAATATCTGGCCCCTGATTAATACTGTGTGCGTTGTGTCACCCTCAAATCAGAATCAGAATTGTTACTGGTGACACGTCAAATGACATTTATACACCAGGACCTGTCATATAGTCCCTAGCTCTAACCAAAAAGGGTAACTTAGCAACACAATCCTCAGCACCTTCAGCTGTCGAAATAATCGAACCGGGAAGGGCATTCCAATCTCCAATGATTCGGGGGATGAAAATACAATGTCAGTTCTTGCAGTAAGGGTCTGAAATGCCAATGTATGGTGATTTCTACAGTGCCTAGCTGTGGGGAACAATAGCATCTGTTGGAATGCTGGCACCACCCTTTAGACCTTCGTATAAAAGTATGAGCCTGCTGTCTCTTCTTTTCTTGAGAGACTCCCATCTTAATTTTCCTAGTATTCCAGTCATGCTCCCAGTTTCAAAGCAGTAATTGCCCGTTACAAATCTAGCCGCTCTATTCTGAACTTTTTTCAATTTCTTCGTTAAGGACCACTCCCTCCCGAGTGTGAGCTGACGTCTTTGCTATCACGAAAACACGCCTATAAAATACATTTTAATTTTACTGCTGAAAAAAAACACACGAAAATTTAAAGATGAAAAAATGACATTTTTCTTATATCTGCTCAAAATATAAATTCAGGGTACGCGTTAGAACCGCCTCATCGAGGCGGCACAGTCTATATTTTAGAACAGACATTTCCTCCTTACTATATAAACTGAGGTTCAAGGGGACAGAATTATATAGGCGTGTTTCGTAATCTTTACCTTTTGATATCTGAACGGTAGATTTGTTAGCCAGTATATTAAAAGACACAGGCTCACAAAGAGAGGGCATATGCAATAGAGAACACACCTTTGTACTGTTAAGTTGATTCTTATGTTTGTCGTTTATTTAGAATTATTAATTTCTATGCGTAGTTTTCGGTGCTCTTTGAAACCACCTCGTTATTTTCTTTCGACGTTTTAAGCCCAATTCCAGAGCATTGGAATCTGATTTGGGTACATAATTTTGTTTATTTATAGAATAAGTGAGCTGTCATCTCGCATGTTGAAGGCTGGTAATGCAGATGTCACGGAACTTTCTGATCCTAACCGACCAATGAAATTAGCTGAATTATTCAACTGTAAATATGACAATGAGTGGACGGATATGCTGGAGGCTGCGACAGAGGACAAAGGCATGAAGGATGACGAAGCAATAGATCTGATGTATGACCTCTTGCAGGTAAAACCCATGTTATTTACGGGAATGGACAAACGATCGAGAGAGGGAATTCTTTCAGAGATGTTTTGTTTCCCTTAACGATTGAGAGGTTGAACACCATGCAGCCATGTAATACGAGGGTCCTTCAAAAAGTTTTGTCACTGGATTTTTATTTCCTAAATGCTCCATTTGATATTTGTCCCTATTGCAGGTCCTCAAAGATCACCCCATCCCACCTCCTGACGAAACGCATTTTTGTAACCTTCGCATTTTTGTAACCTTCGGATCCAATTTCTAAACGCTGCTTGGTAGTCTTTCATAGGGTACCTATTGGAGGCACTGATAAACCGCGCTGCCAAGTGCACTTCTGTACTTATATTTTTTTTTCAGAAAGCATTTTCTTGAGCCTGGGAAACAAGAAAAAGTTCTATTGGCTCAGGTCAACTGATATGCGAGTGCATTTAGCTAACTCTTTCACTGAGATTCGCGTATCTTCTTCGACCGCTGCCTTTACAGCAGCTATGGTTGTCTTGGTGATGGAGATCTTGGGCATACCAACACGGGCATCATCTGTGAGATCCGATGATTTACCAGCTTTAAATATGTTCTATAAATGGGTTATCCTTTGGAAGCAAGGAATACACCACAGAAGCGAAAAATATGGAGTGTACATGTTTTCTGGGCCAGACTAGCTAGTTTCGGCCAAAGCTTTGAGCCACCGATAATGTGTGCCCTTTGAAATAGCAAGAGGTTCATATATGCCCCACCAATTCATTTAATGTAGCTGCGAATTTCAGCCTTTCTGTCTAGTTTAC
Organism: Lucinisca nassula; assembly: GCA_963580285.1. Taxonomy (NCBI): domain Eukaryota; kingdom Metazoa; phylum Mollusca; class Bivalvia; order Lucinida; family Lucinidae; genus Lucinisca; species Lucinisca nassula. The sequence continues at coordinate 45,146,728 of OY757015.1, read as the reverse complement.
AATGTAACTCGTAAATTGGCCAGTGTATATGACTGCATGTATTTCGAATTGACATATTTTGGTCCTTATAAAAGTAATTTGCACGAAATAAACTGTTTTTGGTAGCTATTTGAAAGGCTATTCAACTGCATTGAAGCGTTATTAGAAATACATACGATAAAACTACGGAAACCGATTAGTGACAAAACTTTTTGAAGGACCCTCGTATTATTCTCTCTTGATCAACCATGTTAAGACAACAGACATGTTTTTGTGCCCAGTTTTGACCATTTCCATCACTATATCTGTCAACATTTAGTCATAATTAATCTAAATATGTTCTATAAAAGAGTTATCCTTTGGAAGCAAGGAATACACCGCAGAACTGAAAAATATGGAGTGTATATGTTTTCTGGGTCAGACTAGCTAGTTTCGGCCAAATTAGGCCTCATCAGTCACCCTCAGATATTTTCAAAATTCCACAATGGAATCAATGATCCCAAAGGACAAGTAAATAAAATCTACACTATGATGTAGGGCAGGGAGACGTTTTACCGCCGCCACACGTTCCCACACACCAGCTGTAGTGAAGTTAAATATGTTCTATAAAAGAGTTATTCCTTGGAAGCAAGGAATACACCGCAGGACTGAAAAATATGGAGTGTATATGTTTTCTGGGCCAGACTAGCTAGTTTCGGCCAATTAGGCCTCATCAGTGACCCTCAGATATTTTCGAAATTCCACAATGGAATTAATGATCCCAAAGGACAAGAAAATATAATCTACACTATGATGTAAAAGAACAAAACAATCATTGTTTCAATGAATGGGGCTCAGAATACAAAAATATTCTATCGAATATCAACACTGGTGCCCCATGCCAGGAAGGAAACTGTTTGATGTCATCACATAGCAACAGAAAAGGTGCTTATTTTTTGCAAATTGAAGGATATATTTCTAAAGCTACGTTATAGAACCCGCCTTGTCTAATGAATACCAACAACATACATTTTCATAGAGAATTACCAAAAACTGTCATTCAGTTAACACATAATACCAGCCTTTTCCTTGTCATCAGCGTTCTCCCAGAAGGGGCTACTCTTAAAGCAAAAAATTGGCTCCTGAGAGAGGCCGATTGGCAGATGTTAATTGTGGCCACGTTTCATTCAGTGAGGATGTCACGGCACCTTAAGGTCGAGCAGATTAAGTTTGACTACTCACAAGACCAGCACACATTGGAACGGGTTCAATCCGCTTAATACCTTGGTATAAACATCACTGACGATCTTGTCTGGGATCAACATATTTCGAGATAATATCCAAAACAACTAAAACATTAGTAATTATGCCCCTCTCCCCCCCCCTCAACTTCAAAGAAATCGGAGGGATATATTGCTTCTGGTTGGTTAGTCTGTCTGTCCGTTACGCTTTTGATGCATAGCAGAACATAAGAACCATGTATGCTAGGGTTTTGAAATTTTATAAATTAATTCCTCATGGAAAAATAGCTGACCAGTATTTTTTTCTTATCCGGATTATGTCCCTTTTAATAGTTGTAATCTTGTCCGCAAAATATCTCAAAATCTATTGGAGCTAGAGCCTTGAACGTTTGTGAATAGTTTGGTGATGACGAGTATATGGCCCTTTGTCACTTTGGGTATTTGTAAATTGTATGCATTGTGATGCATAGCATAACTTTATAGTGTATGGTAGGGTTTTGAAATTTCATCTACGGATTCCAAGTGGAAAATTAGGTAAGGCATTATTTTGTCTCATCCGGATTATGCCCATTTCGAGAGTATCCATCCCTTGAAAAGTTTTTGATAAAATCTTGTCAGCAAAATATCTCAAAATCTATTAGTGCTAGAGCCTTGAAAGTTGGTGATTAGATTGGTAGTGGTGAGTAGATGACCTGATTAACTTTGACTTAATTTCGAAAAATACTTCATGATTTATGGCCCTTTGTCACTTTGGGTAATTGCACATTGTTTGTTAGTTTGTTTTGGGGTTTATCGGCCCAGTCAGCACTATTTTAAGTAATTTTTAGCTGGTCAGTTTACCTATCCACACCTTTCCTGGGCAAGCTTAAGCGGTTAACCAGTACAGTGCACATTCTTTCGCCAGACCCTGACAAATGCACTTCTTGAATCAGCGGAATGGAGAAAATGACCGTAGAAAAGATTTCATGTTCAGATTCCACGAAAGAATGTTGCAGACCCCCGGCAGGTATCGAACCCTCGCCAACTTGATCACCAGTCAGGCACGCATCCGACTGAGCTACCGAGGCCGGCAACTGTACATTGTATGCTTTGTGATGCATAGCATAACTTGAGAACCAAGAGTTTGCTAGGGTTTTGAAATTTCTCATATGGATTACCTGATTAACTTTGAAAAACTCTGAAACATTTTCTTTGGTTATGGCCCTCGGAAAATTGAGCATTTAGGGGCAAGCATATGGTTGGGGGCATTGTGTTTTACAAACATCATTTCTATTATTTCCTTATTTCTGCTATGGGTACCTGTTGGAACCACCTCGATAAGTTGCTGCAATCTGTATTTGAGCATAAGTATAAAAAATACAAGAATTTTTACCAGAAAATTTACTTTGATGGGGCGGCCCCCGCCAATCGGGTCTTGAAGAAATAGATGGGCTACATGATGCTTCCACGCAGAGCTGAAATCGACCCGTACATGAGTACTGGTAAACTGCTTAGAGGATCTAAGCCTGCCCAGGCAAAGCGGTGCGAGTCGGTCCGTCCATGCTTATAATCCCTATTGGTTCCATTGGACGACATGGCTTGAGATGTCATTTCACATCAATGCCGGGTAAAAGTCCCACACAATTCAAAGCAACGTCTCCAAAATGACCTTTACACTGTTGAAGGGGACGTTAAACGTCAAACAAACAAAACATTGGTGGGAAAATTTTCAATACATTTGTATAAGCGTGGTCTCGTCTGTTCGTTTGAATTGGGGTTTAACGACCCCGTCAACACCTTTCAGGTCATTTTTGAGACGTTGCTTCCAATTTGTGGGACTTTTACCCGACATTGAGATGAAATGACATCTCAAGCCCTGTCGCCCAATGAAACCAGAAGGCGTGTATGCAATCGACGATCTGACTCACACCGCTTTGCCTGGACAGGCATAGTCCTTCTAAGCGGTTTTCCAGTACTCGTGTGTGGTCAGATTCAGCTCTGCGTGGAAGCACCATGAGCAACATGCAGCCCAGTCTATTTCTTCAAGCCCCGATGGGCAGCGGCGAGCGTGTTCTCGTAATGTGCAAAATTAGAGATGACATTCTGAACGTCTGTCACTGAGACATTGCGGCTTAGCCTTTCATGTGAACTTTGGTAGGTAAGAAATCGTCTGCATGTTTATATAGATGGGAATTTTGCCTGGATAGTGACATAAACATCAGAATAAAGGAAGCAGTTCCGAAATACATTCAACTCAACAAAGGTTCTCATAGGTTCATATATATAAACATAACTAGGCTGCAGAATCAGGCCATGCATATCCTGCTGTGTGTTGCAGGAGTTAAGCATCTTCAAGCAGACTTAACAGATTTAACAAGCATCGATGTATCACCAGCATATATTTGTTTTCACTAGGGAGTCAGCAATCCTATGTTTATGTAACTTTTATCTCATCCATTGGAGTAATACGTGTATGTCACAGTAACATATATTTATGAATCTAATCGTCCGCAAGACTTATTTTGTCAGAAAAAATAATATATATATGCATATAAATATATATTGTATACATATATAAGATTAAAAATGCCATCTTTTGATTGTGTCAAAGTTTTGTGTTAAACCTTTTTCATTATACTTCAGGTATACAAAGTATATCAAAGATTATATAGTTTTTGTCTTTCCATCCATTCATTATTAGCTAGCTATTTTTCGTTATGCTGTGACTCTGTTAGTAGGCATGCCATTCGCTTAAATCAGTTAGAACTTTGTCACAGGGTCGAAGTTTTTGCAGTTAATAAGACCTTATTACATAAAGAGCCTTCGATGGCTTTTTTATTTTGACTGATAGTAGATATAGGTCTAAAGTTGTAATTACCACCATCCCTGTTTGGTGCTGTGACCAATAAGTGAAGGTCACAGACATCGAACTTCGTCACATGGACAAGTTTTGCGTTTAAATTTATAAGGCCTTGTAACTTGAAGACCCTTCGTTGGCTTTCTTTTTGATTTTGTATGGTGGTAGATATAGGTCTGAAGTTTAATTTCTGCCATCCATGTTGGTAGCCATGACCTTAAGGTCAAGATCACAGACATAGTACTTTGTACCAGGGTCAAAGTTTTTGTGTTAAATTTTGTTAGACCTTATAATTTGAAAACCCTTTTATGGGTTATTTTTATATTGTGCTAACTGCTTGTTGGCAGATATAGGTCTAAAGTTTTATTTTCTGGCATCCATGTCAGTTGACATGACCTTTAGTTCAGATCAAAGACATAGATCATTCAAGATACGCTTATATTTTCAGGTTTTATATTCAGAACTTATTAATGATCTAATTTTTGGCTTGTGATCTCAGCAACTATGGTTGCTAGACCTTTTAAACTTGACCTAATGTTTCTTCTTCACATGCTGCTTTAGGATACACCTTGACCCAGTGAACTTGACCTATATCTCACTCCAGATTATACCATAACCCTTTGAATCAAAGCAGTTATATACTACTCAAAGTTTGATAGGGATCACTTTTTAATGCAAAATAATTTTTGGATGAATTAATCAGCTGAATCAAAATTTGATACATAATGATAGAAAACGTATCCTTCACAAAACCTAGTGATTAATTTTGTCAACTGGTACTGCATTCAAGCGTGACAACAGCAAACGTCTTGGCACCCCCAAAATTTGCGTAACACGAAGGGATTTGGACAACTGATTTTTCACAAATTTCCAAATTTGTTTAGACAAACGTGCTTAATAATGTGTATGGCGTACAAGGGCATCAATTACAGTACGACATCGCTTGCGCATGCTCGTAATCCGAGTCTGTATCCGGTTTTGTGAAATCAGCTTTCATTCAGAAACCAATGCATCTTTGAGCTCCTGTAAAGTCCTCGGATGCACAGGTCGGGCTGAAACAGCACTCTGTAGCATGTCCCGCGCATGCTCAATCGGATTTAAGTGCGGTGACCGAGCAGGCCAGTCCATACGAACGATTGTCTCACGTTCCAGGTAGGAATCAGTGACGTTGGCAGGGTTGGGACGGGCATTATCATCCATCAGAATAAAGTCCGGGCCGATAGCATCTGCATATGGTCTCACAAACTCATCAAGAATCTCATTACAGTACCTCACTGCCATTAACGTTCCGTTTTCAACGACGTATAAGTCAGGTTTACCGTTCACGCTTATCCCAGCCCAAACCATGACTGACCCCTTTCCATAGCGATCATGCTCTGCCACATTCAAGTCATCGAATCGCTGTTTAGACATTCGCCACACTAATTGACGTTTATAAGTGAAGTCTAGACAGAATCTGGACCCCTTTGTAAACAGTACTGGCGTCATGTCACGAACCGTCCACCTGACGTGAGTTCTGACAAAGTCTAACCGGTCTAGCACGTGCTGTCTCGTCAACGGGACACGTACAGCAGGCCTCATGGCATTAAGTCCGAACTCGTGGAGTCCGTTTCTGACAGTTTGTGTAGAAATTCGTACTCCAGTTCCGTTCATAAGCTCGTTGTGCAAACGCGTAGCGTTCAGGAACCGTTGACGTCGAGACTGAATCAACAAGAAACGGCCCTGACGTTGAGTTGTAGCCCTTTCTCGACCCCGCCGCGGCTGTGTGAAGGATTTCCGTGGGTAAGATGCCGACTCCACATTCGTGAAACGACGCTCTGAGACACATTCAGAATCCCAGCAACACGACGTTGAGAGACGCAAGATTCCAACATTCCGACGCAACGATTCATTTCTTCGGGGCTCAGACGGTTTCTTAATTGTCCCCCTAGGCATTTTAGTGTTTCACAAATCAAATGAAGTCCTTTTTACGCTTGGTAAAGGAACACTGACAAGTTTGATTGGTCTGTTGGAAAGCAGTGCTACGCAAGATTTTGGGGGTGCATGAATTCATTTGCGAATTGTGAGAAGTGTACACTTTTATGAGTACTGAACTGCACACGAGTTTCTGCTTAAGATAGTTATCAATATACCGAGTACAAATTCTGTCAAGAACTTATAAATTTTCTGTGCAAAATTTGGTACATAAAAAGTGATCCCTATCAAACTTTGAGTAGTATAGTTGCTTGAACCTTCAAACTTCACATACTGTTTCGCCTTGACATGCAGTTTCTGCATACCCTTTGACCATGTCTCCTTGACCTATATTTCATGCTCCATTGACTTTGTCAGATTACACCATAACCGTTTGGAACTTAGCAACTATAGTTACTAGAATCCTCTTACTTAATGTTTCTGCATGACTTGTTGCATCAGCTTCCACCTTGACCTATAGTTCCTGCTTCATTGACCTGTCAATTTGTCAGATTATACAATGGCCCTTGTGATCTTAGAACATATAGCGACAAGAACTGTTAAATTTTACACAGTACTTCCTCTTGAAATACAGACAATAATGAATGCAAGGAATAACAAAAAATGTATGATGGTATTCTACAGCTACTTTAATTAAGCTTTGCTGTTCTATGGCAGCCATAGTTTTATGTTTGTTGTTTCCAGGTAAAATTGGGCCAAATTGCCGCAAAATTTGATTTTCGTTATTCAGCAAAGACATGCAGTTTCATCTTTGGCTATTATATCAATTATACTATATTTGTTGAAATTCAGCAGTTATTCTCACTGTGTATGGAAAGTATTAACGCTACAGACATTGTAATTTTCCAATTAAAGGCGATGACACTTAAAGGCAATTAAAGGCCGCTGAGGCGGTTCTAACGGGTCCCACAATCTGTGTTTTAGCAGAAATATGAAAAAAAATCAGATTTTTATCTGAGATTTTTCAGTTTTTTTTTATAGTTATTTGAATAGGCATGTTTTCATAATGGTTCTAGTTTTGAAAATGTAAAGAAGGAATAGCTTAAACCTTTTAAATGTGACGGTAAATGAAAAAATAGTCTCATAAAAAACTGATGATGATTAGCCCTTGTTATGCTGAACCAGCATGTGTCCGATCATACTTTAGTAAATAATGAAGATCCAGATCTTATTGCTTCAGAAGCCATCTCTTCTGGACCTACATTGTCTGTCACCAAGTTTATGAATTTAATATGAATAAATTACATCTGTAATCTGGTTCAAAGTCAGTAATTGGTGTGGCTAAATGTATTTGTCTAGCAGGATAAGGGTTAATTTTAGTTGCGTGGTCTAAATAGCGGAATTTTACTGTATGTGTATATATTAACCCTTATCCTACTTCATAATCTGATTTAGCCACGCCCATTTCGGACAACCTACCAATCAAATTGCTTGATACAGTGTAATCTGTCAGTTCACAAACTGCATGACGAAAGCTCAGATGGCTTCTCCTGATCTAGAGCTGTACTGTTAGCAAAGGCATAGGTTGTCATGTTTGTTGCAGCAGGGTAAATAATAATAATAATAATAATCGACCTTATGTTTTAGATGGTAGCACATTTAGTAAACTAGTTCTAATTTTCCATGTGACCCTCTTTTCCTGGGTAGAAACCAGTACTGAGCAATGTTGATAAAGGGTAAACTAAAACTGATAGTTTGGTTATTTTTGTTTTACAGAAAATTTACAACCTTTGCCTGGAAGCAGCTTCAAAGCAGTACAACCAACTTGAGGATGTGGCAACGACCCCGGTATTGTTACTGCCGGTAATAAAACATAATACAACTTAATTAACTTAACCAATTGATTATTCACTGTGGCTGATTGAAACTTTTTTATATATTTTTGGATAGCCGTTAGGCCATTTTGTGGTTTTGGCTTTCCGCTTTTGAGTTTTTCATTAGAGTTTAGTTTTTCATGTTTGTGTTTCTTTCCTTTGATGTCTGTGATGACACTGACCAGTGCATTTGAACCGCATACAATTTAAAATAAAAGAGCGAAATGAAAGCAAATGACCAATTATACTGGAAAGAGCCTTTCATTATTTAACTGGTTAATCAAAAAACATCTATTGTCCTATTCATGGATATTGGTATAGTCCCAGATCAGACACCGCAGAACACTGCATCTAATAAGGTTCACGACTGTTCGCTTAAAATACAGGAATTTTAGGGTAAACTAAACCGTCCAAATCCATGTTCAGCACCATTTTCCAGCCTACAGTTATAGGCAGTCTAACCCCTCGTACTTTTTTGACCATGATGACGAGACAATTGCGGTAGCCATCGTTTTCTCGGATTCACCTGCAAACCACTATTAGAATTGGTGACGAGGTTCAACTGCGAAATATTTAGTAGTTTTATGTAATATTTTGCAGTTTCCATGATTTGATTTTCAAACGTAGCTCGTTTTATCTATATTCGGTTTGGTTGTATCAAGATAACGCCGCCTTGAGATATTTAAATATCAATGGCCCATATAACATAAGGAAAGATAGAAATCGAAAAATATGTTCTATAAAAGGGTTATCCCTTGGAAGCAATGAATACACCACAGAAGTGAAAAATATTGAGTGTACATGGTTTCTGGGCCAGACTAGCTAGTTTCGGCCAAGTAGGCCTCATCAGTGACCCTCAGATATTTTCAAAACCCCACAATGCAATCAATGATACCAAAGGACAAGAAAATATAATCTACACTATGATGTAGGGCAGGGAGACGTTTTACCGCCGCCACACATTCCCACACACCATAATGATCTTTTGTCGTTTCCTCTCATTCAGTAACGTTGCAGGAAACAGTTTTGTATTCCATACAACTGAAATACTCTCCATATTGGTCTCCGCTTTTTGATCTCTTGTCGAATTGAGTCTGTTCAGGTAACACCGTTGCGCAAGTCAATAACTCCATATCGAAGAAATCTCACCTTTGTCGTGTGTAATTAATAAATGGTCATGGCTATTTTCGATTATCAGGCAAATGAAAGTTCTTCAGAATCAACATTAAATTTGGGCAGTGATAGCTGATTAGACAGTGTAATTGCTCATTACACAGTCAGGTCGCAGTTTCTTTATAGTCTTCGATTATGTCACGTGAACAAGTCCGTGAAATGAAGACCCCCCTAAACCCCACTTTTCATAGAGAAAACTGGGGTTTACGGGGGCAAACATTATTTTTCTTATTTCTGTTCCAAAACATAGGTTGTGGGTACTCGTTAGAACCGCCTCATTGAGGCGGTTCTAACGAGCACCCACAACCTATGTTTAGAGCATTTATAAGAAAAATATCACGGACTTTCATCAGATTAGAAGCCATTTTTGAGATGTGAAAAATGCACTATGTCGCACGGAGATGTTATCGTAATGTGTGGCATAATGCCAAATCCTTAAACTTAATATAACGACTGTAGCAGATGTCATTTTCATTTTTTCTTTCGTGGTTTGAGAGAAAAGCAGTGGTTAGGAATCTGATCGAGATTCCATGCGAATCAGCTTCAGGCAGCTGATACACATGAAGCCTTTTTTTATAAAAAAAAACTTAAAAAATGAGGAAAATATCTAAATGCCGTCTGCTTTTAAAATGCTTGGTACTTTAACGGTTAGCAGCTTTATTCAATTATAGTTCAAATCTTCACTGAAACGCATTTCACATAATTAAATGGCATGTGTCATCTGATCATTCTCGGAGAAAATGTTCAAAAATATCGAATAAATATGATTTGAGTGGAACTGTGCCAAACACTATGAATAAGTCGAACTACGTTTTGAGCGGACTCATATTGCAAGGTAGTGTAAACTTGAAATTGCTCGGAATGTCTATGCCAGCTAGGAATGACAGATAATATGTCATTATTAATTATAAAACTGCAGATGTTCACTTCTATCCCCGGAACGAGTATAATCAGTGAAAATTGCGTTCTCGAGACAATAATGAAATGGTGGAGCGAAATAGTGAACGGAAAATAAACGTGAACTATAGCGTTTAAGCATATCATTCCAGCAGTGTTTAGCAGTAATATCGATTTCACATGGTTTTTCAGTATATCAAATTTAGAAAAACGCTGTTCAAATCTACAAAACTCAGGCCAAGAAAAGATGCGTCTGACAATGTCATCAATTTAAGTCGTTTGTTGTGCCATCGTCCTGCAAACACATTTTGTGTATACAGGCAAAAAAGATAGGAACATAGAATTTTGCTTTTATAATCTTTTTATATTGTTAAATGGTGATTTCAGTGATAATTTCGGTGGTGATCTCTTAGATTTTGGGGAGTCACGCCATTGACGAGTTGGTTAAGGTAAAATGATCTAAGGGTTGTTTTTCTTTTTTTCAGAAGCAACCAAAAGCACAGGCTGCATCTAAGCCAGATAAAAAGCCTAAAGGCAAAAAGGGAGAACCTGACGATCAAGAGTTTGGGGTAAGTAATGGACAAGGGGTATGTCTCACCCAATCGTTCGTTTTAAATAAGGCTGAATATTTCATCTCAGAAACCCTTCAGATCGCTACATCTAAACCATTTGTTGTTGTTCATAAAACTTCATTATGATAAGATGCGTCGAATGACAATGCCCGTGGGTCACCAGAGGCAAAGATACGCCCATTTTATCATAAGGATCCACACTTTTATGGTTTAGATGCTTGGATCTGAACGGTTACTTGAATAATTAGGTTATGATGAGACACACGTTTCTGTTACAATATAGATGTGGTGATGAAAATTACCGAAAAAATATTAGTGGAATCAATAGGATCTGAACAGTTCCTTAGATATTCATCTTTATATAAACTGGTGGCATTCAGTGATCTCTATATATCTTCATACACTGAATCGATCACATTTGGCTATTACCTCAGTACCATGTTCACACAAGGCTTAATGGCGTGGAAAGGGTTCAAACACCACCTTAAATCCTATATGTCATTGTTCGTTACGAGTTATGACATCTATTGACATTGGCTGAGGGTCCCCTAGGGGTATGCCCCATCCATACAGTCATATGCCACACCTCTCCATTTCATTTAAGTCTTAATATCTTGGAAACTGTTAAGATCTTCGCACTTAAACCATACATATTGCTTAAAGCAGTCAACTTGCATGATGTAAATTCCAAATGATCACTATAGGACAATCATGTCATTATTTGTATTTCAGTTTGTTCTATTTTTTTGTGATGGTCCGTTGATGTTTGTGTGTTGTTAATACTCTTAGAACCTAGAGTGAAGGCTGGGTCCATAGAATTGATTTAAACTCCGCAATAGTTCTCGCTACTGACCATCCTAAGGCGGTGGTTCTGATGCTGTTTAAGTCGGATTTTCCGACTGGGCTTTTCATGTAGTATAGGCTAATGGTTGTGTATTATTACTATCATTTATTTACAATATTGCAAAGGAAGATTTCAAAATGCGTCATTGTTTTCAATGCAGACTGACGAGTTTGAACCCTCCTCCAAGATAGAACCATACATCAAAGAATTTCGCAAAGTTATAGCAGCTGAGGCAACCAAAACAGCAGTGGCGGTAAGTGTTGGTTTTACTTTACGTTTATTTTCTCAGTGAATTTGCAGAAAAAACAATAGTAAAAATGTTGTTCATACCTGTATGAATACATTTGCCGACGCGACGTCACCTGATCATTAAGTGACATCAAAACAAACTGTGATTCTCTTCAGTTTGATAGGGCGATGGCGACGTTATGACGTCGTCAGATGTTAATAGGAAAACTGCATGCAAGAGTTTGCTTTTAAGCCATTTCGTCCAATAATGAATGGAATAAAGTAATGGAGGAAATTTATTTAACATTCATTGCATTATGAACATCATCGATAATCGGTAATAGATTGATAAATAGTAATAACAGGTCATCTGTCATTACTGACAATGACCAATCTTAATCAAATGTGAGAAACGCTAATGTTTGTGTGTTCTGAGATTGCTGGTGAGTCCAGTTCTAGCTCTGAACTGTATGTTGCAACACACAGTTCAGAGCTAGAATTGGACTCACCAGCAACAGATGTAAGAGGAAGACAGCTCTGTTGGTGATGCCTTAGTTCTGACTTTGCGCTGTGCACGTTTCTGCTCGGCTTCGCTGATTCTTTTTGTCTCATATTCACTGGCACCCCTTCTGATCAGGCCTCGCCACTGTGCTCGGCCCTGTGCAGTTTGTTCCCACGACTCTGTTGGTCCGTTGGATTACTTGAGGGAGTCTTTGAGTGTGTCCTTGTAACGCTTCTTCTTACCACCATTGGAGCATTTGTCTATTTCTAGTTCTCCATGGATAAACGTTCCACAGGCAACCTGGTCACATGGTCTGTCAATCTTAACTGTGCCAGTTTCAGAACTGCATCCCTGACCTTTTCAGGACTTCTGTTTCTGGAATCCTTTCTTGTCACTTAATCTTTAGAAGCTTTCTAAGACAGCTGTCTGAAGGTGGTGTAGTCTTTTGGCATGTCGTTGGTAATCTGCCCACGTTTCACATGCATATAATAGTGTTTGCAGCACCACGGCTCTGTAGACTATCAGTTTTGTGTCAAGCCTGGGTTCACCTCAATCCCAGACACTACTAGCTTTTGGCCATCCTGGCATTGACTTCATCATCAATATGCACGACTCTTGACAGTGTGCTCCCAGGGTAGGTACCCTTGTCTGACACTTGCAATCTTTGACGTTTCACAGTGATGTTGGGCCCCTTGTGAGGCTTGCCAATTGCTGGGTGATAGACCACTTGTCTTATTGATGCTAATTTTGAGGTCATAGCTGTCACAGGAGTCAGATATGTGATCTACACCTTTTTTGCATCTTCTCTTCTGTTTGAGCACGCTTTGCTATGTCATCAGCAAAGAGAAACTCATCTAGCAGCCCCTGTCTGCACCTTAGATTTGGCTTACAACTTTCTATGGGTGAAAAGCTTCCCATCGAATCGATATCTAATAGGTATACCATTGTCACCATGCTGGAAAGCATCTGCGAGCATGGCAGAGAATACCATACTTAACAGTGTTGGGGCTAGTACACAACCTTGCTTAACTCCATACAATTTACCATGCTGGAATCTGCGGATTAGCCTGTTCCATAATACTGATTGATACATAGTAAGTAGTTACTTGTGGATGGTTTTGATTAAGTTAACTTGTCAAGTCTTCCCCTTGGTTCTTTACAAAATACAAAACAAATTGTCAGATTTACATTGACATTTTCTGTTAATTACAGTCGTACTTCAATGGCTCGAACACCTTTGGGGCCACGGCAATCTGTTCGAGGCGGGGGTAGTTCGGGCCACTGAGGGCTACTGCCTAGAGGTATAACGGCATAAATTTGGGGATACCTTTTGATGTCCTATAATAAAAATGTATGCTGTGTGTACGAGGCAATTCTAATGAGTACACACAGCATACATTTGCAAGCAAAAAGACGAAAGTATCCTAAATGCTACTTTACTATTTCTTATGTAGAGACATTGCCTAGGGACTTAAGGGTAGCTCGCGTGATTTGTCTACTTACAACTGACCGACAAACTGTGATTTATTACCTAACAAATCACTGGATAGAGCTGATTTATTTCGATTCTAACACGCTGAAACTCGGCAATAATGCTGTTTTTTCCTTCAAATTCTCACAACTTTTCGCCATTGTAAAAAGAAATCCCGATAAAATTATCGACTGAAACACATGCATTTATATCCTTTTCTAACGTTTTCGATGCGAGAAAATGACGTTACACCGTCCAACGTTAAGGAAATCGACTAGTGACGTCATATATTTTTAATGACGTCACTCGTCACGCTCTTGTCGTGATTTGTTGTAGAATAAAACAGTTTTTTTTCCATTGCCTATATAGGCGTGCTGTGTTAGAATTTTAGATAAAAAAATGGCAACTTCTCTTACTTATATACTAAACATAGATTGTGTGATGTATGAGTACGATCGTAAATCGTAACAACATGTAAACCATGTTCCTTCAACAAAAAGTGCCGTCTGACGAGACGTTAACTGCATATGTTTGTAATTGAACTGTTGGTTTTCCTGTGTTCTGATGTCAGATTTCTGTTGTGCACTGGTGCTCTAAATCCAAACTTTCCGACCTTTAAACCCCCGATTTACCTCCCCAAATGACAATTTTCGATACAGTTTCCCCATAAGTGAGCAAAAAAAGGCACGAAGACATTTCAGTCTATTCATAAAAAAGATTCCCTAAAACCTCTTATTAAGTGCAAAGCCAGGAAAAACTGCGTCTACAAATGTCGTCTGTTTATGGTGTCTGGTGCAACTTCTTGAAAACTTTTAAAAATATGTTCGCATACAGGCAAATAGTGTGAGCCCTTTGCAGTCTGATCTGGGTCCACACTGATTGCATCAATCCAATGACTTTTAAGCAACCAGCAGAAAATAAAGCAGACAACAATAATGGTTTAGGTTAAACAGGAAATGGTACCGGTACTTTATAAACAGTCAGCAATTTGACGCTCGTCATTGTTGATATGTTAGAATAAACTTTCATCACTGTGACGGCAATATCTTGCAATCTCTGTTGGTTTCAAACGCGCCTCTTGACAGCTTATTAGTTTATACATATTTTTATTCAAATATTATATTACAAAACATATAAATACAATACATACGGTAAGTAAAATTGTGCCCCCACCCCCATTTAGTGGGGAGACATTGTTTTTCTCCAGTCGTCTGTTTCTCTGTCTGTCTGTCCGTCTGTCTGCCACAAAATCATGTCCTCTCAATAACTTGTAAGGCGTTCAAGCTGTCTCCGGGAAACTTCATACAAATATCAATCGACATTAGACGACGTGCAGAGCGCAAGAACTATAACTATTGCATTTATACTTTTTGAGTTATTTCCCATGGAAGTTTGACTGTCATAAAATTGTGTCTGCTCTATAACTTGAAAAACTTTCAAGATATCTGCACATAACTTCATATGACTTTCAATCAACAGTAGACGACATGCAGGGCACAAAAAAATTGACCTATGACTTCGACCTTGATCTGTAATCTACTTTAAAGAAAAAAATAATTTTGGTAATAACTTTTAAACCGTTTGAGATAGAGCCTTCATACATGGCATGTAGGTTCCATGCGACAAGGGCTTTCAACTCTATAAGGCATTGACCTGTGTCCTTGCCTACTTAAAAAAACAACATTGGGCATATCTTTTGAACCGATTGAACCATTCATATTTGACAATAGGTTCCTTGTGCCAAGAGCTTCCCACTTATGCCAATTTTTTGGTCTATGACTTTGACCTTTGACCAGCTTTAAAGAAAAAAATAACATTGGTCATAACTTTTGAAGTGTTTGAGATAGAACCTTCAGATTTGACATACAGGTTCCTAGTACCAAGGGCTTCCCACCCATACAAGAAATTTTGACCTGTGACCTACTTTAAAGAAAAAATTACATCGATCATAACTTCTGAACTGTTTGAGATAGAGTCTTCATATTTAGCACATCGGTTCCTTGTGACAAGGGCATCCCACTGATACAAAAGAACTGTCCTTCTGACTGTCTTATTTTACAAGATGGTCTGGATCGACTAGCACAGTGGGAGGCCGATTGGCAAATATAGTTCAAGGTAATCAAATGCCATTCAATGAGGGTGTCACGACACCTTCCGGATTAAGTTTGATTATACACTACATCAGCAAATTTTGAAGCAGGCTCAATCCGTCAGGTATCTTATTATCACCATCACTGACACTCTTGATTGGGGTCAGCCTATTTCAGACATAACATCGATCTCAGCTAGGACTTTGGGGTTTCTACGACGTAATTTGACCTTTGCACCTTGGCAGACAAAGGATGGTGCTGCACCCATTTGGCATCCGTAAGTTAAAACTCAGATTCAGCAGGTGGAGAAAGTGTAGATGGACCTGCCGACGATGGCAAAATAGAAGTTGCGTCGGTGACATGCTTAACCAACTACAATGGCCGTCCGTAGATGCCCGTGGTTAGGACTAGCGGTCCTCTTTAACCTTCTTCTTGACCCCTGCAGCAGCTTCAACCCAAACAAGGGCATCAAAAGTAAACAACTCACAATATCATAGGTTCCCGTCCTGTAGCGATGCCCTGGAATAATTCCTTAGTGGAATATTCTTCCCTCTTCCCCGGTGAATGCCAAGACCGCAGAGTACATCAAATATGTTCTATAAAAGGGTTATCCTTTGGAAGCAAGGAATACACCACAGAAGTGAAAAATATGGAGTGTACATGTTTTCTGGGCCAGACTAGCTAGTTTCGGCCAATTAGGCCTCATCAGTGACCCTCAGATATTTTCAAAATTCTACAATGGAATCAATGATCCCAAAGGACAAAGGAAATTTGGCAGTATTGTTCCCATCTATAAAAAAGGTGATAGGACAATGCCGTCAAATTACAGACCTGTACAACTTATTAGTAACTTAGGTAAAATTCACGAACGTGTTGTGTTTAAACATTTGTATATTTTTCTGTATAGTAATAACCTTATATCATCATCATCATCATCAACGGATTTTTGATTAACGTGCAGGTACAGGGGCAACGTCCACATAAGTGGGCCCCCTTCCAGGTAGCTGGCTTGCTGCACGCATGGCAGATCTTACACCAGATCTCCAGATATAAATATCAGTCAGGATTTAGGCCAGGACATTCGACAACATACCAACTCATCGACATCTATCATCATATATGCCAGTCCTTCGATGAAAAACAGTTTTCATGCATGATATTTTGTGACATTTCGAAGGCTTTCGACAAAGTTTGGCACCGTGGACTACTGTTCAAATTACGACAAAATGGAATCAAAGGAAAGCTATTAAAATGGTTATCTGACTATCTTTCGTCCAGAAGACAAATAGTATAAATCAATTCTACTTCTTCCAAAGTTCTTCATGTCTCAGCAGGAGTCCCACAGGGTTCTGTACTTGGTCCTTTGTTATTTCTTACATACATTAATGACATAACTGAGAACCTTTTAAGTCTAGTTCGACTTTTTGCTGATGATAGTTCTCTCTTTTGTTCTGCATCAGACATTCATGACATCGAAGGTATCATGAACCATGACTTAGCTATTATCTCTGCATGGGCATCAAGATGGTTGGTGGACTTCCACCCAGAAAAGACTGAAGCAATCTTATTTTCCCTAAGATCTATACCAAATTTACCGGCACTCAATTTTAACAGAACTGCAGTCCAATTTGTAGACAGTCATAAACATTTAGGTGTAACTCTTTCAAAAACGGGCCAGTGGCATAGCCACATCGATAACATTTTAACATCTGCAAGTAAGACCATTGGTATTATGAGAAAACTGAAATATACTTTTAGTCGTAAAGCCCTAAACCAAATGTATCTTTCGTACGTTAGACCTCTTTTAGAATATTCATCTATCGTCTGGGATGGCTGCACTGAGTATGAAAAGACATCTCTGGAGCGACTTCAAAATGAAGCTGCTCGGATTGCAACTGGCCTAACACGTTCTGTCTCTATTGTTAATTTGTACAGAGAATGCGGCTGGGACTCTTTAGCAAACAGAAGACATTTTCAAAAGTTATGTTTTATGTACAAGGCTGTTAATAATCTTACGCCGAACTATATAACTGATATCGTTCCACCTACTGTTGGAGAAATATCAAATTATCCTCTTCGTAACCGAGATAACATTTCCACATCGTACATTCGAACCGAAGTCTTTTCTAGATCTTGTGTGCCATCTTCTGTTCGGCTCTGGAACAATTTACGATCTGTATCTAAAGATTCGGACACATATACGTCTTTCAGATATTTGTTAAAAGGAGAAATGTTAAATGTTGCAATCGTTCCAGATTATTTTACTGAAGGGAACAGAAAATTATCAATCTGGCATGCGCGAATTCGTAATAACTGTAGTGACCTGAAAAACGAGCTCTATGAAAATCATTTGAACAACGACAAAATGTGTGCATGTGGAAGTGAAATTGAAGATTCTCACCATTATTTCTTTGAATGCAATAATTATAACATTCAGAGAATACTTATGTTTAGACAAACTCGCGCTTTTCACCCACTTAGTCTGGATACTTTACTGTATGGTAAACAATGTTTAACCAATGAACAGAATACTCTTCTCTTTCAGGCTGTTCATAGATTTATCAAAGACACCAAGAGATTTACTTTATCTCTAAATTTGACATGCTCAAAAGCTATACTTGTTCCCATATCTGTGGTCGGCTTAAACACATGAGAACATCGAGGGTCGCAAAAAGCACAGCACACTTTTCTACTCTTCCTTTATTTCCTTTCTCTTCTTTCGTCTAGTCTACTCTGTTTGTATCTTCACAATTGTTCATTTGCCATGTTGTTGCTTTGTATCTTTATTGTAGGGGAAGGGCTGTAACTAATGTTGCGAGAACTTGTAGCCCAACCCCATTGCTATATCTAAAAAGGCAATAAAATATGTTTAAATCAAAAAAGGACAAAGGACAAAGCCTGTACAGTGTAAGATTGAGATTCAGAGGTTAAATACGTCTGTTATACAGGTTGTAAATAGGGCTAGTTTAAAGGACTCATCCAGTGACTTCTTAGCTAAAGTCTAAATGTAGACACCCATCCAACTGAGGTACATGTAATGGCCAAACATGACTGACTCGGTAAAAGAAAATAGTCAAATAGATAGACCTTGACGTATGACA
Source organism: Lucinisca nassula (assembly GCA_963580285.1). Classification (NCBI taxonomy): domain Eukaryota; kingdom Metazoa; phylum Mollusca; class Bivalvia; order Lucinida; family Lucinidae; genus Lucinisca; species Lucinisca nassula. Next base: position 45,128,027 of record OY757015.1, on the reverse strand, counting down.
TACTTTAATGAAAGAATTAATATAGGCCATAACCTTTGAACCGTTTGTGATAGAGCCTTCATATTTGGCATTTTGTTTGTGTTTGTTTGATTTGAGGTTTAACGATCCCGTCATTTTGGAGACACTGCTTCCAGTTTTGTGGGACCTTCACCCGACATTGAGATGAAATGACTTCTCACGCCCTGTCACCCAATGAACCAATAGGGTTTATAAGCAGGGACGGTCCCACTCGCACCGCTTTGCATGGGCAGGCTTAGATCCTCTAAGTGGTTTACCAGTACTCGTGTGCGGTCGGTTTCAGCTCTGCATGGAAGCACCATGCAGCTCATATATAAAAATGACTTGTGACGTTGACCTAGACATGTGACCTACTTTATCATAACTTTCGAACCGTTTGAGATACAGCCTTCATATTTGGCTTGTAGATTCCTTGTGACAAGGGTTCCCACCCATAAAAAAACTTTTGGCCTGTGACCTTGACCTTGGAATGTGGCCTACTTTATCATTACTATAACTGTTTGAGATAGAGCCTTCATATTTAGTATGTAGGTTCCTTGTGACATGGGCTTCCCACTGATTCAAAAGAAAAATTTGTCTGTGACCTTGACTTGTGACCTTCTTAAAAGAAAAATAGTATTGTTCATAACATTTGAACCGTTTGAGATAGAGCCTCATATTTGGCATGGAGGTTTCCCGTGACAAGGGCTTCCCATTCATACAAAAAAGTTTGACCTGTGATCTGGACCTACTTTATCATACATTCTGAACCTTTGGAGATAGAGCCTTTATATTTGGCGTATAGATCTCTTGTGGCAAGGGTTTCCCACCCATATAAAAATGGCCCGTGACCTTGACATATGACCTACTTTATCAGAACTTTTTTACTGTTTGAGATAGAGCTTTCATATTGGCTTGTAGGTTCCTTGTAACAAGGGTTTCCCACTCATTTAAAAAAAATGACCTGTGTTCTTGACTTTGGCATGTGACCTACTTTATTATAACTTTTTAACTTTTTGAGATAAAACCTTCATATTTGGCGTGTGGTTTCGTTCCTTGTGATGCAGCTGGTGTTGTACCATGTGGCGGTCGTAATTCGTTTCCCTGTACATCATCGATAGTGCACATTATATTTCATCTCGGTCCTTTGAGATCAGAGGATGTATTATGAACAATGAGAAAATTTTAATTGGTGTACAGTCTTGCTCTAGATCATTGTTTTAGCTCACATTTTGTCTGTCGTCTGTCCATGCATCTGTCCATGCGTAAACAATTTCTTCAAACAACATCCGTTAAACCTCTGATTGGTTTTTTCACCAAACTTCACAAGAATGATCCTTAGTTGGTCCTCTAACACAGTTGTTCAAATGCTTCCGTTTATCATATGGTTCTTATACTCTGCATGCAATCGCATTAGTGAATATAAATGTTCGCTCATGTACAGGAGACATCTGTTGTTTTGTAGAAAATGTATATATTTCTATCTTGTATAAATCTGCTTCCCACTAAATCTAATTAAAACAATATCCAAGCAATGATTTCGTTAAATGTTTTTACAATAACGATATAGATTAGAAGTGAAAGCAATGATCAGGAATCGATACAATCAACCCACAGCTCCCATCAGAGACACCAAAGGGAAAGAAGCACAAACATGAAACAACAGACCTAATGGAAACATCAATAGCGGAAAGCCAAAAGGACAGTTACTTTCCCACAAAATGGCCAACAGACTATCCATAATAAAATAAAATAAGCGTCACAAACACCCAAAGACAAACCATAACAAAAATAAACCGCGACAGAAGAACCGCCTTGGAACAGTCAGTGGAAACGAATTCCACTGGGGGGGGGCTTAAATCGATTTTACGTGGCCACAATCCTCGCCATTACTTCCGTCGCGATTTAGAAGCCTCCGTGTTGTAGTGGTTACGCTACTCGCCTTGTAAACCAGGGGTCGCAGGATCGACCCCGGGTTTCTCCAGACTCTCGGATGAGTCTGTAAACCGAGGTCCTGTCTCTGTATGACCTTAGATGTTGGTGGGACGTAAACGTAAAACTCAAACACTCACTCACAATAAAGACAAATCGTATAGTAGTCGCAGATAAAATTGACTAGGCCGAGCTATACAGGTATTGTCAATATATGTCAAATTCGCTGAGTCCACCAGAAGATTCGGTAGAGTGCCTTTCGCATGCTTTCTTCAAGCGGACCAAATGGCCAAATACACCACAGCTTTACCTTTTTGTTAATAAAACGTTCCAAAGGCAGGTACAAACGATAGCTCCGCCTAGTCAATCTTATCTGCGACTGCTATACACGTTAATATTTTATTATGGCTATGTTGTTTATTAGAGCATGTGCGGTAATTTCAGCACCTCTTTCTTTCTGTTATAGATGACTTCGCTCGTTTGATCTCTAATTTAAATTTGAAGTTCCATTTATTAGGAAAAGTACGTGGTATATAAAGGGATTGGATACACCTTTAGGAGAAGGAACTCTTTTAAAAGTCTCCCTATCAATGGGCGTCAACTTTTAGATTAAGTCGACACGTCATACCACATCCAAGAAATGAGGGATAACACAAGCACAATAAAATGAATATTGTCTTCCTTGTAAAAATGGCGGGAATATTGCCAGGTGTATCCATCCCCCAATGGGAACACCTGGCAGTTGTTTTCGCCATTTTTCAAGGGAGACAACTTTCTGCCCTTCCTGTTTGCTTTTCTATAAGCCCTGTCCCACTGAAAAAGGGGTGTACTCTTAAAGGAAACAATTTGCTCATCAGGAGCAAATTCTTTCCTTTAAGAGTCGGCCCCTATTGATATGGGAGACAAAAATACTTTTGCAGGAGTTGCTTCACCTGAGTTCCAATTCCCCTTAAATGTGAGAACAATTCTCATACAAGACATTTGTTTTTGCAGGAGATTATGACAGTTCTGAAACAAAACAAGATAGTTCCAGATGATTTACTGGCCGTCCCAGCGGTGCACCAATACTTACAGGAAACTGCACGTGTTTGCTGGCTAATGGTGACGCAATACCCGCCGCTTGTTCTAAAACTGGACATTAAGCCTGGTGACAAATTCGACTATGGAATTTTAAAGGAGTACAGGACACGTGGAAAAAAGGTCGTTCGACCAGTCTGGCCACCTGTTTATCTACATGCTAATGGACCTCTTATTTGTAAAGGATTTGCTGACGGAGATGGAGCAAAATAATTCACAAGATGACGGGACAAATCTCAGGATTGCAATATGTTAATCAAACTATCTCATTCTGTATTTCATTTCGATCTGTTTCAGCCTGCTGCACTAAGGCAAATACAGCTAAACTTCAATGACTTAAACACCGGGGGCTTCATTTTCCATGGTCATTACAATAACACAGCCGTGCGACATTGTGCATTTTTTCACATCTCAAAAATGGCTAATTTTCTGATGAAAATCCTTGATAATGTTCTTATTTCTGCTCTAAACATAGGTTGAGGGTGCTCGATAGAACCGCCTCAGCGAGGCGGTTCTAACGAGTACCCACAACCTTTGTCTTGTAGCAGAAATAAGAAAAGCAATATATACCCCCTTAAACCCCAGTATTCTCTATATAAAGTGGGGGTTTAGGGGATCTTCATTTCACGGACTTGTTCAAGTGAGGGTTGATTTGAACAGGTCCTTGATTCCAAAGTGAGGAAAACAATGTCCTTCACCGGTAATATAACTTAAACACCCATTTGACTTTAATAACTATGTAAAGGTCAACAAAATATAAGGTGCAAACAAGCCATTTTTAGGTAAAACCTATCAAGATCACCAAAATCTAATCAAATTTGGTAGATTATAATTAAATATTGCACAAAGTTTGACCAACATTTGTTAATTCTTAAATGAGGTTAAGGTAACCAAAATATAAGGTGCAAACAAGCCATTTTTTGCCCAAAATGGACAGGGTTCGGGAGCCGGTTACCTTGAAAATACGGTCAACAAAGTCTAATCAAATCTAGTTATATAATGTACCAAGTTTGACCATATTTCCTTATTTTTTATGAGACAGGGTGCAGACAAGTCTGACTTTTTTGAGACCTGTTCCTTGAAAAAAAGGTCAATGTCACCAAAATCTGAACAAACATTTGGTAAGTTGAAGTTATATATTGTACCAAGTTTGACCGAATTTCATCAATTCATTAATGAGATAGGATACAGACAAGCCAAAATTGACAGTATTTGGGGGGCTGTGCCCTTGAAAATAAGATGAATGTCACCAAAATCTAATAAAAAAAAATTTGTCAGTTGCACTGATATATTGTACCAAATTTGACCAAATTACCAAATTTGACCAAATTCCATGGATTCATTCATTAGATGGGGTTACGATAAGCAAAATTTGACAGCTTTGGAGGGGGGGGGGGGTAGAGAAAAAAATGAGATTTTGGGGGTGGGCGGGGCTGTGCCGTTGAAATAACGCCAAGGTCACCAAAACTTAATCAAATCTTTGGTAGGTTACAATGATATGTTGTACCAAGTTTGACAAAATTTCATGCATTTGTTCATGGGATAGGGTACATACAAGCCAAAATTGACATTTTGTGAGGGGAGGGGTGCCCTTGAAAATAAGGTCTAGACCACCAAAATCTAATTAAATCTTTGGTAGGTTGCAATGATATACTGTGCCAAGTTTGGCCAAATTTCATCCATTGGTTCATGAGATGGGTTGCAACGCCAGTTCTGACGCAAACAGGATCCGCACAAAAACTACGTCCCCCTCACCTCTGGTGGTGGTAGGGCTGGGGTGCGTAAATCTTGCCTTAGCTCCAGGTAACACATATTTAGGGAAAAAAATTAGGGAGATTGCTTGTGTTTTACCGAGGAAATGTATGTTGACTCATTAGGTTCGCCTCAACATCGAGGCGATTCTAATGCATACCCACAACATATTGTTTGAACTGTCAGTGTCTCGAACAAATTTTCATGATACAGAAGGTGCTTGAGGCATTGAAGTTTGGAGTGTTTGCTGCGACCAATAGTTGATGTTTGTGACCAATGCTAAATGGAGGTCGTGAAGTTCGACAAAACCAAAAAGGTGACTGGGTGTCACATTTTAAACATTTTATTCCATTTTATTGTTGTTTTTTTCTTCTTGGTCGTGAATGCTTTCACTATTCTGGTATACAGATAAGCTGTTTTCGTTTATGCCTTCATTTATTCATCCAGTTGTCAACATTTGCAATAACCCTGCCGTTCATCGTAATGTTCAAGTCTATTTCTGAAGAACAACAAAATCTTCATGAAAGATACTTGGTACATACTTGCACCAGGGTATTACATCTTAATGCAAGCATATGTATTTGATTTAGATTTCATGGGAAATATTGAATAATAGAAGTGAAGGCTATGATCAGGAATCGATACAATAATCCCACAGCGCCCATCAGAGACACCGAAGGAAAGAAACACAAACATGAAACAACTAGACCCTAATGGAAACATCACTAGCGAAAAGCCAAAAGGACAGATAATTTCCAACAAAATGGCCAATTGGCTATCCAAAGCAAAATCATATAAGCGATACATAGACTCGAAGACACGTCATAACAAAAATAAACCGTGACAGAAGAACCGCCTTGGAACGGTCAGTGAAACAGATTCCACTGGGGAGCTTTAATCGATTTCACGTGGCCACAATCCTAGCCTTTACTTCTGTCGTGATTTAGGCAAATAATTTGTTCAGTCCGCATGAAGAACTGGCTGAGGTACATTAATGATACTTTTTACAAACTTGCATCTGTACATAGCAACTTGAAAGCAAGCATCTATATTTCACATTTTCATGGTCCATTGACCTTGTGAAATTAAATGTTATCCAAACTAAGGTATTTGTATCTTTCTGAAGTAAGAACAGTAAGGGTTAAAGCAATGGTACTTTGTATACAAACATCTAGGAATGCATACCTGAATGTTTTTGCCACAACAGACGTGACATAGCTGTCAGCGGAATTATTGCCATTATCACTGAAATCCACTGTCGGTATTTTGTTATATGACAGCTGTGACATTTACAAGTAGGTAGTTTCTTTGGTTGTGTTAAACACGCCAAAAAGATATTTTCTGGTAGAAAAGGTAAAACCACACACATCATGGATGTTAACACGTGACCGGAGAGGGTCTACGAATATGTTATTGAAGTGAAATTAGGGCCTTAACGCCCAGTAGTTAATTAGTGGGTAATAATTTGAAAATGTTTGTGTTGCTTGGCTCTTGTCTACTGCAATAAAAGTGAACATTGCGGAATAGTCTGATTCCTGCTAGCACTCAACGTTGAAGCCGCATTGCAACAATGTTTCAAACGTTCGTTTTTCTAACGTTGAATCATGTTAAATGCCTCCGGTGAAGGTTAATTCTGACATGAACTCCTAGATTCTGACATTATCAAAATACTTCCGATAAAATACTCAAGGTACTTGTATAGCTATTTAGCCAAATCTGTAGAAAAGACGACTTACAGAATGCTATTTAGACTAGATTCAATCAGTCATATGCCAATATTTCATGGTGCATATTATTTATATGTCTTCATAGAATATGACATGGCTTGACGATAATTAGAATCAGCACAGTCAAGTTAGAATATTCTAGAGTGCCTACCTTAAGTTTGAATATTCTAAAGAGTGCCCACTCCACATATTCTTTGGTGAAATATCGTGTACCTGAATTATCTTTGATATATATTTTTATGACAACGGAAAAAGTCCTTTTAATGTAGTTTATGTTTTTAATATTACTGTGAAATACTGTTTAATGTCTGTTTGACGTTATATAATTATTATTATGCTTAGTAAATTAGATATATCATTAGCATATGTTTGTTGCATTTCTGTTGGTAAAAAGATTTTTCTCTTTTGCTCACCCCCGTTACAGTTTCAAATCAAACAAGGGCATCAAAAGTAAATAACACACAATATGGTAGGCTTTTGTTTTGTTTGATTTGATGTTAACGCCCCGTCAGCACTATATAGATCATTTTGGAGACGTTGCTTCCAATTTTGATGGACTTTTACCCAACATTGAGATGAAATGACATCTAAAGCCCTGTTGCCAAAGGAAGCCAGTAGGGTTTATAAGCATGGACGGTCCGACTTGCACTGCTTTGCCTGGGCAGGCTTAGATCCGCTAAGCGTTTTACCAGTACTCTGTGCGGTCGGATTCAGCTCTGCATGGAAGCATCATGCAGCCCATTTATTTCAACATTCTTTTTCCCCCAGAACTATTTCTCGGTGGAATAGTCTCCCCTCGTCTGCGGTAGATGCCAGCCAAGACCGCTGAGGAGTTTAAAGCCCGTACAGTATAGATTTGGACTCAGAGGTATGTGTAGCCAGGTACCTTTTTATTTTTAGCTAAATTCTTAATTCAGCAACCCACCAAACTGAGGTAATGGCCAAATATGACCGGGCCATATATGGCCGACTCAGTATATGAAGATAGATCGTAATGCTAAGATTTCTTAGTAGGAATAAGCGGAATGGGAACACCTGGCAGGTTTTTCTGCCATTTTTCAAAGGAAGACAACTTTCGGGACTTCCTGATCGCTTTTCTATAAGCCCTTTCCCACTGAAAAAGGGGTCTACTCTTAAAAGAAAGAAATTTGTCCTCAGGAGTAAATTCTTTCCTTTCAGAGTTGACCCCTATCGGCATGGGAGACAAAATACTTTTGCAAGAGTTGCCTCCCCTGAAGGTATAGCCACACCCCTTAAAGATTTAAAACAATACCGGGAAAGCCACAGTCACAAGACGTATAGCCTACCCTTGCCACCGGAAAGAAGAGAAAAAATCACAGGGCACGAACACAAAAAGAAGCCTTTATCTTTTTCCACGCTCTCGGCTAATTCAGCAGACGACAAAATGTTGATTGTTTTCTTATTTTTCACAGACAACAGGATATGACATCTCGTGCAAATTGTCTCCATAGGAGACAATTTGCATGAAATGTCAAATCCTGTTTCCTGGGAAAAAATAAGAAAAGTATTTCAATTTGCCGTCTGCTAAAATAATTATCCAGCATATAGAGCGTTGACAAGTGGAACAATCAAACTTTCTTCCTCACCTGGCGTAATTAGACCGGCTGGGAGTACTTAACAACAAATACATAATAAAGTACAAATTTTAGAACTGTTTTGTTCAAAAACACAACAAAGCAACAATGAAAGGACAACAACAGACCGGTCGGAAGCACAAGATAGCGGGTTTGGTTGTGGGGGCTTTTACTTCCGGCATATCGTTCAAGGTTTTGTCCGTCAGTTTGTGAACTAAACGGATACATTATATCAAGTAATTTGATAGATCGATAATCAGAAATCTAATGGATGTGGCTAAATTTATTCAGCAGGATAAGGGTTTTGAATCAAATACAATACAGTTATCAGCACTGTCTTATAAAAGAAAGAACACATGCACATGAATGAAAATTCAAGGCCAGATAGCTAGATTTTGTCAAGGAGGACTCGTCACTGCCCCTTGTATTTAATGTTTTAAAAGACCTGGAATAGAGTCGATGATGACATTGAAATAATATAAGCTGCACCTTGATGAGGTACAAGGAGTCGTTCCACCGCTAGAAGGCACTTAAGCGGAATGGATGCACCTGGCAGATTTTTTCCTTAAGGAACAAGGAAATGAAAACAAAATATGAGTTTGGTCACATGACCAATATGGTCGTCACATCCATAAATGGTAAAATAAAAACCCTTCCGAAATCTTCTTCTCTGGAACCAGTGGGTTGATTATCAAGAAACTTGGTACATAGCATTGGAAACTCAAGCCATTCATAGTTTGTTCAACTGATGTCCCAAGAAGAACCATCACCTATTCCAGGCCAGGGTCAACTTTGGTCGAATATGCTTTTGTATCATCACGAAAACACGCCTATATAATTTTGACCCCCTTGAACCCCACTGTTCTATAGAAAAACTGGGGTTTACAGGGGTAAACATTATTTTCATAGAGGCGGTTCTAACGAGTACTCGAAATATATATTTTAGGGCAGAAATAAGAAAAATATCACAATTGTTCATCTTAATATTTTCGATTTTTCGGCGGTAAAATTTATAATATATTTGTATAGGCGTGAAAAAAGACAAAACTATGTATTTTTCGGAAATGTATTAACTGATTATCCTGGATTGTTCGGAAGTCATCCGTATTAACACTGAGGTCAAAATCATGTTTTTAATGGTGTCAATTAATAAAATGGTCATTTGTTTGTTTGATTTGAGGTTTAACGTCCCCGTCAACACTGTACAGGTCATTTTGGAGACGTTGCTTCCAATTTTGTGGGACTTTTACCCGACATTGAGATGAAATGACATCTCAAGCCCTGTCGCCTAATGAAACCAATAGGGTTTATTAGCATGGACGGTCCGCCTCGCACCGCGGTTCCTGGACAGGCTTAGATCCTCTAAGCGGTTTACCAGTACTAGTGTGCGGGCCAGATTCAGCTCTGCGTGGAAGCATCATGCAGCCCATATATTTCTTCAAGCCCTTATGGGCAGGGGGCGGTAAAATTGTCATTAATCAAGTAATTTCGTATTTGAATAGTATGAGTTTGGTCATGTGATCCATATGGCCGCCATGCCCATATATGATAACAACACTTAAAAAACCCTTTTCTCCAGAACCAATGGTCCAATTGTTTTGAAACATGGTTTGTAGCATTGTGGTCTCTGGACCCATCACAATCCATACAAATGATAACTGACTTGACCTTGACCCAAATTATGTCAAGGTCAAATTTGGTTGCATGTGTTTTTATGCCCCCGAGAATCTTTGATTCGGGGGGGGGGGGGCATACAGTTTTTACCCTGTTTGTTTGTTTGTCTGTCTGTCACAAAAACTTTAACCTTGATCATAACTTCAAAAGTATTTGACCTAGCCCGATGAAACTTCACATACTTATTCACCATTACAAGGGCTACACCCTGACCATGGGCCATAACTATGTTGTCATTTTGACTGCATTATCCACCCTTGAAATTTTAACAAAACTTTAACCTTGATCATAACTTCAAAAGTATTTAACCTAGCCCGATGAAACTTCACACACTTATTCATCATCACAAGGGCTTCATCCTGACCAAGGGCCATAACTCTGTTGTCATTTTTGGCTGAATTATCTCCCCTTGATTTTTTTTAAAACTTTAACATTGGTCATAACTTTCGATTGATATGTGATAGGGCTTTCATATTTCACATGTGCGTTACTTGTCACAAAACCTTTCCAGTGGTATCATAATTTTTGACCTCGTGACCTTGAACTTGACATCTGACCTACTTTTTTAAAAAAATAACATTGGCCATAACTTTCGATTAGTATGTTCACATATTTCACATGTGCATTTCTTGTCACAAGACCTTTCTAATGATACCATCAATTTTTACCTCTTGACCTTGACGTTTGATCTACTTTTTAAAAACTTTAACATAGTCCATAACTTTCTATTGGTTAGTGATAGAGCTTTCATATTTCACATGCGCATTCTTTTTTTACAAGACCTTTCTAGTGGTACCCATAATTTTTGACCTCGTGACCTTGACCTTGACATTTGACCTACTTTTTAAAAACTTTTACATTGGCCATAACTTTCGATTGGTAAGTGGGTATGGCTTTTATTGTCGCGCCTGCTATTAGTATGGCGCGATAATGGCGCCCGTTTTTCCGTCCGTTCGTTCGTCCGTCCGTTCGTCAAGGCGTCAACATTTGCGATCACCCTGGCGTTCACCCTAATGGTCAAGTTTACCACAGGCGCGACATTCTTGTATTTCACATGTGCATTCCTTCTCACAAGACCTTTCTAGTGGTACCATAATGTTTGACCTCGTGACCTTGACCTTGACGTTTGACCTACTTTTTAAAAACTTTAACATTGGGCATAACTTTCGATTGGTAAGTGATATGGCTTTCATATTCACATGTGTATTCTATGTCACATAACCTTTCCAACGATCCCATAATTTTTGACCTTGACCTACTTTTTAAGACTCATATTCTAGACAGGTTTTTAATTATTTTGACCCCATTTAGATTTATATCAGTCTTTGAATCGACTGCCTATTCGAAATTCGCAAAATTGCAGTATGTTTCCTCTGGCTTTCTTTGCCGGATCATTACAGGGTCACCGATGAGGCTTTATTAGCCGAAACTACGTAGTATGACCCATCTTCTTCCTTATGAATGTTTTCATTGCTCTTAAAGGAACTCATTTTTGATTTTTATTTGCCTTCATTGCAGCTGGTGCTGTGCCGTGTGGCGGTCGTAAAACGTCTCCCCGTACATCAACCATAGTGCAGTTTATATTTTACTTTTGGTCCTTTTAGATCAGCGTGAATATTCTGAGAAATCAGAAATAAATTATTGGTTTAGACTCATATTCTAGACAGGTTTTTAATTATTTTGACCCCATTTAGATTTATATCAGGCTTTGTTGGCCGGAACTACGTAGTATGACCCATCTTCTTTCTTATGAATGTTTTCATTGCTCTTAAAGGAACTCTTTTTTGATTTTTATTTGCCTTCACTGCAGCTGGTGTTGTGCCGTGTGGCGGCCGTAAAACGTCTCCCCGTACATCAATCATAGTGCAGTTTATATTTTACTTTTGGTCCTTTGAGATCAGCGTGGGTGTTCTGGGAGGTCAGAAATAAATTATTGGTTTGGACTCGTGTTCTGGGCGGGTTTTTGGTTGTTTTGACCCCATTTTGGTTTATATCAGTCTTTTTATTTGTATCGACTGCCTATTCGAAATTCGCAAAATTGCAGTGTGTTTCCTCTGGCTTTCTTTGCCGGATCATTGCGGGGTCGCTGGTGGGGCTTTGTTGGCCGAAACTACGTAGTATGACCCATCTTCTTTCTTATGAATGTTTTCATTGCTCTTAAAGGAACTCTTTTTTGATTTTTATTTGAATCGACTGCCTATTCGAAATTCGCAAAATTGCAGTATGTTTCCTCTGGCTTTCTTTGCCGGATCATTACAGGGTCACTGATGAGGCTTTATTAGCCGAAACTACGTAGTATGACCCATCTTCTTTCTTATGAATGTTTTCATTGCTCTTAAAGGAGCTCATTTTTTATTTTTATTTGCCTTCATTGCAGCTGGTGTTGTGCCGTGTGGCGGCCGTAAAACGTCTCCCCGTACATCAACCATAGTGCAGTTTATATTTTACTTTTGGTCCTTTTAGATCAGCGTGAATATTCTGAGAAATCAGAAATAAATTATTGGTTTAGACTCATATTCTAGACAGGTTTTTAATTATTTTGACCCCATTTAGATTTATATCAGTCTTTGAATCGACTGCCTATTCGAAATTCGCAAAATTGCAGTATGTTTCCTCTGGCTTTCTTTGCCGGATCATTACAGGGTCACTGATGAGGCTTTATTAGCCGAAACTACGTAGTATGACCCATCTTCTTTCTTATGAATGTTTTCATTGCTCTTAAAGGAACTCATTTTTGATTTTTAATTGAACATTGGCCAGACCTTTTGATTGCTTAGTGATACTGCTTTCATATTTAACATGCGCTGTCCGGGGGCATCAGTGTTTCACAAACACATCTTGTTTTAAATGGGGAAAAAGTAGACATTGTTTATTTTTTTGGAAACTATTGTTACATGTGAAGTTAAAATTTGAATATGCAATCAGATTAATTGGTTATGAAGCAACATGAGTATCAAAGGTCAAGGTCACTGCTTGACCTTGGACCAAAGTCACTCAGATACCAACAACTGTTTCAAGATGTAACTGTTGATACTATTATTTTATTCTTAAAAGAAATTGGACTTTTTCATAAGATCTAACTGTTACAGATTTTTATACATTATCATTCTGACTTTTTACTTTTAATAGCCTCATAATTCTTCATGCCGTTTAACCATTAATCGTTTGACGCTTATGACCCACAAAGGGGGTTGACGCGTCGTTAAACACGAAATCATCATCATCATCACTCAGATACAAAATTAAAACTTAATAATCATTAAAAATGCTGGGCAAATTGAAGTAAAATTTCAGATGAAGCTTTTATGGGGATGAGAGAAATTAAATTCTGTTCAATGGTCCAGGTCAAAAGACCAAGACGGCAGTCATGACCATATACGGAAATTTTCTCTTTGTTTTTCATTCTGGAACCAGCGGGCCTGTTGCCTTGAAACTTGAATTTAGCACTGGGGATTTGTAATTTATTTATACCTTAACCATATTACACCAAGGTCAAATTTGGTCACTTGTGCTTTTGTATGGGAAAATGTGGAAAATTAATAATTTTCCAGAAACTGTTTTTGCCTGTGAACTTAAATGGCATTAGGAAAACATGTCCGTGTGAAATAATGGCGTCCAACATGGTGTCAGAAGTGAAAATTTGGGTAAAAAGGATACATTCTTTCTTATTTTTGCTTTCAACATAAATTGTGGGTGATCGTTAGAACCGCCTCAAATAGCGGTTCTAACGAGTACCCACAATCTATGTTTTTGCGCAAAAATAAGGCAGATAATGTATACCCCTGTAAACCCCACTTTTCTCTATGTAAAGTGGGGTTTAGAGGGGTCTTCGTTTCACGGACTTATCGTGATTGGATATGCAGTCAGCTGAATGTGGGGTCACTCAGATATCAAAATTTGCTATAAAAAATAAATAAACTATTGGGTAAATTTATGCCAAATTTCATATGAAGCCTTTATGGGACGGAGAGTCAACAGTTTGTTTGAATGGTTTAGGTAGTTTGACCATGATGGCTGTCATGGAAAACACCTTCAAAAATCTTCTAAGAAACCAAATGGCCCCACATATACGCAGCACTCAGGTGAGCGATTCAGGACCATTGGATTTGTCCTCTGGTTCAAGCCCATCTTTTTCTCAGCCCACTGGACAGGCTCAGTATTTGCAAGGCGTTCAGGGGCCAGTTGTTCATAACTAACGATATTGTTAGTTATCGAATCGTTAGAATTTTGATCATTAAATATGGAAAAAAGCTAATATTTTTGCAGATATAATGTGAGCAGTTTTTGCCAGTTTTTCAGCAAAAATACCAAAATTTTAGATATTGAACTAGCCAGAACAGTTAACAATATGACCACTAACGAGCTCGTTAAGCTAACGATGCTTTGAACAATTGAGCCCTGGTAAAGGGTAATCACAATTTTACTTTAATGCATTAAGTGCATTAAAGATTCAACTCTTGCTCCCGCCCATCGGGCTTGAAGAAACATTTGGGCTGCTTGATGCTCCCACGGAGAGCTGAAACCGACCGCATAGGAGTACTGGTAAACCGCTTAGAGAATCTAAGCCTGCCCAGGGCAAGCGGTGAGAGTCGGACCACCCATGCTCATAAACACTATTGGTTTCATTGGGCGACAAAGCTTGAGATGTCATTTAATCTCAATGTCGGGTAAAAGTCCCACAATATTAGAAGCAACGTCTCCAAACTGACCTATACAGTGTTGACGGGGACGTAAAAATTCAAATCAAACAAAAGATTCAAGTTTGCATTTGTTCTTTTCATTTTCGGTTTACGATGGGTGTTTGAAATGTTTTGCGAATGCAATGTACACTCGACATTCAGGGGATTGACCTGAAGAAAACCAGTACTAGAAATCCACGAATCGGTTGTTTTGCAATTTCCATTGCTTTCAGGTGTATTCTGCGTTGTAAATGGTTAGAAAACAAACAAAAATGTTCTGAAATCAGGGGTTTTATAAAAGCCAGATGTATTGTTTGTTTGTTTGTTTGTTTGACTTGAAGTTTAACGTCCCCGTCAACACTGTAAAGGTCATTCGGAGACGTGGCTTCCAATTTGGTGGGGCTTTTACCCGACATTGAGATTAAATGACATCTCAAGCCCTGCCGCCCTATGAAACCAAGCATGGACGGGCCGACTCGTACTGCATTGTCTGTGCAGGCTTAGATCACAGATTAAATCCGGCGAAAACGCAGGCCAAGGAAGAACTTGCACCGCAGAATGAGCACGTGCATTGTCCTGTTGGAAAAGCGTAACGTCACCATTATTGCGTAAAAACGGTACCGCCTCAGGCTCTAGGATTTCATCGATGTACCGACGAGCCGTACAATTGCCATCAACAACGATGAGTTGGGTTTTGTAGCGCCATGCGATCCCTCCCAAAACCGTTACGCTACCACCACTCCAACGTGATACCTGTTTTGCACAACAGTCTTGAAATCGCTGTCCACGTCGACGTCATACTTTACGCCGCCAGTAGTATACGGGTCACTTTGGCGCCAAGACAATAGATTACGTAATAAACAAAGGACGAGAACAATACGCTTACGCTACGGTGTCTGTGGACGATAGACAACGCCCTGGACGTGAACGTGTTACTACACGTCAGCAGGACCTGGACATCGTTTTGGATCATTTAGGCGACCGAATCAGGACGTCTGTGGGAACTGCCCAGGAGATTGTGAATCCATAGACTGTGCGTAAGTGCCTTAACTGTACGGCGGCGTCCCCATAAACGCGGTATTTCTAGCAATAAAACGTAATGGGGAACGTTTTGACGGCGGAACGTCGAATCAGTCGCTTTAATTGGTGTAGACAGAGTATTCGATGGACTCAACAGCGTTCGCGTGGTGTACTGTTCACGGACGAGTCCCGTTTTTGTGTTGAAATGTTTGATAGGCGGCAGTAGTATACGGGTCACTTTGGCGTCAAGACAATAGATTACGTAATAAACAAAGGACGAGAACAATGTATGACGTAATAAACAAAGGACGTGAGAGATGATAACAATGTATGATGTAATAAACAAAGGTGGTGAGAGATGATAGCCGGCAAAGGAGAAGATGACGAAATTACCCTAAATATCGG
Organism: Lucinisca nassula; assembly: GCA_963580285.1. NCBI lineage: Eukaryota > Metazoa > Mollusca > Bivalvia > Lucinida > Lucinidae > Lucinisca > Lucinisca nassula. Next base: position 45,112,169 of record OY757015.1, on the reverse strand, counting down.
GGTGTGAGTTCGAGTAAATTACGCCGTTATTATCCTAAAGTTTGAGGCCTCGGGCGACGCGCGAAAGAAGTTCCTGCGGAATGGCGAGGTTTGCTGTTCCTGGTCAGGTCGGGGCGATCGGAGTCTACACTTTTCGCTTGAGCGCTTCCATCCCGATATTTAGGGAGATACTACCCGGTTGGGAACGATATTATTGACAATCGCCTTTAAACGGACAATGGAAGAGCGCTGGAAGAGAGCGTTTTGATCATCAGTTATCTATTCAATTTCTAAAGGCGTGAGAAACGTTGAATGGACTGCGACCCGGGAAAAAAAGTAAAAGTAGTACGCAAAAGGGGAAACAACAACAAAATGATAAACGGATGATGATTAGCGTTGTTATCCTAAAAGTGTTAGTGAAAGGAAAAAATCGATGACGCGACGTTGGTGCAACGTTGTATACCACGGCGTCTTATACGCATGAGTGTGTGTGTGTTTGTACGCGCGTGTCCGTTTTATGTCCAACCTACGACTAAGGGCATAGCGGAGACGGGGTGAAATATAAAGCTTGTCCGGAGCGTACCTCTGATAGTTTTAAAGGTAATTTAGTGAAACTCGATACACCGATGGGGGTATGAGAGAAATCGCGGAATGCAATTTACATAACCCTGCTAACACTATTTACGGAGTTACTGCCCTTCTAAATAGGACCCCGCACAGTATTTTGGGTGCCCTATAGAAATCACCGAGTCAGTCAGTTTGTCGCATCTTAACCAAAATATTCAACCGGTCCTTACTTTAAAAGTATTTACCCTACGCTCGCGAAACTTCGCATACATACAATCACAAGACCCTACTTTCTGACAAACGGTCATAACTGTATTGATTTGTGTGCGCGTTTGTCAGGCCAGAACCAAACGACTTAAACTCGGTAAAAGTATTTGCCCTGCTCTCACACACATACATACCATCACAAGACATATATTCTGACGACAAAGGGTCGTAATTACTTATTTTCTCTGAATTATCTCCCCTGTCTCAAAATAAAATATCTCCTGTTGTTTCATAACCATGGGTAATAAGGCTTTCATATTTCGCATGCGTAATCCTTATGACATTCTGCATTGAAAATCGCTTACTATTTACAGGCCCTTGCAGGGAAGGGGTCTTACAAATCCCTTATTTTTGCAGTCTTTGTTGAAAATCACTAACTAGGAAATTCTTAAGACTTTTGGTTTAAGAGTTACAACAGGCGGCTACTATATTTAGTTTATTTACATCTGACGCTTAGTTCATTGATTAACCACTTGTTTGCGGGAATCCCGAAAGGAGTACATTGGCAAACAGTGCTGGCCCAGATCAGACGTCGCAGAACGCGGGGTCTGATCAGGGCCTACATTACACACATCCGCACTCGCTCACACCTACAAACGCGCACAAACTGCTTCAAACCCGAATATAATATGAAAAGTTTTTAACAAAATCCGACTTTCACTCTCCTATCAGACAATGAACTCTTTAAAGTAAAATCTGTGTTAACAATGACTACGACGCATACCGATTGGTTGCTATTAAAAACCGACCTATACTACGAACAAATGACAGCCTCATTTTGAAATCGCCGAAGAAAACATAAAGGTTGTAGTAAGGTTTCTGGGAAGGTTTCTGACATTATATTGGGCTTGTGGCGGAGAGGAGTGCATCGAAAAGGACACGCGCGTAATTAATGAAATCAATTGGAATTTCAACGAAAGGGGTCTATGTAATTGGATCGAGGACAACTATAAATTTCACTATGGCCAGGAACCCCGACTCACTTTTTACCGGGTAACTTCTCACCATGACGGGGAAGGCAACACGATCTACACCAGAAAGCAGATCTACGATACGGTAAAGCACTACTGGAAACGGCTAAAGCAAAAACTAAGGAGTGGTCAGTGTTATTTCTTCCCACCCGCAAGAACTCCGCCACCGGATAGCGGCGACAACCCCATCAGATATAAGCTGAGTACGGGAGAGCTGTATTCGATACCTACGTCCGGAGAGAAAAGTCCCATGTATTTGAAAGATGTTGAGTTTTACGAAAAGTGGTTCAAAGACTTACTCGCTTTTGTAACAGAATATCTGAGAGATGAGACCCTGAGCTTAGCCGTTTCCGATTAGTCATAACGTGAGAAAAAAGAAAGCGATTTCCCAATTGAACATTTGGGACCAGTTGTATTCTCGAACGAGTTAAGAGGAGAGACACCGGGTATTGGTGGTGGTGGCTGTGGTGGTATCTGTGGAAGTTGTGGTTGTGGCTATGGTGGTGGTGGTGGTTGGTGGTGGTGGCTGTGGTGGTGGTGGTGGTGTCGGTTGTGGTCGTACCTGTGGTGCTGGTTGTAGTGTCTGTGGTTGTGGCTGTGATGGTGGGTGGTGGTGGTGGTGGTGACTGTAGTGGTGTCTGCGGCGGTGGTGGTGGCGGCGGGTGGTGGTGGTGGTGGTAACTGTAGTGGTGTCTGTGGTAGTGGTGGTGGGAGTGGTGGTGATGGTGGCTGTGGTGGTGATGGTGGCTGTAGTGGCGTCTGTGTTGGTGGTCAACGATGTGAAAAGTCTGTAAGAATAACCAAACTGCAAACTCTTGAAACGAAAATGAATCGATACTCGGACTGTAACCGCGGGTTCTCGAGACGTGATGCTTTGTTAAGACACCAACGCAATACGCACCGTAGTGGGATAGTCCCAGACATGACAAACGGCATTACCTTCCAACACCCGTTTTCTATGGTGGTGACTGGCCCTAGCGGAAGCGGTAAAACGGAATGGACTAGAAAATTACTCCTGTCCGACCTCGTATACCCTCCACCCGAGCGTATCGTATGTTGTTTTGGTCAATGGCAAAGATTGTACGACGACTTGCAACGCACTCTTCCCCAGATAGAGTTTGTACACGGTATACCGGACAACCTGACTAGCGCCGAGTATGTGGATACCCGCAAAAGGAACGTCCTGGTTTTTGACGACTTGATGACCGAGGCTAAATGCGATCAAAGAATTGCGGACCTCTTTACTAAGGGAAGTCATCACAGAAACTTGTCCGTCGTATATCTCACGCAGAATCTATTTCCGCAAGGAAAAGCCTGTAGATGCATCGCTTTGAACACGCAATACCTCGTCCTTTTCAATAATCCCATCGACAGACAACAAGTGGCGACGTTGGCGAGAAGAATTTATCCAGCATCCCATTCCACGTTTATGAAACGATTCGAACAGGCTACGAGTCGGCCTTACGGGTACCTGATAGTCGACCTAAAATCGAGCACGCCCGAACAAGAGCGTTTACGCAGTGACATATTTCCGGTAGAAAGAATGCGGAAATTAGAGATATCCGAAGAGTCCGATATAAATGACGAAGACAGTGACGATGACAGGGAATCGATAAGCGACGTAAACGACACGCATTACCCCTATATGAGACCTCCGGGTAAACGCGTCAAAGATGATCTGGCAGAAGACCGCCTGTGTCAAGAAATATGGGAGAGATGGTTTAAGGAACCGCTAAGGCAATCGAATGCAGAGCGCTTTAAAGACAAGGTTAATAGCTACATCGAAGATGGGACTGCTCCCGAGGACGCTTATCATCGCGCAGCAAACGAGGACTTGCCCTCCCTCAGGAAAAGACTAAGACACGATTACGCGAGGTTTCTGATGGTTTATCACCGGCTGCAAAAGGATCCTACTCAACGGCAGATTCTACAGTCGGCTAAAACGTTAAGAATACAGCATGACATGAATGTCGATGAATCCATCCAGCAAGCCGTGAAACTGAGGAAGGATTTATTCGCCAGCGTTTGGCCCGACCATGTCTTGACAGAAACCGATGAAAACCAGGAATCCGATGCCGAATGAAATATACGTAAGAAGGTAAATCATCGCTACATTTAGAGAAAAAAGATGGGTTCTATAGAAGTGTTTGACGCGAAACTGAATAAATGGGTGCCTTATGTCCCGGACTACGACGCGTGGTACCAACATTTCAAAGACTTGAGCGAGGGCTACGTTCAACCCGATCACGAGGGACGGTATATCGTCGGTAGCGGTAGAAGAAACCGTCTTCTAAAGGAAATGGAAGATCAGCGACAAAAAGAAATTAAAATGCTAGAACAGCAAAAACCCGTGGTGAAATTGGTCACTCCCGTGGCTCAAGCGGTTGAAATGGCAAAGTCAGAACTAGCACGATTACGAAAGGAGCATAAGGGCGAGGCCTCTGATCGTAAGAAACCGAGAGCGAAAAACGGGCAGTTGGTAGACTGGACAACCTTTAAATATTAAGCGACGATGAACAGCGATCAACTGACTCGTATACTTTCCGGATACCCCGTAACTGTCTGCGCAGCGGACCAAATTAAAAAACGAAGAGGAAGGTTCGTCATTTCCAACACATCCACGAGTTATCAAAGAGGGGAACACTGGGTAACATTTTATTTTCCCGTACTAATTTTTCGATTCAGTAGGAAACGATCCTAGAAGTTTCGGCGTTGGGTTCGAAGAGGTACTCAATAAACCCTACTTAATGAACGATAAACAGCTTCAACAATCTAGTTCTAACGTATGCGGACTATACTGCGCGTACTATGTGATGGCTAGATCTCGAGGAAAAACCATGCGAGACATTATCAAAGAATTCAACCCACGCCAGAAGAAGTTCAACGACCGCCTGATTGTGTCTAAAATGAAAAGAATGCTTAGAAGAAGACGGAAAGACTTTACATGAACATTTATACATGTATATATAATTTGCCACTACGTTGCGTACAAATAAATATGTAAAACTATACGTTTGTTTTGTAATCATTTCTATCCTAATATGTTCTATAAAAGGGTTATCCTTTGGAAGCACGAAATACGCCACAGAAATGGAAAATATGAAGTGTACATGTTTTCTGGGCCAGACTAGCCAGTTTCGGCCAATTAGGCCTCATCAGTGACCCTCAGATATTTTCAAAATTCCACAACTGAATCGATGATCCCGAAGGACAAGAAAATATAAACTACACTACGATGTAGGGCAGGGAGACTTTTTACGGCCGCCACACGTTCTATCCTAATATGTTCTATAAAAGGGTTATCCTTTGGAAGCACGAAATACACCACAGAAATGGAACATATGAAGTGTGCGGCCGTAAACACTCTCAAAATAAAGTGAAGGCAATGATCAGTAATCGATACAAGTAGCCAGGTCACCTCCCGTATTGTCAATTATATTTTTCAGGACCTAGATAACTCGCTAGTGGCTCGGGGTTAAAATACGAAGAAGACAAGTACTGTTCCGAGTCTGACACGTTTTATTGTAAAGGATAAATACGTATACGCATTCCTACGAGTTTACAATGCAATACAATTTACGATATAACGCTGTATGAATGTTCGTGCCGCTGTCTTTCAAATATTTCTCTCCGCCGTTCTGAAGCCTCTCTGGCTTCTCTTCGCAACTGGCGGCATCTTAACCACCAACACAACTCGTTAAATATTGTTAATGCCATACACATTAATCCAAACATTGCTCACATAGGTTCGTCTCCGTTAACTCTCCAGCTTTTACAGCGTTTTTGGATCCAATGTACTCGCTAAATTATCGGATGCTTTCCCGAACCGCTTAAGGTCGCACTTGACCCGAACATGAACCCTGTCTGTATTTTAGGCGGTGCCCCGACCATCTTGATGTATGTACAGTTCGGTGACCATTTGTAGTGTTCTTGGATGGCGTCGTCATCTCGTTCCCAAGAGCTGAGTTTTACGTAACAACTGAAGCACTGACATAAATCCGATTTCCCCGTGTAATAAAGTCCCGTCCGTGCTAGTTGGTATTTATCCGGTTGCATCTGTTTAGGATAAGTATCGAATGTTTTGAGTCTATTTTCGAAGAATTCCATGTCGAGTTGATCGGCTTTACTGTCCATGACGTTCATGATGAGGATGACGCGTCGTTTATATACGCAATGCCTTCTTTCTGATTGGTTTTAATTTTAGAACTTAAATATCTTTGATTATAGATTCTATTGGAAAGGTCAGCTATCTACACTATCTATAATAATTACGCGTATTCTTTCTACTTTCTCCAACCAGTCTTCTACCTTTGAGATCAGCTTGAATATTCCGAGAAATCAGAAATAAATTATTGGTTTAGACTCATATTCTAGACAGGTTTTTAATTACTTGGACCCCATTTTGATTTATATCAGTCTTTGAATCGACTGCCTATTCGAAATTCGCAAAATTGCAGTAAATTTCCTCTGGCTTTCTTTGCCGGATCATTACAGGGTCACCGATGAGGTTTTATTAGCCGAAACTACGTATTATGACCCATCTTCTTTCTTATGAATGTTTTCATTGCTCTTAAAGGAACTCATTTTTGATTTTTATTCTACAGTCACACGGTGTACTTTTCTCAAATGACAAATGATATACAACACATTCTTTCTATGGCATATAGGACATTCGTATACGTATCTGTGAGGCATATTTTATCACAAATCGTTAAAATCGTCGGGGGTTACATTCAAAACGCTGTAATGCACCCACGCCTCGATGAGGCGATTCTAAAATATATCTATAATATTTGTAGAGAAAGATAAAAGGTGAGGAGGTCCTTAAAATGTACCCGTCATACTCCAAATCGGGATTCTTTATAACGGTGCCATAGAAGGGAACAAATGCTGTCGTTATAGCGAGGGCCCTCTGTATGGGATATTTAGTTACCCGCCCCTCTAGGGCTCGAATAAATAGATCGGGCTGCACGTGTCTTTCATCCACACGAGTACTGGTAAACCGCTTAGAGGGTCTAGGCCAAACATCCCACTTATTAAGCTGACCATGACACCGCACCAGCGTTTGACAGTAGTTATATCCTAAATGTTGGGATGGAAGAGTGCTGCTGCCGTTCACTGGCACACGCCGCGCGTACAACGTTAAAACGACGTCGTTTCGTTTAACACGCGCAACAATTTGCATGAACGACTGACCGACTGCCCCTGACCAAACGGTGCTAATCCTGATCGAGCGCATATATCGCTCCGCCTCAGTTATGCCCTCAGTCGTTTGTGGGGCATAAAATGACTTCTCAAGCCCTGTCGCCCAATGAAGCCAATAGGGTTCATAGCGCGTACTGACAGACTCGCACCGCTTTGCTTGGACAGGCTTAGATCCTCTAAGCGGTTTACAAGTACTAGTGTGCGGGCCTGCGTGGAAGCGACGTGCAGCCCATATATTTCTTCGAGCCCCTATGGGCGGGGGGCCGTTGTGATGGTAAGTATGTGTGTGTGAAGTTTCGTGATAGCAGGACAAATCCTTTCGAAGTTATGACCGAGTTTAAGTCGTTTGGTTTTGGCCTGACAAACGCGCACCCAAAATCAATACAGTTATGACCGTTTGACAGAAAGTAGGGTCTTGTGATGGTATGTATGCGAAGTTTCGCGAGCGTAGGGTAAATACTTTTAAAGTAATGACCGGTTAAATATTTTGGTTTAGATGCGACAAACTGACTGACTCGGTGATTTCTATAGGGCACCCAAAATACTGTGCAGGGTCCTATTAAGAAGGGCAGTAACTCCGTAAATAGTGTTTGCAGGGTTATGTTTATTGCATTCCGCGATTTCTCTCATAGCCCCCCCCCCCCCCCCCCATCGGTGTATCGAGTTTCACTAAATTACCTTTAAAACTATCAGAGGTACGCTCCGGACAAGCTTTATATTTCACCCCGTCTCCGCTATGCCCTGAGTCGTTGGTTTGACATAAAACGGACACGCGCGTACACACACACACATGCGTATAAGACGCCGTGGTATACAACGTTGCACCAACGTCGCGTCATCGATTTTTTCCTTTCACTAACACTTTTAGGATAACAACGCTAATCATCATCCGTTTATCATTTTGTTGTTGTTTCCCCTTTTGCGTACTACTTTTATTTTTTTTCCGGGGCGCAGTCCATTCAACGTTTCTCACGCCTTTAGAAATTGAATAGATAACTGATGATCAAAACGCTCTCTTCCAGCGCTCTTCCATTGTCCGTTTAAAGGCGATTGTCAATAATATCGTTCCCCCACGGGTAGTATCTCTCTAAATATCGGGATGGAAGCGCTCGAGCGAAAGGTGTAGACTCCGATCGCCCCGACCTGACCAGGAACAGCAAACCTCGCCATTCCGCAGGAACTTCTTTCGCGCGTCGCCCGAGGCCTCAAACTTTAGGATAATAACGGCGTAATTTACTCGAACTCACACCCCGATATTTAGGGTAATTTCGTCATCTTCTCCTTTGCCGGCTATCATCTCTCACCTCCTTTGTTTATTACATCATACATTGTTATCATCTCTCACGTCCTTTGTTTATTACGTCATACATTGTTCTCGTCCTTTGTTTATTACGTAATCTATTGTCTTGGCGCCAAAGTGACCCGTATACTACTGCCGCCTATCAAACATTTCAACACAAAAACGGGACTCGTCCGTGAACAGTACACCACGCCAACGCTGTTGAGTCCATCGAATACTCTGTCTACACCAATTAAAGCGACTGATTCGACGTTCCGCCGTCAAAACGTTCCCCATTACGTTTTATTGCTAGAAATACCGCGTTTATGGAGACGCCGCCGTACAGTTAAGGCACTTACGCATAGTCTATGGATTCACAATCTCCTGGGCAGTTCCCACAGACGTCCTGATTCGGTCGCGTAAATGATCCAAAACGATGTCCAGGTCCTGCTGACGTGTTGTAACACGTTCACGTCCAGGGCGTTGTCTATCGTCCACAGACACCGTAGCGTAATCGAGCAGTCGTAGCGTGCGAACAACCCATACGCTCTGCAACGTGGCGGTATGAAAGTCCACCTTTAACCGTACCGAGGGCACGATGACGATCGACGTTACTTAGACGAACCTCGTTCTTATGAAATGTTTTGCTAGCTTTTTATCGTAAAGTATTCCGACCTTATAATGACAGTAAAGAAAGTGCCAAAATATCGTGATTACGAAAATTTTTGCAATTTTTGGATTTTGCACGTGCACATGCACATCATGAAAATCACGCAGTATTTGTGTAAAGCTAACTCATTCTTCGGTGACAACTTTACAATAGTATTAAATAGTAAAACGGCACCCCATACAATGTCATGTGAGACGTCAAAGTTGGTTTCTCTCCGAGCACTCCGTTTTTCGCCCAACCCAGATTAATGATCTGTACGAAATAAATGTAATCAATCATCTTGAAAGGGCCAAAAAGCCAAAACGAAACAAACAAAAAATCTGCATTTAAGGGACACCGGGATATGCGGGTGTAGCTAAGCCCGTAAAAATGAGGGCGGAACCGGTATCGGTAATTTTGACCCTTTTGGTACACCGTGTGTGCATCTCTAAATACCGGAGTGTACCGTAAAATGTGGATGGACCACTAATTTGCTGGTGAACCCATAAATATAGGGGTGTTCCCGTTAAGTTTAAGATTTATTTGGACTTGTTCAAAAACATATTTTGAAGCAAGACTAGTTCAAAAATATATTGGATAAAATATTTGATATCACAATTTTGCTATACTAAAATAAATCTTAAAATTCAATTTAAATATGTTCTTCACTTCATAACCCATGAATAGCCCATGGAATATCTCTCCCACCGCTGAATGGCCATGAAAACTGACGTTTAAACCAACACAAGCCGACATACGGATAGTCCACATTCACTGGATATCGAATTGAGGTTGGGCAATGCCTCGAAAACTAAAGTCCTTTTAATTTCAGATATATGTGACAAGTAAACTGAAATTATTCCCTAATATTGCACATATTTACCGTGATCCTTACTATAGCCCAAGCTTAAAACTAAATCAGTCATAGGGTAGCTAGAGGCACCAGATGGATCACTGGTAAACGATGATCAGGAAAAGCCATGAGTTTATAGGCAGCGAAAAAATGCCTTATAGATATACAACAACAACAACAACAACGAAAAAGCTAATTTACTGAATAATTATTTCGCTAAGTATTGTGTTTCAAAAAGAAGAAGCTGAACAGCTACCAGATTTCCAAGACAGGCATTTCACACAAGAGCTTAAAACAATAACTATCAGCATGGATAAAATCTCCAAAGCAGTAGATAAAATGAAGCCATCAAAATCCCAAGGGCCAGATCAAATCCATCCTAAACTAATAAAGGAATGTAAAAACGCTCTACTACAGCCTTTGAAAATTATATTTGACAAGTCGACCAATGAAGGAAAAATACCTGAAATATGGAAACTAGCAAATGTATCTGCTATATTCAAACCTGGTTGTAAATCAAAAGCCGAGAACTACCGACCAATAAGTTTGACATCAGTTCCAGGCAAAATATTAGAACGTCGCATTCGTGATGAACTGGTAAAACATATGACAGACAACTTCCTAGCTGGGAAATCCTGTCCAACCCAGTTACTCGTTTTTTTTTAGAAGATGTAACGGAAGCTCTGGATAAGGGACACAGTGTGGATGTGATATGCTTGGATTTCTCCAAAGCTTTTGACCGCGGTCAGCACCAGCGACTGTTAAAAATGCTTTTGGGGTGCGGGATAAGAGGTAATATTCATGCTTGGATAAAAGATTTCCTGTCGAAAAGGAGCCAGAAGGTCTGTGTATGCGAAACATCATCAGGTAGCCAACCAGTCACCAGTGGCAGTGCCCCGGGGCCAGTTTTATTCCTGATTTACATAAATGACCTACCAGAGGTAAACTATTTGATGATGATGCGAAAATCTACCGTAGTATATCAAATGAACATGTAAGTCCAGTTGAAATCAGCATACACAAAGCAGTCACCAGGGCTAACACTTGGGACATGCTCTATAACTATAAAAAGTGCAAACACCTACACATGGGTTCAAATCAAGACCCTGCTACATACAAAATGCAGACTGCCCAAGGAGAATCAGAAAAAGAACAGTTTACAAGTAAGAAAGATTTGGGAGTCATTATTGACCGAGCATTAATTTTCAGTGAGCATATTACCAGTAAAGTCAACAAAGCAAACCGAAATCTTGGTATAATGTCTAGGACTTTTACATTTATGGATAAAGAAATGTTCCTGAATCTTTATAAGACGATCATTAGACCGTATGTCGAATATGCGGTAACAGTTTGTACCCCGATGTATAAAAGAGATATGATTACTATTGAAAATGTACAAAGGCGAGCCACTAAATTAGTGAGAAGTATTAGTCATCTGTCATATCCTAGAAGATTGAAAGAATTAGAACTTCCATCATTAGAATATAGAAGAGAGGGGTGACTTGATAGAGGTGTACAAAAAATGAATGGCATAGACAAGAACAAATTCTTTACTCTATCAACCTATAGGGCAACTAGAGGTCACCAAAAAGTTTGCAAAAAAGCAATACAGGTTCTTCTGTCGCGGTTTATTTTTGTTATTGTTTGTCTTTGGGTGTTTGTGTCGCTTGTGTTGTTTTATTTTGGATAGCCTATTGGCCATTTTGTGGGAAAGTAACTGTCCTTTTGGCTTTCCGCTATTGATTTTTCCATTGGGGTCTGTTTTTTTTTGTGTTTCTTTCCCTTTGGTGTCTCTGATTGGAGCTGTGGGTTAGTTTAATTGTATCGATTCCTGATCATTGCTTCCACTTCTATTATGGTAAGGGCAAACAGCTTTCGTCTCAGGATTATTGACTCATGGAACGCGCTACCAGGAACTGTGATCATGGCACCCTCCCTGAACTGTTTGAAGTCAAGGCTAAACAAGCATTGGAAAAAATCATCCCTATAAATTTGACCCCTAGTGCTATCATCCCGGACCAAAAACCAAGAGATTATTACAAGAAGTCACCTACAGAGGCTGTATAGCCTGTTCTGGTGTTCCAGTTATGTAAGTTATGCTTTTCTGAATGAAGAAATTTCTTTTATTCGACTATCTGGTAGGCCATTCCAGTCCTTTGATTGCAGAATAATAAAAGGTTCGACTTTTTAGAACCGTGACAATGAGAGATGCAAAATCTTTGTTCACTTGATATGGTCCTGGAACTTATGAAGATCTCTGGCATTCAAAAAGTGATCTTTTATTTATGAGGGCCTTTTATCGTTTCGTATTTTTTGCACATGGTTCAGTCTTAGTTGTTTGACCATTGTATCAACATTAAGTAGATTAAATTCAGATAGCATTTTATTTGTGGCTCTGTATCTTGGTCTAACTGATTTAGAAATCTGACAATCTTATTCTGGGCGTCTTGTAATTTGTGCTTTAACCGTTTATTCAAACCTGAATACCATGAAGGGCATGAGTAGTCAAAGTGGCATAGAATCATAGCTGAAGGCAATGTTTTCCTAGTTTGCTAACTCAGATAATCACCATGTCTGAAGAAAAATTTTAAGCCTAGCATTTACTTTTCCAAGTATATTTTTCACAAAAGCTTCACTCGAGAGGTTACTACCAATGTGTCATCATCTTTGTAAATGTTGTAAATATTGTATGTTTGTATATGTTTCAAAAGAGGACCCCAGGGAAGATTGGACATATGTCCAACTGGACCTTCTCCATAAATAAAGCCATTATTATTATTATTATTATTATTATTTGAACTCAAATATTTAACCTGCCCAGTTGATTCAATAGTTGCCCAGTGCAGACAATCTGGAAACGTGTTATCTTCCTTAGTTTTCTTTTCGAGCCAAACAGGATTGGTTCAGTCTTCCGAACATGTAAGGACAACTTGTTGTCAGCAAGTCAAGCTGACCCTACCAATTTTATCAACAATGACATCTGGATCTTTATGTGAAAATAAAATATATGCTATCGTCAGCATATACAGAATCGGTGCTAGTAACAATGTCATTTACTTAACCCATAAACAAAAGAGGTCCCGAATTACTACCCTGGGGTACACCACAAGTAACAGATGCTGGATCAGACTGAGTTTTACCAACATTGACAATTTTTTTCACATTTTGTAGAAACAATATAAAACAATCAGTCCTCCCATAGTTTTAAACTTATTGCATACAATTTCATGATCCACTGTGTAAAATCCCTTCTTCAAATCCAATAAAACCATCCCAGCGAATTAGTAATCATTGTATGAGCCTGCAAGTGGATAAGACAAGTGTCAGTTGAGAGATTTTCTAAGCCCAGACTGATAATCATACAAGATATTGTTTTCAACAAAATTACTTTCAAGTTGTATATGAACAGCTCTTTCTAAAATTATGGAGACTATACTCAGGATGCTGATAGGGCTGTAATTTTCTACTTGTTAATTACTTTTTTTTTCTTGAAGGTACAATACAGTAAAACCTCCAGTAATGGTCACCACTGTTTAGCAGCCACCTCTCTTCAGCAGCCACAATAATTCCTCCTATAGCATTTTACTATATATTTAACCTCTGCTCAGCAGCCACCTCTCTCCTCCAGCCAGCAGCCACTTTATCAAATCTAAATTCCCTCTATTAAACAGCCAGAGTTAACTCAATAGCAAAAAATTGGGATGTAAAAATAGGAATTTCTCTTCTTCTGTTGTATTTATTTATTTAAAAATTTATTTTTCTCAAAACTAACATTGTGATATATGCATAAATGCAATATAAGCAAGTGAAAAGAAACATAAATGATGGAGAGGTGTCAGATGACACCTCTCCATCATTTATTTTTCTTTTAGTACATCCATGTTGAGCTGTCTTCAATAATCACTTTTTGTCGATAACAAGCCATACATCATCTCAGACATGTCCCTCTGTTGAACAGCCACCTACCTTAAACAGCCAGTTTTGGAGTTTTCCAATGATGGCTGTTTAATGGAAGGGCCTGTATTCGTGAAATGTGGAATCAGAATCAGAATTGTTACTGGTGACACGTCAAATGGCATTCATACACCAGGACTTGTGATATGAGAAGTTAGTCCATAGCTCTCACCAAAGAGGTTAACTTGCTACACAATCCTCAGCACCTTCAGCTGTCGAATTAATCAAATCTGGAAGGACATTCCAATCTCTAATGGTCCGGGGAAAGAACGATTCTTTATAAATGTCAGTTCTTACAGTAATGGGTCTGAAACGTTAATGAATGGTAATTTCTAAAGCGGCTGGAGGAACAAGGTCAGCTGTTGGAATGCCGGCACACCCTTTTGACCAATGTATTAAAGAATGTCTTTTCTCCTTTTCTTCAGAGACTCCCATCTTAATTTTCCTAGTATTCCAATCAAGCTATCTATCTATCGATATCTATCTAGCGATACTGCGTCACCCTCATTACTGAATACTGTGCACAGGGATGCGTGCGTTAGAATAAAGAGTAAAAAAATTATAGTGAGGGCCAAAAGTGTGATACTGAAGAGTGAAAAAGATGATAGTGTTTCAGTGTTAGTATGAATGAGATTTAAAAGCAGATTAAAAACAATATTACTTTCTATGGCCTTAAGTGATTGGTCTTGCTCACTTCTTTCTTGAAGGAGTAAAGATCCCTTAAAAGTACAATATCTGCAGGGAGGCTATTCCATAAAACAACAGTCATTGGAAAAACGAAAACCTGTAGTAATCTGCAGGGGCTAAAACCTGGCGGAAACTAAGGGGATTGTTAAGGCTGTGGCGAGTGATTTTCTTGGGCCGCTTGAAATATGACGGCATCGTCACTGCAACAAGGCCATACTGTATTTTGTAAAACATCGCGAGGCACGGGTCATAGATACGGTTTTCAAGGAAGCGCCAACCGAGGTTGCCCAGCATCGCAGAAACACTATCATAGGAGGAGTATCTATTTGTTACCCACCGTGCTGCTCTCCTTTGCACTATTTCTATTCGGTCTATATTTCTCTTGGTATAAGAGCTTCACTCGGTGGAGGCATATTCAACTTTAGGTCTAACAAATGTTTAATAGGCTAATTCTTTGACTGACTGATGTTTTTTTTTTTTTTTTTTTTTTTTTGTTTTTGTTTTTTTTTGGGTTTTTTTTTACATTTCTTTTAACAAATACTAACGTTTGATTAGCCTTATTGACAATTTCATTAATATGTGTATTCCAGGTCAGATCGTTGGAGATACTTACCCCAAGGTAGCGTGCACTGTCGACCGACTCCAACATCTCACCATGGAGGGTATACTGGGAGTGGATAACATCACGAAAACACGCCTATACAAATATATTCTAAACTTAATCGCCTAGAAAACGAAAATTTTAAGATGAAATAGTGCGATATTTTTTCTTATTTCTGCTCAAAATATAGATTGTTAGAACCGCCTCAATCTATATTTTAGAGCAGAAATGAGAAAATAAGGTTTACCCCTGTCAACCCAAGTTTTACTATGTAAAAGTGGGGTTCAATGGTATGAGGCGCCGTTTTACTATTTAATCCGTATTTAAAGATATCCATAATTATTTATGGATATCCATAATTCGAATTATGGATATCCATGAATCGAACTGAATTAATGATATCCGTAAATCGAATAATGGCTATCCATTATTCGATTTATTGATATCCATAAATTGAAATTATGGATATCCATTATTCGGATGATTTATGGATATCCATAAATCAAATTATGGATATCCATAAATCGAATTATGGATATCCATAAATCGATTTATGGATATCATTAATTTAGATCGAAATATGGATATCCATAAATCGAATTATGGATATCCTTAATTCGAATTATGGATCTCCATTATTCGGCTGATTTATGGATATCCATAAATCGAATTATGGATATCCATAATTCTCCTCTGCAAATAAACCTAATGAATAATGACTGCTCCTTTTGCAAAAAAAAAAACAAAAAAACACTATTCCTGTCAGGTTTCCGATTTAGGTGTTTAAAAAAAAGCCGGGATGGAGGTGGAGTTAATGTAGGGTAGGCTTAGTGGTGACCTGTGGTGTGGCATAGATATGTTTTGTTTTATTTGAGGTTTAACGTCCCCTTCAATACTATTTAGGTCATTTTGGAGACGTTGCTTCCAATTTTGTTGGGCCTTCATTGAGATGAAATGACATCTCAATACCACCGGCCTCGGTAGCTCAGTCGGATCCGCGCCTGAGTGGTGATCAGGAGGACGCGGGTTCGATACCTGCCAGGGTCGGCAACATTCTTTCGTGGAGATTGATCATGCAATCTTTTCTACGGTCATTCTCTCCCTTCCGCTGATTCAAGACGGGGCAGTTTTGTTTTGGAGTCATCAAAAAAAAAAATTACACATCACTTTCACAAGTCCGTGAAATGAATACCACTTACACCTAGCCTAGCCACTAGGCGTTAAACTGGATAATATGAAATCAAAATCATCTTTTGCATTAAAATGAATAGTGTATAAACGTTTATCTAGTCTAGTCTCTCTGGCCTAATTTTCAGATTACTAAATTTTGAGATTCTACCAAATAGACTTATCATTACCAACAAGGTGATAAATTTTTAATATAATAAAAATACTACAATTGATCAGACTTTAATTATCAGACTAGTAGAGATTGATCATGAAATCTTTTCTACGGTCATTTTCCCCCTTCCGCTGATTCAAGAAGGGCAGTTGTCAGTTTCTGGCGAAAGAATGTGCACTGTACTGGTTAACTGCTTACGTATAAGCCTGCCCAGGAAAAGTGTGGATAGGTAAACTGACCGGCTCAGAAATTACTTAAATTAGTGTTGACTGGACCGTTAAACTCAAATAAAAAAAAAAAAAAAAACAAACGTCTCGATCCCTGTCGCCCATTGACTGTCAAGACTTTGTTTAGACAGGCTTAGACTTTCTAAACGGTTTACCCGTACTCTCAGCTCTACAGCCTAATCTATTTCTCCAATCCCCAATGGACGGGGGCGAGGAGATATATCTGAATCTGCCTGGTACTCCATACATCTCAAGTAGAGTATTATATGGATCTCGTATATAACGACCATGTGCATTTTTCTCCAGAAAGCATGCACGGATTGCCTATTTGGATCATTATAATCTTACATCCGACTTTCAGTGTCCTTAGGTCCTCATAGAGGTGATTCTAGAGGGACCGGATGCGTTGGCCGAATTTCCAGATCTTACGGCTGGTTCCGATATTTAACTGCACACATGGTGGGCGTTCAGCGTATGGCGTCCGTTGCTTTGGAAGGCTTACGGGTTGAAAAGGCTGCACGGCAGAGAGGTCCCTTCGACTGGCCATTATCTTCCAGCGATGATGAAGACCTTGAAGATTATGAAGACTTTTACAATAAACAATCACGTGTCTTAGGGAGAAATCATTAAACCAAAAAGCTTTGGCGATGATTTATGTATATCCATAATTCGAATCCCCCAGGTATTAGACTTCCTGCCTTGCCGTGGCCCTGGGGGCTCAATTATCACTGGGCACATTGCCGCTGTGGTCTCTGTGCCCACCGGGAAGAGCTAAAGGAAGTACCACCCGTTTGCCGTGGGTGGCGTCCTGTAAGCCGGAAGAAGGGATCCTAGAGGTTGAGGGTTACCTGAGGTGGCTGTGCTTCAAGTACCCAACACGCCTCTTTGGCCTGGCTTTTCGGTGTAGACGGGTGGCCGTGCGGTCCGGCACAGTCAATCGGCTGGTCACGCCGAGCCCTAGAGATACCGCTTTGCTTTCTCTTCAACTCTTTGTGTATCTTTCCTGATACCAACCATATGCCCATTTACCTTACCCTTTTCTGTCTTTTTATCTCTAGAAGGCGGTGGCTAAACGGATCAATCGTGTAGGCATTTTGTTTATACGAGTATATCTCACGTGTATCTCTAACACCTGCGAGTTGGATGCCACCAAAAAGCTCTTTGATCTTTCAGTAAAAATATCTCTTCACAACACACTAAAGTCATCTAAAGGAGTGATTCGCAGTCCAGAACTGCGTCCTTGTTCAGACGAAGAGATCATTGATAACCTGAAGGATCAAGGAGTAATTGGTGTTCGTAACATCAAAGTCCGTAGAAATGGTGTACTAAAACCAACAGCAACTTATGTGTTGACTTTTAATACACCAATTCTACCCAAGAAAATCAAAGTAGCATATCTTTCCATTAACGTAGAGTTTTACATCCCAAACCCTCTTAGATGTTACTCTTGTCAGGCTTTTGGCCATCACGAAAGCAGATGTCAGAGAAAAAAACTCTGTCCTAATTGTGGTGAAGAAAAGCATGTTGATAATCATCTCAACTGCAAAAATGAACCCAAATGCGTAAATTGTGATGGCAAACATGCTGTTTTCTCCCGAGACTGTCCGGCGTGGAAAAAAGAAAAAGAAATACTCACCGTCAAATACCAAAGGGAGATAACATTCCCAGAAGCGCGGAAAATTGTCGAAGAGCGATACATAACACCAACCACCAGTTTCGCCAGCATCACAAAGGGTGCTGGTGTAAAATGTACCAGCTCCGCAACACAGACTGCTGAATCATACATAGCTGAACTGAAAAAAATCTGGTGCATGGAGTAAACCCACTCCAGCACCACAAAGTTCAATCAATTTATCAAAAGGCGCAATCCAGGTTGCTTCGGATCGGTCGACAGCGACCGTACCGAAGCCAGCGCCGAATGTAAAAGAGAAACCCGACTCAGGTCGAACTAATAAGGGATCGGAAGATCCGATCAAAAAACATCAATTGTCTCAAAGACAAACAGACAGACAACGTAAAATGGAAAGAGACAATATAAAATTTCAGAACAGATTCGGATCTTTGAGTGACAGTGATATGGAGTTCGCTGAAACTCCATCATCACCAAATGGCAATAACAGATCGAGGTCAACCACACCACGAGCTGGTGGTAGCAGATCTATATCACCAATTGCACCTCCATAATAGTTTCTAGTCTTTTAAATATCTCTCCTTAAAATGGATTTAAAACACAAACTAATACGTTGGAATTGTCGAGGTCTTAAATCAAATTATAATGAACTCTTATTACTTATTTCGTTATTAAACCCATCGGTTTTTTGTTTGCAAGAAACTTTTTTACAAACTGATGACAACATTGATGTCAGGGGTTTCAATACGTACAACTATATCTATTCTGATGGTAACAAACCATCTGGTGGCAGTTCAATTCTTGTTAAATCATGTTTACCACAAAGAGAGATCAAATTAAAAACAGACCTACAAGCTGTAGCAGTATCGGTTTCTCTGGATAAAGAAACTACAATATGCTCTTTATATATTCCACCCTCATTTTCTTTAAAGCCCGAACATCTTGACTCATTGCTGAGTCAGCTTCCATCGCCATATCTTTTAGTTGGCGACTTCAATGGTCACAATATTCTATGGGGCTGTAAAGATATCAATAACAGAGGAGCACTTGTTGAAGATTTTATTGCAAAGAGCGATCTTTGCTTGATGAATGATAAATCTTATACTTACCTTCACCCAGCGACAGGTCATTTGTCTTCTTTATATCTTTCTTTGTGTCACCCATCTCTCTTCTTGGACTATGACTGGTCTGTTCATGATGATCAGTGTGGAAGTGATCACTTCCCTGTTATAATTGAGAGCGTAAACGAACAAGATGAGGACTGTAGCCAGAAATGGAAAATGAATAAAGCCGACTGGGAATTATTCCGTAATTTATGTGAAGAAGAGTTATCAGTTGATCACTTAAATGAATCATCTGACATTGTTTCTGATTTCACAGATAAACTAATTAATATATCAGAACAATGCATTCCAAAGACCTCCACAAATACCAAGAAAAGCAAGCCTTGGTTTAATAATGACTGTAAAGAAGCTATTCAATTGCGCAAACAGGCTCTAAATAAGTTCTGCAAAAGTCCCACTTCAGAAAAGCTAAACGACGTTAAAGTTTTTAGAGCTAAAGCTCGGCGAACAATTCGAGCTTCCAAACGAAAGTCATGGAGAGAATATGTCTCCAAATTGAAATACAAAACCCCCATTAAAAAGGTTTGGGATATGGTACGAAAAATTTCAGGAAAAACAAAGTCCTCTAGTTTTACACATTTAAATACTGGTTTTGACACAAAAGCTTCAACTAAAAAAGATATTTCAGATACTCTTGGTTGCACATTTTTGAGCAATTCATCACCGCGTAATTATTCTGACACTTTTAGAAATTTCCAAAAGGACCAAGAGAAAAGAAATCTAAACTTCAAATCCCACAATCACGAAGAATACAACACACCTTTTAACTTATCCGAACTAGTGGAAGCCATTGAAAAATCACACGATACAGCAACCGGCCCCGATGAAATTCATTATCAGATGCTTAAGCATCTGCCAAAAAGTCCTCTTTCAACACTTTTAGATATCTTTAATAATATTTGGGAAACTGGGGTCTGTCCTGAGAGCTGGCTTTTTGCTACAGTTGTACCAATTCCAAAACCAGGGAAAGATCATGCAGAACCTACGAATTATCGACCGATAGCTTTGACAAGTTGTTTGTGTAAAACATTGGAGAGAATGATAAACAAGAGATTAGTCTGGTACTTAGAGTCCAACAACCTCATTTCAGAATATCAGTCAGGTTTTCGTTCGGAACGTAGTACCAACGACAATTTAATAAGACTAGAAACATTTATACGAGATGCTTTTATTAACAAAGAACACGTAGTAGCTGTCTTTTTTGACTTGGAGAAAGCATATGATACCACGTGGCGTTATGGAATATTGAGAGATCTCAATAACCTCGGCTTAAGGGGAAAACTTCCCAGTTTTGTTCAAAGTTTTTTAGGTGAGCGTGTATTTCAAGTCCGCGTGGAATCTACCCTATCAGATCTCTATGCACAAGAGCAGGGTGTCCCACAGGGTAGCATTCTCTCAACTACGCTATTTAACATCAAAATAAATAATATTGTACAATGTTTGGACGACAAAACAGACTGTTCATTTTATGTTGATGATTTTTGTATATGCTACCGTTCCAAAAACATGAAAACAATTGAACGAAAGTTACAACAAAATTTAAAACGAATAGAAGAATGGACTGATAAAAATGGTTTCAAGTTCTCCAAGTCGAAAACGCAGTGTGTTCATTTTTGTAAGCTACGGAAGAAACACGACCATTCTTCCCTGTTTTTTTTATACGGATCACAAATTCCTGTTGTTGAAGAAGCCAAATTCCTTGGGGTCATATTTGACCAAAAGTTATCTTTTATTCCCCATATTAAATATCTTAAAGCGAAATGCTTAAAAGCTTTGAATCTTTTGAAAGTTTTAGCTCATTCAAGTTGGGGAGCAGATCGGTATACTTTATTGCATCTTTACCGGTCTTTAATACGATCTAAATTAGATTATGGGTCTGTTGTTTATGGTTCTTCCAGAAAGTCCTATATAAGATCCTTGGATACTATCCATCACCAAGGCCTTCGTCTGGCTATGGGAGCCTTCCGTACTTCTCCCGTATTAAGCCTTTATGTAGAAGCAGGTGAACCAGCTTTAACTTCGCGCAGAGAGAAACTTTCTCTTCAGTATGCTATTAGACTTGCTGCAAATCCATCTAACCCGGCATCCAAAATTTCATTTCCACCTCAATTTGTAGATAAGTATGAAACTAAACCCACAGCAATCAAACCTTTTGGATTACGTATTTTACCACTGCTAGAAAATTCAGGTATCGACCTTAAAAATATTCAAAAACATGAAACCGCCGAAGTTCCATCTTGGTGTATTAAAAAACCTTCTATTCTGTTTGACTTACATGATGGCAAAAAATCCGAATCAAATCCAATGCTACTCAAACAAAACTTTCAGGTACTGCAGTCACGTTACAATGATTACCAGCAAGTCTATACTGATGGTTCCAAAGAAGGAGATAAAGTTGGTTGTGCGTATGTTTCTAAAGATACGCATCAAACCTTGCGCCTTCCAGATGGTTCATCTATTTTTACAGCTGAAACCAAAGCAATAGACCTAGCTTTAGATTTTATCAGTTCTTCATCATTTCAAAAAGCAATTATATTTTCTGATTCACTTTCTGTGCTTAAGGCTTTAGACCATTCATCATCTAAAAATCCTCAAATACAAAAACTGATCGAAAAACATCATGAAATTTCTAAAACGCACCAAATCTTGTTTTGTTGGCTTCCGAGCCATATTGGCATTGTCGGCAATGAGTTTGCTGACAAGAAAGCAAAGGAATCGCTCAATCTTGATTCGTCTGTTTTTAAAATTCCTTTTAATAATTTTAAACCATTTATCAACAGATACATCTTGTCGGAATGGCAAGGCGAATGGGACCGTGCAATAAATAACAAACTCCATGCCATTAAACCTGTCGTTGGAACAAGGTGCTCTCCTCCACTGTTTTCCAGGAAAGACGATGTAGTATTAACACGACTGCGCATTGGCCATACTAGAGTTACTCATTCTTATACTTTAAATGGTAATGAACAGCCTTTACTGCGTAGGCTGTGATCAGCCATTCACTGTGAAACATATTTTAATTGAATGTGTAGACTTTTCACAGTCCCGTAACTTATGCTTCAAAGCTGACACTTTGCAACAATTGTTTCAAGATGTACCTTTTGAAAATATTATTTTATTCTTAAAAGAAATTGGACTTTTTCATAAGATTTAACTGTTTAAGATTTTTATACATATCCAACTAACTTTTTTTACTTTTAATATCCTTTTAATTCTCAATGCCGTTAACCATTAACCGTTTGACGCTTATGACCCACAAAGAGGGTTGACGCGTCGTTAAACACGAAATCATCATCATCATCAACCATAATTCGAATTATGGATATCCATTATTCGGCTGATTTATGGATATCCATGAATCGAATTATTGATATCCATAATTCGATTTATGGATATCTATAAATACGGATTAAATAGTAAAACGGCGCCACATACAATGGGGTCAAAATTATAAAGGCGTGTTTTCGTGATGAGCTGTCTAGCTCTGCAAATATGCAGAACTTGACATTTACTCGGATTAAATTCCATGTCCCAGGTTTGTTTGTTTGATTGTTTGTATTGGAGTTTAATTAATGGCCCAGTCGACACTATTAAGGTCATTTTTAGCCGATCAGTTTACCCATCCACACTTTTCATGGGGTACCTGATGCTCTGTCTCTGGTCGAACCCATCGGAGTCTAACTGTTGGTTTTCATTTGCTCCAGCATTTCAGTGGTTTCTTGCTGTCGAGTCTTTACCGTTGTTTCATCTCTGTGGTTGTTTGATTTTTTGTGTTCACGGAGATGTTGCACTGATGAGTGAGGAGGCCTCCATGCGGACTGAACAAATTATTTGTCCAAATCGCGACGGAAGTAAGGGCGAGGATTGTGGCCACGTAAAATCGATTTAAACCCCCAGTGGAATTCGTTTCCTCTGACCGTTCCAAGGCGGTTCTTCTGTCGCGGTTTATTTTTGTTATAGTTTGTCTTAAGGTGTTTGTGTCGCTTATATTATTTTGTTTTGGATAGCCTGTTTGCCATTTTGTGGGACAGTAACTGTCCTTTTGGCTTTCCGCTATTGATATTTTCATTAGGGTCTGTTTTTTTTTGTTTTTTTTTGTGCTTCTTTCCCTTTGGTGTCACTGATGGAAGCTGTGGGTTAATTGTATCGATTCCTGACCATTGCCTCCACTTCTATATTTATGCATAAGCGATTAGCCATTTCAGTGCATATTCTTTCGCCAGAAACAAACTGACAACTGCCCTTCTTGAATCAGCGGAAGGAGAATGGCTGTAGAAAAGATTTCATGATCAATCACCATGAAAGAATGTTTCCGACTCCGGTAGGTATCGAACCCGCGTCATCCTGATCACCAGTCAGACGCGCATCCGACTGCGCTACCAAGGCCGGCACCCATTCTTGTAGGGTGTTAAGATCATTTTGGAGAATGCGACTGTCATTTTGATTTCTCACAGTGAGGTAAACTGCAGTATCATCCCCAAATAATCTTCTAATGAACATTCCCCGTCAAGCACTACACCCTGGGTTCGACCCCTAAGAAAGAGCTAATCCATGTGAGAGTTTGTCCTTTATTGCCATAAGAAGGAAGGCTCCCAGTTTCAAAGCAGTAATATTCTGAACTTTTTTCTCTTTTTTTCTCCTATTACTGCTACTCGCTCACATCTGAGCATTACGAGCAGGATTTCCTGAGTGGTAACCAGTACTTTTTTAAGCAATGTGGATGAAATGCCTTGTTCAAGGGCACAACACTTTGGTCAGCGTGAGGCTCGAACCAGCAACCTCTCGATCATAAATCCGATGCGCTACCATTGCACTAAAGCGCCCCACAATTACTTTTTTTTTGTAATTTTATTTTTTAACTTAAACAAATACGTTTACAGAACATTGATGACTATTCCTATACATGTTTTATATTATTAAATACTTAAACAAGATTTTTAACTAAGTCTTATATGCTATAGTACCATGGCACCGGACTATATAGACGCTTGGCGATATATTAATTATCTGGATCCATCGCCTCTTTTCATAGAGCATAATTATAACGTGAGTATACATCTGCTTCAGAATAATATACATTAACCACAAATCTCTTCATCACGAAAGGCATATAAATATATTGGAGAAATTTTCATCCAAAAATAAAAAAAAATAAAAAATCCAGATAAAAATTCCGATATTTTTTAGATTTCCGTCCAAAACACAGGCTGCGGGGACCCGCCAGAGCCGAGGCGCCTCGGCGGGTATCAACAGCCCCCACCGCCCCTGAGCAGAAACAAGGAAAACAATGTTCTTGCATATATACCTATGCGCATGGCTGTTTGAAGCCATTGTCAAATGGACCGAAAGCCGTGCTCATGCAGCAAAAACCATGTTCAAATCATGAAATTCGCGTGCTGTTTGAACATAGATTTTGAGCTTTAGATATCACAAGACGGGCCTTGCTGTGTTTACGTTATGTTGAGCGACGTAACGTTATCGCCCTGAACGTAGCGTTTCAGAGTTCTATGATGACGTCACTGCATGACAACGTCATTGTTAACAACATTATGAACCGGCCGCCATTTTGGTTTGCCTATCGCATTTAAACTGTTTATATGGAATTTATATGGCGCTTTTGGGCGTTTTCGTCAAAATTTGCTGTCGGATTCGTAAGTTATGCAAGAACAACGATCATCCATGATTATTTCATTGCATCAACATTTGCCGGATCCCTCGGAAGATATTTGAACATTCGGCCTAGCGGCCTCGTGTTCAAACAGCTTCCTCGGGATCCGACAAATGTTAATGCATGAAAAACCATGGTTGATCCCTATATTAACCCCCGTAAACCCCAGTTTTACTCTATAAACGTGGTGTTGAGGGGGGGGGGGGTCAAAATTACACTGGCGTGTTTCCATGCTGTTCAAAAGGCGGCAGAAAAAATCATCATCGCAAATACCTACCTAATCCGTCGCCATGACGTTGAAAAAGAAAATCATTACAACATGTCTTTTAAGTTTTCTAAACCTATAGAGCATGGTATTCTTATTACACGATTTTTAAACTAATTTTTTACCAATCACCATGGAGGAGAAAAAGGTATCATATTAGTGCTTTTTCTGCTCCATTGTTGATGCACATAATACAAATCAGTATTATTCTTTTGCGCGTGTGTCCTTTTTCTCTACCGCTAAGACGACCTCTCATTAGTAAGGCTCGGGGTTCTTAAAATGGTTCTTCAAATTCTCGTTTTAGACAAAAAAAAAAAAAAAAAAAAAAAATGAGCCGTATTAATTTCCACGTGACAAATCGCTTACTATGCAAAGGTAAACTCAAGAACAGGTTACATACATAAGACTAGATCGCTGTGTCCCTACACCCAGCATGGTAAACGATTTGCACCGCAAGCACTGACATGAAACAGTGTTAAAAAATAAAATAATCTTTTTCTTATTTTTCGCTTCTCCTACTTATTATCAATTATGCAGAATAAAGCAGAATGAATGGAAGATGTTCTGCTCGACTGGTCAAAATTTGTCATAAGACTATTGATGGAATGTTCGGTCCACCGTAGTAACCTTTTTCAAACTTATTTCCTATCGCTGTTACGCTTTACTTAACTTATCAATACAATCATGTACGCTCATCTCGTGCAGCTAATACATGGGTCATAGGGTGTCTTTCATGTGTATAACTAAGGCAAAGTGTTGTGGATATACATCACATTAACAAGTCCGTGAAATGGACACCTCATTTTGTGAAGAGAATAGTGGAGTCTACATGGGTATACATAATTTTGGTTATTTCCGCTCCAAGACACAGGTTGAGAGCTCGCTAGAACCGCCTCAATGAGGCTGTTCCAACGAGCACCTACAACCCATTCCATGTTTCCGAAAAAGAAAAAGCCACATATTTCCATCCGAAAATTACCCAGGTTGTGGACTCGTTAGAACCGCCTCAATGAGGCTGTTCTAACGAACACCCACAACCCGTTTTATGTCCCTGAACAAGAAAAAGTCACACATTTCAATCGGAAAAGTAGCCATTTGAGGGATATCAGGGAATATCCTATGTCACACGGACTTGTTATCGTTATAAAAGGCTTATTTTTTCTTTCTGTGTTTGGGGATTACTTGTGATTTTAAGCAAATTTGGATATATTTATTTTGCAAAATGTTACCATCCCTATTCAACTGCTTGAACACGGATTTAGCGCTGAAGGAAAACAGAAAACGGTAAGTTATATTTTAGCTACATTTTGATTTCAATGACGCACAGTTATCATATTTATTTACGAATTATAACCTCACATAGTGTTCTATAGTGAGTTATAGTGCAGTATAGATATTATCTCTTGCCGTTTTTTTAGCTCACCGTCACGTAGTGACGAGGTGAGCTTTTGGGATCACTTTTTGTCCGTCGTCCGTCGTGCGTCCGTGCGTCCGTCCGTGCGTGCGTCCGTGCGTCCGTCCGTAAACAATTTCTTTAAACGACATCTCCTCCTAAACCACTGATCGGATTTTGACCAAACTTCACAGGAATGATCCTTAGGTGGTCCCCTTTCAAAATTGTTCAAATGGTTCCGGTCCGTTGCACATCTAGGTCACAGGAGCCAAAAATAGATTTTTTTCACCAGAAATTTAAAAAATCTTCTTCTCTGAAACCACAAGGCCCAGGTCTTTGATATTTGGTATGAAGCTTCATCTAGTGGACCCCTACCAAGATTGTTCAAATTATAGTGCTGGGGCCAAAAATGCCCCCGCCCTGGGGCCCTTTGGTTTTACATAGGCTTATATAGGGAAAATCTTTAAAAATCTTCTTCTCTGAAACCACAAGGCCCAAGTCTTTGATATTTGGTATGAAGCTTCATCTAGTGGACCCCTACCAAGATTGTTCAAATTATAGTGCTGGGGCCAAAAATGCCCCCGCCCCGGGGCCCTTTGGTTTTACATAGGCTCATATAGGGAAAATCTTTAAAAATCTTCTTCTCTGAAACCACAAGGCCCAGGGCTTTGATATTTGCAATGAAGCTTCATCTAGTGGACCCCTACCAAGATTGTTCAAATTATAGTGCTGGGACAAAAAATGCCCCCGCCAAAGGGCCCTTTGGTTTTACATTGGCTTATATAGGGAAAATCTTTAAAAATCTTCTTCTCTGAAACCACAAGGCCCAGGTCTTTGATATTTGGTATGAAGCTTCATCTAGTGGACCCCTACCAAGATTGTTCAAATTATAGTGCTTGGGCCAAAAATGCCCCCGCCACGGAGCCCTTTGGTTTTACATAGGCTTATATCGGGAAAATCTTTAAAAATCTTCTTCTCTGAAACCACAAGGCCCAGGACTTTGATATTTTGTATGAAGCTTCATCTAGTGGACCCCTACCAAGATTGTTCAAATTATAGTGCTGGGACAAAAAATGCCCCCGCCACGGGGCCCTTTGGTTTTACATAGGCTTATATAGGGAAAATCTTTAAAAATCTTCTTCTCTGAAACCACAAGGCCCAGGTCTTTGATATTTGGTATGAAGCTTCATCTAGTGGACCCCTACCAAGATTGTTCAAATCATAGTGCTGGGGCCAAAAATGCCCCCGCCCCGGGGCCCTTTGGTTTTACATAGGCTTATACAGGGAAACTCTTTAAAAATTTTCTTCTCTGAAACCACAAGGCCCAGGACTTTGATATTTGGTATGAAGCTTCATCTAGTGGACCCCTACCAAGATTGTTCAAATATAAGTGCTGGGACAAAAAATGCCCCCGCCACGGGGCCCTTTGGTTTTACATTGGCTTATATAGGGAAAATCTTTAAAAATCTTCTTCTCTGAAACCACAAGGCCCAGGTCTTTGATATTTTGTATGAAGCTTCATCTAGTGGACCCCTTCCAAGATTGTTCAAATTATAGTGCTGGGGCCAAAAATGCCCCCGCCCCGGGGCCCTTTGGTTTTACATAGGCTTATATAGGGAAAATCTTTAAAAATCTTCTTCTCCGAAACCACAAGGCCCAGGACTTTGATATTTGGTATGAAGCTTCATCTAGTGGATCACTACCAAGATTGTTCAAATTATAGTGCTGGGACAAAAAATGCCCCCGCCCCGGGGCACTTTGGTTTTACATTAGCTTATATAGGGAAAATCTTTAAAAATCTTCTTCTCTGAAACCACAAGGCCCAGGTCTTTGATATTTGCAATGAAGCTTCATCTAGTGGACCCCTACCAAGATTTTCAAATTATAGTGCTGGGGCCAAAAATGCCCCCGTCCCGGGGCCCTTTGATTTTACATAGGCTTATATAGGGAAAATCTTTAAAAATCTTCTTCTCTGAAACCACTAGGCCCAGGACTTTGATATTTGGTATGAAGCTTCATCTAGTGGACTCCTACCAAGATTGTTCAAATTATAGTGCTGGGACAAAAAATGCCCCCGCCACGGGGCCCTTTGGTTTTACATTGGCTTATATAGGGAAAATCTTTAAAAATCTTCTTCTCTGAAACCACAAGGCCCAGGTCTTTGATATTTGGTATGAAGCTTCATCTAGTGGACCCCTACCAAGATTGTTCAAATTATAGTGCTGGGGCCAAAAATGCCCCCGTCCCGGGGCCCTTTGGTTTTACATAGGCTTATATAGGGAAAATCTTTAAAAATCTTCTTCTCTGAAACTACAAGGCCCAGGACTTTGATATTTGGTATGAAGCTTCATCTAGTGGACCCCTACCAAGATTATTCAAATCATAGTGCTGGGGCCAAAAATGCCCCCGTCCCGGGGCCCTTTGGTTTTACATAGGCTTGTATAGGGAAAATCTTTAAAAATCTTCTTCTCTGAAACCGCTAGGCCCAGGTATTTGATATTTGATGTGTAGCTTCATCTAGTGGACCTTTGCCAAGATTGTTCACATTATAGCCTTTGTTGATGTTTGGTATGAAGCTTCACCTTTAAGACCTCCCTCAACATTATGCACATTAAAGCCCTGGGGCCAATAATGGCCCTCTTTGGGGCCCACTTATTACACTATGGATCAGGTGAGCGATCCAGGGCCATCATGGCCCTCTTGTTTTCTTATTAATTTTACCCAACACTGGACATTAGTAACATGTATACCTAGTACAGTACTATTAACTATTTTACGGCCCTTTCAAGATTACTTCACTTTTGTCATGATATTGTAATAACGCAATGTATTAAATTCGGTAATTATCCGATTATATAACCCACTAGTGGATTATATATCGCCCCGCCCATCTGGGCTTGGAGAAATAGATTTGGTTGCATGGTTTTTCCACGCAGAGCTGAAACTGACCATGCATGAGTATTGGTACACTGCTTAGAAAGACTAATCCTGTCCAGGCAAAGTGTTGTGAGTCAGACCGTCCAATACATATAGGCTATGGTCTGATGGTTTCTTTTGGCGGCAGGGCTTGAGATGTCATTTCACCTCAGTGTCGGGTATTCACTGCAGCTGATTATACAAAGGAGACCATTTTGTCATAAATTTACCCATTTTATTATTAATATGAGCTGAATAACGCTCATCATGGAATTTTTTTCGTAATATTGCTTTATAAACGTCTAAATTTAGTGCCTTTCCTGAGAACTTATTGGCGTATATATAATACTTTGCAGACACATAAACGAAGTTCATCAGCTGGTGTTTGTCTTGCCAAGAGAATAAAATGCTTTTTCTCTCTAAATTCAATTCCAAATTTGTACTCTCCCTAAACCATTCATTTAATTCCGCCCAGAAACGTTTTACATTCTCACATTGGGTAAAAAGGTGGAGTATTGTTTCAGATTCTCGATGACAGTATTCACAGAGATTATCGTTAATTTTATTTATTCTATATAGAAATGACTTTGTAGCAAGAATCTTATTCGTGATCTTATATTGAAAGTCTTTCATTTTTACCTCATTTAATGATTGAATGACGGTGTAATAGTTACTCCATTCTCTCTGTGTAATATCGGGCAGCTCTCTGTCCCACTTATTACTTAAAACTAATTTATTTACTTCTGTCATAATATTATAAAATCGTCTACATCCCTTTCTTTCTTTGATAAGTTCTTGCACATATATACTGCAATTGACATTAAATCTGTTTAACATAGATACCACTTTATTATTGTTTATTATATTCTTCCATTCATTAGGGATTTTCCTAAGAAGTGAATGAAAATCTAAAAATGTACCCCTCAAATTATACTTGTTTTTCAAATCAACAAACTCATAAATGTTGCCATGTTCATCCAGAAGGTCAGATATATGCCTTACCCCTTTGTTATACCAGTCCTTGATAAAGAAATTATCACCATTTATGAGATTAGTATTAAACCAAATAGGGGAGTTTAAAACGGTGAATATAGTGTCTACCTTTATACATTTACAAAACTGAGCCCAGTTTTGGAGCAATTCTTTCCAAAATGGATTTAGTATATTGGCCTTAAGTTGATCTGCATAACCCTGTCCGAAAGAAAGAAGCTTTTGGAAATTTATCATTGACAGGGTAGACCATGACACGTCATGCGGACCTTGAATAAACCTTCTCAGCCACGATATTTTTAAAGCCTTGATAAAATATTTAATATTAATCATGCGTAACCCACCGGCCTTTATGTCTTTTATAATTACAGTTCGCTTTATCCTGTCTGGGCCCGAGTTCCACAAAAACTTATAAAATATTTTATCCAGCTTTTTTAATAGTTCTTCAGGCGGATTTGGCAATGCTAAAAACAAATGGGTAAATTTCGAAATCGCAAGTGATTTGATAATTGTAATTCTCCCAGGTAAAGTCAACTTTCTTTTAGCCCATTGCTTGCATATATTTTCTACTTTTAATAGCACTTCATGTGAATTAACATCCCAAACATCAAATACTGTAGTAGTAAATGTTACACCTAGTATTTTAAATGGTCCTTGTGACCAGTCGAGCCTATGGTTTCTGCATAATTGCTCTGTTGAATTACTTCGAGATCCAATCCATATGGCCCGTGTTTTTTCAATATTAATTTTCAGGCCTGACATATGATGAAAAAGACTTAAAACTGATAGAGTTTCTCGTAATGTCTCTTCTGTACCATCTAAAAAAAATTGGGTGCCATCAGCATACTGGCTAAGTAGAAATTCATTGCCATGTATAGTAATTCCATTAATATTCTCATTTTTTCGTATCATTTTTCCTAGTATCTCGGCACATAAAATGAAGATATATGGTGAAATAGGGTCTCCTTGGCGACATCCGCGTTTTAATTTTAAAAAGTCAGACATGAATCCATTTTGTATAATGCATGATTCTGAATCATTTTGAAACAGATTAATCCAGGATCTAATTGACGGCCCAAAATTAAAATATGTTAAAACCTTATCTATAAATTTCCAC
Organism: Lucinisca nassula; assembly: GCA_963580285.1. NCBI lineage: Eukaryota > Metazoa > Mollusca > Bivalvia > Lucinida > Lucinidae > Lucinisca > Lucinisca nassula. The sequence goes on along the minus strand of OY757015.1, from coordinate 45,080,485 downwards.
GATACTGTATCAAAAGCTTTCTCAAAATCAATGGAAAGTAAAAGTCCCGGTAGTTCTTGTTGTTTTGTCTCGAATAAAATATCATATATAAGTTTTACATTTTCTCCCAAAAATCTTCCCGAAATAAAACCTTTTTGGTCTTCATGAACAATAGAGTCTAACACTGTTTTAATTCTGTTTGCTATCACAGATGACGCTAATTTATACACCACATTAAGTAGCGAGATGGGCCGCCAATTTTTCAGGAAGTGTCTATTTTTATTAGGCTTCGGTAAACAGGTTATAACGCCTTGTTTTTGTGTCACTGATAAATGTCCATTACGATATGTATAATTAAGCGATCTCAAAACAAACGTGCCAATATCTATCCAAAAAAACTTAAAAAATTCCGCTGTGAAACCATCAAGACCAGGGCTTTTATCATTTTTCATATTTTTCAATGCTCTAGTCAATTCGTCAATATTTATTTCACCTTCTAATTTTTCAGCCTCTTGTTGTGATAGCGATTTTCCATTTGGTCCTAATATATTTTCGATTGGTACATCGTCTATTACATTTATTTCGTCATAAAGAGTTTGATAAAATCGTTTTTGACTATTAAGAACCACTCCACGGGGGTCCCAGATACAACTACTATATTCCAAGATTGGGCGAACATGTCCTTTAATTATATGCTGCCTGTTTTACATCCTGAGGACACTGGTGAAGATTTTGCCCCAGGAAACCTAGCGTTCTATATGCCTTAGTTCATATGTTGCTAATATGTGTATTCCATCTCTAATTGTGTGTGATTGTCACATCAATGTATTTAATGGAATCCACATTCTCGACGACCGTTGAAGGACCTGTATTTGTGGGTGGATCGCTAAACTATGGGTGAACCTGCATATGTACAGGTCCACCCGCATTTAAAAACGGAAGTACCCTCAACTTATGGGTACAGCTGCGGAAGAACCAATATTTGTCATTTGTTCCTCTTATCTATCTATCCCTCTTACTGGGTCGGTCACATCTTTTAACATCATAGGCTAAGGAAAGGATTGTGGTCCGACCGGAACTCGAACCCCATACCGTGAAATACACCAACTAAGCCACATGGTATGTCACTTTTCCTTTTGTTAAGCTAGAGCTTGTTGAACGATGACAGTTTGGCGGGTAAAGGGAAGTAAGTTTCACTCCGAGACACCAAGGATATCCGAAGAATCCGGGACGTTTCGCCCTCAAACCATTTCCTCCCCTAGTCGTTTCGTCCCCAAGACGTTTCCCCCCTGGTCGTTTCCCCCCTAGTCGTTTCGCCCACCTAGTCGTTTCGTCCCCCTAGTCGTTTCGCCCCCTAGTCGTTTCGCCCCCCATAGTCGTTTCGCCCACTTCTCAATGTAATAGACTAATTTTCACTTTTATTAGCATTGTTAAGAGGCAAATATATAAGTAGCATCATCGCCCTGTCACATCCGCCTAAGGATAACTTATCCTTAGTTACCAGCCTTAAAAGTGGCCACTCAGGGAGATGTGACTAGGACTTGTTACACTAAAATTATTTAGACCTGCTCCTGTTGCTTCAAAATTTTAGTGTAACCATTTACCGGCCATTTTGTTTTTTAATTCTTATTATTATTTTTTTTTTTTTTTTTTTTTAATATTTCTTATTTTATTTTATTTTATTTTTTTTTTAATTCTTATTATTTTATTTATTTATTTTTTTTTGTTCTATTATCTTTTTTTTACATTTTTTTTTTTTTTTCATTTTTTTTTTCTTTTTTATTTCTTTCATTCATTTTTTTTTTTTTCATTAGTTGTAGGGCCTACAATTATTTCACACTGCATCATGACTGGTCACAGGAACTTCTCTGGTTTCGTTTGTCGGTCCAATCAGTCGGCTGCAACCCCTAAGTAGCCTTGCTGTTGAAATCTCTCCCGCATAATAGTTGTTCCACAGCTCATTGACTTGCGGTATGTTGGAAGCGTGTCTCGAATCAAAGTTTGGGCGTGGCAGACAGTGTAGACCCAGATCAGACACCACAAACCGTGTTGCCTTATCAAGGTCTGCACTATTTGCTTACAGTTCAGGAATTATTGGTGTAAATGATCGACCTGCATATTGGTGTAAATGATCGACCCACCAGTCTGCAGACAGTGTGGCAGACAGTGTAGACCAAGATCAGACGCCACAACCCATGTTGCCTGATCAAGGTCTGCATTATTTGCATACAGTTCAGGAATTATTGGTGTAAATGATCGACCCACCAGTTTGCAGACAGTGTAGACCCAGATCAGACGCCACAAACCGTGTTGCCTGATCAAGGTCTTTTCAACTGTTGCTTGCCGACACTCTTGAAAAAGCAGCCGACCAATTTAAATTGAAAAATGAGATAATTAACGACAAATAATTTTTTAACAACTCACCATTAATCTTTGTTTGCCGACTCTGTTAATGAACCAACCGACCAATTTAAAACAATATTGGTATAGGTGCTTAAAGGCATTTATTCTGAAACAGTAAAACACACCGTGTGTTCATAATTGTTTTATTGCCCCCTGTGGTATACTATCTATAGCAGATCAAAGGCGGTCCCTAATAGGGTGATTAGTAGCTCTTGTTGAATCCCCTGACTGAGGTACATAAGGGGAAAATCAATAATATACACTCCAGTCAACAGTTAGTAAATTATTGATTTTTCCCAGGGAGGCCCCTTCCCTGTTGAAGACAGAGGCCTTGTCTTCAGTCAGCACTGAGGAATACATAATATTATGTAATGAAATGATAGTCCTCAATAATCAAGAATAAATGCCTTTAAGCGATAATTAAAGACGTTTAACTTTGCACAGAGCGGTGTTTTCACACCTCATCATTAATCGCATTAATTGCGTGTTAATGTGACAAACCAAATAAACAATGTGATTAACGGCAGTGAACAAGACAGGAAATAACTATAATTATTCCTAATTATCATTCCCATTCAAAGAACATGTTCTTCTATCTCTCTCTCTTTCTTTCTGTCGGTCTCATATATCTTTTATATATAAAAATTAGGAAAAAAACATTGGGGGCGAAACGACTAGGGTTTGGGGGCGAAACGACTAGGGTTAGGGGGCGAAACGACTAGGGTCCAAAAAAGGAGGCGAAACGACCAGGGGGGAAACGACCAGGGGGGAAACGTCTTGGGGGCGAAACGTCTTGTTACCATATCCGAATGACTGTCAACCCGAAAAAAGAGAAAGTAGCGTAAAACTGTAAAAGGAAGAGACATTTGCTATTTATTTTAATGTTGAACACGAATTACACATGTTTATTCAGACGTGATTTTTACATGTTTTTTTTTTGGCTTTGTTTGTTTTATTTTCTGTGATATCTCTAAAATTTGCGGATAAATGTGGGGAAATTGCCAGTTATAATTTCCTGGTCGAGTGGGTGGGGTGACTGAATGTCTGCTTTTGATAGGGTGTTTTCTGCTGTTGACATTTAATGTTGAAAACTTTTGATATCAGACATTTCAGAAATGCGGTTCAACAGTCATGAATTAGCATTACTTGCCCGGCAGGACTCCAGCAGATTCGAGAAAGAAGGATGTTTGTTTATGAAATTTAAGCAAGACAAATTATTCAAGAAGGGAGAAGGTAATGTACATATTTGCTGGCTCCCAGCATGCACATTGTCAATATTGAAAAAAAAACAGGTAACCAGACCCCCCTGACCTTTCAAGGTCAGGGGGGTCTGGTTACCTGTTTTTCCAACACTGATAATCTTCAGACTAGGAACCATCAGATAATGCAAATAAGGTGACTAGCAACCCTGGTGACATATGGCATTTTCTCTTTATTCGTTGATTTTCTACAAGGCTTAACATACACCAGCTGGGTGCTTTCAGTGATGGGTAAGGCTGGCATGATTAATCAGATAATCGATTAATCGATCAATAAATTCCACAAAAATGATAAGCATTGCTGATTTTCCTGTAATCGATTAGTTGATCAGTACATTTTACTACCCAAAGTTGTTTCTAAAATAGCAGGATGAGTGGCAAACAGTAGAGACCCTGATGAGACGCCACATTCTGTGGCATCTCATTTTGGTCTACACTGTTTGCTCAGGTCTATCTTTTCAAATACATATGGTAAACTACAACATACGTATGGTAGGGGTCATGTGGAGACAGAAATTGCCAGACAGGTAAAATTATGACCAAATCTTCAGTGATTACTAATCGATTATTGTTCACATTGACAGGACTGATAATCGATTACCTTTTCAGCTCCGATTAGCCAGCCCTAGTGATAAAAGATAAAGATAAAGAAGCTTTATTTAACGTCGCATATTCGAAACAAATAACATAAGCTCCGTAGAGCTTTTATTGCGACAAACAAAGTATCCTCTAACAAATACTTACCTGCCTTCATTTATCTTCCTAGGACTACCCCTGATAATGCGAGCGTCAGCCAAGGGAGCTCCTACTACCATTTTTCACGCCTTTGGTATGGCGCGGCCGGGGATCGAACCCACGACCTCCCATTCCCAAAGCGGGCGCTCTACCACTGAGGTATCGGGGCCGGTGTGTTCTACTGCTTTGGGTTCAGTAAGGCAATATATGCTATAGATCTACATATATCTATGCTTGCACCAGTTGCAGGATCAGGAGTTGTTTTATTTATTTATTTTTTTTTTTTTTGTTCTTCTACTCTGAATGCCCAATCTCTTGGGAGACGTTTTGAGATGGATGGTTGCTTGAGGACTTGGTCGTTGACCCACTGCCTTTTGTCAGTTACTGTCAGGGGGCCATCTCACTAAGCGCTGGTAAACAGCTCATAGGGTCTAAGCTTCTCCAGAAACAGTGAAATTAACTGACTGTCCAGACCTGGGGCCAGTTGTTCAAAACTAACGACATCGTTAGTTAGCATCTCGTTAAAATTTTGATCATTTAATATTGCAAATATACTTACATTTTTGCTGAAAAATGAGAGCAGCTTCTCATTTTTTCAGCAAAAATCACACTAAATTACATGTAGATATTGTGTTTGCTAGAACAGTTAACAATTTGACCACTAACAAGCTTGTTAAGCTAACAATGCTTTGAATAACTGGTGTATGAATGTCATTTGACGTGTCACCAGTAACATTTCTAACAATTCTGACATGACTTCAGCTGTCGACTGGGCAGTTTAAACCACAACACAACATAACACAAGCTCTACATCTGACATCACTTGGCCCTATGGTTTGCTGGTGTTCAATGGCATTGCAGACCCTTACTGTAAGAACTGACATTTTGTGAAGAGTCATTCTTCTTCCGAACCATTAGAGATTGGAATGCCCTTCCCGATTCGAGTATTTCGACAGCTGAAGGTGCTGAGGACTGTGTAGCTAAGTTTACCTCTTTGGTTTGAGCTAGGTTCTAACTTCCCATGTCACAGGTCCAGGTGTATGGATGTCATTTTACGTATCACCAGTAACAATTCTGACTCTGAACCACCGGGGCTTAAAGCTCTAATCAGAAACACATGTTAAAATACAAATGTATCCCAAACAGACTAAGGCAAGCCATGTTAAAATGGCTAAAATCAACTATAGCCTTAAATGTACAGTAGTCTTTGTGTTTGTTTTATGCGGACCATCAACACTATTTTGGACATATTGGAGACATTGCTTCCGATTGTGTGGGACTTTTACCCAACAATGAGATGAAATGACAAGCCTTACCACCCAAAGAAACTGCTAGGGTTTTGTGGGACTTTTACCCAACAATGAGATGAAATGACAAGCCTTACCATCCAAAGAAACTGCTAGGGTTGAATAAGCTGTCAGACTCACACCACTTTTCTGGGCAGGCTAATACAATTGCAATCTAAGCGGTTTTCCAGTGCTCAAGTTCGGTCGGCTGCAACTCTGCCCGGGGGGAGCACCATGCAGCCCGGTCTATTTCTCTAAGCCCTGACGGGCTGGGGGAGCTGTATGACAGTCAGTTTGGGCCATTTAATATGCATTTCTGACCAAACTTCAAGCCCTTGTTGCAGGAAAACGTGAGTTGTAGTCAAAACATGCTAGCTTTTTTTGTCTTCTAGAAAGTTTCAGGACATTTTGATACTTTTTACAAATGCATGCCTATCTGTCTTCCATTACGCCTTAACGCCCAAAGGGGATACAGACGGTGTACTTAACATGCACTCCAGATTTGTAGGATGAAAGAATACACACTTGAAGAAATAAATGGCCTGCATGATGCTTCCACGCAGAGCTGAATCCGGCCCGCACACTAGACACTAGTACTGGTAAATGGCTTAGAGGATCTAAGCCTGTCCAGGAACCGCTGTGGTAGGCGGACTGTCCATGCTAATAAACCCTATTGGTTTCATTGGGCGACAGGGCTTGAGGTGTCATTTCATCTCAATGTAAGGTAAAAGTCCCAAAAATTGGAAGCAACGTCTCTAAAATGACCTTTACAGTGTTGACGGGGACGTTAAACCTCAAATCAAACAAACAAACAAATTGTTAATCCTGCAGTTACAGTTGGGGGTCTTTTAGCTACACATGGGGAGTGTGGGGGGGGGGGTTTACAATACTTGGGGCCTCCAGTTAATATCCCAATCTGAATACACACTTTAATGCATTCATCCCTGCAAATGGCAATGAATCATATGTTGGACATGGAAATTTTATTGCAGCTGCCAGGAATCTCATCCTGGATTTCAAGCATCAGAGGCAAGTGGACCAGTAACCACTGTGCTACAGTATGCTCACCATGATGGGTATTCACCATATTTGTATTATTTGCTGGCTTCCAGCTTGCACATTGTCAGTATTGGAAAAACAGGTAACCAGACCCCCCTGACCTTTGAAGGTCAGGGGGTCTGGTTACCTGTTTTTCCAACAGTGATAGGCTTAAACTAGGAATGCAGATAATGCAAAAAAGGTGAATATTGTTCGCAGTTTTTGAAAAAATCATGGAAGCCATGCAATGGAAGCCATGCAAGTTATTTGTGTGGGCATAACATAGTTTTACATGAGATTTACATGGAATGTGTAGCGGTAAATGTGAGCTCGTGCAACAGTAGCATGGAAAAGATTAACAGCTCGAGCGTGGAAGAGATTACCAGTCATTAAAAAATCAATATTACACAATGGCCTTTCAGATAAGCTTGAATACGAGCGATTCGTGGTATTTCGTTTTTTATGCACCACCATTTAAACAATGGCGGAGTATTATGTTATACTCTCCGAAGTTTTGAGTGTCCGTCCGTATGAATGCTAAGGCACTTCTAATGAATACCCACAAGATATGTTTTTGTGCAGAAATAAGAAAAATATAAGTACTTTTTGGATGAAAAAAGCACCTTATCTTGAGCTATGATGTACAGTAAAATTCCTAAATTAAGACCACCTTTTTGGACTGTTCAAAAGTGGTCTTAAAGACCACTTTTGAACAGTCCCAAAGGTGGTCCCTGACCAGAGGATGCTGTGGACAGAAAACGAAAAGAAAGATTAAGTGCACCCTTCTAAATAAGCTTTTATTTAAAATTAAAATTAGGCTTAATTTTAGGTGGTCTTAATAGCGGAATTTTACTGTATTTCAATATTTTTCAGCTTTTGTAGAGCGATTCTGTCGCTTGAGAGGAAACCTCTTCTTCTACTTTAAAGGCAAAGATGCGGTAAGTTGAGAAAGCTGAACTGTGGAAATCAAGCTTTTTTTTCCATATCTCCCCTGCAGGAACACAATGTTGAATCAACGTTGAAAGAATGTTTTCAACATTATACCCAAATGAAAATATATTGATTACCGTATTTGCCCTAATTACCGCACCGTGCGCTTAGTTTTTTCAAAATCGTGTCATAAAATCATGGTGAAAAATCTACCTAATTAGCGCACACTTGATAGGAAAACAACAGCCTCCAAGATGATGCATACTGATATTTAATGGGACGGAAAAAGATACTTAAGGATTGCCTTCACTGTTGGAAGAAATAATGGTAAGTTTTTATAGATTTACTATGAGAGCTTCAAGGGGAGATTACTGTAAAGTGTGCGCTTATGCATTTCCTTTTCAAAAATAGATTTGGTGTGCGCTTATAGGAGCATGTGCGGTAATTGGGGCGAATACGGTATATAAAAACGACCATATATGATCATTTGTTTTGTTTTTTTGGAATAAATAGAAGTGAAGGCAATGATCAGGAATTGGTACAATTAACCCACAGCTCCCATCAGTGACACCAAAGGGAAAGAAACGCAAACATGAAATATCTAGACCCTAATGGAAACCTCAATAGTGGAAAGCCAAAAGGACAGTCACCCTCTCACAAAATATCCGAAACAAAATAATATAAACGATACACACACTCAAAAAACAAACAATAACAAAAAACAATCCGCGGCAGAAGACTGGCCTTGGAAGGGTCAGTGAAACTCATTCCACTGGGGGCTTAAATCGATTTTACGCAGCTGCAATCCTCGCCCTTCCGTCGCGATGTACACAAATAATTTTAGATTAATAATTAGCTGTATATTTTGGATCCATCTTTCAACAATTTTACTGTATAGGTGCGAGTCAGCCCGTCCATGCTTATAAACCCTATTGGTTTCATTGGGCGGCAGGGCTTGAGAAGTCCTTTCATCTCAATGTCTGGTAAAAGTCCCACAAAATTGGAAGCAACATCTCCAAAATGACCTGTTCAGTGTTGACTGGGACGTTAAACCTCAAATCAAACAAACAAATATAAAGTATGCTGTTATAAAGAGGTTTATGTGCATTTTGGGGCTTTATGAGTCGAAAATATGATGTTTCAAGTGGAATGGGAACACCTGGCAGTTTTTTCCGCCATTTTTCAAAGGGAGACAACTTTCGGGACTCCCTATTTGCTTTTCTTTGTGCCCTGTCCCACTGAAAAAGGGGTCTACTCTTAAAGGAAAGAATTTGCTCCTCAGGAGCAAATTCTTTCCTTTAAGAGTTGACCCCTGTTGACATGGGAAACAAAACTACTTTTGCAGGAGTTGCCTCCCCTGAGGGTGTTCCCATTCCCATTTAAATGTGATATGTTGCTTATAACTTTCTTTATTCCCCTATTTTAGAAGTCTGAGCCAGCAGGTTTATTGGTGATGGAGCGTTGTGCGGTTGAGCTGGATCTAAATGAACAAAATAATTTCTCATTTATCATAGGTATGTAATAACTTTCCAGTGGGAGTGAAGGTACCGGCAAGGGAGGTAATTCTTTAAAAACAGTTTTGGTTGTTTGTTTGATTTGAGGTTTAACATCCCCGTCAACACTATTTAGGTCATTTTAGAGATGAAATGACATCTCAATCTGTGCCCCCAAATGAAACCAATAGGGTTTATATATGCAGGGACAGGCCGACACGCACCACTTTGCCTGGGCAGGCTTAGACCTTCTAAGCGGTTTACCAGTGCTTGTGTGCTGCCAGTTTCAGCTCTGTGTAGAAGCATCGTGCAGCCAAGTCTATTTCTCCAAGGCCCCATGGGCGGGGTCAACAATTTTGGGTTGATAGTCAGTCAACCCAAAGTCAGTTAGCAAAAGATGCTCTTCGGGCTGATGTTCACGGATTTGTAGGAACTCAAGAGGGCAGTTATTTACAGAAAATAGCCACACTAATCTTGTCATTATGATGTCAGAGTGCTGTGTACAAAAAAAGCTTATTATATAATATCCCCCCACTGGTGCGGATCCCGTTTGGTCTAGTCTATCGGTGTAGTCTATCTCCTGAAGCTATGGATGGATTTTGACCAAACTTGCATAGTTACATCACTAGGATGGAAGAAAAGTCATTAGGTTATGATGACCTTGACTTAATTTTCAAGGTCACAGGCCCCCGCTTTTTATAAGGCCTCTCCCACTGAAAGGGGGTCTACTCTTAAAAGGAAAGAATTTGCTCCTTAGGAGCAAATTCTTTCCTTTAAGAGTTGACTCCTATTGATCTGGGAGACAAAACTGCTTTTGCAGGAGTTGCCTCCCCTGAAGGTGTATCCTAAAGCAAACAAACAATTCACTAATAGTATAGCTCTTGCTTATGCAGTTAGACCTGGAAGAGTTGATATCACAGGGCCCAAGCTAGCCCAAAAAAATTGGGAGAAGTGACTTCTCCCTCCTGGGAAAATAGGGAGAAGTTTGCTGGGTCTAGGGAGAAGTGGGTGCTGCTTAACGCCGAACAACAACAATGTAATGAGTTCTCCTGTAAACCCCTATTTAGAGATTTGTTTGTTTGATTTGAGGTTTAACGCCCCCGTCAACACTGTAAAGGTCATTTTGGAGACGTTGCTTCCAATTTTGTGGGACTTTTACCCAACATCGAGATGAAATGACATCTCAAGTCCTGTCGCCCAATGAATCCCTATTTGGAGAGTGTATTTTATAGGGGTATCAATCAATTCCACTTTTGAGACCACCTGAAATGAAATGAAATTCTGCTTTTAAAAGCTTATTTGGTTGGCTGCAGTTATTCTTTCTGTTTTCTGCATACAGTGACCCCTGATCGGAGACCACTTTTGGGACTGTTAAAAAGTGGTCTTAAAGACCACTTTTGTACTGTCCAAAAGGTGGTCTTAATATAGTAATTTTACTGTATTTGGGCAAGCTGTAACTTTTGTTATATCCAACCATGTTATAATGAAAGGTGTTATAGAGTAAAGAGGTTTCTATGTAATAGATCAGTGCACTAAGTACCTGTTACAATTGTATTTGAAACAAGGGGGGAACAACCTCGCTAGATGAAAATCAGTTGTTATTTTTTATGAATTTGGATAATTACTGAGTAACTGAATATTTACCGGCAAGTAATAATTATTTTCACTTACAAAATAAAAAATTGCTTCCTACTTTTGTTGTTGTCCATAAAAACAATGAAAACGATTGGTGGATGCAAAAGTAATGTACAAACAAATCAATGGCAAATAAACCATCTATATTTAAAATTTATTAAATCCTAATGCAGTGTCAATGTTACAGGTCAGATAAATCTTATTATTGTATACAACAGTACTTGACAAAGTACGTCCGCACCCGGACTTTGGCACGAGCTAACGGAACAAATATACCTGTTTAAGTTACATAATCTTGTGTAATCTTAAATGGCTCTTAATGCAATAAAAACTTTGTGCAATCAACCGAGATAGCTTTATGACAGTACAAGACTACTAAGCGTGTTGCAAGTGGCTCGAGCTGCATGAGCTAACGGTTAGAATTAAATTACATAACAGTACCAAACTGCAACTGGGACGAAGTGCAGAATAAACAGTTAGCTTTGTTCAGTGTAATTACTGAGATTTCTGGCACTAGTGGATCGAAGGATTATCGTCACCTTGTCAGTTTACCGTTACTGTTCACAAGGAAGACACAAAAAAACGGGCGAAATTTCAGGGCGAAGTTTTTTTCGCTTTCATCGCCAAAGTCGGCGAAGTGAGCCCCAACAAGGCGACTTCTTCGCCCGAGTCGCCCTCTAGCTTGAGCCCTGTATCAGTGTCACAGATTTTAGTGTATCTCATTGTAGATAAACCCATTGTGTTAAGCTGGGATGTCCAAGTATTATGATAGATATCGTACATGAACAATAAGAAGCTCCTTTTATTATACATTTTTTAGCTCACCTGTCACATAGTGACAAGGTGAGCTTTTTTGATCACATTTTGTCCGTCGTGTGTGTGGTGCGCGCCGTGCGTGTGTGCATCCGTAAACAATTTCAAATAAGTATATCTCTAATACACCACGGCCAATCTTGATCAAATTTCATGAGAAGCATCATCAGGTAGGGGAAAAGGCTCCATAAGGTTTTTGGGCTGATCAGATTGGAATTCTGGTTGCCATGGAAACAAAAAGGTTCCATAGACTTATAATGGGGAAAACGACGTCTCCACTTTGTCTCGGTCATTTCTGATCCGATCTTCATCAAACTTGCAGATAACCAGGAGGGGCTTAAGTCTACGTCGAGTTCGAATTTGTGCTGCACGGGACAAACAACTTTGGAGTTACCTGCCCTTGAGCATAAATATAAGTGAAAAATGATGTCTCCAGCTTTTCTCAGCCGTTTATGATCTGATCTTTTTGTTACTTTTCATAAACAAGTACAAGCATAAAATCTCGGACAAGTTCGAATTTGGTTTTAATCTGACCAGCGGTTTTCCAGTTACATCCCCTTGAGCGTGAAAAATTTTCCCATAGACTTATAATGGGGAAAACGATGTCTCCACTTTTTCTCAGCCATTTCTGATCCGATCTTCATCAAACTTGCAGATAACCAGGAGGGGCTTACAGTCTAAGTCGAGTTCGAATTTGGGCTGCACGGGACAAACAGCTTTGGAGTTACCCACCCTTTAGCATAAATATAAGTGAAAAATGGTGTCTCAAGCTTTTCTCAGCCGTTTATGATCTGATCTTTTTGTAACTTTTCATAAACGAGGACAAGCATAAAATCTTGGACGAGTTCAAATTCGGTTTGAATCTGACCAGCTGTTTTCCAGTTACATCCCCTTGAGCGTGAAAAATTTTCCCATAGACTTACAATGGGGAAAACAACGTCTCCACTTTTTCTCAGCCATTTCTGATCCGATCTTCATCAAATTTGCAGATAACCAGGAGGGGCTTACAGTCTACGTCGCGTTCGAATTTGGGCTGCACGGGACAAACAGCTTTGGAGTTACCTGCCCTTGAGCATAAATATAAGTGAAAAATGGTGTCTCCAGCTTTTCTCAGCCGTTTACGATCTGATCTTTTTTAGCTCACCTGAGCTGAAGGCTCACAAGGTGAGCTTATAGTATAGGTAGGCGTCCGGCCTCCGTCCGTCTGTCGTCAACACCTTTGAATATCTAAGTGACTGGCTGGCCAATCCAAATCAAATTTTATGTGCAGCATCACTGGGTTGGGGGATTGACTGCATTAGGTTTTGGACCAGTTTTGATCAGAACTGTGGTTGCCATGGAAACAAAAAGGTTCAATAGACTTATAATGGGGGAAATGACGTCTCCACTTTTTCTCGGCCATTTCTGATCCGATGTTCATCAAACTTGCAGATAACCAGGAGGGGCTTACAGTCTACGTAGAGTTCGAATTTGGGCTGCACGGGACAAACAGTTTTGGAGTTACCTGCCCTTGAGCATAAATATTAGTGAAAAAATGGTGTCTCCAGCTTTTCTCAGCCGTTTATGATCTGATCTTTTTGTAACTTTTCATAAACGAGGGCAAGCATAAAATCTCTGACGAGTTTGAATTTGGTTTGAATCTGACCAGCGGTTTTCCAGTTACATCCCCTCGAGCGTGAAAAATTTTCCGATAGACTTATAATGGGGAAAACGATGTCTCCACTTTTTCTCAGCCATTTCTGATCCGATCTTCATCAAACTTGCAGATAACCAGGAGGGGCGTACAGTGTATGTTGAGTTTTGAATTTGGGCCACGAAGGTCAAATGACTTCTGAGTTAGCTGCCCTTGAGCATAAATATTAGCGAAAAATGGTGTATCCAGCTTTCCGCAACCGTTTTTGATCTGTTCTTTTTGTTACTTTTGGTAAACGAGGATAAGCGTAAAATCTCTAATGAGTTCGATTTTGGCTTGAATCCGACCATCGGATTTCCAGTTACATCCCTTGAGGGTGAAAAATTTTCCCATAAACTTACATTCGGAAAACGATGTCTCCAACTTTGCTTGGCTATTTCTAACCTGACCTTCATCAATCTTCCAGATAACCAGAAGGAGCTTACAGTCTATGTTTAGTTCGAATTTGGGCCGCATGAGACAAAAGGCTTTCGAATTGTCTGCCCTTGAGTATAAATATTAGTGAAAAATAGTGTCTCCACCTTTTCTCAGCCGTTTTTAATCTGATCTTTTTGAAACTTTCAGTAAATGAGAACAAGCATAAAACCTCAGATGAGTTTGAATTTGGCTTGAATCTGACTTTCGGTTTTGCAGGCTTTCGAATTGTCTGCCCTTGAGTATAAATATTAGTGAAAAATAGTGTCTCCACCTTTTCTCAGCCGTTTTTAATCTGATCTTTTTGAAACTTTCAGTAAATGAGAACAAGCATAAAACCTCAGATGAGTTTGAATTTGGCTTGAATCTGACTTTCGGTTTTGCAGTTACAGCCCTTAGAGCGGGAACAATTGTCCCATAGACTTACAATGGAAAAACGACGTCACCAACTTTTCTCTGCCATTTCTGATCTGATCTTCATCAGACTTGCAGATAACCAGGAGGGACATACAGTCTACATAGAGTTCGAATAATTTCAGCTGCATGAGACAAACAACTTTGGAGTTACCTGCCCTTGTTTATTGATTAGAGGTTTAACATCCCTGTCAGCACAGTGTAGGTCATTTTGGAGACGTTGCTTCTAGTTTGTGGGACTTTTGCCCAACACCGAGATGAAATTATATCTTAAGCCCTTTCCACCCAATGAAACCAATAGGTTCATTATGCATGGACGGTCCAACTGGCACCACTTTTCCTGGGCAGGCTTAGAACCTGTTTACCAGTACTCATGTGTGGTTGGTTCCAGTTCTGCATACGAGGACTGTTCAAATATGAATGCAACTAAGCACATAAAAATGATTCCGTGATAGATTTCGATGAAAAATTTATTTTGTCCCTTCAAAGTATTCCCCTTTAACAGATATACAAACTTTCAGTCTTCTGATCCAATCATTGAATGCATTTTGGTAGTCTTTTCCAGGTATACTGTGAAGGCACTGGAATATTGCAGAACCGAAGTGTTTGCGCTGTACACATTTTCGATCAGAAAGGTATTTTTTCAGCCGCGGGAACAAAAAAAGTCACACGGGGCAAGGTCAGGGGAATACGGGGGGTGAGGGAGTTCAACAACCTTTTCCTGCTTCAGATAGTCTTGCACAATGAATGCCTTGTGCAATGACGCATTGTCATGTAGCAATCTGACATTGGCCAAACCAGTTGCGAGTCTTCGTTCTTTGAAATATTTCTTCAATTTTCGAAGAACTTTATTCTTGTAAAACTTCACATTTACAGATTTGCCTTTAGGCACAGCAACCTGAATAGCAGGGCCCTGATTTGAAAAGAATATGGCATACATTACCTTCTTGACTCTCATGGTCCGCTTTGCAATGCATGGTCTTTTGCAATACTTTGTTGCCCATATTTTGTTCTGAATCTTTCGTTTTGGCGCAAAAAAGTGAACCCATGTGAACCCATGTCATCTGTGACGACATTAGCGAAAGACCGTGCATTGTAATTTGGAAACTTTTTAAGCAGCTTCTTGGCACACTGAACGCGTGTCTTTTTCCGCTCATCTGTCAACAGATGGGGAATCCATCTAGCACAGATCTTTCTCATTTTCAAATCCCATTTCACAATTGTATGAGCTGCTCCTAATGAGATGCCAACCATACTAGCTATTTGCCTAGTGGTGTATCGTGCATCGGTAGCAACTATTTCTTTCACTCTAGCAACCATCTTGGCAGATGTTGCTCTTTTCGGCCGACGATCATGTGGTGCATCTTCTGTTGAGCCTAGCCCACAGCTGAATTTCTTACACCAACGAAAAACTGTCGGAAAAGACATTTCATTTTGCCCATAAACCGAACATATTTCATCAAAAATGTCTTTGCACTGTATACCAAGAATACAACGATTCTTAATATAGGAGCGTATTTCAACGGCGTACTCTGACCTTCTTCCAACCATGTTTTGTATTAGTATACAAGAGTAGACAGTGTTTATCGAACAATATATATGGCTAAAGTCAACAGATTTTAACAGGTTTGGTATCAATGTATAGGTAAAATGTTTTTCTATGCTGTGATATTTATTTCCAGGTGATTTTTGTATTAGTGTATGAGAAAACGTTCTACTTGCATTCATATTTGAACAGTCCTCGTAGAAGCACCATTTAGCCCAGTCTATTTCTTGAAGCCCCGATGGGCATTCTTAAAACATCATTAATGATTTTCTGGTACACAGGTGAGCGATATAGGGCCATTTGGCCCTCTTGTTTTTATTAGCTCAACTGTCACGTAGTGACAAGGTGAGCTTTTGGGATCACTTTTTGTCCGTTGTGCGTGCGTCCGTCCTTGCATCCGTGCATAAACTTTGTCTTCAAACGACATCTCCTAAACCAGTGAATGGATTTTGATATGTTCCTAGGATGACTCTCTTTCAAAATTGCCTAAATCATTCCACTCTGTTAAACAAAATGGCCATCAGAGCTAAAAATAGAAAAACGTTTAAATGACATCTCCTCCTAGGCAAATGGCCCGATTTGAAAATAATTTCTCAGGAATGTTCCTTGAGTGACCCTCTTTCAAAATTGCCTAAATCGTTCCACTCCGTTAAACAAAATGGCCGCCAGAGCTAAAAATAGATAAACCTTTAAATGACATCTCCTCCTAGGCAAATGGTCCGGTTTGAAAATAATGTCAAAGGAATGTTCCTTGAGTGACCATCTTTCAAAATTGCCTAAATCATTCTGCTCCATTAAACAAAAAGGCCGCCAGAGCTAAAAATAGAAAAACCTTTAAATGTCATCTCCTCCTGGGCAAATGGCCCAATTTGAAATCAATTTCACAGGAATGTTCCTGGAGTGACCCTCTTTAAGAATTGCCTAAATCATTCCGCTTCGTTAAACAAAATGGCTGCCAGAGCTAAAAATAGAAATACCTTTAAATGACATTTCCTCCTATGCAAATGGCTCGATTTGAAAATAATTTCACAGGAATGTTCCTTGAGTGACCCTCTTTCAAAATTACCTAAATCGTTCCGCTCCATAAAACAAAATGGCCGCCAGAGCTAAAAATAGAAAAACCTTTATATGACATCTCCTCCTAAGCAAATGGACCGATTTGAAAATAATTTCACAGGAATGTTCCTTGAGTGACCCTCTTTCAAAATTGCCTAAATCGTTCTGTTCTGTTAAACAAACTGGCCGCCAGAGCTAAAAATAGAAAAACCTTTAAATGACATCTCCTCCTAGGCAAATGGCCCGATTTGAAAATAATTTCACAGATATGTTCCTAGAGTGACCCTCTTTCAAAATTGCCTAAATCGTTCCACTCCGTTAAACAAAATGGCTGCCAGAGCTAAAAATAGAAAAACCTTTCAATGACATCTCCTCCTATGCAAATGGCCCGATTTGAAAATAATTTCACAGGAAAGTTCCTTGAGTGACCCTCTTTCAAAATTGCCTAAATCGTTCCGCTCTGTTAAACAAAATGGCCACCAGAGCTAAAAATAGAAAAACCTTTCAATGACATCTCCTCCTAGGCAAATGGCCTGATTTGAAAATAATTTTACAGGAATGTTCCTTGAGTGACCCTCTTTAGAAATTGCCATAACCATTCTGCTCTGTTAAACAAAATGGCCCCCAGAGCTAAAAATAGAAAAACCTTTCAATGACATCTCCAAGGCAAATGACCCTCTTTGAAAATAATTTCACAGGAATGTTCCTTGAGTGACCCTCTTTCAAAGTTGTTTAAATCGTTCCACTCAGTTAAATAAAATGGCCGCCAGAGCTAAAAATAGAAAAACCTTTAAATGACATCTCCTCCTAGGCAAATGGCCCAATTTGAAAATAATATCACAGGAATGTTCCTTGAGTGACCCTCTTTTAAAATTGCCTTAATCGTTCCGCTCCATTAAACAAAATGGCCAACAGAGCTAAAAATAGAAAAACCTTTAAATGACATCTCCTCCTAGGCAAATGGCCTGATTTGAAAATAATTTCACAGGAATGTTCCTTGAGTGACCCTCTTTCAAACTTGCCTAAACAGTTCTGCTTAGTTAAACAAAATGGCCACCAGAGCTAAAAATAGAAAAACCTTTAAATGACATCTCCTAGGCCAATTGTCCTATTTGAAAAGAATTTCACAGAAATGTTCCATGAGTGACCCTCTTTCAAAATTGCCTAAATCGTTCCGCTCCGTTAAACAAAATGGCCACCAGAGCTCAAAATAGAAAAACCTTTAATGACATTTCCTCCTAGGCAAATGGCCCAATTTGAAAATAATTTCCCAGGAATGTTCCTTGAGTGACCCTCTTTCAAAATTGCCTAAACTGTTCCGCTCTGTTAAACAAAATAGAAAAAACCTTCAAATTCCACTACAATGAAAAATGTATTCTCATCAAACGTATAAAATGAGATGTTCTTGATCATTCTTTCTTTCTTTCCTTCAATATTTGTTTTTTTTATATTCATATCACATGTTTACGCTGCATTCCATTCATAGAAGATGTAACTTATTGTCTTTGTCTTCCAGGAGATGACTTAAAATAAGCACTTATGCTTACTGTCAAATCCTGTGACATATATGTCTAATATTGTGTATTGTATATGTTTACTGTAAAGTCAAATAAATACAGTTTTAACCAATGAAAAATAGCCTCCAAAGATAAAAGTCTTTGGTCCACATCTCCTTAAAGCAGTGAATCCTTCATTTCCATAAGCTTTGAACCATCTTGGATTCAGGTGAGCGATTCAGGGCCATCATGGCCCTCTTGTTTTAGAAATGGTCATTTTTGTCAAGCATGGCGCGATATAGGAGTCCAATGTTCTGTCCATTTGTTCATCCCTTCGTTCGTCAACCGTCAGCATTTACAACCACCCTAGCATTAACCCAAATGGCCAAGTTTATAGAGGCATGACATAGCCTTCAGGGAATTCTTGGTTTTGTTAATCTTTACAATTTTATTTGGATATAATTAACATGGTTTCTGCTTAGGAGCCCAACTGTACTGTTAAAAAGAGGTTGTGGTACCCCAACCATAGTGTAATACAGAGATGGTGATATCCTAACAAGTGATATAAAGAGGTTTAAGTACCCCAACATTAGTGTTATAAAGAGATGGTGGTACCTCAGTAATAGTGGTATAAAAAGTTGTCTTACCTCAATCATAGTGTTATACAGAGGTAGTGGTATCCCAACAAGTGATATAAAGAAGTTTTAGTACCAAACAGTAATGTTATCAAGAGGTTGTAATATCTCAACAACAGTGTTACAATACATGCATAACGAAAAAATACCACAATTTCTCAATTAATTAAAAATGATAATTACCCGTGGCCTTGGAAGATTTATTTCCTCAAAGGAAATATTTCCCTGTAGCCAGTCATACTTTTCCAAAACAGTTGTTATATTTAGACACGGGAAAGTTTTATTTACGTTGTTCTTGATGTCACATCAACAGTGCCTCAGAAAAAATCAACAACGTTCAGAATGTATGATGTTAAGACTTGGACGCAGCGTTGAAAAAAGATTACATGGAAATAACCATTGAATGAGGCTTAAGTTTGGTTACTGTACTCTCGCATTCTAAATTGTTTTATCACTATGATAATTTTAGTTCTTCTATTTACATTCAGTACAATAGAAAGCGCTTTCAAGATGGCGTCTATAGGGTCTGTTTCAGTCGGCATATGTGTCACTGCGCCCACTACAATTTGCATGAACTGTATCTTAACCCTTTTTGTACCAAATGGAATCTTCCTATTTATATAGAGTAGGAGTTCATTTCAAAATTTAGGGGTGTCAGGTTGTGTTTTCTTCAAAATTGATTAGGAAAATGGCTGACCTTTTTGCAAACAGTGAAGGCCCTGATCAGACGCCGCTGATCTGGGCCTGCACTGTTTGCCAAGGTACCCGTTTAGGGGTTTCCAGTCTGAAATGGGTTAAGAATGAACTATACTATAAATTAGATACAAAATGATCCATCAGCTCTATCAAAATGCATGTAATATACCGTTTATCGACTCAGCCCATTTTAAACCTCTGGAGGTTTTACATCCGATAAAGAAACTCATGCACAATCGTACTCATTCTTTTATCAGATATTCAACCTCCTTCAGATTATGAATCCCAAATTTAAGGGGAATGGGAACATTTAACACATTTTTCTGCCATTTTTCAAAGGGAGACAACTTTTAGGGCTTCCTTTTCACTCTTCTATAAGCTCAGTCCCACTGAAAAAGGGGTCTACTCTTAAAGGAAAGAATTTACTCCTCGGGAGCAAATTCTTTCCTTTAAGAGTTGACCCCTATTGACAAGGGAGACAAAAGTACTTTTACAGGAGTTGCCTCCCCTGAAGGTGTTACCATTCCCCTTAATATGGACTGAGTAATAAACTATGTGTAGAACCCCATAGGTTGTGTTATACAAAGGTGGTGGTTCTCTGACAATAATATTATAGAGAGTTAGTGGTGTTTTTATAGGGAAAATAAGCCCATAACCAGTGCTTCAGCTGAAGTGCACGACCCGCCGGATGCTTTTAGCTTTATGAGTGTTACCATATATGGGTATGGCGGCCATTTTGGTCATGTGACCTGGACCTAAAACGGTCCCCCCAATAAATGCGCCTTATCGTAAGAGCAAAATTATCTCTTATACTTTAGTACTGTATTCTGAATCGTTTGCAGGATAAAATGCATTCTCACATTTTCCAATACAAAAGCATATGTGTCAAAGTTTGACCTAGGCACAAAGAAGGTCAAGGTCAACCCAGGGTCACCATTTTAGCAATGTATGATGGGCCTACGTCCAAGATTCCATTTATCAAGTTTCGTGAAAATCTGCCCAGTGGTTATGGAGAAGACTATTTTTGAAGGGTTTTACCATATATGGCTTGTCGGCCATTTTGGTCATGTGAGCTGGACCCCATGAGCAAATTTGGTTTCCCCCATCCCATAGAGGCTCCATATGAAATTTGACTTCAATCGGCCCAACGATTTCCGAGGAGAAGAAGTTCGAAAATTTTCACATTTTTCACCTCTGCGAGGCTATACTAAATGGAATGTAAAATATCGCAAGTTCATTGGTTAGATCTCATTGATATCTATCAGTATGCCAAAAAATGTTTAAATATTCCAAGCGGTTAAGTCACTATCACCAATTTTCAAAAAAGGGTTACGGACGGACAGACAGACCATAAATGGCTGGGTGGCCATTTTGGTCATGTGAGCTGGACCCCATGAGCAAATTTTGGTTAGCCCCATCCCAAAGAGGCTCCATATGAAATTTGACTTCAAGCGGCCCAACGGTTTCCGAGGAGAAGCAGTTCGAAAATTTTCACATTTTTCGCCTCGGCGATGCTATACTAAATGGAATGTAATATTTCGCAAGTTCATTGGTTAGATCTCATTGATATCTATCAGTATGCCAAAAATTGTTTAAATATTCCAAGCGTTTAAGTCACTATCACCAATTTTCACAAACGGGTTACGGATTTTTCGCCTCGGCGAGGCTATACTAAATGGAATGTAATATTTCGCAAGTTCATTGGTTAGATCTCATTGATATCTATCAGTATGCTAAAAATTGTTTAAATATTCCAAGCGGTTAAGTCACTATCACCAATTTTCACAAACAGGTTACGGACGGACAGACAGACAAACCATATATGGCTTGGCGGCCATTTTGGTCATGTGACCTGGACCCCATGAGCAAATTTTGGTTTCCCCCATCCCATAGAAGCTCCATATGAAATTTGACCTGGAAAAGCAGTTTGAAAATTTTCTCATTTTTCACCTCGGCGAGGCTATACTAAATTGAATGTAATATTTCCCAAGTTCATTTGTTAGATCTCATTGATATCTATCAGTATGCCAAAAATTGTTTAAATATTCCAAGCCGTTAAGTCACTATCACCAATTTTCACAAACGGGTTACGGATTTTTCACCTCGGCGAGGCTATACTAAATGGAAAGTTCATTGGTTAGATCTCATTGATATCTATCAGTATGCCAAAAATTGTTTAAACCAGTGCTTCAGCTGAAGTGCACGACCCGCCGGATGCTTTTAGCTTTATGAGTGTTACCATATATGGGTATGGCGGCCATTTTGGTCATGTGACCTGGACATAAAACGGTTCCCCCAATAAATGCGCCTTATTGTAAGGAGCAAAAATATATCTTATACTTTAGTACTGTATTCTGAATCGTTTGCAGGATAAAATCCAACACAAAAGCATATGTGTCAAAGTTTGACCTAGGCACAAAGAAGGTCAAGGTCAACCCAGGGTCACCATTTTAGCAATTTATGATGGGCCTACGTTCCAGATGCTATTTATCAAGTTTCGTGGAAATCTGCACAGTGGTTCTGGAGAAGACTATTATTGAAGGGTTTTTACCAAATATTGCTTGGCGGCCATTTTGGTCATGTGACCTGGACCCCATGAGGAAATTTTGGTTTCCCCCATCCTGTAGAGGCTCCATATGAAATTTGACTTCAATCGGCCCAACGATTTCCGAGGAGAAGCAGTTCGAAAATTTTCATATTTTTCGCCTCGGCGAGGCTGTACTAAATGGAATGTAATATTTCGCAAGTTCATTGATAAGATCTCATTGATATTTATCAGTATGCCAAAAATTGTTTAAATATTCCAAGCGGTTAAGTCACTATCACCAATTTTCACAAACGGGTTACGGACGGACAGATAGACAGACCATATATGGCTTGGCGGCCATTTTGGTCATGTGTCCTGGACCCCATGAGCAATTTTTGGTTTCCCCCATCCCATAGAGGCTCCATATGAAATTTGATTTCAATCGGCCCAACGGTTTCCGAGGAGAAGCAGTTCGAAAATTTTCACATTTTTCGCCTCGGCGAAGCTATACTAAATGGAATGTAATATTTCGTAAGTTCATTGGTTAGATCTCATTGATATCTATCAGTATGCCAAAAATTGTTTAAATATTCCAAGCGGTTAAGTCACTATCACCAATTTTCACAAACGGGTTACGGACGGACAGACAGACAAACCATATATGGCTTGGCGGCCATTTTGGTCATGTGACCTTGACCCCATGAGCAAATTTTGGTTTCCCCCATCCCATAGAGGCTCCATATGAAATTTGACTTCAATCGGCCCAAAGGTTTCCGAGAAGAAGCAGTTCAAAAATGTTCGAAAATTTTCACATTTTTCGCCTCGGCGAGGCTATACTAAATGGAATGTAATATTTCGTAAGTTCATTGGTTAGATCTCATTGATATCTATCAGTATGCCAAAAATTGTTTAAATATTCCAAGCGGTAAAGTCACTATCACCAATTTTCACAAACGGGTTACGGCGGACCCAAAGAAGGTCAAGGTCAACCCAGGATCACCATTTTAGCAATTTATGATAGGCCAACATCCCAGATGCTATTTATCAAGTT
Organism: Lucinisca nassula; assembly: GCA_963580285.1. Lineage (NCBI taxonomy): Eukaryota > Metazoa > Mollusca > Bivalvia > Lucinida > Lucinidae > Lucinisca > Lucinisca nassula. The sequence continues at coordinate 45,057,386 of OY757015.1, read as the reverse complement.
TCGTGGAAATCTGCTCAGTGGTTCTGGAGAATACTATTTTTGAAGGGTTTTTACCATATATGGCTTGGCGGCCATTTTGGTCATGTGACCTGGACCCCATGAGCAAATTTTGGTTTCCCTATCCCATAGAGGCTCCATATGAAATTTGACTTCAATCGGCCCAACGGTTTCCGAGGAGAAGCAGTTCGAAAATTTTCACATTTTTCGCCTCGGCGAGGCTATACTAAATGGAATGTAATATTTCGCAAGTTCATTGGTTAGATCTCATTGATATCTATCAGTATGCCAAAAATTGTTTAAATATTCCAAGCGGTTAAGTCACTATCACCAATTTTCACTTACGGGTTACGGACGGACAGACAGACAAACCATTTATGGCTTGGCGGCCATTTTGGTCATGTGACCTTGACCCCATGAGCAAATTTTGGTTTCCCCCATCCCATAGAGGCTCCATATGAAATTTGACTTCAATCGGCCCAACGGTTTCCGAGGAGAAGCAGTTCAAAAATGTTCGAAAATTTTCACATTTTTCGCCTCGGCGAGGCTATACTAAATGGAATGTAATATTTCGTAAGTTCATTGGTTAGATCTCATTGATATCTATCAGTATGCCAAAAATTGTTTAAATATTCCAAGCGGTTAAGTCACTATCACCAATTTTCACAAACGGGTTACGGACGGACAGACAGAATGACAGACTGACAGAATGACAGAATGACACAGTGATTTTAGGGCACTCTTAGAAAAAACCAACTTCAGTTGGTTGCTTTTTCTGCGGGTCGTGCAATATTCCAAGCGGTTAAGTCACTATCACCAATTTTCACAAACGGGTTACGGACGGACAGACAGACAGACCATATATGGCTTGGCGGCCATTTTGGTCACTTGACCTGGACCCCATGAGCAAATTTTGGTGTCCCCCATCCCATAGAGGCTCCATATGAAATTTGACTTCGATCGGCCCAACGGTTTCCGAGGAGAAGCAGTTCGAAAATTTTCACATTTTTCGCCACGGCGAGGCTATACTAAATGGAATGTAATATTTCGCAAGTTCATTGGTTAGATCTCATTGATATCTATCAGTATGCCAAAAATTGTTTAAATATTCCAAGCGTTTAAGTCACTATCACCAATTTTCACAAACGGGTTACGGACGGACAGACAGACTGACAGAATGACTGAATGACAGAATGACACGGTGATTTTAGGGCACCCTCAGAAAATCAACCGACTTCAGTCGATCGCTTTTTCTGCGGGTCGTGCAATTATGTTTTGCTGAATCCTGAAGTCTTTAACAATCTTGGTAGATGGTCACTAAAGGAAGATTTCGGCCAAAACATATTGAAATCAGTCCAGTGAATTTTTTCCAAAGTTTTCTATATAGATACAAATTTAGCATATAGAAAAAAAACCCTGCTAACTGGCAGAAATGTTTTTAGATGAATCATGACAGCTAGAACAATGTTGGTACAGGGTCCTCACAGAAATATTTTGCCACATTATTTTACAATTGTCTGATGGTTTCTGACAATAAGACATCTAAAGCTTTCTGTATAGATAGAAAGGGGAAAAATACCCACCTAGGTGTCGGCCATATTTTTCAGTGTATGAGGGAGATGAGCAGACATACACATTCTCTGCCGCGACTGAGGAAGAGAGAGATTCCTGGATCCAGGTTTTACATGTTGCCAGTTTTGAGTGTCTCAAGATGCAGCTACAGAGTCTCCGAGAGCAGGTCCAGGCCAAAACTGGCCAGGATCCACTTGTACAGGTGTTGCCAACAGAAACTGGGATGGATTATGAAACTGGATCAGGTACTGTTTACAGTAAAATTCCTATATTAAGACCACCTTTGGGACTGTTCAAAAGTGGTCTTTAAGACCAATTTTGAACAGTCCCAAAGTGGGTCTTTGAGCAGAGGACACTGTATTCAGAAAACACAAAGAAAGAATAACTGCAACCTACTAAATAATCTTATTGTAGCAGAATTAGTCTTAATTTCAGGTGGTCTAAATAGCGGAATTTTACTGTTTTTACTTATACTCCCATGAACTTCCACTCATGTTTATGAATTATATCGCTAATAATTTTCAAGCTTTTTCTAGAAATAGAAAGCACCTTTTATGCTGGCCTCTGTAGCTCAACCGGATGCACGTCTGATGTGTGATCAAGAGGACAGAGGACTCTCATTATTACGACAGTATTTATGCCCCCGAGAATCTTTGATTCTAGAGGGAGCATATAGTATTTGCCCTGTCTGTCTGTTTGTTTGTCTGTCCGTCACAAACACTTTAACCTTGATCATAATTTCAAAACTATTTGACCTAGCCCCATGAAACTTCACACTTATTCACCATCACAAGGGCTACATTCTGACCAAGGGCCATAACTCTGTTGTCATTTTTGGCTGAATTATCTCCCCTTGAAATCTGTCTGTTTGTTTGTCTGTCCGTCACAAAAACTTAAACTTCAAAAGTATTTGACCTAGCCCCATGAAACTTCACACAAGTAGTCACCATCACGAGGGCTACATTCTGACCACAGGCCATAACTTTGTTATCATTTTTGGCTGAATTATCTCCCCTTGAATTTTTTTTTTAAAACTTTAACATTGGCCATAACTTTCGATTGATAAGTGATATGGCTTTCATATTTCACATGTGCATTCCTTGTCACAAGACCTTTCTAGTGGTACCATAATTTTTGACCTTTTGACCTTGACCTTGATGTTTGACCTACTTTTAAAAAACTTTAACATAGTCCATAACTTTCGATTGGTAAGTGATAGGGCTTTCATATTTCACATGTGCATTCTTTTTCACAAGACCTTTTCAGTGGTACCATAATTTTTGATCTTATGACATTGACCTTGACGTTTGACCTACTTTTTAAAAACTTTAACATTCGCCACAACTTTCGATTGGTAAGTGATAGGGCTTTCATATTTCACATGTGCATTCTTTTTCACAAGACCTTTTCAGTGGTACCATAATTTTTGATCTTATGACATTGACCTTGACGTTTGACCTACTTTTTAAAAACTTTAACATTCGCCACAACTTTCGATTGGTAAGTGATAGGGCTTTCATATTTCACATGTGCATTCTTTTTCACAAGACATTTTCAGTGGTACCATAATTTTTGATCTTATGACATTGACCTTGACGTTTGACCTACTTTTTAAAAACTTTAACATTCGCCACAACTTTCGATTGGTAAGTGATAGGGCTTTCATATTTCACATGTGCATTCTTTTTCACAAGACATTTTCAGTGGTACCATAATTTTTGATCTTATGACATTGACCTTGACGTTTGACCTACTTTTTAAAAACTTTAACATTCGCCACAACTTTCGTTTGGTAAGTGATAGGGCTTTCATATTTCACATGTGCTTTCTTTTTCACAAAACATTTTCAGTGGTACCATAATTTTTGATCTTATGACATTGACCTTGACGTTTGACCTACTTTTTAAAAACTTTAACATTCGCCACAACTTTCGATTGGTAAGTGATAGGGCTTTCATATTTCACATGTGCATTCTTTTTCACAAGACATTTTCAGTGGTACCATAATTTTGATCTTCTGACATGACCTACTTTTTAAAAACTTTAACATTCGCCATAACTTTCGATTGGTAATTGATTGGGCTTTCATATTTCACATGTGCATTCTATGTCCCAAGACCTTTCCAATGATCCCATAATTTTTGACTTTGTGACCTTGACCTCCTTTTTTAAGATTGCATAGTGATACTACTTTCATATTTAACATGCACTGTCCGGGGGCATCAGTGTTTCACAAACACATCTTGTTATTCCCTATTTTTGCGGCATTATAAAGAATTTGTCGTTATAAAGAGTCCCAGTTAAGGGTATGATAGGTTATGAAAGGCCTTTTCCCCATTATTACTCAAAGAAACAAGTGTTATAGACATTTGTTAGAATCACCTCGGTGAGGCGATTCTAACATATATCTATAACATTTGATTCTCGGAGTATTAGATTGCAAGACCCTTTTATGACTATGGACTCTATTTGTGCATTTCCAACCCGAGGGAAGCCCACTCTGCTCGGAACTGAGGCTAAGCCTTTAGCTGAGTGGTCATTCTATTCAAATTGCCGCTTTAAAGAATTTTGTCGTTATAAAGAATGTCGGTATAAAGAGGGTTGACTGTATAACATAAATAGTGTTGACTGGGTCATTACACCCCATACAAACACGCTAGCAAACAAATCACCTTTAACATATCTGGAGATAAATGGGCAATCACTCATCGACAATAAAGAACACACACCCCTGCCCATCGGGGTTTGGAGAAATATATTGGGCTGCATGGTGCTTCCGCGCAGAGCTGAAATGGACAAAATTTGAGTACTGTTAAACAGCTTATGTTTTAGCCTGCCCAGGAAAAGTAATGCAAGTCGGACCTCTCCTAAAACTCTGGTGATTTCTATCAGTGGTAAAGCATGAGATGTTGTTTGTAAAAGTCCCAGAAAATTGGAGGCCTCATCTCCAAAATGACTTTAATAGTGTTGACACAGACATAAAACCGCAACTCAAACAAAACAGTAAAGAACACCCAAAATCTAAGTGATTTGTAGTTACAGTCAAACCTGTCTTAGTGGCCACCTCTATTAAGCAAGCAACCTGTCTTAAGCAAGCAGGTTACTGAATTCAGTTCCCAAAAAAGGAAACTGCATTAAAATGCACTTGTGTTAAGCAAGCATCTGCCTTAAGCAAGCATGTTTTGAATATCCCAGAGGTGCTTGCTTAATACAGGTTGGAATGTAATATGCTTTTCATTTCAATTAGGGGATAACTGTATTCAATACTGTCATTTGGCGGTTTTACTGTCAGAAATTTCGTTTTATAAAGATGTGACAGCAGAGCCTTAAAACGAAATTTGTGACAGTAAAACACTTGTTCGGTTGATTTCTTAAAAAAGGCGCTTTATTGCTCCAAGCCTTTGAAACTCTTTGCTGGATCATGAAACAAATTTGTTTATTTAAGGTGAATCACCGCAAGTTCTCAAGGTGTCCGAATTTTGTCAAGTTAACAAGTCCATGTAATGAACACCCCACTAAACCCTACATTATATAGAGAAAAGCAGGGTTTACAGGGGTATTCATTATTTTCCTTAAATTTGCCTAAATATAAAGATTATGGATAGTCTTTAAAACTGCCTCATTGAGGCCGTTCTAATGAGCACCTACAATACATGTATATATTTGGACCAGAAATAAGAAAACTATTAAACATTTTCATCTGTCTAGAGACAAGAAGGACACCATTTTAGTGGTTATCGTTATTTTTACGGTGTATAAGCCTTCCAGTGAAGTATTGTTAGGTAAACAGACCATGTTCTAATGAGCACTTTTAGTCTATGCTTAATGCAGAAATAGGAAAAATGTAATAACTTATAAACAGAAAAAATGTTAGTTTACGGAGTTGTTAGAGGAATGAATTTCTTTTTTTGTGTAATTTATCGATGTGTAAACTCCGGAGATTCACTCACAAACTTAGCTTTATTGATATGTAAACTCCGGAGATTCACTCACAAACTTAGCATATAGCTAAGTTTCTGAGTGATTTGCCAGAGTTTACACATCGATAAAATCCACAAAAATGATAATTCATTACTTATAATTCAAACTTTGTCATCGAACTGTTAAAAAAGTCACCAAAATGGTTAATATTTCGAATGAACTTACAGACGGCCGGCGGAATGATTATTCAATTTTGAAAGAAACCTAGGCGAAAAAATGTCAAGTCATTAAATACTGTTTATCATATGACGTCACGGCTGAGAGTGTAATAACGTCATGTAATATTTTCGATAATCCACTAGTTGATTAAATATGCAAATTAGCTAGATACGTCCCGTAATGTTACATGTAGGACGTCCTTAACGAAGTCACATTTACTTTGTACTAACGGTGGAATATTGACATTCTTGTAAACAAATCGTGAATAAAATGCATTTTAAATGTCATATGATAAATAGAATCTTGCATTCGTGCTCATGTATTATTGAATTTATTAACCTGGTAGAGGAAAAGGAATAAAATGCTCAGCAAAGCCTTGCATTTTATCCCTTTTCCTCGGCGAGTTTAATAAATTCAGTAATACATGAGCACTCATGTAAGATCCTCTGTTTATTTGTCTTCTAACATTCACGTTTTCAATAGTTTCAAACTTTTAACCGAACAATGTTGGCATCACTTACTGACTTTACCCATGGGTTTTCAAGATGCTCTTTGATGTAATACTATAAGAATCTTATATGGGTTTGTGGGGTGGATGGAAAAATCCGTCCCAAGGGTCACTGTCCGGCATCACGAGGCTTGCCGAGTGATGCCGGACAGTGATCCTGAGGGACGGATTTTTCTATCCAGCCCTCACACCCATATAGGATTCTTTTTCTTGCATACCTTTTATTTCTAAGCGCAGATTTTTAATGCTGCAGTCACTTCGGTTACCGACGTCCGCCATTTTGTGATGACACAACAGGAATGTTTAGTGATGTCACTTTGGTTACCGACGTCCGCCATTTTGTGATGATACAACAGGAATGTTTAGTGACCTCACGCATGACGCCGCCGCGCATGAGGTTGTAATCAACCAGTGCATTCATCAAACACGCAATTATATTCGATTTGGGGTCGGAACACCAGGATTAGAACATAAATTTCTATACCAGGGTAAAATCACGGATTTCCTTGTCTGGTGTGCAAGAATACCTGTCCGCCCCCGCCCATAGAGCCTTGAAGAAATATATGGGCTGCACGATGCTTCCACGCACAGCTGAATCCGGCCCGCACACTAGTACTGGTAAACCGCTTAGAGGATCTAAGCCTGCCCAGGAACCGCGGTGCGAGGCGGACCGTCCATGCTAATTAACCCTGTTGGTTTCATTGGGCAAAAGGGCTTGAGATGTCATTTCATCTCAGTGTCGGGTAAAAGTCCCACAAAATTGGAAGCAACGTCTCCAAATTGACCTTTATAGTGTTGACAGGGACATTAAACCTCAAATCAAACAAAGAAAGAAAGAATACCTGTGTCTGTGTGAACTAGTTCTGAGATTCTTGCTCATGGAATTCATTGAAGTATAAAACTTTTATTCAACCAATCAAATCACTCGAAATGTTCATAACTATGGAGAATTGGAATTAAAAAAGAATGCCATATGTCAAAGGCACATGTTTTCCTAATGTAAAATTGTTGTGACACGACATTTTGTTTATTTAATTGTTTATTGTTTTAGCCCAGTCCACAGAAGATCCAGCTATGGAGATGAGTCTTTGTGAGTTATCTCTCTTTAACATTTCATGCATTGATCACACCAGATGGCATTTTCAAAGCTGCAAACACGTCCATCTTGTTTTACTATTAAATACTGTAATGATCCTAAGTACTGGGAGAGACAGGTCTTAGCAAACATTGCAGAACCAGATCGGACTGCTCCTTCAGGAGCAGTCTGATCAGGGTCTACACTGTTTGCTATTCCGTCTGCACCTTTTGGACTACTTGCTGGATCGTGAAACAAATTTAAACTTTTAGGAGAATAACAGGAAGTTCCCAAGGTGTCATAATTCTTAGGATTTTAACGGTAGTCTGAAAAGATAGGAATAAGTTAATAAAATTACGGAGAAGGAATGCAGCTTGGGCCCGGTGTTCAAAATAGAGGATCTTACACTCATGGTCATTTCATATGAAATTTATGAAGGCTCGTTTCATAAATTTCATATGAAATGACCATGAGTGTAAGATTCTCTTTATCATATGACTACTTTAAATTGGATTTTATCGCCTTTTATTAATTTGACAATTTTTCTGAGAAAAATGCATTGTTGACATGGGCGTCGTCATGACGCTACTTAATCCCGCCAAAGTGTTATTACACGTGTGGTCATACGATTTTTATTACAAGACGTTATCCGGTGTTTATCAACGACGTCATATGATAAACTAATGTCAGCATTCGTTAACATATTGATAAGATTATGTTTTAAATATTAAATAAGGCATATACGCCACCATTTTTGCTGAAAAAATGTGAGTAGCTTTTGCAGTTTTTCAGCAAAAATGCTACAGTATTAAATTTGTTCTTGCTTGAGTAGTTAACTCTTTGGCCACTAACGAGCTTGTTAAGCTAACATTGCTTTGAAGATTACTACAAACAAAATTTTCCCAACTCCAGTAAACTGGCCACTAAAGAGCTTGTTAACCAATTTTGTACTGGAAACCCCAAAACGGGCAATTGCCAAACAGTGCAGGCCCAGATCAGATGCCACAGAATGCAGTGTATGATCAGGGCCTACACTGTTTGCAAAAAGTTCAGCCATTTTCCAATCAAATTTTGAAGAAAACACAACCTGTTACCCCTATATTTCGGAATGGACTCCTGCCATATATAAGGAGGAAGATTCCATTTAGTACAAAAAGGGTTAAGCAATTAAAGCTTTGAACAATGCGACTCTGACAAGTTTTCTGCCATTTACTACAAACGAAATAACTTTCCCGAATTCCTGTATGATTTCCAGTAAACTGGCCACTAAAGAGCTTGTTAAGCAATTAATGCTTTGAAAAACTGGACCCTGACATATTTTCTGCCATTTATGACAAGCAAATCCACTTTCTCAACTCCCTGTTTGATTTCAGGTAAACTGAGTTTCTCTGGAAACAAGATCTAGGCTTAAAGGAAAGAATTTCTTCTGAGAAGAAGCAGGTTCTGTCTTTTATGCTTAGACCCCTATTTGTGAAAGAGTTTTCTCCCACGAAAGTTGATCCATTCCTAGTACGAGCTTGTTCATTCTTGAATTAAAATATTGTGTATTTAACCCAAGTATTATGACACCTCAACTCCTTATTATACTTGGTATGAAATTCAATTACAACTCAAGTACAATTATCAGTGTCTGATATTGTGTCTAAAATAGTTGGATGAGTGGCAAACAGTAAAGACCATGATGAGATGCTGAAAACAGCATCTCATCTTGGTCTGTACTGTTTGCTGCAGCCTGTTTATCGAAATACATGCATATATTTAAAATACTGTATTTTGGCCAATGGCCTTTTTCATATATTAGGGTGTTAGAAAATTACATCACTTCCTGATGCATACATAACTTCCTGATGCATATGTTTTTTGTTGCACCTGCTTTAGCAAGAAGACATAGGCTTGCAAGTTTCGGTCCGTCTGTCCCTCCGTGCGGTTGTCCATCCGTCCGGTTGTCTGTCCGTCCGTCAACATTTTACACTGGGTGTCTTGTCATTGCAACTCCTCCCACAGTTTCATACCGATTATTTTGAAACTTTGCATGTGTTTTTGCCATGGTATGAGGATGCGCATATGGTTTGGACTTTATCGTCCGATCAATTTTTGTCACTCTTTCCACATTGTGAACTTAGTCATTTTTAACCTTCCTTTTGTCATCACAACTCCTCTTGCAGTTTTATACCGATCATTTTGAAACTTTGCGTGTGCTTTCGCCATGGTTTGAGGATGTGCATATGGTTTCAACATAATTCTCAGAATATTTTTTTTTCACTTTTTGCACATTGTGAACTTAGCCATTTTTACGCTTCAGTTGATATACGATTTGATATACGATAGGTACCTCTTGTCATTGCAACTCCTCTTACAGTTTCATATTGATCATTTTGAAACTTTGTGTGTGTTTTTGCTATGGTATGAGGATGTGCATGTGGTTTGTACTTTATCTTCTGATCAGTTTTTATCACTTTTTCCACATTGTGAACTTAGTCATTTTTAACCTTCAATTGATATATGATAGGTACCTCTTGTCATCGCAACTCCTTTTACAGTTTTATACCAATCATTTTGAAACTTTGCATGTGCTTTTGCCATGGTATGAGGATGTGCATGTGGTTTGGACATAATTCTCGGAATATTTTATTCCACTTTTTGCACATAGTGAATTTAGTCATTTTTAACCTTCAATTGATATACAGGAGGTACCTCTTTGTCACAGCAACTCCTCTTACAGTTTTATACTAATCATTTTGAAACTTTGCATGTGTTTTTGCCATGGCATGAATCTGTGCATTTGGTTTGGACTTAATCTTCAGATCAATTTTTGTCACTTTTTCCACATTGTGAACTTAGTCATTGTTAACCTTCAGTTGATATATGATAGGTACCTCGTCATCGCAATTCCTCTTACAGTTTTATACTAATCATTTTGAAACTTAGCTTGTGTTCTCTACCTGATATGAGGATGTTCAAGTGCTTTCGATATAATTCTTCGATCATTTTAGTTCATTTTATCACATTGTGAACTTAGTCTGTTTTTAACCTCACATATATAGGCTATGGATTCTTCTCAAAGCCCTATATTCATTTCTTCTGCCTTAAATAAACTTTTATTTTTTTGTGTTGGGCAGGTGGGGAGCAGGTGTGACATCAACTTCATCTATATTGAATTTCTGGTGTTTATCTGGTTTGGAGTTGAGCAGCCCAAACAACACTATGTAGGTGATTTTGAGCCTGTCGGAATACCAAACCACACTTTTCCAGGCTTATACATAAAGCGTTCGTTAACCAGTACACTGCACATTCTTTCACCAGAAACAGACAACTGCCCTTCTTTAATCAGTGGAAGGCAGAGAATTGATATACATGTGAAATTCTGCTATTAAGACCACCTAAAATTAGGACAAAATTTGCTATAAAAAGCTTATTTTGAAGGGTACACTGAATTTTTCGTTGTGTTTTCTTACAATGTCCTCTGGTCAGGGACCACCTTTGGGACTGTTCAAAAGTGGTCTTTAAGACCACTTTTGAACAGTCCCAAAGGTGGTCTTAATATAGGAATTTTACTGTAACTGAAATAATTTTGAAAGGGTCAGTAACACCAAATCCAGAGAACAAAACATCTGTTTCTGTCTGATTTTTCTATCAGTTTAGAAATTTGTTTCAACATGTTCTCTTTTAGCTCGGTTGGATGCGCGTCTGACTGGTAATCAGGAGGACACGGGTTTGATATGCAACTTTCTTTCCTGGAGACCGATCATGAAATCTTTCCTTCATTCTTTCTCTCCCATCCGCTGATTCAAGAAGGGTAGTTGTCAGTTTCTGGTAGTTGTCAGTCTATAACATTTATTTCTTGGAGTATTAGATTACAATAATCTTTCATGCCTATGGACTCCCTTTGTGCATTTCCAACCCGAGGGATGCCCAAGCTGCTGAAAACCCAGGCTAAGCCTTTAGCTAAGAAATCATTCAATTGAAATTGCCTTTATAACGAGTTTTTCCGTTATAACGTATGTCGGTATAAAGAGGGTTGACTGTATGTTGTCTTTGTTTGAAACTTCTGTCACTGTATTAATTTGTTTTTACATGCTTTCTTATAGCTATAGATGGTCTTCCTAATGACAGCAATGGCCAACCTCCTAACCCCTTTGTTGTGATATATATCATCATCCCGCCCCAGCAACAGACTTGGTTACAGCATAATCATACAGAGATGGTGGAGGTATGTGATAACCTAATTGAACAATCCTACTTTATATTCTTTACCATCTTGACCATCTTTACCATAAACACCTGCACTATAGTCCTCTTAACGAAGTTGCTGCAGTATAAATAGTTAGATAGATAAACCACCATAGTGCCAGACAAGGCACTTTTTTCATCCGAAAAGTACTGCTACTTTCCTTATTTCTGCATGAAAGCATATGTTTTGTGTATTCATTAGAAGTGCCTTGGTCAGGTGCTTCTAAAGAGTACCCTCAATATACAGTATTGCCCTTATTACCCCACATGCCCCATATAAGCGCACGCCAAAGCTATTTTTGAAAAGGAAATGCATAAGCAAACACTTTACAGTAACCTCCCCTTGAAGCTCTAACAGTAAATCTATAAAAATGATGATGATGATGATTTCGTGTTTAACGACGCGTCAACCCTCTTGGTGGGTCATAAGCGTCAGTCGGTTAATGGTTAAACGGCATGAATAATTATGACGATATTAAAAGTAACAAGTCAGAATGATAATGTATAAAAATCTGAAACAGTATAAATCTATAAAAAAAAATTACCATTATTTCTTCAACAGTGAAGGCAATGCTTAAGTATCCTTTTCCATCCCATTAAATATCAGTATGCATCATCTCGGAAGCTATTTTTTTTTCATATCAATTGTGCGCTAATTAGGTAGATTTCTTGCCATAATTTTTTACACAATTTTGAAAAAACTAAGGGCACAGTGTGGTAATTAGAGCGAATACGGTAAGTTTTTGTGCAGAAATGAGAAAAATAATTTGTAGATAGCCGGTTTTTTCCGTGGCCTCGAGCTACCAAGACATCTTTTTTTTTTCCTTCAGTGTTATAAGGGTTACTAACATCTCACCCCAGCAACAGACAAAGTTACAGCATATCATACAGAACAGGGCTTGACAATATTCGGGGTCTCTAATACTGAAGTTTACACGGTTGGGTTTTGGTAATGTTTGCCAAATGTGATTTTCAGTAGTTTCCATAAAGATAGTTAACCCTTGCCATGCTGAGCTCGGATATGCCTTATCTTGGAAACAATGTAGATCCAGATCAGATGGCTTCTGAAGACATTGTTTGTCATCCAGATTTTGAATTTGTAGCAATAATTTGAATCAAGTAATGTGATTGGTTGATAATAAGTAGTGAGTGTAGCAGATTAAAATATTCAGCAGGACAAGGGTTAATTCTTATTCTTTTGCTGTTATGTTATCCACATTCACTGGCATTCACTCAAGTTATAAACATATTTCCCTACTAAAATTAGACGAGAACTGTACAGTTACAGAACCAGTCAAAATTGGTCCTACTCACAAAAATCTGTATCCGACCGACAAGCCAACATTGTCTTGAGCCCTGATACAGATATGATGGAGGTATGTACAGTAAAATTCCTATATTAAGACCACCTTCGGGACTGTTCAAAATTGGTCTTAAAGAGTGTGTGTGTGAGTGTCTTTCAGTTTTACGTCCCACCAACAGCTAAGGTCATACGGAGACAGGACCCTCAGTTTAAACACTCATCCAAAAGTCTGGGGAAGCCCGGGATGGATCGACAGCTGATTCAAGAAGGGCAGGTGTCAGTTTCTGGCAAAAGAATGTGCACTGTACTGGTTAACCACTTGTGTACTGTATAAGCATGCCCAGGAAAAGTGTGGATAGGTAAACTGACCGGCTCAAAAATGACCTAAATAGTGTTGACTGGGCCGTTAAACTCCAATACAAACAAATAAACAAAACTTGCTTAGGAAAGTAAATAAGTTTCACAAAGTTGCTATGGTTTCGTGTTTCCGTTAAAATGCTATATAAAAATAAAAGTTTCTAGACAAAACTTTTCATTTAAGAAACAATGAATTTCAAAGTTGATGTTATGTTGTGTGTGTCTTTTACAGAAAAATAACAACCCACTATTTCTGAAGACAATAGGTTTTGGTGATACTAATGGCCTTGAACCTTGTACCAGGGTCAAGGTCACAGTCTACAATGTCAAGGAAAGAATGACCGGAACAGTAAGTACACATAAAAAGAATCTCAATTTCACACTAATCCCCACTTTGTCACTTAATCAACATTTGTATCCGAGACAATAGTTGCTGATCTTTACTCAAATTATGTGATCGATCATCAGTTCATTCAATCAACTGATGTCAATTAAACATCAATCATTGGAAGTGATAAAATTATTTATCTGCATGCTTTAGCGTTCGGGTATATTGTGAACGTCTCCATCCATCTGTCTGTCTGTCCATCAGGCAATCTCCTCCTTAACCACTGGCCGGAATGCTACCAAATTTGGTACATGGCTTCCTTACATGATGAGGATGTGGGAGAGCAGCTTTATATTTATACCCCCGCAAACGAAGTTTGAAGGGGGTATATAGGAGTCAGCTTGTCGTCGTCGTCTGTCGTCGGTCCGTTACAAAAAACTTTAACATTGCTCATAACTTCCTTATTCTTTGACCGATTTCTTTAATATTCACACACCACACACCTTGCCACTAGTACTTAAGATTGATATACACAAACCTGACCTTGACCTTTACGTTGACCTTCCTCAAGGTCAAATACTTGTAAAAATTTGTCTGACAACGCATGCGGGGGTATAATTGGCGCCCGTTAGGCGGCAGCTCTAGTTGGATTAGAGATGGCACGTCATCAACTGCATGCTCTGGTTAAAAGCTTGCTTCAAGTCACAAAATATATAAATACGAGGTCGTATAAGGGTTAAAGATGAATTCCGAAAAATGTAAAGCCACTGATCATTTTTCTATATAATCTATACATTTTGATGTGGATATATCAGGTCTGTGTAACTAACACAGTTACTTCCTTTATAATTCTTTTATAATCTAGGATTACATTTTAGCAGAAGATTCACATGACTTTCAAGGTTATAAAAAAAAATTCATGCTCAACTCACCTCTGCATGACATTTTAATGCTCGTAACTATTAAAATACAAACAAATCGGGCAATTTTCCTGCTCAGATCAGCAGAGAATATCATTTATCCTGCTCATAGATTTTAAAATGCCAACAGATGTTGGCATTTTTAGCTCACCTGAGCCGAAGGCTCATGTGAGGTATTAGTATACCACGAGCCGTCGTCCGTCGTCCACACTTTCAAAGAAGTATATCTCCGGAACCAGTGGGCCAATCTTGATCAAATTTCATGTGAAGCATTATCAGGTAGGGGGAAAGGCTGCATACTGTTTTCGGGCAGATCGGATTGGAACTCTGGTTGCCATGGCAACAAATAGCTCCCATAGACTTAACATAGGAAAAAGTTTGTCATCACTCTAGCTCCGTCAATTTTTTTCTGATTGTCTTCATTCTTGCAGATAACGAGGACAGGCATGAAATCTCGATCAAGTTCGATTTTGGGCTGAATCGGATTATTCACTCAGGAGTTACGTGCCCTTGAGCGTTGAAAAAACATAGGAAAAAGCTTGTCATCACTCTAGCTCCGTCAATTTTTTTCTGATCGACTTCATTCTTGCAGATAACGAGGACAGGCATGAAATCTCGATCAAGTTCGATTTTGGGCTGAATTGGATTATTCACTCAGGAGTTACGTGCCCTTGAGCGTTGAAAAAATTGCCTATTGACTTAACATGGGGAGAATGTTGTCATCACCGTAGCTGCTTCAATTATTTTCAGATTGGCTTTATTCTTGCAGATAACCAGCACAGCCATGAAATCTCGGTCAAGTTCGATAACTGGCAGAATCGGATCATTCACTTAGGAGTTACCTGCCCTTGTGTGTTTTTGCATTAGGGTTAATGGGAATTTCAAAAATGTATATCTTAAAGACTACTTGGCCAACTTTGATCAAATTTCATGTGTCGCATTATTGGGCAAGTGGAAAGGCTTCATTAGGTTTTCAGGCAGATCTGAGTGGAACTCTGGTTGCCATGGCAACATCTAGCTCCCATAGACTTCACATAGGAAAAAGCTTGTCATCACTCTAGCTCCGTCAATTTTTTTCTGATCGACTTCATTCTTGCAGATAACCAGTACAGGCATAAAATCTCGGTCAAGTTCGATTTTGGGCCGAATCAGATAATTCACTCAAGAGTTACGTCCCCTTGAGCACCCGAAAAATTGCCTATCGACTTAACATGGGGAAAATGTTGTCATCACTGTAGCTGCTTCAATTTTGTTCGGATTGGCTTCATTCTTACAGATAACCAGCACAGCCATGAAATCTCGGTCAAGTTCGATAATTGGCAGAATCGGATCATACACTTAGGAGTTACCTGCCCTTGTGCATTTTTGCATAAGGGTCAATGTGAATTTCAAAAACGTATATCTTGAAGACTACTTGGCCGACTTTGATCAAATTTCATGTGTAAGATTATTGGGCAAGTGGAAAGACTGCATAAGGTTTTCATGCAGATCTGAGTGGAACTCTGGTTACCATGGCAACATATAGCTCCCATAGACTTAACATAGGAAAAAGCTTGTCATCACTCTAGCTCCGTCAATTTTTTTCTGATCGACTTCATTCTTGCAGATAATAAGGACAGGCATAAAATCTCGGTTAAGTTCGATTTTGGGCCGAATCGGAATATTGACCTCGGAGTTACGTGACCTTGAGCGACAAAAAATTTGCCCATAGACTTAACATAGGGAAAATGTTGTGACTATGATAGCGTTTTGAATTTTTTTCAGATCAGCTTCAAACTTGCAGGTAACGAGGACAGACATAAAATCACGGTTAAGTTCGATTTTGGGCCGAATCGGATTATTTGCCTTGGAGTTACCTGCCCTTGAGCATGAAAAAATACGTTGTGACCACGATAGCAACTTTATTTTTTATTCAGATCAGCTTCAAACTTGCAGGTAACAAGGACAGGCTTAAAATCCCGGTTAGGTTCGATTTTGGGCCGAATCTGAATATTGACCTCGGAGTTACGTGACCTTGAGCGACAAAAAATTTGCCCATAGACTTAACATAGGGAAAATGTTGTGACTACGATAGCGACTTGAATTTTTTTCAGATCAGCTTCAAACTTGCAGGTAACGAGGACAGACATAAAATCTCGGTTAAGTTCGATTTTGGGCCGAATCGGATTATTTGCCTTGGAGTTACCTGCCCTTGAGCATAAAAAAATACGTTGTGACCACGATAGCAACTTTATTATCCCCACGTTTTTAAAAAAAAGTGGGGATATTGCAATCGCCTCCGTCCGTCTGTCTGTCTGTCCGTCTGTCTGTCCGGCTATCTCCTCCTAAACCGTTAGCCGGAATTCAACCAAATTTTGTATGCGAGTTGCTTACATGAATGGCTTGCGCAAGAGCACATTTTTTTTTGTCCCCGCCCCCAGGGGCCCTGGGGAGGGGTCAAAAGGTCAAATATCAATAAAATTCAATTACAAAGTCAATTTTGAAGATTTTGATGCCAAACTTTGCACATGTACTTAGTTATGAAAAAAGTAAAACATATTGAACGGGTTTTTTACTGTGACCCCTAGGTCACGCCCTGGGGGTCGGACTTGTGGGGGTCGGGGATCAAAATTAAAGTTTTTCAGAACATAGTCATGTTGCATATCTATGCGAAGGGGATAATGGGTAGAATAAACTACAAGTAAAATTTTGACCCTGGGGTCAGATTGGGGCCCTGGGAGAGGGGTCAAAGGGTCAAAATTTAAGTTTTTTGGAACATAGTCATGTGGCATATGAAATTGAAGGGCATGATTAGTAGAATATAATACAGGTAATATTTTGACCATGGAGCCAAATTAGGGCCCAGGGTGAGGGGTTTTCGGTACTTGGCCCCTCTGTAGAAAACGTGGGGATTTGCGATGGCGCGCCATCGACAGTATTCTAGTTTTTATTCAGATCAGCTTCAAACTTGCAGGTAACGTGGACAGGCATAAAATCTCAGTTAAGTTCGAATCGGAATATTGACCTCGGAGTTACATGACCTTGAGCGACAAAAAATTTGCCCATAGACTTTACATAGGGAAAATGTTGTGACTACAATAGCAACTTGAATTTTTTTCAGATCAGCTTCAAACTTGTAGGTAACGAGGACAGACATAAAATCTCAGTTAAGTTCGATTTTGGGCCGAATCGGATTATTTGCCTTGGAGTTACCTGCCCTTGAGCATAAAAAAAAACGTGATCACGATAGCAACTTTATTTTTATTCATATCAGCTTCAAACTTGCAGGTAACGAGGACAGGCATAAAATCTCGGTTAAGTTCAATATTGGGCCGAATCGGAATATTGACCTCGGAGTTACGTGACCTTGAGCGACAAAAAATTTGCCCATAGACTTAATTAGGGAAAATGTTGCGACTACGATAGCGACTTGAATTTTTTTCAGATCAGCTTCAAACTTGCAGGTAACGAGGACAGACATAAAATCTCGGTTAAGTTCGATTTTGGGCCGAATCGGAATATTTGCCTTGGAGTTACCTGCCCTTGAGCATAAAAAAATACGTTGTGACCACGATAGCAACTTTATTTTTATTCATATCAGCTTCAAACTTGCAGGTAACGAGGACAGGCATAAAATCTCGGTTAAGTTCGATTTTGAGCCGAATCGGAATATTGACCTCGGAGTTACGTGACCTTGAGAGACAAAAAAATTTGCCCATAGACTTAACGTAGGGAAAATGTTGTGACAGAAATAGCGACTTGAATTTTTAGCTCACCTGAGCCAAAGGCTCCAGTGAGCTGATAGTATACCAAGGCTCCGGAGTCCGTCGTCTGTCGTCCATCCATCCGTCGTCCACACTTTCAATGAAGCATATCTCAGAAGGCAGTCGACCAATCTTGTTTAAATTTTATGTGTAGCACCATTGGGCAAGGGGAAAGGCTGCATTAGGTTTTGGAGCTAGTCTGGTTCATTTGTTCCTTCATTCTTCTTTCTCTCCATATAGAGATAATAGACCAATGTTAAATTTTTAATCAAAGATTTCTCAGGAACTATAAAAGCTAGAAGAATCAAATTTGGTATTCAATAGAATAATGATGACTTATTTTGTGTAAGAGACATTGGGCTTTCTCAGCTTATTTGTTCATCTGTTCTTTCATTCTTCTTTCTCTCCATTTTGACCAATGTTAAATTTTCGTCAAAGATTTCTCAGGAACTATAGAAGCTAGAAGTCTCAAACTTGGAATGCAATGCAATAATGATGACTTATATCCTGTAAGGGTCAATGGGCTGGATTCTATTAGCAGATTTAGTAGTCAAGTCTGTGAATTGTTAAAACTTAAGTTCCTCAGGTGAGCGGTTTAGGCTCATTGAGCCTCTTGTAAAATTTATGAGCATAATAAATTTCATGCTCTGACAAGTAAGTTGAGCATGAAACAAGTTTTATAATCTCGGACCCTCATTTTTATGAGCAGGATAAATTTCATGCTCAAGTGAGTTGAGCATGAAACAAGTTTTATAATCTCGGACCCTCATTTTTACCCTGAAAAATATTTGAATGTGTTTGCTGCAGTTGTGGTTAATGCTGTAAAGTTAATCCATCTAGATGATGTTGAAATGTAATGTAGAAAATGGGCCTCCATGGCCTAGTGGGTAGGAGTGCTGACTCATAATCATTAGGTCTCTTATTGCTGTGGTTTGAGTCTGCATTGGGTTATATTAGAGACACCAAGTTCTGCAACAGAAGGTTAGGTGTTTTTTCTTCTAGTACTCCAGTTTTTGCCCACCTGTGATTAAAGATTGGCTTGAAATAAGTAAAAAATCTTGAAAGGGACATAAACCAACCCCCCCCCCCCCACCCCCCCCCCCCACACACACACAAATAATAAAAAAATAAATAAATAAACTACTTAGAAATTTAGAAATGTTTTTGTTATTGTTAGTTGCTTTACTTTTGAATGCTTTTCAGATGTCCCAGATTGGTCAAGTTATATTTACCTTAAAAGATATTATGATGAGTACAGATATGAAGTTAAAATTGGCACTATTGTAAGTAACAGTCGTTGACAGTTTAGCATTTATTAGCAGTGTGAAATTCATATTTGGCTAATACAGATCTTGTAAGCTCAAGATTTCAAAGCAAATGAACCACTTTCAAAGAAGAAATTCAGTTTTTTGGCTCTCTTGAAAAGGTGGGAAAATGCAGATATTTTAAAAGCACTAGTGATTAAATGCATTGAATCATTACAATAATGTAGTTTTATGAGCATGGGTCCAGATAGTTAATCTGTCGCCATCGCATCTGGATTTTGAAATTTAAATGTTGATTCCTAAGATCAAAATGGCTACGCAGCTTGTTTCAGTTGGACTTTATAATGAGACAAAGTAACATAGATGTCCAGTCAGCCATTATGACACTCATTTTTTTTTACATAAATGTCACAATTTTCACAAATGATCTTTCAGAGGCAGCGACTCCTCTAAGGTTGGTGAGCTGTCTATAGTAGCCTGGTTGAATGAGTCCAATGTTTCTATGGTTGATGTACAGGTAAGTATATTGAAATTCAGCTATTATGACCACCTAAAATTAAGACTTATTTTGATTTAAGTTTAAGTTTATTTATGGGGATGCAGCTATTCTTTCTTGGTGTTTTCTGAAAACGGTGTCCTCTGGTCAGGGACCACCTTTGGGACTGTTCAAAAGTGGTCTTTAAGACCACTTATGAACAGTCCCAAAGGTGGTCTTAATATAGGAATTTTACTCCTGTGGTTTTAAATCTTATTTCAAGTCAGCTAACTTTTGCATGAAATGTCCTAGTGATGAATTTTAAAATGTGAACAATCATTTTAAGACCACACATTACATAACACCTGATTACCATAATGTGACAATGTTGTTGAAATACATCACAAGCTCATTTATCATTTATGGTCATTTTTAGCTCGGCTGTTTTCAAATTAAACGACAAGGTATGGTCATAGCTCTGGCGTAGTCTGCATCATCGTTGTCTGCGTTGTCATGCAAAAACTTGGACATTTTGTAATATCTCTGTCATTACTGAACATATTTACTTGAAACTCAGACTATTTGTTCATTCTGAAAAGGGGAACTCATACCAATAGGTGAGGTAACCCTCAAAATATTTTAGCACAATTATGCCCCTTTTTCGACTTAGAATTTTTGCACCGAGCGTTGGCACCCACATGCGGTGCTCTTGTTGTACATGAGCTCAAAGCTCTAAATAAGAGATATTTTCAACCAAAAAGTACTGATATTTTTCTTATTTCTGCATGAAAACATGTGGGTACTCATTAGAAGCGCCTCCATGCAGAAGAGTACCCAAAAACATGTTGTGGGTACACACTAGAAGTGCCCCCATGCAGAAGTAAAAATCAATATTTGGATACCCCCTCTTATCTGGGGCTATGTTAAATAAATAGAGGATCTTACATGAGTGCTCGTGTATTATTGAATTTATTAAACGAGTTGAGGAAAAGAAATAAAATGCGAGGCTTTGCAGAGCATTTTATCCCTTTCTTCAATGAGTTTAATAAATTCAATAATACATGAACACGAATGCAAGATTCTATTTATCATATGACATTTAAAGCTCATTTTATCCACGATTGTTTAAAAAAAATGTCAGTATTCCGCCATTAGTAAACGGGACGTTGTTAAGGACGTCGTATGTGTAATGTTACAGGGCGTATCTAACTAATTTGCATATTTAATCCACTAGTGGATTATCGAATTTATTACATGGCGTTATCACACTCTTAGACGCAACCTCATATGATAAAGCTATATATTTTTGTGATCCATCATTCAACCCAGTTATCTCCAAAAGTGTGTTGTGATGCTCGTATAAAGAGATTTATTTGCAATATAATTTTGGCCAATTAAAAACGTCTTACAAGAATCTTGTGTGCTAGCCTCAATGGCCCAGTGACATGTGCTTTCGACTGATGATCTAGGTGTGTGGTGGGTTTTATCCACACCTGATCCAGCAATATTCTGTCATGGAGACAGACCATAAACTATTTTCTTGCACACCAGACAAGGAAATCTGTGATTTTACCCTGGGATCGAAATTTATGTTCTGACCCTGGTGTTCCGACCCCATATCGAATATAATCACGTGTTTGATAAATGCACTGGTTGATTACAACCTCACGCGCGGCAGCGTCATGCGTGACGTCACTTAACATTCCTGTTGTGTCATCACAAAATGGCGGACGTCGGTAACCGAAGTGACAGCAGCATTAAAAATTCGCAATAGAAATGGAAGGTATGCAAGAAAAAGAATCCTATATGGGTGTGAGGGGTGGATAGAAAAATCCGTCCCCGGGATCACTGTTCGGCATCACTCGGCAGGCCTCGTGATGCCGGACAGTGACCCTCCGGAAGGATTTTTCCATCCACCCCTCACACCCATATAAGATTCTTATATTCTTCATCCATTTTCTCTCTTCTCCTGATTCAGAAAGGGCAGTTGTCAGTTTCTGGCAAAAGAATGTGCACTGTACTGGTTAACCACTTACGTTTAACTGAGTGTGGTAGCTCAGTGGTTAACTCACTTAAATCTGATGCTGGTGGCCCCCGGTTTGATTCCCAGCAGTGGTAATAAATTTGCAGTGTCTGAACATGCTCCACTAGCATCGTTTCCAGGGATGAATGCCACAAAGTGCAGGGTCCTTCGGATCAGGAATTAACTGTGGAGTCTCACTGTGCAGAAAGAATCATCCAATGTGCTGGTTAAAGATCCTCACCATAATTACTTGATTACTGTGTAGGCTTTCATCCTGCAAATCTCGGTTGTATGTAATGTACAGTTGCCGGTTATGTCAAGTGTTACCGATTGAAGTAACTGTAGTAAAATAGATATAGAGGATCTTACAGGACTGGTCATTTTATATGGAATTTATGAAACGAGGCTTTGGCGAGTTTCATAAATTTCATATGGAATGACCACAAGTGTAGTAGTCTGTTTATCAAATGACCACTTTAGATTGAATTTTGTAGCCTTCAAATTTGACACATTTTCCACAAAAAAATGCATGGTTGACATTGACGTCATCATGACATTACTTAATCCCGCAAAAGTTTTATTACACTTGTGGTTATACGATTTTTATTATGTTATCTACTGCTAATCAATGACCTTATATGATAAACCGTATTTTCACCTTCTGAGGAAAAGTGTGGTTTCATTAACTGACCTGCTCAATATGACCTAAATAGTGTTGACTGGCCATTAAAAACCAGTCCAAACCAAAGACAAAAAAAAAATGTTTTGTGTTCGTTCATGTAAGATTATGACAGCTCGTTAGCTCGGCTGTTTTCGAGGAAAACGACGAGGTATTGTCATAGCTCTGGCGTAGTCTGCATCGTCTGCAAAAACTTGGACATTTTGTAATATCTCTGTCATTACTGAGCATATTTACTTGAAACTCAGACTAGTTGTTCATTATGAAAAGGGGAACTCATACCAATAGGTGAGGGAACCCTCTAAATATTTTTGGCACAGTTATGCCCCTTTTTCGACTTAGAATTTTTGCAGCCGAGCGTTGGCACCTGCATGCGGTGCTCTTGTTTTATGTGTATCTTAGCATCAGACAAGGTTGGTATTTAGTGATAACTGAAGATTAATTTTCTTAATTTCTCCATATAAACCTATGTTGCGGGTATTCATTAGAACCACCTCGCTGTGGGGGTTCTAATTAATTCCCACATCGTTTTTATGTAGAATTGACAAAAATTATCTTTAAATTATCACCAAATAAATGTTGTGATGTATTGACTGGTTTTCAGACTTTATCTGCTGATGATCGACAGAGAAATTCATCTATTACCAGACGAAGAACAAAATGTACTGAAACATTACGACCACTTTGTGAAAACATTATCAGCAGAACATATCGCTTTGATACTAATAAGGATGTAAAGTTGCTGGTGTATGAATACATGGCTGAGAGTAAATTTACATATGAGATTCCTATTAAATTATTGTAAGTATTTTATGGGTGATGATATTGTATCACCAGATTCTTACACTGATATTTAGGGTTATTGCACTGATCTTGGTGAATATTGTTGTGAGTTTGATATTGGAGGACACAAGCTTGTGTCTGTCCTTCGATATCCCCAAAAGGGACAGTATTTACCATTTGATATTGGTGAATATTGTCCCAAGTTTAGGTGTCAAAGGACACAAACTTGGAGTGACCTTCGAAATCCAAACAAGGGACACTATTCACAATTTTGATAGTGGTGAATATTGTCCCGAGTTGGGATATTGAAGGACACAACCTTGTGAGTGTCCTTCGATATCCCAACAAGGGACAATATTCACTATTTGATATTGGTGAATATTGTCCCAAGTTAGGTACCGAAGGACACAAACTTTTGAGTGTCCAGCCTTCAATTTCCCAACAAGGGACAACATTAACCATTTGAGATTGGTGAATATTCTCATGAGTTGGTGGGATATCAAAGAACACAAACTTGTGAGTGTCCTTCGATATCCCAACAAGGGACAATATTCACTATTTGATATTGGTGAATATTGTCCTGAGTTGGGCTGTTAAAGGACATACGCTTGCGAGAGTCCTTCAATATCCCAACAAGGGACAATATTCACCATTTGATATTGTTGAATATGTCCCCGAGTTGGAATATCAAAGGACACAAACTTGGAAGTGTCCTTTGATATCCAAACAAGGGACAATATTCACCATTTGATATTGTTGAATATGTCCCGAGTTGGAAAATCGAAGAACACAAACTTGTGTCATTTGATATTCCAACAAATGACAGTATTCACCATTTGATATTGGTGAATTTTGTCCGGAGTTGGAATATCTAAGAACACAACAGGCCTTCATGGTGCCTATGTGTTGTTTAAATAAGTTTAGGAAAAGGGATAAAATGCAAGGCTTTGCCAAGCATTTTATCCCTTTTCCTCCGGCCCCCACCCATCGGGGCTTGAAGAAATAGATAGGCTGCATGATGTTTCCACGCAGAGCTGAATCTGAGCCGCACAGAGGATCTAAGCCTGCCCAGGAAAAGCCTTGCGAGTCGGGGCCCATCCATGCTTATTAACCCTGTTTTTTTGGGTGGCAGGGCTTGAGATGTCATTTCATCTCAATGTCGCGTAAAAGTCCCACAATATTGGAAGCAACGTCTCCAAAATGACCTTTACAGTGTTGACAGGAACGTTAAACCTCAAATCAAACAAAAATCCCTTTTCCTCAACGAGTTTAATAAATTTAATAATACATGAGCATGAATGCAAGATTCTGTTTATCCTGTGACATTTAAAATACAATTTATTCACAATTTTTTTAACAAAAATGTCAATAGTCCGCCATTAGTAAATGTGACGTCGTTAAGGACATCGTACGTGTAATGAAATGGGGAGTATCTAGCTAATTTGCATATATAATCCACCAGTGGATTACCCAATTTAATACATGGCATTATTACATTCTCAGATGCTATGGCATATGATAAAGTATGTTTAAAGTAAACACACCGCTCAACATGACCTTAATAATGTAGACAGGGCTGTTAACCCATTGTATGCGGGAAACCCCTAAAGGGGTACCTTGGCAAACAGTGCAGGCCCAGATCAGACGCCGCTAAACGCGACGTCTGATCAGGGCCTGCACTATTTGCTAACAAAATTTTCGGTTAAAAATAGAATAAAAATGAAAAATTAGACCTGATACCCCTTATTGGACAAATGGACTTGTCCAACATATAGCGATGGAAGAGTCGATCAGTATACAATGGGTTAAAGTAAACTCACTGGCTCAACTTGACCTTAATAATGTAGACAGGGCTGTTAAACTTCTAATCAAAACAAAAGGAACTTTACGTTTGTTTTCAGGAAATTATATATAGAAGAAGAGAAAACAAGAATAACTCAGCTTCAAGATTTAGGCAAGGTAAATCTCAGTTAAACATTGTATACCAGTGTCAGTATTACAGATGTGGCCCCCGCCCATAGGGGCTTGAAGAAATATATGGGCTGCATGATGCTTCCACGCAGAGCTGAATCCGGCCCACACACTAGTACTGGTAAACCGCTTAGAGGATCTAAGCCTGTCCAGGAACAGCGGTGCGAGGTGGACCGTCCATGCTAATAAACCCTATTGGTTTCATTTGGCGACAGGGTTTGAGATGTCATTTCATCTCAATGTCGAGTAAAAGTCCCACAAAATTGGAAGCAACGTCTCCAAAATGACCTTAACAGTGTTGACAGGGACGTCAAACCTCAAATCAAACAAAAACAGTATTACAGATGACCCCGCATTATAACGACAGAACTTGTTCCCTATTATTGTGCCGTTATAATGAATTTGCCGTTATAAAGAATCCCAGTTAGGATTATGATAGGTTATAAAAGGTCTTTTCCCCAGCATTTTTCCAAGAAACAAATGTTTTAGACATTTGTTAGAATTGCCTCGATGAGGCGATTCTAACAAATGTCTATAACATTTGTTTCTCGGAGTATTAAATTACAAGAATCGTTCAGACTATGGATTCGATTTGAGCATTTCCAACCCAAGGGAAGCCCAAGCTGCTCGGAAGCGAGGCTAAACCTTGAGCTAAGAATTTGTTCCATTGAAATTGTTGTTATAAGGGGTTTTGCCATCTAGCGAATGTCGTTCTAATGCAAGTCCTCTGTAATAGGTTATAGACGTTATATTGTGAAATATTGGGCATGAGTTCATATGGGGAAGGATGCACGATCTTCTTTAGAAGCCATTTGATCTGGATCTGCACTGTTTGTCTTGCTGTTTTTTAATCGAACAAATACATTATATCAAATAATTTGATTGGTGGATAATCAGCAATGGCTGGTCCCCGCCATCGGGGCTTGAAGAAATAGATAGGCTGCATGATGCTTCCACACAGAGCTGAAATTCGACTGCACATGAGTAATGGTAAACAGCTTAGAGGATCTAAGCCTGCCCAGGTAAAGCGGTGCGAGCCAGACCGTCCATGCTTATAAACCCTATTGGTTTCATTGGGTGACAGGGCTTGAGATGTCATTTCATCTCAATGTCTGGTAAAAGTCCCCCAAAATTGGAAGCAGTGTCTCCAAAATGACCTATACATTGTTGACAGGGATGTTACTCCTGAAATCAAACAAACAAATCAGCAATAGAGTAGCCTAATTAATTTATGCAGCAGGATAAGGGTTAAAGTGAACAGATACACCAGACATATTTTGCGAAATATTTGTTGGACCTGTTGCAGTGTTCAATCTAGGCTGCGCCATTGCGCCCTGGGCCCGCTTTTTACATGAGGGTCGCACTAGAGATCATTCAATGGGCCCGTCGGGCGCAACTGTAGAATTTAGAGACCCTTTCTTCTGGAGTACATTTTTGCGATTTTCTAGCGATTTTTCGGCTGCCTGTTGCGTATTGTTGAGTTGATCAAAAAACCGCATGTTGTCCGACCAAAATAACTAAGAAAAACATTTTGTTTTATCTTTTAACTAGTAACAATTCTTATTTTTATAAACCCAAATCGACGTTTTGTTTACCGGGGATGCGGCCATGTTCAGTATACTTGTGTGCGCCGGGCGGCTTACGCCAAATTCGTGTGCGCCGTGCGGCTTACGCTAAATACCGGACCGAAATACCGCAATATACCGGGGCGGGCGCTATTTATTATAGAGTTCTTCTCTTCCAGAAATATTTTTTATGGGATTCATTCTAGATAAAACATGCATTTAGCACTTGAGCAGGACACTTTATCCAAATTGCTTTGTACTGGTTAAATGAGGGCATGAGCAAATGTGACCAACTCAGTATAAGAAGATGGATAGATAAACTAAATAGATTTTGTCTGTGCTGTTAAACTTGTTTTGTGTCCATTTTTATCATGCAGCTAAAACCCTTAGATAAATCTGGCAACTTTGTATAGTATAATATAAGGGCCCCCTAAATTTCCAAATGGCCCCCTTTTCCAAGGCCTGTGGGCCCAGAGGGCCCCCAAACCCCAAATCCTGGATTGAACACTGCCTGTTGTTAGCATGACGTGATATCTAGATCTGGTTTTCCTGGATTTGTGCCTTAAGCCAGCAACATTTGAATTGACTCTGACCTCGGTAGCCCAGATAGATGTGTGTTTCACTGCTGATCAGGTCCTGGGTTTGAATCCACCAGGGGTCAGCAATGTTCTTCTCTATGGTCATTCTGTCCTTTTTGCTGATTCAAGAAGGGCAGTTGTCAGTTTCTGGTGAAAGAAAGTGCACTATACTGCTTAACTGCTTATGTGTGGTAAGGTTAACTCTCTGACTCGAGATGACGTTAATAATGTTGAATGGATCATTTAACTGACGCATATGATCAAGTCAGATTTGGCCCAACAGGCACAGCATAGCCTTTTTAATCTCTGAACAAAACAAACAGGGAAGAACTCTTGTGCCTTTCTGTTCCGGTTTTGGCAAAATGGAATAACTCAAAAGGTGTCTACTCTCAAAGGAAAGAATTTGCTCGCAAATTCTTTCGTTTAAGAGTTGACCCATTGAGATAAGAGAATCAAAATTATTCTTAAAAGAGTTACCTCTGCTGATTTGTTTGATTTGAGGTTTAATGTCCCGATCAACACTATGTAGGTCATTTTGGAGATGCTGCTTCCAATTTTGTGGACTTTTACCCAACTTTGAGATGACATCTCAAGCCCTGCCACCCGATGAAACCAATAGGGTTTATATGCATGGATGGTCTGACTCGCATCAGCTTTCCTGGGCAGGCTAAAGCGGTTTACCAGTACTCGTGTGCGGTCAGTTTCAGCTCAGCATGGAAGCATCATGCAGCCCATTCTATTTCTTCAAGCCCTGATGGGCTGGGCCACTTTTAAGAGTTGAGCCATTTAGATAAGAGAATCAAAAATATTCTTAAAAGAGTTATCTCTGGTGAAGGATCCAGTTCCCATAATGCATTGTGTGGTTATGTTAACCCATGAGATGGCAGTCACAACAATTGTGGTCTGCTTTCTTGTCTGCCGACTACATTAAACCATTTCAGGCCAAAAACCTCTAAGGGGGTACCCTGGCAAACAGTGCAGGCCCAGATCAGACGCCACAGAATGTGGCGTCTGATCAGGGCCTACACTGTTTGCAAAAAGTTCAGCCATTTTTCAAATAAATCTTACGGATAAAACAACCTTTCATCCCTAAATTTTGAAATGAACTCCTGCTATATATTAGGAAGAAGATTCCATTTGGTACATAAAAGGTTAAAAGTCATTTTGGCAATCAGTGTGGAGATCTGGGTGTACCCTTTTTGCCTGTATTCAAAAATATTTTTAAAATAGTTTGCAAGAAGATTCAGCAGACATAAACAGACGACATTTTCAGATTTTCTCGGGATTTTTTTTTTGTACCAGAAACCCCAAAACAGGTACCCTGGCAAGCAGTGCAGGCCCAGATCATATGCCGCAGAATGCGGCATCTGATCAGGGCTAACATTGTTTGCAAAAAATTCACCCATTTTTCAAATGAATTTTACAGATAAAACAACCTGCCCTCGCCCATCGGGGCTTGAAGATATAGATGGGCTGCATGATGCTTCCATGCAGAGCTGAAACCCACCTGCACACAACTACTGGTAATCCACTTAGAGGATCTAAACCTGCGTAGGCAAAGCCATGCGAGTCAGACCGTCCATGCTTATAAACCCTATTGGTTTCATTGAGCGGCAGGGCTTGAGATGTTATTTCATCTCAATGTCGGGTAGAAGTCCCACAAAATTGGAAGCAACGTCTCCAAAATTCCTTTTACAGTGTTGACGGGGACGTTAAACATCAAATCAAACCAAAAAGATAAAACAACCTGTCACCCCTAAATTTTGAAATGGACTCCTGCCATATATAAGGAGGAAGATTCCATTTGGTACAAAAAGGATTAATAAAGCAGGTTAAAAGTAATTTACTTTTGTTGTTTAACCCTTTAAGTGCCAATCAGGAATAGCAGACATCATTTTCAATTTTATTTTTAATTTTCAGAAAAAAGTAAGATTACACTTTTACCCTTAAACTGTCAGTCATGACGTTTGCAGATGTCTTTTTAGCTCACCTGGGCCGAAGGCTCCAGGGGAGCTTATAGTATAGTGGGTCGTCCGTCCGTCGTCCGTCCACACTTTTGAGCAGCTATATCTCTGTATCCTGCAGGCTGATCTCAATCATTTCTCATCTGTAGCATGCCTCTGGTGGGGCATTGATGACATAAACTTTTTTTCGAAATCGCTCTAAAACTTTGGTTCCTATGGCAACCACAAGGTCCCATAGACTTACTATAGGAAAATGCTTGTCATCACCGTAGCGCCTTCAATTTTGATCAGATCTTCCTGAAATTTATATGTAAGGTGGCTGGGGATTTAAACTCGGATGAGTTCGAAAACCGGCCAAGTCGGCCCATTATTATAGAGTTACATCCCTCTGATTGCTGAAAATGCCGATTTTTGACCTTGTCATCACGGTAGCCCCTTCAGTTTTGATCTGATCTTTCTGAAACTTATATGTAAGGTGGCTGGGGATAAAACCTTGGATGAGTTCGAAAACCGGCCAAGTCAGCCCATTTTTCATAGACTTACGTCCCTTTGATTGCTGAAAATGCCGATTTTTGACCTTGTCATCACGGTAGCCCCTTCAGTTTTGATCGGATCTTTCTGAAACTTATATGTAAGGTGGCTGGGGATAAAACCTTGGATGAGTTCGAAAACCTGCCAAGTCGGCCGATTTATCATAGAGTTACGTCCCTTTGATTGCTGAAAATGCCGATTTTTGACCTTGTCATCACTGTAGCCCCTTCAGTTTTGATCGGATCTTTTTGAAACTTATATGTAAGGTGGCTGAGGATAAAAACTCGGATAAGTTTGAATACCGGCCAAGTCGGCCCATTTATCATAGAGTAACGTCCCTTTGATTGCTGAAAAACGCCGACTTTCGACCTTGTCATCAAGGTAGCCCCTTCAGTTTTGATCGGATCTTTCTGAAACTTATATGTAAGGTGGCTGGGGATAAAACCTCGGATGAGTTCGAAAAATTGGCAAGTCGGCCCATTTATCATAGAGTTACACCCCTTTAATTGCTGAAAATGCCGATTTTTGACCTTGTTATCAAGGTAGCCCCTTCAGTTTTGATCGGATCTTTCTGAAACTTATATGTAAGGTGGCTGGGGATAAAACCTTGGAAGAGTTCGAAAACCGGCCAAGTCAACCCATTTATCATACTGTTACATCCCTTTGATTGCTGAAAATGCCGATTTTTGACCTTGTCATCACTGTAGCCCCTTCAGTTTTGATCCTATCTTTCTGAAACTTATATGTAAGGTGGCTGGGGATAAAAACTCGGATGAGTTCGAAAACCGGCCAAGTCGGCCCATTTATCATAGAGTTACATCCCTTTGATTGCTGAAAATGCCGATTTTTGACCTTGTCATCACAGTAGCCCCTTCAGTTTTGATCGTATCTTTCTGAAACTTATATGTAAGGTGGCTGGGGATAAAACCTCGGATGAGTTCGAAAACCGGCCAAGTCAGCCCATTTTTCATAGACTTACGTCCCTTTGATTGCTGAAAATGCCGATTTTTGACCTTGTCATCAAGGTAGCCCCTCCAGTTTTGATCGGATCTTTCTGAAACTTATATGTAAGGTGGCTGGGGATAAAACCTTGGATGAGTTCGAAAACCGGCCAAGTAGGCCCATTTATCATAGAGTTACGTCCCTTTGATTGCTGAAAATGCCGATTTTTGACCTTGTCATCACTGTAGCCCCTTCGGTTTAGATCGGATTTTTTTGAAACTTATATGTAAGGTGGCTGAGGATAAAAACTCGGATAAGTTTGAATACCGGCCAAGTCGGCCCATTTATCATAGAGTCACGTCCCTTTGATTGCTGAAAAACGTCGACTTTCGACCTTGTCATCAAGGTAGCCCCTTCAGTTTTGATCGGATCTTTCTGAAACTTATATGTAAGGTGGCTGGGGATAAAACCTCGGATGAGTTCGAAAAATTGGCAAGTCGGCCCATTTATCATAGAGTTACGCCCCTTTAATTGCTGAAAATGCCGATTTTTGACCTTGTTATCACGGTAGCCCCTTCAGTTGTGATCCGATCTTTCTGAAACTTATATGTAAAGTGGCTGGGGATAAAACCTTGGAAGAGTTCGAAAACCGGACAAGTCGACCCATTTATCATACAGTTACATCCCTTTGATTGCTGAAAATGCCAATTTTTGACCTTGTCATCACTGTAGCCCCTTCAGTTTTGATCGTATCTTTCTGAAACTTATATGTAAGGTGGCTGGGGATAAAACCTCAGATGAGTTCGAATACCGGCCAAGTCGGCACATTTGTCATAGAGTGCCTTTGATTGCTGAAAATGCCTATTTTCGACCTTGTCATCACCGCTGCCCCTTCAGTTTTGAACGGATCTTCATGAAACTTACAAACAAGAAAGTCAGGCAGAAAGCTTGGTGGAGTTTGAAAACTCTTGTTTTTGAACTTGTCATCACCATAACCACTTCAGTTTAGATCGGATCTTCTTAGCAAGTCAGGAATAAAAGCTTGAATGAGTTTGAAAACCGGTGAGGTCAGCCTGTTTATCATAGAGTTACATTCTACTTGATTTGCAGAAAATGCTTACCCTGTCATCACCATGTCCTCCCATAAAGCCTTCAGGAAAGGTTGGCACTTCCTTAAACTTTGAATTTGTTAGCTCAGGTGAGCGTTACAGAACCAAGCTAGCTTGGTCCTCTTGTTCAAATATTTCTGTCTTATTTTTCAGAGAGATTAAAAGGCCTAACATCTCATAAGAATCATTTGCAGGGTCACATGAAATGTCAAGCCTTATATTCTCTGAAAATTAATTACAAAAGTAAAATTGTAATGTGCTGAAAAATTTCTGTGCTGCTTTCAGGGTTAAATGCCATGACTTATTTTCTCTGAAAAGTAATTTTAGCCGTACAATGTCAAGAAAAACTGCATCTGAAAATGTTGCCTGTTTATGACGTCTGCTGCGACTTCTTGCAAACCTTACAAACATATTTTTGCATACAGGCAAACAGTGTGGACCCTGATCAGACTGCTCCTAGAGGGGCTCTCTGCTGATCTGGGTCCACACTGTTTTCCACAATGACTCTACAACTAACTTGAAGAGAACAAAGCAGACAACAATTGTTATGACTGGCATTTGAAGGGCTAAAAATATGATTGTCATCTGCAAAAGATTTTTGATTTGTGCTTTAACCAGTTAACAACTTTGTCTCATATTTCAGCTTCCAAGGTCGTTAGAGAGCCTAATTGCCACTGACATTAATTTCCGTGGAGCTACGGTGTATGATTATACCGACGCCATTAACGTTCTGGCGTGTCATCAAGGTCTTCCTCATCCAACCAAGCATGGCCGATCACGTAGTTATCACATATTAACATAGTCATTTAACTATGCTCTACACACAGTACAGTCAGTATGATTACCGTGAAAAACATCAGACACCTCAAGGACTTGCATTTTTTCTCTGAACAAATTTCTTTCAGGATGTAGCAAGGAGTCCAAAAGGTGCAGACAGAATGGCAAATAATTTAGACCCTGATCAGACTGCTGCTTTAGGAGCAGTCTGATCTGGGTCTGCACTGTTTGCTCAGGCCTGTATGTCCCAATACTTAGGATCATTAGGGTAGTCAATACAATATTCTCTCAGTCAGAAAACGCTTATTTCTGTTTGCTAACTTGCTTACAGAGCAAAAACTGCAGGGAAATCCACCCTTCAGACATTATTCTTCTTCGAAAACATATTTAAAAGGTTCCAGTTTTTCATATGTTTCCTATACCTGTTGTCCTCTAGCATGACACAACCTTTTGGATTAATTCAAAAATAGTTTTAGACCAGTTTTTGACACTTTTAGAACTACCGTTAAAAATTATAAAAATTTGTACACCTTGAGGACTTGTTACAATGCTCCTAAAATTTTTAACAACTTTGTTTTGTGATCCAGCAAGGATTTCAAATGGTGCAGACAGAATGGCAAACAGTGTAGACCCAGATCAGACTGCTCCTTCAGGAGCAGTCTGATCTGGGTCTGCACTATTTGCTTAGGCCTGTCTGTCCCAATTCTTAATGTACATGTGCCAGCCTTGGTAGCGCAGTTGGATGCGCCTCTGACTGGTGATCAGGAGGATGCGGGTTCGATACCTGCCAGGGTCACCAACATTCTTTCATGGAGATTGATCATGAAATCTTTTCTACGGTCATTCTCTCCCTTCCGCTGATTCAAGAATGACAGTTGTCAGTTTCGGTTAAAGAATGTGCACTGAACTGGTTAACCGCTTACGTATAAGCCTGCCCAGGAAAGTGTGGATAGGTAAACTGATCGTCTCAAAAATGACCTAAAATTGTATTGACTGGGCCATTAAACCCCAATACAAAGAACCAAACAAATCTAATGAATGGTGTCAAAGGTAGGACTGGCTAATCGGAGCTGAAATGATAATCGATTATCATCCTGTCATTGCGATCGATAAATGATTAGTAATCGCTAAGGTTTCTGTCATAGTTTTACCTGTCTGGCTTTCTGTCTGAGCATGACTCTTACCATATCTTGCGCTTGACCATATGTATATTTGAACAGACAGGCCTGAGCAAACAGTGTGGACCCAGATGAGACGCCGCAGAATGCGACGTCTCATTAGGGTTTACACTGTTTGCCACTCATCCCGCTATTTTAGGCATAACTTTAGGTAGTAAATTGTACCTATCACGTAATCGATTGAAGGCAAATCAGAAATGATAATCATTTTTGTGGAATTTATCGATCGATTAGTCGATTGTACGATTAAGCGTGTCAGCCTTAGTCAAAGGTCTTTGGAATATAGGAATTTTACTGTATATCTTAACAGAAATAGACAAGTATGGCCTAATTTACCTGTTTTGGCCAATTTCATTGAACAGATGACGTTTGATCAAAGTGTATAGAAAAATCATGTGCTGTGTGTAAAGTATAACAGTTTTACTAACAAAACATTCATGTTAATCATTTTAACATCTAATTGATAAAATTGCTTATGATAAAAAAAAAATCTTATTTTTAACAAGAATATAATGCTTCATTAGTCCATTTTAGTGCGGACTGCGGCATCTGATCAGGCTGTTTGGTTCATTTAGATCATCTGAGTCTCATTGTTAGGCAAAAAGAAGTTAGGCAAAAAGCTGAACTTCACAACATTTATTGACAAAATACATACTTTCACGTCAGAGACTTGCAGTGTAAGAGCCATACCACGATAAAATTTGTCTTCAGGCATGTGCTGTTGAATAACATTAATCCTTTCACCCCTGAATGTTTAAAATGGACTCTTCCATCTTTGAATAACCTATACAGTGTTGAAGGGGATGTTAAACCTAAAATCAAACAGACAAAACTATCTTTGAAATGGATACACCTATTCATGTACATAGGCAAATGTAGTTACAAACATTAGCATGATGGCAAACACTGAAGTTCATCATGAGCCGCTTCATGGAAAACAGTGTAGATCCATATGAGATGGCTCATAATGAGCCAGCTCATCTGGATCTACACTGTTTGCATAGGTATCTGTACTGGTCTACCAGGTCAGAAGGGTATATGTGGGAATTTCAACCCTTATCATGCTGTTCACTACAACCCCTATCTTTGCAAACAGTGAAGATCCAGATCAGATGGCTTCTGAAGAAGCCATCTGATCAGGATCTACACTGTTTGGCATTCAGTTTTTGAATTTGTAGGAATAAATTACATCAAGTAATCTGATCGGTTCAAAGTCAGAAATGGGTGCGGCTAAACTGAATATTCAGCAAGATAAGGGTTAAAGATCACGTTTTCCATTAGTCATATTGAAAAGCATCTAATTTTAACTTCACATTTAAAGTGACTTGTCTTGATTACCTCCCTTTGCATCTCATAACAATTAATGTAACATTTCTTTCTTGCTTATAGCTCCCAGATATATGGAATGCTGCATGCCGGAAGAAACAAGTAATGAAAAAGATAATACTTGTTATCGTTCTTTTTCCATCATACTATATTTAACTTGACAACAAACACAGCCTGTGAAAGATATGAAAAATATGGAAAAAAATGCCGAAAAATTGTGTATCAAAAAGCAGAACTTAGTGAGGTTTTTTATTTACGTTTTTATACCCCCACAAATGAAATTTGGGGGGGTATATAGGAGTGAGCTTGTCGGTCGGTCGGTCGGTCTGTTGACTTGGTTTCCAGACGATAACTCAAAAAGCGCTTCACCGATTTTTATAATTTTTGGTACACTGATGTAACATCATAAAATACAGGTCAAGTTCGATTTCCACTACAATTCGTCAATTTTCGACATAGTTATGGCCCCTTTCAAGTGAAAAAATTGCAAAATGCCGCTGTTGTACTATCAAGGCAGTTTTTGTTGGGGTATTCATCACCTTTAGTGATAGCTCTAGTTTGTTTTACAAACCTTTATTATTATTTCACTTATTTTGAGTGGATCTTTAATCATGTAGGCAAAAAAATGGAGTACCCAGAAAAATACCACCTTTGCTTTTGTTGGTTGCAGAACTTTGCATTTCACATGTGACCTGGCTCGAGCCTGGCTCAACCCACAGAGACCTAATGATTAAGAGTCAGCCATTAACCCATTTGGTACCAGAACCCCAAAAACGGGTACCCTGGCAAATAGTACAGGTCCAGATCAGACCCTGCAGAATGATTAAGAGTCAGCCATTAACCCATTTTGTACCAGAACCCCCAAAACTGGTACCCTGGCAAACAGTGCAGGCCCAGATCAGACGACGCAGAATTCGACATCTGATCATGGCCTACACTATTTGCAAAAAGTTCTACCATTTTCCAAATCACTTTTGAAGAAAACACAGCCTGACACGCTAAAAGTTTGAAATGGACTCCTGCTATTTATAAGGAGGAAGATTCCATTTGATACAAAAAGGGTTAAGCCGTGGGGTCCTGTAGTGTTTAAAAATGGAATAATAACATACTTCTACAAAAAGGGCAGTTGTCAGTTTCTGGCCTAAGAACGTGTGCTGTACTTGGTAACCATTTATGTTAACAGGCCTCCGTGGCTTAGTAGTTAAGAGCGCTGACTCTTGATCATTAGGTCTCTCACCGCTGTGGTTCGAGCCTCGCTCGGGTCATATGTGAGACGCAAAGTTCTGCAACAGAAGGTAAGGTGGTTTTTCTCCGGGTACTCCAGTTTTCGCCCACCTCTGATTAACGATCGGCTGGATATGAGTGAAATAATCTTGAAAGGGCCTTAAAACCAACCCCCCCCCCCCCCAAAAAAAAAAAAAACCATTTATGTATGAGCCTGTCCAGGAAAAGTATGGTTAGATAAACTTATTGGTTCAACATGATCTTAATAGTTTGGACTGGACTATTAGGGGGAATTGGAACACCTTCTAGGGAGGTAACTCCTGCAAAAGTATTTTTGTCTCCCATGTCAGTAGGGGTCATCTCTTAAAGAAAAGAATTTGCTCCTGAGGAGCAAATTCTTTGCTTTAAGAGTAGACCCCTTTTTCAGTGGGACAGGGCTTATAGAAAAGCTGTATCATGCAGCATCAGATTTGGATCTGCATTGTTTGATTACTGGATTTTCCATCAAAAATAGAGTAAAAATAGACC
Organism: Lucinisca nassula; assembly: GCA_963580285.1. NCBI lineage: Eukaryota > Metazoa > Mollusca > Bivalvia > Lucinida > Lucinidae > Lucinisca > Lucinisca nassula. Next base: position 45,020,295 of record OY757015.1, on the reverse strand, counting down.
TGACACCCCTTAAATGACTACTAGACCTGTCTAACTTATAACAACAGAAGAGTCCGCCATGACACTTTAACCTTTATCACTCTCAAGGCTAATTCAGCAGACGACAAATTGTTGATATTTTTCTTATTTTATTTTTCCCAGAAAAAATTAGGAAAATATTTCAAAATGTCGTCTGCTGTGAAAAAATAATACCCAGCATGCAGTGTTAACAAAACTCAGAAGGCTGTGTTTGTTGTTGGGCTAAAAATGGTATAATCACTGTAGTTGTACAGATGTTTTGTGATGTATTAGTGGTAATACGAGTAATTTTCATAAAATGTCCATTTAAGGTTAATGGAAAAATACTTAAACATTCTGCAGCCATTTTAAAGGGAGAGAGTCTTGTAACACATGAAATTGCTCTGGAAATTCTTCAAACATTTGAAGCCATTTTGAAGGGAGAATGTCTTTTCATGCTTGATATGGCTCTGGAAATTCATTTGCAGCCATTTTTGAAGGGAGAAAATCTTTTCAGACATGAAATTGTCCAGAAATGCTTGAATTCTTGAAAAGTGTGGGCTGCACTTTAGCAGAATGGATACAGCTAGAACATATACTGCCATTGTTTACAAGGGAGACAATTTCAGTACTCCCTGATTGGTTTCCTATAAGTTTCAGCCCTTCTGAAAAAGCGGGTCCATTCTTAAACGAAAGAATTTTCTCCTTATGCTTTAGAGTAGTCTGCTTCAATTTACAAGGAAGTAAGTAGTTGGTCAAAAGTTGTCTCCCTTGCAAAAAAGTGGTCAAAGGTGGTCGTAAAACGGGTGGAAAACGTTATCTGGCCTTTTCAAAAAGTGGCAGGCAAAATATGCAGGAATATTATGTCTCCCTTGCAAAAAAGGGCAGGAAAACATTTTCCTGCTTTGCAAAAAAGGGCAGGAAAACATTATGTCTCGCTTGCAATAAATAGCAGGAAAACATTATGTCTGCATTGCAAAAAAAATGGCAGGAAAACATTATGTCTGCATTGCAAAAAAATGGTGGGAAAACATTGTCTCCCTTGCAAAAAAATGGTGGGAAATCATTGTCTCCCTTGCAAAAAATGGTGGGCAAACATTGGCCATATTCGACTGGGAAGTTTCGTGAAATTTTCGTGAAATTCCACGCAGGAGTGTGGTGTTATCTTGTAATAGCCGATCACATGGTCCAATCAAATATGAGTTATTTTTCAAATACATAAGCGATCGTGGAGCACGATTCTATTCGAAGGAAAAGTCGAACCTTTCGTGCACCACGGTCGCTTATGAGCTATACGCAAATAAAATATTTGATTGGACCATGTGACCAGCTATTACAACTAGGAACCACGCTCCTACGTGGAATTTCACGGAAATTTCACGAAACCTACCAGTCGAATACCGCCATTGTCTCCCTTGCAAAAATGGTGGGAAAACATTGTCTCCCTTGCAAAAAATGGTGGGAAAACATTGTCTCCCTTGCAAAAAAAAAAAAAAAAAAAGGCAGCAAAGCTATTATTTGCCTTAAAGAAAATCGCTTTTATTCCATCCCAAACATGTGATACAATTACAGTAGCATATATGCCTTAAATATTTGGACATCCAAAATATCACTGTCAACATTATTTGTTGTAAAGGAATACAGTTGATCTTCAATGGCTCGTTCACCTTTGGCACCATGACAATACCCTCCAAATAGGAGCATTTGTTTTGTGTGTACTCATTAGAATTGCCTCATTAAGGGTATTCTAATGAGTACACACAGCATACATTTTCACAATAAATGATTTTATATGTTTATTGATATTTGAAGTTATGGGAAACATTCCTTTAAGGGACTCAAGAATGACCTCTGTGGCCTAGTGGATAAGAGCGCTGACTCTTAATCATTAGGTCTCTCACCGCTGTGGGTTCGAGCCTGACTCGGGTCACATGTGAGACCCCTAGTTCTGCAATGGAAGATCAGGTAGTTTTTCTCGGGGTTTTTTCCAACCTCTGATTAACGATTGGCTCGATATGCATGAAATAATCTTGAAAGGGCTGTCAAACTAAAAAAAAAAAAAAAAAAAAGAATTAGCAATGGTAAATGAGCTAGACATGTTTGAGACATTGAAGTGTCACTCTACTTATGTAGACATAATGAAGAAAAAAAGAATCAGAAAAGTCAGTGTAAAGATCCATTTCATGGTTTCTTAACTCTATTGGCTAGATTTTGCGAAAATTTTGTTTGTTTGTATTGGAGTTTAATGGCCCAGTCAACACTATTTAGGTCATTTTTGAGCTAGCCAGTTTACCTATCCACACGCTGGGCAGGCATATACTGAAGCGGTTAACCAGTACAGTGTAGATTCTTTCGCCAGAACTTGTCAACTGCCCTTCTTGAATCAGCGGAAGGGAGAGAATGACTGACCATAGAAAAGATTTCATGATCAATCTCCACGAAAGAATGTTACTGACCCTGGAAGGTATCGAACCCGTTTCCTCCTGATCACCAGTCAGACCCGCATCCGACTGAGCTACCAAGGCCGGCAGATTTTGCGAAAAAAAAAAGACAAAATTTTTTTTTTTTACATGAGATAGTTCTGTTTGAAGATGTCCAAATCTTTGGAGGTCAATTCTTTATGCATTTCTGCAGGTATAACCGTCACTGTACCCTGTTTTTAAAGTTTTGGCTTACTTATCTCCCCTTTTTATTTATTTTTTGATTGTCTCCCCTAGCTTCCGGGTGTGTGGAATTTAGCATGTTCGGAGTATATGGACATCTGCCTTAGCTGTATATCGCTGTATTCTCAACATGTTCGCTATCTAACAGGACATAAAGGTATCTTGTAGTTTAACATCTGCCTGTACGCTCAGTAGTTGTTCTTGAGCAGACGACAATTTAATTTTTACGTAGATTCTTTATCAGTCCACCAAAAGTTATTAAACATAGAAACTTTTCAGTGCTAAAGACCATGTGACATCTCTGATTTGTAGGAAATCCAGGTAACTTATTTAAAGAAAATAGCAGTGATAATTTTATCGCACTGTGGTCAGTGTGTTTTGTAATTGAGTTATCTATAGAATCTGGGCTGGAATAGTGGGTTGGGCTTGTCAAACTGTAGTTCCAGGTCAGATGCTTATCAGGATCTACACTGTTTGCTTACAGTATAGGAATTTAAGGATCAGCCACTGCACAATGCAGCATCTGATCAAGGTATACATTTTTTATGCAAAAAAGAAGTGGAATTTAAGTTTAACCCTTGTCTTGCTGAGCCCGAATATGTTTTATCTTTCAAACAATGAAGATCAGATGGCTTCTGAAGAAGCCATCTGATCAGGATCTTCATCGTTTATCCTTCAGCTCATGAATTTGTTGCAATAATTTGCATCAAGTAATCTGATTGGTTGATAATCAGTAGTGGGTGTGGCATATATAAATATTGAGCAGGTCAAGGGTTAAGGGTTAGGTCAAACAGTTTAAGTCCCAGTCCAGGACTATTTTCCCTATTTACACTCAGAGACAATCATCCCACCAGTACTCTCGGTGCTTTGATTTTTAATTTATTTTTTTTTTTTTTTTTTCAGAGAATGAAAGATTTGACATACGCTGTCAAGCCATAATGTCTTTGAAGATATGAAAAAAAATATATTCGTGTTTGCTGTGAATTGAATTGGAGTATGGATGCGACAACATTGCATCTGTGCATGGCTTCGATTTGCAACAAATGCAAATACATGTATTTATTTATCACTGATTATGTCTAAACTATGGTTGTAAAGACAGAAAGCTACTTCCATTGCTGAGAGAATTAATCATAATTACGGTCGCCCCTGGAGAAGTAGATTGGGCTGCATGGTGCTGCGGGCATAGCTGAAACCAACTGTACATGAGTACTGGTAAACCGCTTAATAGAACGTCTAAGCCCGCACAGGCAAAGTGGTGTGAGTAGGACCATCTTTGCATATTAACTCTAGTGCTTTGTTTGGGCAGTTGGGTTTGAGATGTCTTTTCATCTCTTTGTCTGGTAGAAGTACCACAACATTGAAAGCAACATCTCCAAAATGACCTAAATAGTGTTGAAGGGGATGTGGAACCTTGACACAAACAGACAAATGACCTTAATTATGGAAAAATTCTAAGTAATGAAAAAGAAAAAGAGTACTTTGAAAATGCCGACTGCTAATCATGATTCGTGCTTGAAGTTTCAGTAGTTTTTTCTTTCATGTTTAGTTGCTTTACAAATGTATACTAGAATTCTTCACAGATTTAGTTTTGCATTTGCTTTTATTTCATTGACCCTTAACCTTTATCCTGCTGAACGTGACAACCCCTAAAATTGAAAACAGTGTAGATCCAGATCAGATGACTTCTTCAAAAGCCATCCAGTATAGATCCAAATTAGATGGCTTCATCAAAAGCCATCTGATCAGGATCTACACTGTTTGTCATGCAGTTTGTGACTTGAACTAATACATTATATCAAGTAATTTGATTGGTGGATAATCAGGAGTGGGTGTTGCTAAATTAATTTATTCAGCAGGATAAGGGTTCAAATGCCATGTAAAACTCAGCAAATGACATGTAATTCTTTACTATTTTTAGTGACAGGTAGGCTTGACATTTTATGTGAATTAAATGATTCACTTGAAATGACAAGAGTTATTTTTTCTGGAAGATAAGGAAAGAAAATTTGAAAGTGTTGTTTGCTCAGGTTGTGCTTGGTTCTTTAAGGGTTTGACTGTTTCTGCAGTATAAATATTAGACTTCTTGGACCATCACCTATGATATGCATTTTTTCAAGCCATATCCTGCTGTTCAGGACACACCACTACCCTTTGTAAACAGTGTTGATCCAGATCAGATGGCTTCTTTATGGAAACTATGATGCCTAATTGGCCGAAACTAGCTAGTCTGGCCCAGACAACTGTACACTTCATACCTTTGAGTTCTGTAGTGTATTCTTTGCTTCCAAAGGATAACTCTTTTATAGAACATTTCTAAAGAAGCCATCTGAGCAGGATCTACACTGTTTGTCATTCAGTTTGTGAATTTGACGAAAACATTAGACCATGTAATCTGATTGGCTGATCTATCAGAAATGGGTGCTGCATACCTAATTAAGATATTAGCAACAGATAAGGTAATTATTTTGTGAAACTTGAAGGATAGTTTTCCTTATTGCTCCATAAAAACATGTTGTGGGTACTCATTAGAACCGCCTCTGTGAGGCGGTTCTAATGAGTACCTATAACATAGTTTTTTGTCGTGCTTGCTATTAGCATGGCGCGATATAGGTGCCCGGTTTTCCATCTGTCCGTTCGTTCATCCGTCTGTCGTTTTGTCAAGGCGTCAACATTTGCGACCACCCTATCTTTCACCCAAATGGTTAAGTTTATTTCTCAAGAACTATAAGAGCTTCATTAATGATACTTGGTACAAGCTTGTATCTGTGGATGGCAACTTAAATGCAAGCATCCATATTTGACCTTGACCTACATTTCATGGTTCACTGACTTTGTAAAATATTGCGACCACCCTAGCGTTCACCCAAATGGTCACGTTAAGTTCTCAAGAACTATAAGAGCTTCATTAATGATACTTGGTACTAACTTGTATGTGTGGATGGCAACTTAAATGCAAGCATCCATATTTGACCTTGACCTACATTTCATGGTTCACTGACTTTGTAAAATATTGCAACCACCCTAGTGTTGGCCCTAATGGTCAAGTTAATTTCTCAAGAACTATTAGAGCTTCATTAATGATATTTTGTACAAATTTGTATCTAGGGATGGGAATTTTAATGCAAGCATCCATATTTGAACTTGACCTACATTTTATGGTTCACTGACTTGGTGAACTATTGCATCAACCCTAGTGTTCAACCTAATGTTTAAGTTCATTTCTCAAAAACTATTACAGCTTCATCAATGATACTTGGTACAAGCTCACATCTTGGAATGGCAACTTTTATGGAAGCATAAATATTTGACCTTGGCCTAATATATCATGGTTTGGCGACTTTACACCCCACAGGCGCGACATAGCCTTCGGCGGAATTCTTGTTATGGAGAGTTGACAAAAACTATCCTCCAATTATCAAAAAATTCTTACCTTATCTGTTGCTATAAATTTATATATTTTTTTATTCATCTCTAACTTTCAGGGGAAGCAACTTCTAGAATTATTTTTTCTCCCTTATCAGTATTCAATCAGTGTAGGAATCTGCTCAAAAGAAGGAAATCCCCATCCCCCCATCCCTTCAACAGACCCTTTTTGGGGGATTCAGTTTCACAAAAGGTTGGCCCTTCATAAAAGTGGCAGAAAAATCAGATGTATCTGAACTGAAAAGTATACAGCTGGCATCCTTTTCAGCCAGTCTTACAAGTAGAAGTGAGATAATTGTCAAAACATCCTGTATCTGTTCTATGACTTCTGCCCTTTAAAAAAGGTCTACCCTTGAAGAAGAGAACTGGCTACCAGGGTCTACCATTAACTCTTATCCTGCTGTTCACGACAACTCCTATCTTTGCAAACAGTGAAGCCATCTGATCTGGATCTACACTGTTTGACATGCAGTTTAGGAATAAATTACATCAAGTAATCTGATTGGTTCAAAGTCAGAAATGGGTGTGGCTAAATTGAATATTCAGCAAGAGAAGGGTTAAAGGAAAGATTTTCTCCTCAAGAGCAAAAGGAAACTAGAACTGTCAGAGGATCTGACTATAGCCCCGCTATAGCCCTGTCAGAGGAGAAAGACTCATGAATTAAAGGTAAAGACTTGTGAGAGGGTTAAATCCCTTACAAGGTACCTACGCTTTATAGACTTTTCGCGTTATTAGATCTGAAAAACAGTCAAAGTTAAAAAATAAGTTTTGGATAATGAAAAAAACACATGCACATCCTAAGACCTCTTTGAAAACACCTGACAAGTTTCAAAGGATCGGCCTAGAACTGTAAGAGGAGTTGCGTTCACAAGGTACTTCCTCCCTATACATTTTGACACTAGTAAGTAGATCTCAACTAGAACTGTAAGAGGAGTTGCGATCACAAGGTAGCTACTCCCTATACATTTTAACATTAGTAGATCTCAAAAATTGTCTAAGTTAAAAAAGGTGAAATAAGTGAAAAAAATTATTTAAGGATAATGAAAAAAGCACATGCACATCTTCAGACCTATATGAAAACACCTGTAAAGTTTCAAAAGGATTGACCTAGAACTGTAAGAGGAGTTGCGATCACAAGGTAGCTACTCCCTATACATTTTAACATTAGTAGATCTCAAAAATTGTCTAAGTTAAAAAAGGTGAAATAAGCGAAAAAAATTATTTAAGGATAATGAAAAAAGCACATGCACATCTTCAGACCTATATGAAAACACCTGTAAATTTTCAAAAGGATTGACTTAGAACTGTAAGAGGAGTTGTGATCACAAGGTACCCACTATCAAATATTACACACAGACAGACAGATGGAATTCCGGACAAGCCAAATCCAATATAGCCCCCACTTTTTCAAAGCGGGGCTATAAAAATGTCAAAACATCCTGTATGCTTTTCTGCAACCTCAGCTCCTGTGACAAAGGGGTCTACCTTTAAAGGAAAGAATTTGCTCCTCATCAGGAGCAAATTCCTTCCTTTAAAGGTCGACCTTTGTTGGTAACGGAGACAAAATACATTTGAATAGTTGCCTTCCCTGAAGGTGTATCCAGTCCCCTTACTGATTGTTGATTTCTAAAGTACTTCATTCTTCTTTATATGATTTCAAATTAGCATATTTCCTTGCACAAAAGATCAGCTATGAAGGTATATAAACATTTTCTTGTTATGATTATTACGAGTTGGCATGTGAGATGCATACTGCTTCCTCCAGTTCTAAAAAAACAGAGAATGGACCTCTGTTTAAAGACTTAACCGAAAGTCTGTAGAAGCCTGGGATCAAACCCATAATCCCTGGTTTATAAGGCGAGTAGCATAACCACTACATCACAGAGGCTTCTAGGGCCATCCTTGATAGCTTAGTCAGAGAGGCTATTATACCTGTCTGGTTGGCAACATTCTTTGTGAAATATTTTCTGCGATCATTCTCTTATTGTTAGTCTGCCCAGATATAGATTTTGGGTGCTCGTAAGAACCCTCTAACAAGTACCCATAATCTATAAACTGCCTCATTGAGGTGGTTCTAACCAGTACCCACAATCTATTTTTTTACCACAAATAAGGAAAATGATTAATAACCCCATAAACCCCACTTTTCTCCACATAAAGTGGGGGTTTAGAGGGGTGTTCATTTCACAGACTTATTAACCTGATATGGTAATTTAGGTAGCTTTCCTATTTCTATGCCCCTGCCAATGGTGGATGGGCAAGTACACCACGACCTCATTATAACACGATTCGTTATAACACGGTTATGGATATGACACTGTCTTCAGATGTATCCCAAAAATGTATAGATTATATAGAAAAATGACCATAAATGGTCATTTTTCTATATAATCTATATATTTTTGTTTGGATATAAAACGGTTGTTTAACTAACATGGTATCTGCTTTGGACCCCGTTAACCCTTATCTTGCTGTTCACGTTAACCCTTATCTTGCTGTTCACGACAACCCCTATCTTTGCAAACAGTGTAGATCCAGATCAGATGGCTTCTGAAGAAGCCATCTGATCAGGATCCACAGTGTTTGGCATTCAGTTTATGAATTTGTAGCAATAAATTACATCAAGTACTTTGATTGGTTGATAGACAGAAATGGGTGTGGCTTAAATGAATATTCAGCAAGATAAGGGTTAATAGTGTTTTAAAGAGGTTTTGGTGTACTGTTTACCCTGTCCTTATCTTGAAATTTTTTATCCAGAGTTACTATTTTGCTGTTATATGCCATTTTGCCTGCAAGATTGTTGAGTAAATCTTCTTGACAATTACCTTATGTTATATTTTACAGGTGTGAGTTGTTTTAAGCCGAGCGTGAAGAAAGGAGATAAGGAACTGGAATTCGTTCCCGTCAACTTGCATCTACAGAGAATGACTGTGTTGAATGAAGCAACTAGCGAATGTGAGTAGAGTACTCATATAATGCACATATAGGAAATAAATTTTTAAGGGTTCACTTTGTTATGTTATCATATGACGTCGTTGATAAACAGTGGATAACGTCGTGTAATAAAAATCGTATGACCACACGTTGTAATAAAAATCGTATGACCACACGTGTAATAACACTTTGGTGGGATTAAGTAACGTCATGACGACGTCCATGTCATCCATGCATTTTTTTTTTGTGGAAAATTTGTCTAATTTAAAGGCGATAAAATCTAATTTAAAGTGGTGGTCATATGATAAACAGAATCTTACACTCATGATCATTTCATATGAAATTCGGGAAAGGCTCATTTCATACATTTCATATGAAATGATCACTCATGTAAGATCCTCTATTAACAAACCAATGTAACAAAGGGAATACATAGAAAAATCTTTTCTGCTCCTCATTGAGCTATCAAAAGCACGGTTCTGCTCCTAATTTGGACAGTAACAAGCAAAAATATTGGGTATCTTTACTCTGTGTGTAATGTAACAAACGAAAAAAATGGAACATAAAGGGAAAAAATTCTCCGCTCCTCATATGGATTCTGGAAGTATTCTGGGCCAATGCTTTCATTACGTAACAAGCACAACAAGCAAATATCTGAGGCATGTTTTCTCGTTACGTAAAATAAACGGACTTATTTAGGGAAAAACTCTGTTCCTCAATTGATGATCTTTTGGTTGAATTGGAAGATTGTAATCAACTTGCAAAGGTGTTTGTGAATGAATTAAGTTAGAAATATAACATACTTGAACTAGGAGGAGGCCTTCATGCAGACTGAACAAATTATTTGTCTAAATCGCGACGGAAGTAAGGGCGAGGATTGTGGCCACGTAAAATTGATTTAAGCCCCCCCGGTGGAAATCTTCCACTGACCGTTCCAAGGGGGCTCTTCTGTTGCGATTTATTTATGTTGTTGTTTGTTACTTACTGTGTGTGTCACTTGTGTCTTTTAATTTTGGATGGCCATATGGCCATTTTGTGGGAAAGTAACTGTCCTTATGGCCTTCCTTTGTTTGGGTTTCCATTATGGTCTGGTCGCTTAATGTTTGTATTTCTTTCCCTTTGGTGTCTTTTATGGGTGGAGTAAGTTAATTGTATCAATTCCTGATCTTTGTTTTACTTCTACTTTATAAACTTAAAAAGAATGTCTGTGAATATATTGATAAAATTTTCATGAATATATCAATAAAATATGGTAGCCATTCATTCCAGGTGGTTGCTATGATATAGGGACTGTGGGAGCTTTTACAGCCATCTGTCGGAAGTCTCGGTCTGGTGGACTCTGGAAAATGGTTCAACAGTTACAAGAACAGTACACACCAGAGGGCACTCTAAGCAAGGTCACAAAGGTCAAACGAGCATGTGACATGTTGAATAAACTATACAGTCTGCAAAGTGATATACAGAAGTTTTGTGGTGATGTGTGTCACGAGGCTCTCCAAGGAGATGGAGTCAGTCTACAGAAGGCGACAGACAGACTTACTGAAAAGGTATTTACATAGCAACAGATAAGCTTGGTATTTTGTGAAAATTGAAGGATAGTTTTTGTCAGTTCTCAATAAAAACCTATGTTGTGGGTATTCATGAGGCGGTTCTAATGAATACCCACAAGATAGGTTTATATGAAGAAATAAAGAAAACTATCCTTCAGTTATAAAAAAAAAAAATACCAAGCTTATCTGTTTCTATGATTTACTGTTAACATTGTACAGAGTGAGTGTTTGAGTTTTATGTCTCACCAACAGCTAAGGTCATACGGAGACGGGACCTTGATTTAAAGACTCATCCGAAAGTCTGGAGAAGCCTGAGACCGATCCTGCGACCCCTGGTGTATAAGGCGAGTAGCATAACCACCGAGGCTTCTGAACATTGTGTAGTCAAACATCAGTGGCTCTGATACTATCAAAATATGTTTGAGACAGGGCTAGTATGCATCATTTTGGATTAACAGAATAATTTTGGTATATCATTAAGTATGAAATCATGCTCATCATCATCTTCAAACATTTGCATTATGGGAAGACACAGCCTCGTGGGAAGTTTGGTTGGTGTGAGGGTGCTGTGTAGCTTTCAGTGTCAGGATATTCTACTGCTTTTGCTTCAGTAGGGCAAGGGCCAGTTGTGCTTTCAACAGGTGCTGGATGGGGTGCTGTTTTCTAGTTGTTTGTTCTACCATATCCTATCATTCCTTTATCTTTTGTCCCTTCTCTTGGGAGATGGCATGAGACGGAAGCTTGCTTGAGGACTCTGCCATTGACCCTCTACTGTTTGGTGGGTGGTGTGTGGTCGGGGGCGATCTCACTCAGTTAGTATTGGTAAACTGCCTAGAGGGTCAAAGCCTGTCCAGGAACAGTGAAGGTAACTGACCGGCTTGACATTACCTAGCTTTTGACTGGGTCATAAAACCACAACACATAACATGACATAAATTCACTCTGCCAAGAGTTCAGCCTTAGTAACACTGAATCAAGAAGCATCCACATTTTTCACAGCTAAGACTCTGACCAGAGTCTTCGCTGTGCACATATGTCACAAGACACATTCTCACTTGCCAAAGCTCGTTTGATTAACTGTAGTTACTTTGATCAAGATTAATGTCATGATACAGTGAAACGTAAATAACTACAATAACCTTTCGGACCATGTAAATCTGTTCGAAATAGGGGAAGTTTGAAATACTGAGGGTTACTCTTAGTGCAGGATCATGAGTCATAATGATGATGACTTTAGGATATCCTTTTCTATATGTATATAATTAAAGTATGTTGTGTGTTCTCATCAGAATTGCCTCAGTGAGGGGATTCTAATGAATACACACAACATACCTTTCAAGATGAAATGAGAAAAATCTTCATAAATTTTCCTTGATTAATTGCTGTCTGGAACTGTAAGATGAATTCTTCAGGGACTCCAGAACAAGTTTGAATTAGCCATGGTAAACAAGTTATCCGTGTTAGAGATATCTTAGTTCCACTGTAATTGGTTTACTCATGATTCCTCTGTGTTAGGTGAAAGATCTAGTCCAGGAATGTGAAACTACAATCTTACAAGAGACAGCCAACAAACTTGCTGACATTCACGAAGAGTTTGAGGCTCTAGAAGAAAAGGCAGCTAAGGAGGGTCTCACCACGGGGCACCAGTCCCTCACAGCTAACGACAGGTCACCTGAGAAGCAGTGGAAGTGGACAGGAAGTTGCTTTGTGAGGAGTCCTACTGTGGAACCTTGGGTTAATAATGAGTTATCACTACAATAAAAGCAATGTTTGGTTAAGTGGACCTCCATGGTCTAGTGGTTAAGAGCGCGGACTCCCATGGCTTTATATTTGAGGGTTCTAACCCTTATCCTGCTGTTCTCGACAATCCCGACCTTTTCAAACAGTGTAGATCCAGATCAGATGGCTTCTACAGAAGCCATCTGATCAGAATCTACACTGTTTGTCGTGATGTTTGTTTGTTTGATTTGAGGTTTAACATCCCCGTCAACACTGTAAAGGTCATTTTGGAGACGTTGCTTCCAATTCTGTAAGACTTTTACCCGACATTGAGATGAAATGACATTTCAAGCCCTGTCGCCCAATGAAATCAGTAGGGTTTATAAGCATGGACGGGCCGACTCGCACCGCTTTGCCTGGGCAGGCTTAGATCCTCTAAGCAGTTACCATGTCTCGTGTGTGGGCCGGTTTCAGCTCTGCGTGGAAGCATCATGCAGCCCATCTGTTTCTTCAAGCCTCGATGGGCGGGGGCAGCTGTTTGTGATGAAGTTTGTGAATTGAATGAATGTAATATATCAAGTAGTCTGATTGGTGATAGCTGGTAATTGGTGTGGCCCAATTAATATATTCAGCAGAATAATTGTTAAGGGTCCTAACCTTTATCCTGTGGTTCATAACAACCCCTACCTTAGCAAGCAATGTAAGTTCAGATCAGATGGCTTCTACACTGTCATGAAGTTTGTGAATTGAATGAATGAAATATATCAAGTAGTCTGATTGGCTGATAGCTGGTAATGGGTGTGGGGAAATTAATATATTCAGCAGGATAAGCGTTAAGGGCACATGGGAGACACAAAGTTCTGCAATGGAAGGTCAGGTGTTTTTTCTCTGGGTGCTATAGTTTCCACCCACCTCTAATTATAGAGTGACATAATCTTGAATAGCTGCAAAACAAAAAAATATCTTCATATCATCCAGCAAGTATTAGCATTGTCTGATGTAGTTGCAGCTGGTAGAGAAGATGTTAACCCTTATCTTGCTGTTCATGAAAACCCCTATCCTTGCAAACAGTGTAGAACCAGATCAGATGGCTTCTGAAGAAGCCATCTGATCAGGATCTACACTGTTTGACATCCAGTTTATGAATTTTTAGGTATAAATTACATTAAGTAATCTGATTGGTTCTCAAAGACAGAAATGGGTGTGGCTAAATTTAATATCCATCAGGATAAGTGTTAATATACTTCTGTTATTATACATCTTCTGTTTCAATGCTGGCCACCATAGCTAAGTTGAGTGATGCAAAAGACATCATTTGACATTTTGTTTACTAAAGTCCCTTGATGTAGATTTTTAACAAAACTAGTCAGGAAATTAAAAACTGTAGGAAGTAGAAGGTTCCTGGGCCAGTTGTTCAAAGCATCATTAGCTTAACAAGCTCGTTAGTGGTCATATTGTTAACTGTTCTAACAAGTTCAATTTTTAAAATTTTGTTATTTTTGCTGAAAAAATGTGAGCAGCTTTTGCATTTGCAAAAGCTGCTCACATTCTTTCAGCAAAAATATTACCATATTTGCCATATTAAATGATCAAAGTTTTAGCGAAACCTTAACTAATGACGTTGTTAGTTTTGAACAACTGGTCCCTGGAGTTTGAAGTCTTTACCATTATAGCCAGCCTCAATAGATAAAGTTGAATGCATGCTTGGTGATCAGGAGGTTGCAGTTCAATGCCTGTGTGTTCGGCAACATTCTTTCTTAAATTTGATCATGAAATCTTTTTTTATGTTCATTCTCTCCCTTACACTGATTCAAGAAGGGCAGTTGTCAGTTTCTGGCCAAAGACTGCACTGTTCTTATATCACTTGCCCATAAGCATCTCCAGGAAAACTGTGATGAGGTAAACTGACTGGCTTGGTATAATCAAAATAGTGTTGACTGGGCCATTGAACTCAAAATAAACAAACAGCAGTACTGCATGTTAAGTCTCAATAAAAATGAGACTCACATTTTCTACCTGAATCTGAATTGTTACTGGTGACACGTCAAATGATATTCATTCACCAGGAGGTCACTTGGACCAGTTTGTTCAAAATTATCAATGTCATCAGTTATCATAGCTGTTACAGGGCCGCAGCCTACTGGGGCTAGGAGAAATAGATTGGGCTGCATGGTGCTTCCATGCACTGCATGGTGCTTCCATGCAGAGCACAAACTGACTGCACATGAGTACTGGTACAGCTTAGAATGTTTAAGCCTGCCCAGGCAAAGTAGTGTAAGTCAGACTGTCCATGCATATAAACCCTATTGGTTTCATTGGTTGGCAGGGATTGAGATGTCATTTTATCTCAAAGTCGGGTAAATGTCCCACAAATTTAGGTCCAAAATGACCTCGTAAATAGTATTGATGGGGATGTAAAACCTCAATTCAAACAAACAAAACATATTAGTAAAACAATAGCAAATATTCTAATATTTTTGCTAAAAAAATGTGAGGACCATATCAGCCATATGTATTCAGACAAATATGCCTGAGCAAACAGTGTAAATAAACCCAGATGAGACGCCACAGCATGTGGCATCTCATCAGGGTCTACACTGGTTGCTACTAGCCCAGACGAGATGCCACAGCATGCGGCGTCTCATCAGGGTCTACACTGTTTGCCACTCATGCAGCTATTTTTAGACACAGCATTGTGTAGTAAATTGTACTTGTTTAAATTTTAGAACAAGTATGGCAAGGAGTTGAAGTGTCTGAATCTTGTTAACCCATTTAGTACCGGAAACCCCAAAACAGGTACCAGGGCAAACAGTGCAGGCCCAGATCAGACGCCGCAGAATGCGGCGTCTGATCAGGGCCTACACTATTTGCGAAAGTTAAGCCATTTTCCAAATAAACTTTGAAGAAAAAAACAACCTGCCACCCCTAAATTTTGAAATGGACTCCTGGTATACATAAGGAGGAAGATTCCATTTGTTACAAAAATGGTTAAGCAGTACAACTGGATCCTGCTGATTTCTTTAGTTTCCAAAGACAATCTTTCCAACTTTATTCAAACTGTAGTTCGTTTTTTCCAGGATTTCCAAAGACAATCTTTCCAACTTTATTCAAACTGTAGTTCGTATTTTCCAGGATTTCCAAAGACAATCTTTCCAACTTCATTCAAACAGTAGTTAGTATTTTCCAGGATATGACTGGAAAACTACCTGAATGATGCCATATAAACTCAGAATTTATGTAACATAGTACTTGTTCATGCTTTCCAGGATATGACCCGAGTGAACACAGAAGCTGCACTTGTTTGTCTCACCTCCATGGTTGAGGACTTAATCCAGAACAAGTCAGGAACAATGGACCGGCCAAAATGGCTGGGGGAAATTAGTCCTGCTGTGATAAAACTGAAAAGCTTTGTGGAAATAGTGTGTCAGAAAGCGACACATTTCATGTCTTTCTTGGATCTGATGGAGCACAAGGATAATCTCAAATTCATGCACACGGTGAAATGTCGGAGGGATGTTGTCTTTTCACATGCTGTAAGTTATAGTTGAACCTTTAAACAATGTAGAGTTTTGTTTACTTGTTCTGACAGAAATGTAGGTGAAATAGAGGATCTTACTTCAGTTATTTAAATGGGCCCCAGGCGAGTTTCATATGAAACTGGTGAGGCAAAGGTGATGTGTATCATGCATCACTGGGCCGTCCAGCTGATATTGGCTTGAAGGTGGGCAAGGCCTGCTATCCTTGCAGCAGGTAAAGATAGAGGGGGGTTGTTGTTATTTCTTCTGTTTCTACACATCCATTCATTTTCTTTCTCCTCTGGACTTCATTTTCATCTCCTCTACTATCTCTTCTATCTCTTTTCTATCCTTGGGAGATGACCCAATATGACCCACAAGGGTTGACATTTTGTTTAACCCAAAACAATCAATCAATCAATTCATATGAAATGGCCATGGGTGTAAGATTCTGTTTATCATGTATCTGTTTGTCTTCTAATGACATGACATTGCCCACTAAATAACAGCAATGTTATATTTCAAAAACATATAAGCATGGTAAGCAATATGGGTTTAATGTCAGGTCTGGCTGGCTGACAAAGCGACACATCGGAAGTCATCACACCTATATAATTTTGACCCCCTTAAGCCCCAATTCCATGCAGTAAAACTGGAGTTTACTGGGGCATACATTATTTTTCTTATTTCTGCTCAAAAACTTGGATCGTGGGTACTCTTTAGAACCGCCTCTGGCGGTTCTAACGAGTACCCACAATGTTTTGTGCTGATATGTAAAATAATATCAGAATTTTTACGTGAAAATTTTCATCATTTTTGGAGAAAAATTTTTCAATATATTTGAATAGGTGTGTATACATTATGAAATTAAAAATTTTACCCTTCAAGTGCTGTGAGAAGCCCTGGAGCAGAAGACAATCTAATTTATTTCTGCAGAAGACATGCAGAAGGTACTCTATTTTTAGCTCACCTGTCACGTAGTGACAAGGTGAGCTTTTGGGATCACTTTTTGTCCGTCGTGCGTCCGTGCGTCCGTGCGTGCGTGCGTGCGTGAGTGCGTCCGTAAACTTTTTCTTCAAACGACATCTCCTCCTAAACCACTGAACGGATTTTGACCAAACTTCATAGGAATGATCCTTAGGTGGTCCCCTTTTAAAGTTGTTCAAATGGTTTCGGTCCATTGCACATATAGGTCACAGTAGCCAAAAATAGATTTTTTTCACCGAAAACTTAAAAAATCTTCTTCTCTGAAACCGCAAGGCCCAGGTCTTTGATATTTGGTATGAAGCTTCATCTAGTGGACCCCTACCAAGATTGTTCAAATTATAGTGCTGGGGCCAAAAATGCCCCCGCACGGGGGCCCTTTGGTTTTACATGGGCTTATATAGGGAAAATCTTTAAAAATCTTCTTCTCTGAAACCGCAAGGCCCAGGTCTTTGATATTTGGTATGAAGCTTTATCTAGTGGACCCCTACCAAGATTGTTCAAATTATAGTGCTAGAGCCAAAATGCCCCCGCACGGGGGCCCTTTGGTTTTACATGTGCTTATATAGGGAAAATCTTTAAAAATCTTCTTCTCTGAAACAGCAAGGCCCAGGTCTTTGATATTTGGTATGAAGCTTCATCTAGTGGACCCCTACCAAGATTGTTCAAATTATAGTGCTTGGGCCAAAAATGCCCCCACACGGGGGCCCTTTGGTTTTACATGGGCTTATATAGGGAAAATCTTTAAAAATCTTCGTCTCTGAAACCGCAAGGCCCAGGTCTTTGATATTTGGTATGAAGCTTTATCTAGTGGACCCCTACCAAGATTGTTCAAATTATAGTGCTGGAGATAAAAATGCCCCCGCACGGGGGCCCTTTGGTTTTACATGGGCTTATATAGGGAAAATCTTGAAAAATCTTCTTCTCTGAAACCGCAAGGCCCAGGTCTTTGATATTTGGTATGAAGCTTCAACTAGTAGACCCCTACCAAGATTGTTCAAATTATAGTGCTGGGGCCAAAAATGCCCCCGCACCAGGGCCCTTTTGTTTTACATAGGCTTATATAGGGAAAATCTTTAAAAATCTTCTTCTCTGAAACCGCAAGGCCCAGGTCTTTGATATTTGGTATGAAGCTTCATCTAGTGGACCCCTACCAAGATTGTTCAAATTATAGTGCTGGAGCTAAAAATGCCCCCCGCACGGGGGCCCTTTGGTTTTACATGGGCTTATATAGGGAAAATCTTGAAAAATCTTCTTCTCTGAAACCGCAAGGCCCAGGTCTTTGATATTTGGTATGAAGCTTCATCTAGTGGACCCCTACCAAGATTGTTCAAATTATAGTGCTGGAGCTCAAAATGCCCCCGCACAGGGGCCCTTTGGTTTTACATGTGCTTATATAGGGAAAATCTTGAAAAATCTTCTTCTCTGAAACCGCAAGGCCCAGGTCTTTGATATGTGGTATGAAGCTTCATCTAGTGGACCCCTACCAAGATTGTTCAAATTATAGTGCTGGGGCCAAAAATGACCCCGCACAGGGGCCCTTTTAATTTTACATGGGCTTATATAGGGAAAATCTTGAAAAATCTTCTTCTCTGAAACCACAAGGCCCAGGTCTTTGATATTTGGTATGAAGCTTTATCTAGTGGACCCCTACCAAGATTGTTCAAATTATAGTGCTGGAGCTAAAAATGCCCCCGCACGGGGGCCCTTTGGTTTAACATGGGCTTATATATAGGGAAAATCTTGAAAAATCTTCTTCTCTGAAACCGCAAGGCCCAGGTCTTTGATATTTGGTATGAAGCTCCATCTAGTGGACCCCTACCAAGATTGTTCAAATTATTGTGCTCGGGCCAAAAATGCCCCCGCACCAGGGCCCTTATGTTTTACATAGGCTTATATAGGGAAAATCTTTAAAAATCTTCTCTGAAACCGCAAGGCCCAGGTCTTTGATATTTGGTATGAAGCTTCATCTAGTGGACCCTTACCAAGATTGTTCAAATTATAGTGCTGGGGCCAAAAATGCCCCCGCACCAGGGCCCTTTTGTTTTACATAGGCTTATATAGGGAAAATCTTGAAAAATCTTCTTCTCTGAAACTGCAAGGCCCAGGTCTTTGATATTTGGTATGAAGCTTCATCTTGTGGACCTCTACCAAGATTGTTCAAATTATAGCCCTGGGGCCAAAAATGCGCCCGCTCCGGGGCCCTTTGATTTTAGATAAACTTATATAGGGAAAATCTTGTTTTACATAGTCTATATGCAGGCTAAACCTTTAAAATCTTCTTCTCTGAAACCAGAAAGCCCAGGTCTTTCATATTCGATATGAAGCTTCATCTTGTGGACCTCTACCAAGATTGTTCAAATTATAGCCCTGGGGCCAAAATTGACCCTGCCCGGGTCCCACTTGTTATACATTGGATCAGGTGAGCGAACCAGGGCCCTCTGGGCCCTCTTGTTGTTCCTTGTTTTTCAGAGGAAAAAGACCGCATTTTGTATTAATCATCTGCGAGCAGATGCAATGTCAAGCCTTATTTTTTCAGAAAAATAAGAAAAAATTTCTTTGAAACTGTCGTCTGCTCTGTGATTTAAGAAAACTGCAGAGTATAATGTTATCCCATTATCACATTACTACAGCATTTACCCTAAGTATTCGGACACGTCAACTCCTTACCATACTGGTTCAAAATTTGAACAAGTACAATTTACACCCTGATGTGTCTAAGAATAGCAGGATGAGTTGCAAACAGTGTAGACCCTGATGAGATGCTGCATTATGTGGCATCTCATCTGTGTCTACATTGTTTACTCAGGCCTGTCTGGCCAAATACATACTGTAAATATGGTATTTATGAATTGGTCTCTGGGCAGGTCTATTTGCAATTCAAAGGTTGTCTGCTTCATTTTCCATAAGTTTTGCAAAACTTTGTGTACTTTAGGCAAATGGAGTAGACCCACATCAGCCACCACATTCTGTGGTGGCTCCTTTTGCCAATGTCCTTTTTATGGGAAGGCAGGGTTTCAAGAGTTAACCCTTGTCCATTCTGATAAAATCAGTTTTGCCACACCCATTTCCGACTAACAACCGATCAAATTGCTTTATATAATGTATTCATTCAAATTGAATTCTCAAACTGAATAACAAACAGTGTAGATCCTGAAGCCATCTGATATGGATCAATACTGTTTGCAATGATAAGGGTTATCCTGGGTCAGCAGAACAAGGGTTGTAAACATGTGGAGCTGCTGCTTAACTTTGTATCACTTCAGTGTACTTGAAAACTGTTTGTTGTCATGGAAACAACACTTTTCTGGTTTCTTTCAGTTGACAAGCCTTGTTACAGGACTCGTATGTCATATCAACTCATTTATAGATGACCTTAGTGTACTTAATCAGCTAGCAACCCTAGGTGTACTGGCCCAGTTTGAAGGGTTGCTTAGTTGTCATGGCGATGAACTCCCAATGTTGGAGGACATGATTGTTGCTGTTGATGACCTTGCTACAGTGTCATTCACCTTCTTTGCGGAAACTCCACAGAACAAAGAGATTAATCTGAAAACTACAGAGTAAGTACACAATGTCCTCTGCATATAACTCAGTTGTGTACTTTATATGCGCTGCATATAAAGTACACAATTGCTCACAATTGCATTGAATGCACTGAACATTTTAGCTAGAGGCCTGTAAAAAGAAATGGACCCCTCAGATTCAGCAATTTAACATCTCAGAAACCACTTAGCTGATTGAAACCAAAGTACATAGAGAGCCTGAATGGGTTTTGGAAATCTGTGGGATCTGGATCACATGACTGAGATGATCATCATGCCGATGTTCACATTCAAGCCATTATGCTTCGTTAAAAAAAAACATAGGGGACAAGGGCTAATTTTGCCTATTGAAATCTTGTTAAAAACCAATTTATAATGCAAAGATACTTTCTTCTCCAACCTGTCCAGGAGGCGCGGTGCAAGGCGGACAGTCCATGCTAATAAACCCTGTTGGTTTCATTGGGCGACAGGGCTTGAGATGTCATTTCATCTCAATGTCGGGTAAAAGTCCCACAAAATTGGAAGCAACGTCTCCAAAATGACCTTTACAGTGTTGACAGGGACGTTAAACCTCAAATCAAACAAACAAAAACTTTCTTCTCCAAACTCTTGATGCTGTGTTGAAAATGTTACAGCCATGTAGGCTAATTTTGGACATTTGCCAAGTCTGCTGATTGGGATTACTTAAATATCACATGTGCAAGATTATAAGAATCTTATATGGGTGTGAGGGGTGGATGGAAAAATCCGTCCCGAGGGTCACTGTCCGGCATCACGAGGCTTGCCGAGTGATGCCGGACAGTGATCAAGAGGGACAGATTTTCTATCCACCCCTCACACCCATATAGGATTCTTTTTCTTGAATACCTTCCATTTCTATTATGAATTTTTAATGCTGCTGTCACTTCGGTTACCGACGTCCGCCATTTTGTGATGACACAACAGGAATGTTTAGTGACGTCACGCATGACGCTGCCACGCATGAGGTTGTAATCAACCAGTGCATTTATCAAACACACGATTATATTCGATTTGGGGTCGGAACACCAGGGTCCGAACATAAATTTCTATCCCAGGGTAAAATCGCGGATTTTCTTGTCTGGTGTGCAAGAAAAAATGTTCCCATTTTCCTTTGACAGACACCTTAGAAAGCTTTATATATTATTTCGGATGATAAGTGGAATGAAAACTGAGCGAATGAACACCCAACTTTTCTTCTGCAGAAGTCAGCACCTCGAGCCATTATTTTACCCATTGCATGCGGAAAACCCCTGAAGGGGTATCTTGGCAAACAGTGCACACATGGCTGTTTGAAGCCATTGTCAAATGGACCGAAAGCTGAGCTAAAACAACAAAACCCATGTTCAAATTATGAAATTCATGTGCTGTAGCGTTTTAGAGGTCTATGATGACATCAGAGGGTTTCTGCATGACATCATCATTGTAAACAACATAATGAACTAGCAGCCATGTTGGTTTGCCAGTCGAAGTTGAAGAGTTTATATGAAGCATTTGGGCATTTTCGTCAAAATTGCTGTTGGGATCTTAAGTTATACAATAACGACGATCATCCATGGTTATTTCATTGCATTAACATTTGCTGGATCCCTTGGAAGATATTTGAACATTCCACCTAGCAGCCTCATGTTCAAACAGCTGCCTCGGGATCCAGCAAATCATAATACAGTAGAACTTCGATGGCTCGAACACGGATGGCTTGTTTACCATGGATGTGTCGAACCCGTTCTTGAGTCCCTATCGAAATCCTCTACATAAGAAATAGTTGTGGATAATTGAGGAGATTTTAGTCTTTTATCTAGAAAATGTATGCTGTGTGTACTCATTAGAAATGCCTCGATGAGGCGATTCTAATGACTACACACAGCATACATCTTTATTATAGAAAAGATGTCTAAAAATATCTCGTTATGCCTCCTGACAGTAACCTCAGTGGCTCGAACTACCCCTGTCTTGAACAGATTTTCGAGGTCCCCAAGGTGTTCGAGCCATTGAAGTTCGACTGTACATGAAAAACCATAGTTGATCCCCATAGTATACTACTCCTTATTGGGATTTTCTATAGCGGCAAACTTGCTATAGCGGCAAATTGTTAGGGAGCAAATACTTTCGTTATAGCTAGGATCCTTTGTATAATGAAAACAAAGGTTGTTTTGAGAAACACCTAACCCAACAAGTAAATCAACAAGATGCCTTTCTTTTCTAAACATTATCTTGAGTAAGGGCAATTTTTCAGGTGCTCAGAAGCAGTCTAATGAGTTAATGCACTGGTCATTTAGGGACTACTCTCCCAGAACTTAAATGATTTTCATGTACAGTGAATTGGTCTCAATTTTTATACCCCCACCAAACAAAGTTTGAGGGATGTATAGGAGTCAGTCTGTTGGTTGGGTGGTCTGTCTATCCATTTGTCTGTGACACATTTTTACTTGTTATGCAAACTACTTCCACATTTTTTCACTGATTGACTTCATATTTTGCATATGCATTCACAATGTGGTGTAGATGTGCGTGACATAAATATCATTTAATTTGAGGATTATTTTCATGCTCCTGCCCAACTACATGATGTTGGCATGAGTGGTATGCGTGTGTATGTGAAGGGGGTGCGGGGCATTTACCGATTTGGTTTGTCTGCATATCTTTACACCTGTACATACATCTATTGCTTTGTTATCAATCTTCAAGCAAGTTCTCATCACGTGAACAAGTCCGTGAAATGAACACCCCCTTACACCCCATTTCGTATAGAGAAAACTAGGGTTTACGGGGGTAAACATTATTTTTCTTATTTTTACTCCAAGACATAGGTTGTGGGTACTCGTTAGAACCGCCTCAATGAGGTGGTTCTAACGAGCATCCACAGCCTATGTTTGCAGTATTTATTAGAAACATATCTCGGATTTTCATCAGATAAATGGCTTTTTCGGAGATGTGAGAAAATTGCACTTTGTCACACGGGTGTGTTATCGTAATGGGTTCTATTTTCAGTTTTAAAAGATCAGGACTTGCACCAGATCTTAACAGGTAAGTACTTACATGACTTTCTTACTGTTTTAGCATTG
This sequence comes from Lucinisca nassula, assembly GCA_963580285.1. Lineage (NCBI taxonomy): Eukaryota > Metazoa > Mollusca > Bivalvia > Lucinida > Lucinidae > Lucinisca > Lucinisca nassula. Next base: position 44,996,879 of record OY757015.1, on the reverse strand, counting down.
CCACAATAGCATTTATCAGAAAAGATGCCATGACATCTTACCACCACAAACAGGTTACTCTCAATGGCGTTCATCATGAAAAAATGCCTATATAATTTTGAACCCTACTTTTGTATATTAAAACTGGGGTTTACAGGGGTAAACCTTATTTCTACTCCAAAATTTAGATTGTGGGTACTCGTTAGGACCGCCTCGATGAGGCGGTCCTAACGGGTACCAACTATTTATATTTTGAGCAGAAACAAGAAAAATATCACAATTTTTCATCTTAAAATTTTCGTTTTTTGGGCGGTAAAGTTCACAATGCATTTGTATACGTGTGTTTTTGTAATGTGTGGCTCAAACCATAGAACAGGTGTTAAATTTGATTATATATAATATAATTTCAATGATAGATAAAGTAGAAACAAAACAATTTTATTTGTACATGTTTTTTTTTTTCTTTGTGATTTAATTGGTGAAAATATTTGAAGATACCCTTTGCGGAATGGTCACAGAACCCTATACAGAATATATTTCATGATGCTTGTTGCTTGTAGGCATGTTAGTTTTTTGCTTTCATATCTATGGTCCGTGACAAAAGGATTTGTTTGTTTGATTTGAGGTTTAACATCCCCGTCAACACTGTAAAGGTCATTTTGGAGACGTTGCTTCCAATTTTGAGGGACTTTTACCCGACATTGAGATGAAATGACATCTCAAGCCCTGTCGCCCAATGAAACCAATAGGGTTTATTAGCATGGACGGTCCGCCTCGCACCGCGGTTCCTGGAAGGCTTAGATCCTCTAAGCGGTTTACCAGTACTAGTGTGCGGGATAGATGCAGCTCTGCGTGGAAGCATCATGCAGCCCATATATTTCTTCAAGCCCCTATGGGCGGGGGCTTCCGTGACAAAAGGAAAAAGAAAACATGTCTCAAGTTTAATTTTAAGGAGGCTTGATTCTCTTTGCTTTGAAGCTGTTCATACAACTCTACTGTTACAGTCTACATTTTCTGACTTCATTTGGTTTAAGTTTTGAAAATTCAAGATTTCTGTTAATGGTAAAACTTTCCTCAGGATCAAATTCTTTCCTTTAAGGGGAATGGGAACACCTAGCACATTTTTCTGCCCTTTTTCAAAGGGAGACAACTTTCGGGACTTCCTGTTCACTTTTCTATGGACTCAGTCCCACACACTGAAAAAGTGGTCTGCTCTTAAAGGAAAGAATTTGCTCCTTAGGAGCAAATTCTTTCCTTTAAGAGTTGACCCCTATTGACATGGGAGTCAAAAATACTTTTGCAAGAGAATCCTCCCCCTCCTGCCTGTGACCTTGAGTCCTGGCTGCCAGTGACCTTGAGGGACAAAGGCTTAGACATTGAAGTTCTGATTTGCAATTTTTAGAGTGTTTTTCTCCAAGTACTCCTTGGTTTCAAATATTTATGTATTGGGTTAATTGCTGAGAGAATTTATCATAATTCCGAAAAAAACAAAATAATATAGTAACAAATAAACCCCTATATGCACTGCAGTGCCAGATAGCCTTATGTGCACTATATGAGCATCCTTTTTTGGGGGATGCCTCTGTGGCGCAGTGGTTAAGGACGTCGGCCACTGCAGTGTTAGGTGACGTTGCCGCATCTGTGCATGGGTTCGAATCGCAGTCAAAGCACAATTTATTTATCTCTGATTGTGTCTCCACTATGGTTGTAAAGACGAAAGGTCACTTCCATTGCTGAGAAAATTAATCATAATCCCGGAAAAAAACAAAATAAAATAGTATGATAAAAAGTCAGTTCACTTAGTATTAAAAGTCTCCTTGTAGAGCTGTAGAATCAACAGTTCTTTCATCGGTAATTTGAGAACTTCACAAACTACATGTTTTTTAAAGAATTTTACATCTCGTAATTGACATTCAAGCTCTGCCTTTCTTTGTAGACATCATATATGCATAGAAGTGCCTTTGAAGAAGACTGTGTTTGAAAAGTTGCCATCAGCACTCCAGAATGGTGCTGTATCAGTGACACCTGTTATCTTCAACATTGGTATAAATGAGCAGGCCACTTTAGGTGAAAAGTAGGTATCTCATCACGTTAACTTGTCCATGTCCCACTTTATATAGAGAAAACTGGGTTTATAGGGGTTTACATTAGTTCTCTTATTTCTGCTTCATGACATAGGTTGTGGGTACTCGTTAGAACTGCCTCATGGAGGCAGTTCTAACATACTCGTTAGAACTGCCTCATGGAGGCAGTTCTAACGAGCACCTACAACCTATGTTTGGAGTCTAAATAAGACAGGCATCATCAGATATTTTCATCAGATAATTAACTGTTTTAGAGGTAGGAAATAATGCACTGTGTCGCATTGATGTTTTGTCGTAATGGCAAGACATACAGTGACACTTCCTTGACTTGAACACTGATGGCGCGGTTCAAATGCGCTCTTGAGTACCTAGAAAAAAATGCCTATAACCCATAGGTGTCAACCTATACACTTTTCCCATATTGCTGTATGGAAAAATCATGAAGTTTGATCAATACAGCCATATAGCAGTTTTGATGTGGATAAAACTGATCTGTAAGCATGACGAAAATTTTGATGTGTAAAAGAAAAATGATAGCGAGTTACATGTTTCGTTGTGCTGCAGTTTGGCAACAGGAAAAATCATGATCTGATCTGGATCTACACTGATTGCAAAGGTAAGGGTAGTCATGTTCAGCGGGACAGGGATTAAAATTCCATAATTTTGGAACAGAGATTGACATTTATAGTCTGTGATAAAAGAAAGAAAGGCATGTATATTTCTGTGATGAAAGAAATACGTATATATTTTTGCACTGAATGAAATACATTTATATTTCTGAAGGAAAGAGACAATATTATATTTCTGTGGAGAAAGAACTATAATATATTTACTGTATGTATTCAGACAGGTGGGCCAGACAAAATGCGGCATCTCATAAAGATCTACACTGTTTGCCATTCGTCCAGCTATTTGTTGACACAACATCGGGTAGTAAATTGAATATTTAGGATTAATACTGTAAGTCTGTCATAAAATTGAAAATTTATTTGCAGATTTGGGAACACAACTCTACAAGAGAAGACAAATGAAGCAAGTTTAGCAAAAGTCAACACATATGTGAAACAATATGAGGATATGCCAGATTTTCCAGGTACACCACAATGTCTTTATAATGTTGTTAGCTTAACAACTGTGTTGTTACAGTGTTGATTCAAGGTAAATTCCTATATATCCCATTGTACGACTACTGGTGGACTCTTCTATTATTATATGTTGGACAAGTTCATTGTTATTAAAGGGGTGTCCCAGCCCCTGCCCATTGGGGCTTGGAGAAATAGATTGGGCTACATGATGCTTCCATGCAGAGATAAAACAGAACCCACATGAGTACTAGCAAACCGCTTTGAAGGACTAAGCCTGTCCAGGTGAAGTGGTCCAGGCTAACCGCTTTGAAGGACTAAGCCTGCCCAGGCGAAGTGGTGCAATGCGTATAAACTCTATTGGTTTCATTCGGCTTCAGGGCTTGAGATGTCATTTCATTTCAGTGTCGGGTAAAAGTCTGACAAAATTGGAAGCAATATCTCCAAAATGACCTAAATAGTGTTGATGGGGATGTTAAACTTAATTCAAACAAAGAGGTGTCTATCTATTTTTCAGCTTATATTCTATTTTTGATGGCAAATCTTGTTAGCGAACAGTGGAGAGCAAGATCAGATGCTACATTATGCGGAATCTGATCTGGGTCTGCACTGTTTGCCTAGGTTTTTAGGTTAAAACGAGCTAAGAACAGCTAAATTTAAGACTAATTCTGCCTTTAAATGAATTTCACAGTTTCAGTGTGTTATTCATTGTTTTCTATACCCAGTATCATCTAGTAAGAGACCATCTTTGTGATCTTAAAGATCACTTTTGAACAGTCCCAAAGGTGGTCTTAGTATAGGAATTTTACTGTATATAGAAAAAATGACATGATGGTCAGTTTTTCCAGATCCTAACAATGTTCCATGCATCATCAGCATGTTGTTGTGGCCCTGGCATATGGATATGAAACACACATCAAGTTGAAATCGCCTTAAAGTATAAAAGAGACTTAGTGATTGCAATGAACAAGAGATTCTGACTAGTTCACAACGCATTCTAACATGTTTTACTACAATCTTTATATAACACTGTTCATTCAAAGACAGTTTGGGTTTTGAAAAGGATCCTTGAAATATATTTTTGTTGGATATAACATGATTGTTATACTAACACAGCCTCTGCTTTGGACCTGGCATTAGTGATACAAACAGGATGTGTTATATCCACAAGGTTTAGATGTACTGTTGGAGAATTTATACAGAGAACATGAGAAAGTGTCCTTTTGGGCATATGGGAACAATCAGTTTTATCTCATGCTAACTTTTAGTGTGGTGCAATACAGGGACACATTTTTCTGTCCATTTGCTTGCTAGTTATGCATTAGTTATACTCCGGGCATATGACGGTTTCTATATAGTTTTCGTCCTGCAGTACATCTGTCCATTTGCTTTCCGTCCATTAACATTTTGGTTAAAGTTTTGCGTAAAGTTTCTAAGAGATTGTATCTTCTGAACCCTTTGATAGATTTAGTTGATACTTACACTGAAGTTACCTACTGGTCTAAAGATTTCATTGATGCATGTCCAATCCCCCACAGTGACCTTGCGGTCAAGCTCACAGACTTAAGAAATTTTACATTTGGTGAATGTTTTATGACAACGTTTGTAGATGTGTGTATGTTTTAAACTCTAAGACAAATTCAGTTGATACTTGCATCAATGTTGCATACAAGTCCAAAGATTTTGTGATGTATATCTCTTTCCCCACCCACGGTGACCTTGACATCAAGGTCACAGACATAGAAATTTTATATTTGGTTAAAGTTTTATGACAAAGTTTATAGATGCCTGTATGTTCTAAACTCTGAGAAAAATTCAGTTGATAATTGCATTGCATACCAGTCCAAAGATTACATTGATGCATACCCCATCCTGCTGCTTCAGTAACATTGATACCCCAACCCTTCAGTAACTTTGATGCCCTCACTCCCTTGATCCATTTAGAAATTTTATGTTTGGCTTAGCTTTTACAAGCACATTTATAGATTCTTATAGCTTCTTCATATTGCATACAAGCTCGAAAGATATATCAGAGGGTGGCACAGGCCGGGGATATACGTGACCCACTGGTTGCTTGCTCTAGTTTGAGTCCATTTCTTAAAAAAAAAATTGTATGCCATATTCAGTGGTCCATTCGGAAAGGCATATGACAGGGGATTCTAATGCACTTGCGTATGTAACACGACATTTGATTGGAAAACATCAAAAATTTGCGACAGTATATTCTGCGATATTCTGTCGGAAACCCGACGTCATCATGTATTTTCGCTTTTCATTGGTTGGGATTAGGTTTTACGCAGCTCACAGTGCTTTTCACTTTCAACAGAATAGTATAATTTTTGACAAAAAGCTGAGTAAGTGCATTAGAATGGGGATAAGTGTATTCAAAATTGTCATTTTGGGAGGTAAATCGTTGATTTTATGGTTGCAAATTCCATTTTACGGCTCCGCTAACGCGACACCGTAAAACGAAATTCCAACCGTAAAAGCGTGATTTACCTCCCAAATGACAATTTGGAATACAGTTATCCTCTAATTAGGTCCTCTCCACTGGGTCCATCAACATTTGTTTGTTGAAATGCTTTGGATGGTCATTCTCTCCCCTGTTGATTCAAGAAGTTCAGAGGAATTTTTGTAGAAAGCATAGGGTTGTCATGGATAGCGTCCTGATGTTAAATACCAGTAACCATGTGTTAACCTATAAAATGCCAATCACGACTATTGTCGTCTGCTTTGACGTCTGCCGGTTACCTTGAAAGTAATGTTTTGCAAACATTGTGAACCCAGATCTGATCTGGGCCTACACTGTTTGCCTGTATGCAAAAGTATTTTTAAAAAGTTTGCAAAAAAAATCAGCAGACAACATAAGCAGACGACATTTTCAGATGTAGTTTTTCTCGGTGTCTTAATGTTTATTACACGTTTGGTCGTATCTTTTTTATGAAAACACTAAAAACAGCAATAGTACATTTATTTTTTTACAGATAAAGATAAAAAGCAGTCAGATTTTCACAGTATACCAAATCTCCTACAGCTCCTGTCAAATAATGTGTATATCAAGAAGAGTAAAAATGTGGAGGTTTTACATCTAGCAGCTGAGGTAATATGTCCTTGTTGTCACCATAATCTATATATAATATAAATAAGTTCTGAGTAGTTAGATCCTTCAGAAGCAAAGAATACATCAAATAAATGAAAATAGCAGACCCGGTTTTATTGAGTATGTTCATGACAAGTACTGAAATGAGCAACACCAGCCATGCCCTCTAGCACCAGCTTAAGCAGTATTCTGTTTTCAAAATGATTCTAAATGAATTCAATGATCCCAAAGGACCAGAAAATATAATCTGCACTATGATGATATATAGGAAGACTTCTTATGGCCACTACACAGCACAACACCAGCTGCAGTGAAGATAAATATGTTCTGAATGGTTAGATCCTTCAGAAGCAAAGAATACATCAAATAAATGAAAATAGCAGACTCAAACCCGCGTCCTCCTGATCATTAGTCAGACGCATATCTGACTGCACTACCAAGGCCAGCAATATGTCTTTGGTGTAGCAAAAAGTACAATAAAAGCCTTGTCATAGTAGTAACACTGCTGTTCTGACCGCAGTTATTCAAAGTAGCATTAACTTAACAAGCTCGTTAGTGGTCAGATTGTTAACTGATCAAATACAATATATTTACATTTACAGTGTAGAGTCTACTGTAAACCTATAGAAAACAATTGCGTTCATACTTCCATGAACGCATCGAATCGCGTGCTATTAAGTGACGTCATTCTAAACCATTGTTCTCTACGGGCGTTGATGACGACAACGCTGCTCCGCACTTAGTAGAAAAATAGCGTGTAAATGTTTTTCAACTTTAAAACGTTGCCCTACAAGCATCTTTTTTGCCCAGTGATGAGGGGCAAATAATGTAAATATAAAAAATAAACTTAATTTTTCTGCTTTTCATGGAGGTATGAACGGCAGTGGCTCGCTAGCAAAGTTAACATGAACCCCTTCGGGGTTCATTTACTTTGCACACGACCCACTGCGTTCATACTTCCATGAACTGCAGAAAAAATAATTTCATTTCTTAAATCTATTACTCTGGTATTTTTCCTGGAAAAATGTGAGTAGCTTTTGCATTTGAAAAAGCTACTCACATTTTTTCAGCAAAATGTTTTATCATATTTGCCATACTGAATGATCTAAGTTTAACTACAGAATATGATAAGTAGGAATATCATTAGTTTTGAATAACTGAGCCCAGGGTTTAAAATCTCCACGGTAAGTATTATTAATATTCATTCATTACATTATATGAGCTGTGATAATCAAACTATATGTATTTGTCAAGAAGAATGAAATTGTCATTACCATAGCACATCCGTGTGACATAGTACATTCGTTCATATCTTCAAAATGGTCATTTTCTGGTAAAAATAGATGATATTTTTCTTATTTATTCGCCAAACATAGGTTGTGGGTGCTCGTTAGAACCACCTTATTAACCTGCAGTTGAAAACTTCCGACTTTTCACTTGTGTCAGTTGGGGAGTGAATTCATCATTAAGGTCGCAAATTGCGTTTTAAGGCTCTGCTAATGCTTCACCATAAAATGAATTTTCTGACCATTAAACCACCAATTAACCCTTAAGAGTCTGAGTAAAACTACATCTGAAAATGTCATCTGCTTATGTCATCTGATGAATGTTTTGGCAAACTTTTTAAAAATATTTTTGCCTACAGGCAAACAGTGTTGGCCCAGATCAGACTGCTCCCACAGGAGCAGTCTGAACTTGGTCCACACTGTTTGCAAAAAAATTGCTTTTAAGATAACTGGCAGACGGCAAAGCAGACGACAATTTTCGTGATTGGCATTTTATGGGTTAACCTCCTCATATGAAAATTTTGAAGACGGTTATCCCCTGAATGTCTGCATTTTGCATTGTAGCACAGTTGTCACCACAAGCTGTTATTCTCATGATTTATCGTCATTCTGTTTTGCCTTGAGTGGACTTGACTTATCGTATTTACCCCAAGTATTGGACGCCTCAACTCCTTACCATACTTGTTCTAAAATTTCAAAAAGTATGATTTACCACCCAATTTTGGGTCTAAAAATAGCTGGATGAGTGGCAAACAGTGTAGACCTTGATGAGACCACACACTCTGTGGCATTTCATCTGGGTCTACACTGTTTTCTCAGGCCTGTCTGTCCAAATACATGGGATAAATATGGTAAGGATCCAGATGAGAAAAGCCACTGTTTTATTTTACAGTTGTGTCGAAGAGTTCATGGCATTAGATTCACAAGTTGTAAGAGTGCTAAGGATCGTACAGCCATGGCGGTGTCTCTGGAACAAGTTCAGATTCTGCAGCGGGAACATGACCTTGCCTCAACGGTCTTTCAGCAGTCTCTTGATTGCTTCAGAAGGTACATCACAACTTTATTGTAACACTATTTTAGGAGTCCAAAGTAGAAACCATATTAGTAAACCCATTTTGTACTGAATGGAACCTTCCCCTTATATACAGCAAGAGTCTGTTATAAAATTTAGGAGTGTCAAGTTCAGTTGTAATTTTTTGCCTCCACAAAATTTAGGAGTGTCAAGTTCAGTTGTTATTTTTTGCCTCCATCCTCTGTCCATCTTCTATCCTTTGTACATCAACCATTTTAAGATGTCTTCTTCTCTGAACCACTGAGCCAATTTCAATTAATTTTCATTTGTGGCCTCCTGACAGTGGTAGGAGGGTCTTCTTCTCTGAAACCACTGGGCCAATTTCAATTTTCATATGCAGCCTCCTGACAGTGGTGGGAGGGTCGTCCTCTCTGAAACCACTGGGCCAATTTCAATTAATTTTCATATGCAGCCTCCTGACAGTGGTGGGAGGTTCTTCTTCACTGAACCACTGGGCCAATTTCAATTAATTTTCATATGCGGCCTCCTGACAGTGGTGGGAGGGTCTTCTTCTCTGAAACCACTGGGCCAATTTCAATTAATTTTCATATGCGGCCTCCTGACAGTGGTGGGAGGGTCTTCTTCTCTGAAACCACTGGGCCAATTTCAATTAATTTTCATATGCGGCCTCCAGACAGTGGTGGGAGGGTCTTCTCCCCTGAAACCACTGGGCCAATTTCAATTAATTTTCATATGCAGCCTCCTGACAGTGGTGGGAGGTTCTTCTTCACTGAACCACTGGGCCAATTTCAATTAATTTTCATATGCGGCCTCCTGACAGTGGTGGGAGGGTCTTCTTCTCTGAAACCACTGGGCCAATTTCAATTAATTTTCATATGCAGCCTCCTGACAGTGGTGGGAGGGTCTTCTTCTCTGAAACCACTGGGCCAATTTCAATTAATTTTCATATGCAGCCTCCTGACAGTGGTGGGAGGGTCTTCTTCTCTGAAACCACTGGGCCAATTTCAATTAATTTTCATATGCGGCCTCCTGACAGTGGTAGGAGGGTCTTCTTCCCTGAAACCACTGGGCCAATTTCAATTAATTTTCATATGCGGCCTCCTAACAGTGGTGGGAGTGGTGGTGGTGGTGGGGGGCTTCTTCTCTGAAACCACTGGGCCAATTTCAATTAATTTTCAAATGCGGCCTCCTGACAGTGGTGGGAGGGTCTTCTTCCCGGAAACCACTGGGCCAATTTCAATTAATTTTCATATGGGGCCTCCTAACAGTGGTGGGAGCGTCTTCTTCCCTGAAACCACTGGGCCAATTTCAATTAATTTTCATATGCGGCCTCCTGACAGTGGTGGGAGGGTCTTCTTCTCTGAAACCACTGGGCCAATTTCAATTAATTTTCAAATGCGGCCTCCTGACAGTGGTGGGAGGGTCTTCTTCCCGGAAACCACTGGGCCAATTTCAATTAATTTTCATATGGGGCCTCCTGACAGTGGTGGGAGCGTCTTCTTCCCTGAAACCACTGGGCCAATTTCAATTAATTTTCATATGCGGCCTCCTGACAGTGGTGGGAGGGTCTTCTCCCCTGAAACCACTGGACCAGTTTCAATTAATTTTCAAATGCAGCCTCCTGACGGTGGTGGGGGTGGGGGGCCTTCTTCTCTGAAACCACTGGGCCAATTTCAATTAATTTTCAAATGCGGCCTCCTGGCAGTGGTGGGAGGGTTTGCTTCCCGGAAACCACTGGGCCAATTTCAATTAATTTTCATATGCGGCCTCCTGACAGTGGTGGGAGGGTCTTCTCCCCTGAAACCACTGGACCAGTTTCAATTAATTTTCAAATGCAGCCTCCTGACGGTGGTGGGGGTGGGGGGCCTTCTTCTCTGAAACCACTGGGCCAATTTCAATTAAATTTCATACGCAGCCTCTTGACAGTGGGGGAATGAAAGTTTGTTCAAATGGCCCAGGTCACATTACCAAGATGGCTGCCATGCCCAAATATGGTAAAAACCTAAAGAAATCTTCTTCTCCAGAACAACTGGGCCAATTGTCTTGTAATTTGGTATGTAGCATTGGGTGACCACTGACTACTACCAAGTACCCCATTCTCACTTGGATTGCAGGTCAGTCAACATTTCGAAGGACATTTTATCTGAAACTGCAGGGCTAGTTTCAATTATTTCATATTCATTCCTCCTGACAATGGGGGAATGAAAATTTGTTTAAATGGTCCAGGTCACATGGCCAAGATGGCCACCAAAGCCATTTAAGTGAAAAATTGGTCAGATTGTAAATTTTCCGTGCTCAGACTAGGGGAGCAATCAGGGCCTCATGGTCCTCTTGTTTAGAAATTTATCTAGAAAGTACAAACGGTGAAGGCCCTGATCAAATGCTGCATTCGGTGGCACCTGTTCTGCTCAGTTTGTCAGTGATCTGTTTTGGTATTTTAAAATAATTTCACAGAAACGTGCCTCTTATGCTCCTTTACCAAAATCACAAAACTGGTTAAATTGCAATGAAAAACTAAATAGAAAGTCTTTGGTCCACATCTCTTCTTTCACCAGTGACTTCTTCATTTCCATAAGGTATGAAACATCTTGGGTGCCCACACCCATCCAAGCTTGGAAAAATAGATACTGCTGCTTGGTGCTTCCCAGCAGAGCTGAAAATGGCCAAACATTAGTAGTGGTAAACGGCTTAGACAGTCTAAGCCTGCCCAGGCAAATTGGTATGAGTCAGACCATCCCTGCATATAAACCCTATTGGTTCGTTTGGGCGGAAGGGCTTGAGTAGTCATTTTATCTCAATGTCGCGTAAAAGTCGCACAAAACCGGAAGAAATGTCTCCAAAACGACCTAAATAGTATTGATGGGAATGTTAAACCTCAACACAAACAAACAAACAAAACATCTTTGACTCGGGTGAGGGATGCAGGTTCATCATGGCCCTCTTGTTTCTTATTTTCAGAGAAAAAAGGCTTGACATTTCATGTGAATCATCTGCCCAGCAGGTGATTCACATGAAATGTTTAGCCTTATTTTCTCTTTGAAACAAGAATGAAATTCTTTGAAAATGTTGTTTGCTATTATCATGATTAGGAATGAAGGGTGAAGAATCTGTTCAGCCTTCACACACAGTGTATTACCCTAAAAACCCTTAAAATTTGGACACCTTGAGAACTTGCTGTAATTTTCCGAAAATTTTTAGCAAATTTGTTTCATGATCCAGCAAGAGTCCAACAAGTGCAGACAGAATGGCAAACAGTGTAGACCAAGATCAGACTGCTCCCTGAGGAGCAGTCTGATCTAGGTCTGCACTGTTTGCTTAGGCCTGTCTGCCCCAATACTTAGGATCATTACGGTAATATTATATATATTTTTTGTTTCAGTCAAGGTGTTAGAATAGAAAATTGCCACAAGAATATAGGACACAGAAAATACGCCTTCAATACTCTGCAGTTATTGTCGTTTCCAAAGCTATATCGGCCACCACATGGAACCTATGGAAATGTACAAAACTAACGACTAGAAACTTACTCCAAATTGTGTTAGTTATATCATGGAACTTGTTTTAAAGTGCCGGGCCCAGTTGATGAAAGTTAATGCAGTTGTTAGTTTATGTTACACTAAAACTTTAGCCATTGAGTATTACAAAAAACAAAGTCTCTTATTTTTGCTTAAAAATTGGGAGAAGATTTTCCATTCCAAAAGCTACTCACATTTTTTCAGCTAAAATACCACTATGTTGGATATTGTGTTTTCTTAACACATTTAATATCTTGACCACTAATAAGTTTGTTACATCAATGCTACTATAAGCAGCTGGGCCATGGAGTTTGTTGACCAAGTCAACACAATTAAGGTCATGGTGATTCAGTTAGTTCACGTACCCACACTGCCTGAACAGGCTTAAGCTTCCTTGGGGATTGACGAGTGTTAATTGGACCACAACAAGTAAAATTGTGTTGGCAAGTGTGTGCACCAATGAGCTCATTTAGCTTATGATACTTTGAACAACTGAACCCATCCTGTATGAAGAAACTTTCAGTAGGCATCCAGCCAGCTTACAATAACGATTCTGGTCAGATGCCATTCTCTCCCTTCCACTGAAAAAAAAGGGCAGTTGCCGCCCAACTATTAGGGCTTGGAGAAATAGATTGGGCTGCATGGTAGGTCTACGCAGAGTTGAAACTGACCCGCGATGCCAGTAGCCATCCAGCTTACAATGATGATTCTGGTCAGATGCCATTCTCTCCCTTCCACTGATTCAAGAAGGGCAGTTGCTCCCCACCTATTGGGGCTTAGAGAAATAGATTGGGCTGCAGGGTGCTTCTAACACCGTTGAAATTGACCAGATATGAGTACTGGTAAATCATTTAGAAGGTCTAAGCTTGCCCAAGCAAAGAGGTGCAAGTCCGACCATCCCTGAAAATAAACCCTAACAGTCTCTTTGTCCGGTAGCGCTTGAGATGTCATTTGACCTCAATGTCGGGTAAAAGTCCCACTAGTGTTGACGGGGAGGGGATGTAAAACCTTGATACAAACAAATTAATCGAAAAGGGCAAAACAATGCAAAATTCTGGGGAACAGCTTATGTATAAGCCTGCCCAGGAAAAAGTGTGGTTAGTTAAATTGAATGGCTCAGTATGACCTATATTATGTTGATTGGTTGCACAGGCTGATCAATCATTAACCCTTTTTGTACCAAATGGAATCTTCCTCCTGATGTATAGGAGGTGTCCATTTAAAAATTTCAGAGTATCACGTTGTGTTTTCTTCAAAATCTATTTGGAAACTTGCTGAACATTTTTTGCAAACAGTGAAGGCCTGCACTGTTTGCCAACTACCCGTTTTGGGGTTTCTGGTACAAAATGGGTTAATGGTTGAACATTTCACTTGTTGCATCTCAGCTAAAGTGATTAATGATGTTGATGATTATGTTGGGAAACTTGATTACATTTTATAAGTTAATGAAAATCAGAACCGTTCACATAGTGGTTTTATTAGCCAACGATGATCTTCCAATAGACTTCCATAGAAATTCTGCCCCTGCCCATTGGAGCTTGAAGAAATAGATGGTCTGCATGATGCTTCCACACAGAGTTGAAACCAACCCGCACAAGAGTACTGGTTAACCGCTTAGAGGATCTAAGCTTGCCCAGGCAAAGTGGTGCAAGAAGGACCGTCCATGCTTATAAACCCCATTGGTTTCATTGGGCGGCAGGGCTTGAGATGTCATTTCATCTCATTGTCGGGTAAAAGTACAACAAAAATGGAAGCGCTGTCTCCAAAATGACCTTTACACTTTTGACAGGGACATTAAAACTCAAATCAAACAAATCTTCCATAGAAAGGAAAATAATTGTAAAGGGATAACACAAAATTGAAAAACTACACATAAATAGAGGATCTTACATGAGTGTTCATGTATTATTGAATTTATTAAACGAAATGAGGAAAAGGAATAAAATGCGAGGCTTTGCCGAGCATTTTATGCCTTTTCCTCAACCAGTTTAATAAATTCAATAATACATGAGCACGAATCTAAGATTCTATTTATCATATGACATTTAAAACGCATTTTATTCACGATTGTTTACAAAAATATCAATATTCCGCCATTAGTAAACGCGACTTCGTTTAGGACGTCTTACATGTAAGGTTACGGGACGTATCTAGCTAATTTGCATATTTTATCCACTAGTGGATTATGATTATCGAAAATATTACATGGCGTTATTACACTCTCAGATGCGACGTCATATGATAAAAACCATTTTATGACACTGTTCATTATAACACGGTTTTGGATATAACAGTTTTGAAGGTGAATTTGACTGCATAGATGTGCAGGCTGGTTTTAGTGTATGCTGTTATGAGGCACAATTTTATATGATGTAGTTTGTTTTTCATTTCATTTGAGGTTTAATGTTCCTGTCAACACTATGTAGGTCATTTTGGAGATGTTGCTTCCAATTTTGTGGGACTTCTACCGGAGATTGAGATAAAATGACATCTTAATCCCTGCCGTTCAATGAAACCAATAGGGTTCATAAATACATTGACTCCCACCACTTTGCTTTGGTAGGCTTAGACCTTCTAGGCAGTTTACGAATACTCATATGCAGTCTGTTTCAGCTCTGCACGGAAGAACCATGCAGGCCAATTTATTCCTCCAAGCCACGATGGGCGGGGCCCCACATGATATGGTTTATGTAACTTTCTGTGTGATTTATATAACTTTCTGTGTGATTTATATAACTTTTTCTATGTGATAATTCAATTAATATTTCTAGAACTTATGTTGGTTGTTAGGATTGACTTGATAAAATGTTGTTAGCACAAACACTTAAGGGGAGTTTATACACCTTATGAGAAGATAACTGTTTTAAAAAATACTTTCCGGGTTTGGTCCCCACCAAGTTTACAACCTTTTTCCCATTACGATAACAAACCCGTGCGACATAGTGCATTTTTTCACATCTCCAAAATGGCTACTTTTCTGACGAAAATCAATGATATTTTTCCTTATTTTTTAAGCAAATACAGGTTGTGGATGCTCGTTAGAACCGCCTCATTGAGGCGGTTCTAACGAGTACCCAGAAGCCTCCATGGTGCAGTGGTTACACTACTCGCCTTGTAAACCAGGGGTCGCAGGATCGATCCCGGGCTTCTCCAGACTTTCGGATGAGCCTTTAAACCGAGGTCCCGTCTCCGTATGACCTTAGCAGTTGGTGGGACGTAAAACTCAAACACTCTAACGAGTACCCACAACCTATGTCTAGGAGCAGATATAAGGAAAATAATGTGTACCCCTGTAAACCCCTGTTTTCTCTATATAAAGTGGGGTGTAAGGGGGTGTTCATTTCACGGACTTGTAAGCGTGATGCCATAGAGATTGTTCATGGAATCTTTTATATGTCATTGTTGCCTTTCCACATGGTCAAGAAGGGCAATTGTCAGTTTCTGGCAAAAGACTGTGCACTCTGCTAACCCATTGTATGCAGGAAACGCCTAAATGGGTACCTTGGCAAACAGTGCATGCCCGGATCAGACGCCGCAGAATGCGGCGTCTGATCAGGGCCTGCACTATTTGCTAACAGACTGTTCTGTCAAAAATAGAATAAAAATGAAAAAATAGGCCTGACACCCCTTATATGACAAATGGACTTGTTCAACATATAGCAAAGGAAGAGTTCACTAGCATACAATGGGCTAATAAACCTTTTATGTTTAAGCCTGTCTAGGAAAAATGTGGTTAGATGAACTGACTTGCTGGACATGACCTTAAACTTGCTGACTGGGCCATTAATTTCCAAACAAACAAAGCAACATCTCCAAAATGACCTTAATAGTGTTGACGGGTATGTAAAACCTCAACTCAAACAAAGACTCCCTTGTAAAAATGACAGAAAATATGCCAGCTGTATCCATTCCCCTTCTATGCTAATTTGATGTCTGAAAAACAACAAACTTAGCCCTCGCCTATCGGGGCTTGAAGAAATAGATGGGCTGCATGATGCTTCCACGTAGAGCTGAAACCGACCCGCACACAAGTACTGGTAAACCGCTTAGAGGATCTAAGCCTGCCCAGGCAATGCGGTGCATGTCGGCCCATCCATGCTTGTAAACCCTATTGGTTTCATTGGGCGGCAGGGCTTGAGATGTCATGCCATCTCAATGTTGGGTAAAAGACCCACAAAATTGGAAGCAACGTCTCCAAAATGACCTTTATAGTGTTGACAAGGATGTTAAACCTCAAATCAAACAAAACCAACAAACAAAAACAACAAACTGGGTATTTTACCATTCCAGGATTGTCAAGTGATAACACATGGCTAAGGGCAAGAATTCTTTAAAGGAAAGGCTAAATTTTCAGGTGTTCCCAGTTTGTACAAGGATGTGAACTTTTGAAATTTTATTTGCTTTCCTGTGCACTTTCGGAATTTCCTGGTTCCATGCTAGGAATAAGCATTCTAAATAGGGCAATGTCAAGCAACCATTCATTCATTTTCTAGTTAATAAGAGACAGATGGGAAATTAGATTCTCAGGTACGCAGTCAAACTGGAGGTTTTAAGGGATGTAATACATCTTCAGGGGATAGGGGCTTGAAGAAATATATTGGCTGCATGATGCTTCCACGCAGAGCTGAATCCGGCCCGCACACTAGTACTGGTAAACCGCTTAGAGGATCTAAGCCTGTCCAGGAACCGCGGTGCGAGGCGGACCGCCCATACTAATAAACCCTATTGGTTTCATTGGGCGACAGGGCTTGAGATGTCATTTCATCTCAATGTTGGGTAAAAGTCCCACAAAATTGGAAGCAACGTCTCCAAAATGACCTTTACAGTGTTGATGGGGACGTTAAACCTCAAATCAACCAACCAACCAACATCTTCAGGGGACTTAACTCTCAAAAATAATGTTGTTATCTTGTCAATAAGGGTCTACTCTTAGAAGAAAGAATTTGCTCCTTAAAGGAGCAAATTCTTTCTGCAAAGAGTAGACCCCTTTTTAGAAAGGGTCAGTGAACAGGGGCCCAAACAGTAAATGTTTACTTTCTTTGGAAAAGCGGCAGAAAAGACATAGCCAGGAACTAAAATGATCAGAAAGCTTTTGTTTGGTTTGTTAGATGTTTTAACAGCCCAGTAAGCACTATTTAGGTCATAACAAGCTGGTCAATTTACCCAACAATTATTTTCCCAGGCTGGCTTATACATAAGCTGTTAACCAGCAATGCACAAACGGACAATGCACAAACTGACAAGTGCCCTTCTTGAACTGGTGGAAGGAGAAAATGACCACTGAAAAGATTTCATGATAAATCTTCACAAAAGAATGGTGCCGACCTGGCAGGTAGCGAAACCGCAACCTCCTGATTACCAGGTAGATTCACATCTAACTGAGCTACTGAGATCGGCAATCACAAAGTATCTTGAAACTGCAAAACCATAATGATCCTAAGTATTGGGACAGATAGTACTAAGCAAATAGTGTAGACCCAGATCAGACTGCTCCTGAAGGAGCAGTCTGATCAGGGTCTACACTGTTTGCCATTCTGTTGGCACTTTTGGACTGCTCACTGGATTGTGAAATAAATTTATTAATGAATTTGTAGGGGTTTTTTTACGACCTTACTAGTAAATACATATCTCTGAATTTATGTACATTGCTTTTCTTATGAAGGCAGATTGATATCTATTAGCCCTTTTTAAAATTCATTCATCAATTACATGTGTAGTTTTAGATATTTCACATTTGATAGATGGATTCCAAGAAACAAAACATGGAAATCACAGAAAAATAGCTTTTGAGATTAACAGCTGACATAATGGTGAAGTTATCATAATGCCCCCTTGAATGCCTTGATAACCCTTATCCTGCTTAATAAACTGATTTAGCCACACCCATTTCTGACTATCCACCAATCAACTTACTTGATATAATGTATTCGTTCAATCATCAAACTGCATGTTGAACAGTGTAGATCCTGATCAGGGGTTGTCGTGTTCAGCAGGATCAGGGATATTTAGTGCTTGTGCTCCAGTAAAAAGTCATGTACAGTATGTTTTTTTTCACACCAGATAGGGAAATCCGATATTTTTACAGTGTAAGAAATTCTTATCTCGGCCGCAGATAAGATAAAAAAGAAAGAAAAGTGTCATATGTAATATGCACATTGGCGATATAGGACATAACATGTCTTGATGTTTAGGACATTGTCACTGAATGAGAAAAAGAGGTCCTCATGTTAGGGCAGACATCAGATTTAGAAGGCATCAGAGTGATTACAGTATCATAATTTGGGGATAAAAAGATAGGCAAGAGCAAGAATTTATCATAGATGTTCAGAGCAGATAGCAAAAAACATCCCTCAGATCCCAGTCTGGAACTAGAACTGTCAGAGGATCTGACTGTAGCCCTGCTATAGCGCTATCAGAAAAGGAAAAATACAAGGAAAAAAATGTTTTCAGCTTTACATTTGGGTACAGTTTCGTGAAAGTATCTGAAACGGTTTCTGAGTTCTGGAGTGGACATGAATTATTACTGTACTGAGTTTATTCCAAGTTCAAAGGGCAATAACTCCAAAAGTAAACAAACTAGAGTAACAGTTCTTCTGCTCTGCACCTCTACTCAACATGCTTTACATTTGCTTTACAGTTGCATGAAAATATCTAAAATAGTTTCAGAGTTATAGAGCGAACACAAACTATGACTGTACTGAGTTTATTCCAAGTGCCATTTTTCAATGTTCATAGGGCAATAACTCCAAAAGTAGCAATCCAGAGTTATGGTTCATGCACTCTGCACATGGTCTTATAGTGCTTTACATTTGTGTGAAGTTTCATGAAAATACCTCAAACAGTTTTTGAGTTATGGAGCGGACAAGGTTAAAATTGCCATTTTTCAATGTTCAAAGGGCAATAACTCCAAAAGTAGGCAATCCAGAGTTATGGTTCATGCGCTCTGTACGTCAGCTTATAGTGCTTTACATTTGTGTGAAGTTTCATGAAAATACCTCCAACAGTTTTTGAGTTATCATGAATAATTACGGAATCACAGGACAAGGCAAATCCAATATAGCCCCCACTTTTTCAAAGCGGGGCTATAATCAAGAGGCAAGCATTGTCATGCCAGATTGCACCCTCGGAATGGGCTTTTCTAAACACCCTTCACACCCATGATAAATTCTTACAATCTTTAAGAATAGCCACTATGATGTGGAAGGAAAATATATTTAGTATTTAGATGTCTTCACTTTTACTGCAAATACTTTTCATTCCACACATGCGTGAAATTTCTTAAGCCTGTGTACTCCTTCACAAAAACACGCCTATATAATTTTGACCCTCTGAAACCCCATTTTCATATTGTAAAACTGGGCTCTACAGGGGTATCTTTTATTTTTCTTATTCCTGCTCCAAAAACAAAGATTGTGGGTACTCATTAGAACCGCCTCCAAGAGGCGGTTCTAGTGAGCACCCACAATCTTTGTTTTAAGCAGAAATAAGAAAAGTATCAGAAATCTTTATCTGAAATCTTCATTTTTTGGTGGTCAAACAATATACTTGAAAAGGTGTTTTTTAATGTCTTATAAATGTTCTAAATGATGCATTACTCATTAGTTTTGTAATTTAATTGTATCAAATTAACAATGTGCAATATTCTGTTTATCTTTAGTTGTAGTTTTTCAAGAAATATTTTTACCGATTTTATGTCAGAAATCTGTGTCCAGGGTGTCAACATATTTGTTATGAAGATACAAACTTTTCATTTTGAGTTGTTGTTTATTTACATATCCACTATCTGTTGTTCAAAGCATTTTTAGCTCAAGTTTGTTAGATCAAAATGTTATTCGTTCCAGTAAGGACAATATTTAATACATAGAGGATCTTACATGAGTGCCCATGTATTATTGAATTTATTAAACGAGTTGAGGAAAAAGGATAAAATGTGAGGCTTCACCGAGCATTTTATCCCTTTTCCTCAACGAGTTTAATAAATTCAATAATACATGAACACGAATGCAAGATTCTATTTATCATATGACATCAAAAGGCATTAAATGCACAACTTTTCAACAAATATGTCAATATTCCACCATTAGTAAACGCGACGTCGTTAAGGGCGTCGTACATGTAACATTATGGGGCGTATCTAACTGATTTGTATATTTAATCCACTAGTGGATTATCGAATTTATTACATGGCATTATTACACTCTCAAACGCGACGTCATATGATAAACTGCGTTATTATTAAATGATCAAAGTTTTAACAATAGGTTAGCTAATGAAGCCATTAGTTTTGAACAGCTGACCTCAAAACATTTAAAACTAATGATGACATTAATTAACATAATATTAAAACTTTGATCATTTTAATATGTTAAACATACTAATATTTTTGCTGCCAAAAATGTGAATAGCTTTTGCATTTTCAGTGAAAATACCACTATCACTGTTTACTCACTAGAACAAATAACATTTTGACCACTAACAAGCTAAGCTAGCCAGACTGAACAACATTTTGACCACTAACAAGCTAGTTAAGCTAGCCAGACTGAACAACATTTTGACCACTAACAAGCTAGTTAAGCTAGCCAGACTGAACAACATTTTGACCACTAACAAGCTAGTTAATGAAGCTAACCAGACTGAACAACATTTTGATCAATAACAAGCTAAGCTAGCCAGACTGAACAACATTTTGATCACTAACAAGCTAGTTAAGCTAGTCAGACTGAACAACATTTTGACCACTCACAAGCTAGTTAAGCTAGTCTGACTGAACAACATTTTGATCACTAACAAGCTAGTTAAGCTAGCCAGACTGAACAACATTTTGACCACTAACAAGCTAGTTAAGCTAGTCAGACTGAACAACATTTTGATCAATAACAAGCTAAGCTAGCCAGACTGAACAACATTTTGATCACTAACAAGCTAGTTAAGCTAGTCAGACTGAACAACATTTTGACCACTCACAAGCTAGTTAAGCTAGTCTGACTGAACAACATTTTGACCACTAACAAGCTAGTTAATGAAGCTAACCAGACAGAACAACAGTTTGACCACAAACAAGCTAGTTGATTAAGCTAGCCAGACTGAACAACATTTTGACCATTAACAAGCTAGTTAATGAAGCTAACATGACAGGACAATTGTTTGACCACTAACAAGCTAGCTAAGCTAGCCAGACTGAACAACATTTTGACCACTGACAAGCTAGTAAATTAAGCTTACCAGAGTGAGCAACATTTTGACCACTAATCAGCATTCTAAGCAAACCAGACTGAACAACTGGGCCTAGGATGGGGATGCCACTTGACCATCAACCTTCCATCAACCATTTTCAAAGGTTTTCTTCTCTGACAGTCTGATTTTTTTTTTTCAGATTCTTCAGACAAAAAATTGCTTGAAATTTCTTGTGAATTATCATGTGATGTCATCAGGTCATTATTATTTAGTGCTCCTGTCCATCGGGGCTTGGAGAAATAGATTTGGCTCCATAGTGCTTGTACGCAGAGCTGAAACTGATGGCACATGAGTAGTGGTAAACCGCTTAGAAGGTCAAAGCCAGCCCAGGCAAAGTGGTGCAAGTTGGACTGTCCATGCATATTAATTCTAACCGTTTCAGTGGGCTTGATGTTTCATCTCGATGTGGGGTAAAAGTTCCACAAAATTCGAAGCAACTTCTCCAAAATGACCTATTTGGTGTGGAGAGGGACTTTAAACCTCAAATGACACAAACAAGTACTATTTTCTTCAACCCATTTAGTACCAGAAACCCCAAAATGGGTACCCTGGCAAATAGTGCAGGACCAGATCAGATGCCGCAGAATGCCTTGGAGCCTCCACTGTTTGCTAGAAGTTCAGTCATTTTCCAAAAAAATTTGATGAAAACAACCTTTCTCCCCTAAATTTTGAAATGGACTCCTGCCACATATGAGGGGGAAGATTCCATGAGGTACAAAAAGTGTTAAAAAAGAGAAACATATCCTTTGAAAATGCAGTCTGCTAGTGATGATTAACAGTTGAAGGGTCTTACAACATGAAGGCTGTGACAAAGGAAGAGGCATAGCTGAAAAAAATCTGGCCTCCAGTTTGATTCAAACCCAGGCTGCTCAGGTGAGAGTCTAATGCTCTAACCACTGAGCCAAGAGTCGACTCTGAAGCAGTAGGTAGATAATTGAAGGGACATTTTTTTCACATCTCCAAAATGGCTACTTTTAGGATGAAATCCATGATATTTTTCTTATTTGTACTGCAAACATAGGTTGTGGATGCTCGTTAGAACCGCCTCATTGAGGCGGTTCTAACGAGTACCCACAACCTAAGTCTTGGAGTAAAAATAAGAAAAATAAAGATAACCCCCATAAACCCAGGTTTTCTATATATTATATAAAGTAGTGTGTAAGGGGTGTTCATTTCACGGACGTTTTCACGTGATGGTACACTCACCCTCTTCAAGGATGTCAAGATTGATGATGACAAAGCCACCCAATACTGGACAGGCCCCCAACTTACGACATGAAAGCCATAACAAAGAAATGAAGCATAACTGAAAGAAAATTCTCACCTGTGGCGAGATTTTGAACCCTGGTTACTTGGGTGAAATCCAATACTCTAGCCACGGAGCCAAAAAGTTGAATCTGTGATGTAATTGTTGAAGACTGGTTATACCTATAAGTGATGCATAATCTACCATGGTACCAGTAGGTAATTTAAGGAAGGAATTGCAGTCCATAACTAAAGGTGTTAAGGGAATGTGTGAAAGCCACTAAGTCATAATGCCTTTCATCATAGTGTGGGTCCTTTGGGATCATTTGATTCCACTGTGGAATTTGGAAAAAATTTGAGGGTCACTGATGGTACCTAATTGGCTGGCCCAGAAAATCAAAGCGCCAAAGGCACTGAAATGACAGATTCTATGAGAAAATCAAAGCACCGTGAAAACTTACAGACAACCGTTCTAAAAAGAACTTAAAATTTAAAAAAGTAGTTCTGCAAATTCCATTGTATGATATGTTTGCAGATGTCTATACACCGGTGGTATCATGAAATGCCATTCGATGTTTCAAATTTTGGAAAGAAACTAAGTTTTCAAAACCAAACATTAAAATTCAAGTCTTAACAATACTACTGTCAATTAGTAACATTTTTGTCTTGTCGGGTGTGGATACCCCCCACCCCCACCCCCACCCCCAAAAGATACTCTATTTTTCACAAAGAGATCGGAGGAGAAAGGCTGGTCAGTCCAGTACATGAAATCCATTGGCTTGAAGACATTTTTGAGTAAGAACAGCACTATAAACCCGCGCGTAATCCTGCTGGATTAGATATCCCGGATTCTGAGCGTAAACAAATAAATGGAACCACGTGAGGATGACGCACTTGATTGATGTAACGTCTCGCTGTTCAGTTAACGTCTCAGCCATGATCTTGAATGTTCTTAATGTCGCTAGCTACATGCAACAGCTCGACATACCATTCCATCCGATATGTCATGCTCTATTAAGCACGCGTCGCCTCGGCGTACCTTACATCTATATGTCGAAACATCCCGAAACGACAATCGGCGTGATTCACGCTGAAGTGCGATGTGTCACTGAAACGCATATCACGCGAGTCGCTTAGACGCCAATAAACAAGTACGTATTTCATGCACCAGCGTAGTGTTCCGTACTGTGTCGTAATTTTGGTAACGACAGGGACGTCTAGCTCTCAAAAGTGCATCGCATAAGGGCGACGAACAGTGTCAGTGCTTATTAGTTGGTAGTTGAAACCCTTTATCTACAGGTACAGTGTAGCAGATGCCGGCGGAAATCTGCTTTGCATAAGCGTCTGTCGGATGAATCGATCTTGACGTACTGACGTCCGTCTTCCGCTACGTCGACGTCCACTAGCGTCTTCTGTTGATAGTAAGATGTCGCTCCAACAGACAAATAGATCACACACATGTGGCACCCAAAATCAGAGTCAACGCCATCCGCTTTCCGACCAGCTTCTAACTGTCCATTAGAAGCCTCCGTGGTGTAGTGCTACTCGCCTTGTAAACCAGGGATCGCAGGATCGATCCCGGACTTCTCCAGACTTTCGGATGTGTCTTTAAACCGAGGTATCGTCTCCATATGACCTTAGCTGTTGGTGGACGTAAAACTCAAACACTCACTCACTCTAACTGTCCAGGGTTTAATGAAAAATGTTGCAATACGTTCTCACTTGATGCTTTTTGAGAACAAAATACAATTTCTTCTTTTCTAGGCACGACCTTACATCACACATCAAAACATTGATCCTGAACATGTGGTTTCTATCAGTGCTGGTGTGAAGGTGGTACACAGGATCGTTGGCCCCCGCCCATCGGGGCTTAAAGAAATAGATTGGCTGCATGATGCTTTCACGCAGAGCTGAAACCGACCCGCACACGAGTACTGGTAATCTGCTTAGAGGATCTAACCCTGCACAGGCAAAGCGATGCGGGTCGGACCGTCCATGCATATAAACCCTATTGGTTTCATTGGGTGGCAGGGCTTGAGATGTCATTTCATCTCAGTGTCGGGTAAAAGTCCCACAAAATTGGAAGCAACGTCTCCAAAATGACCTTTAAAGTGTTGACGGGGACGTTAAACCTCAAATCAAACAAAACAAAACACAGGATCGTGGCCGGACTGGTAACCATACGTCACGGTTGATTGATTTTACCTTTTTAGCTCAAGGGCATGGTGCCTAAGCGTGTTGTAATCATGCAATCGTTTGGTTTCAGAATCAAAGCACCGAATGTGTTGGTGGGATGTAGGTTGGGGTAAAAGTCCTGGGTTGAGATTAAACTGTTTAATTTAACTCTGAAATTCCGAACAAATAGTGAAGATTTTGATAAGAAGCGCGTTCTGCAGCGTCCGAACATGGTCCACACTGTTTGCCAAGCTCACCCTATGATTCCAGGATGACCCTCTTCAGTCTTATGGAATACCCTGATCTCACTGCGGCTATTTTCTGCAAGAAAAAGGTTATTCTGAGAAGTCAGTGATAGTCACGTAGACGTTAGCTCTGAATCGCTTTTTTATTAGTTACTTCGGGTCAAATGCCAAACAATCAACCCAAACATAGCCGGGTCGTTTGTCAGTCTTGGGTACATGTAAGTGTTATCTGTAAAATCTGCACTTGAATAAAATGTTCGATCTGGCAAGCAATATAGACTAAGATCAAACGCCACAGAACACGGTGCTGATCTTGTTCTACATTTTTGCATCAGTCACTAACATCTTACGGTTAAACGAATCAGTCCAAGTCCTCGTTCATGACCAGCCTGTATTTAGGGACAATCGGCATGAGTGTTGTCAGTGCTTTGATTTATTCACTGCCTTGAGTTTCTGGAGTGTACTCTTCCGTCACTGAAGTTGGGCTCGTCCATTCTGCTAAATATGGCACCTAGAATTATATCACAGGACCTACACTGTTTGCATAGGTATCTGTACCATATTCCAGGGTTGAAAGGGACAGCCTTTCTCGCAAAGTCTGATACACACCTAGTTGTAACTGACCTAGACTTGACCTCGAATGTCGGAAAATCCATTAATATTCTGGTATGCAGCTGACCGGCTGGTCTTTAAGGATTAAATATTGACAGCACTGTTAGAAAACAGTGTAAAATCTGAGCAGACGTCTGAGCAGACGCCGCATTTGATCTGGGTATACAGTCTCGCACGATGCAGCTGATTCATATGAAATGCTGAATCTATTCTCTGAAAGGTAAGATAAAATCGTCAAGTCGTCTGCTTCAAAAGTTTGTATTGCGATTATAGGATGTACAATTTTGATAACTGCGCCAACTACATTTTGTGCGGACTTATATTTCTTTGGGGGTGAAAGCCGGAGGGGTCGTAAGAAAGCCGGAACTACTTTACAACATGCAGGGTAGCTAGAAATGACAGATTGAATCTGTCATTAAAAATTGTACTCTCAGCTGTTTTTAATTCTGTGTCGTAGTTCCAATGATCTTTTTTCCAAAGAGTTACCCTTTTACAGAACATTCAAGAATCATAATTTTACTTTTTGAAGAAGTTTGCAGAGCTAAAATTGAAAATGAAGCATGTTACACCGTTCGTCATTTTGAATTGGTCACTTTTCCTTGGCAGGCTTATACATAATTGGTTAACCAGTACAGAGCACATTCTTCCGCCAGAAACTGACAAATGTCCCCCTCTATTCGGTGGGTGATATTAATGCTGATTAGTCTTCACAAAAGATTGTTGTTCATGAAGCATGATCACCCCCGCCAATCAGGGCTTGAAGAAATAGATTGGGCTGCATGATTCCATGCAGAGCGGAAACTGACCACACATGAGTACTGGTAAACGGACTAAGCCTGCCCAGGCAAAGTGGAGAGTCCAGTCGGCCAATGCATATAAGCCTTTGGTTTCATTGAGCGACAGGGCTTGAGATGTCATTTCATCTCAATATCGGTTAAAAGTCCCACAAAATTGGAAGCAATGTCTCCAAAATGACCTAAATAGTGTTGACGGGGATGTTAAACCTTAATTCAAACAAAACAAATCATGAAGCATGGACCCAAACTTTTTTCAGTGGTAACTGTTTTTAGCTCACCTGAGCTTTTGGGATCACTTTTTGTCCGTCGTGCATCTGTGCGTGCGTAAACTTTTTCTTCAAACGACATCTCCGAAACCACTGATCGGATTTTGACCAAACTTCACAGGAATGATCTTAGGTGGTCCCCTTTCAAAGTTGTTCAAATGGTTACGGTCCGTTGCACATCTAGGTCACAGGAGCTAAAAATAGATTTTTTACTGAAAACTAAACAAGAGGACCAAGCTAGCTTGGTCCTGTATCGCTCACCTGAGCTAACAGATTCCAAGTTTAAGGAAGTGCCAACCTTTACTGAAGGCTTTATAGGAGGACATGGTGACGACAGGGTAAGCATTTTCTGAAAATCAAGTAGAATGTAACTTTATGATAAACAGGCTGACCTCACTGGTTTTCAAACTCATTCAAGCTTTTATTCCTGACTTGCTAAGAAGATCCGATCTAAACTGAAGTGGCTATGGTGATGACAAGTTCAAAAACAAGTTTTCAAACTCCTCCAAGCTTTCTGCCTGACTTCCTTGTTTGTAAGTTTCATCAAGATCCGTTCAAAACTAACGGGGCAGCAGTGATGACAATGTCGAAAATAGGCATTTTCAGCAATCAAAGGCACGTCACTCTATGATAAATGTGCCGACTTGGCCGGTATTCGAACTCACCTGAGGTTTTATTCCCAGCCACCTTACATGTAAGTTTCAGAAAGATCCGATCAGACTTGGCCAGTATTCAAACTCATCCAAGATTTTATTCCCAGCCACCTCACATATAAGTTTCAGAAAAATCCGATCAAAACTGAAGGGGCTACGGTGATGACAAGGTCAAAATTTGGCATTTTTAGCAATCAAAGGGATGTTACTCTAAAATAAATGAGCCAACCTGGCCAGTTTTCGAACTCATCCGAGGTTTCATCCCCAGCCACCTTACATATAAGTTTCAGAAAAATCTGATCAAAACTGAAGGGGCTACGGTAATGACAAGGTCAAAAATCAACATTTTCAGCCATCAAAGGCACATAACTCTAAGATAAATGGGCTGACTTGGTCTGTTTTCGAACTCATCCAAGATTTTATCACCAGCCACCTTACATATAAGTTTCAGAAAGATCCGATCAAAACTGAAGGGGCTACAGTGATAACAAGGTCGAAAATTGGTATTTTCAGCAATCAAAGGGACCTTACTCTATGATAAATAGGCCACCTTTGCTGGTATGCGAACTCATCCGAGGTTTTATACCCAGCCACCTTGCATGTAAGTTTCAGGAAGTTCCGATCAAAACTGAAAGGGCTACGGTGATGACAAGGCCAAAAATCGGCATTTTCAGCAATCAAAGGGACGTTACTCTGTGATAAATGGACCAACTTTGCTGGTTTTCGAACTCATCCGAGATTTTATCCTCAGCCACTTTACATATAAGTTTCAGAAAGATTCGATCAAAACTGAAAGGGCTACAGTGATGACAAGGTCAAAAATCAGCATTTTCAGCAATCAAAGGGACGTTACTCTACGATAAATGGGCCGACTTGGTCAGTTTTCAAACTCATCCGAGATTTTATCCCCAGCCACCTTACATATAAGTTTCAGAAAGATCTGATCAAAACTGAAGGGGCTACGGTAATGACAAGGTCGAAAATCGGCATTTTCAGCAATCAAAGGGACGTAACTCTATGTTAAATCGGCTGACTTGGCCGGTTTTCGAACTCATCCCAGGTTTTATCCCCAGCCACATTACATATAAGTTTCAAAAAGATCCGATCAAAACTGAAGGGGCTACAGTGATGACAAGGTCGAAAATTGGTAATTTCAGCAATCAAAGGGACGTAACTCTATGATAATTGGGCTGACTTAGCCGGTTTTCGAACTCATCCGAGTTTTTATCCCCAGTCAATTTACATATAAGTTTCAGAAAGATCCGATCAAAACTGAAGGCGCTACGGTGATGACAAGGTCAAAAATCGGCATTTTCAGCAATCAAAGGGACGTTACTCTGTGATGAATGGACTAACTTGGCTGGTTTTCGAACTCATCCGAGATTTTATCCTCAGCCACTTTACATATAAGTTTCAGAAAGATTCGATCAAAACTGAAAGGGCTACAGTGATGACAAGGTCAAAAATCAGCATTTTCAGCAATCAAAGGGACGTTACTCTACGATAAATGGGCCGACTTGGTCAGTTTTCGAACTCATCCGAGATTTTATCCTCAGCCACTTTACATATAAGTTTCAGAAAGATTCAATCAAAACTGAAAGGGCTACAGTGATGACAAGGTCAAAAATCAGCATTTTCAGCAATCAAAGGGACGTTACTCTACGATAAATGGGCCGACTTGGTCAGTTTTCAAACTCATCCGAGATTTTATCCCCAGCCACCTTACATATAAGTTTCAGAAAGATCTGATCAAAACTGAAGGTGCTACGGTAATGACAAGGTCGAAAATCGGCATTTTCAGCAATCAAAGGGACGTAACTCTATGTTAAATCGGCTGACTTGGCCGGTTTTCGAACTCATCCCAGGTTTTATCCCCAGCCACATTACATATAAGTTTCAAAAAGATCCGATCAAAACTGAAGGGGCTACAGTGATGACAAGGTCGAAAATTGGTAATTTCAGCAATCAAAGGGACGTAACTCTATGATAATTGGGCTGACTTAGCCGGTTTTCGAACTCATCCGA
The DNA here is from genome assembly GCA_963580285.1 of Lucinisca nassula. Classification (NCBI taxonomy): domain Eukaryota; kingdom Metazoa; phylum Mollusca; class Bivalvia; order Lucinida; family Lucinidae; genus Lucinisca; species Lucinisca nassula. The sequence continues at coordinate 44,967,548 of OY757015.1, read as the reverse complement.
GTTTTTATCCCCAGTCAATTTACATATAAGTTTCAGAAAGATCTGATCAAAACTGAAGGCGCTACGGTGATGACAAGGTCAAAAATCGGCATTTTCAGCAATCAAAGGGACGTTACTCTGTGATGAATGGACCAACTTGGCTGGTTTTCGAACTCATCCGAGATTTTATCCTCAGCCACTTTACATATAAGTTTCAGAAAGATTCGATCAAAACTGAAAGGGCTACAGTGATGACAAGGTCAAAAATCAGCATTTTCAGCAATCAAAGGGACGTTACTCTACGATAAATGGGCCGACTTGGTCAGTTTTCGAACTCATCCGAGATTTTATCCTCAGCCACTTTACATATAAGTTTCAGAAAGATTCGATCAAAACTGAAAGGGCTACAGTGATGACAAGGTCAAAAATCAGCATTTTCAGCAATCAAAGGGACGTTACTCTACGATAAATGGGCAGACTTGGTCAGTTTTCGAACTCATCCGAGATTTTATCCCCAGCCACCATACATATAAGTTTTAGAAAGATCCGATCAAAACTAAAGGGGCTACGGTGATGACAAGGTCAAAAATTGGTATTTTCAGCAATCAAAGGGACGTAACTCTATGATAATTGGGCCGACTTGGCCGGTTTTCGAACTCATTCGAGTTTTTATCCCCAGTCACCTTACATATAAGTTTCAGAAAGATCCGATCAAAACTGAAGGCGCTACGGTGATGACAAGCATTTTCCCATAGTAAGTCTATGGGACCTTGTGGTTACCATAGGAACCAAAGTGTTAGAGCGATTTCGAAAAAAAGTTTATGTCATCAATGCCCCACCAGAGGCATGCTACAGATGAGAAATGATTGAGATCAGCCTACAGGATACAGAGATATAGCTGCTCAAAAGTGTGGACGGACGACGGATGACGGACGGACGACGGAGGACCCACTATACTATAAGCTCCCCTGGAGCCTTCGGCCCAGGTGAGCTAAAAATCTCTGAAACCGCATGGCCCAGGCCTTTGATATTTGTTGTGAAGCTTCATCTTGTGGACCTCTATCAAGATTGTTCAAATGATAGCCCTGGGACCAAACAAGCCCCCGCTCCGGGGCCCTTTGGTTTTTTATAGGCTTATATAGGGAAAATCTTTAAAAATCTTCTTCTCTGAAACCACAAGGCCCAGGTCTTTGATATGAAGCTTCATCTAGAGAACCTTTACCAAGATTGTTCAAATTATAGCCCTGGGGACAAAAATGCCCCCACCCTGTGGCCCTTTGGTTTTACTTAGACTAATATAGGGAAAATCTTTAAAACTCTTCTTCTCTGAAACCGCATGGACCAGGTCTTTGATATTTGGTGTGAAGCTTCATCTAGTGGACCTCTACCAAGATTGTTCAAATCATAAACTTTGGGCCAAAAATGCCCCCGCCCCGGGGCCCTTTGTTTTTACATTGACTTATATAGGGAAATTTAAAAAAATCTTCTACTCTAAATTGTTCAAATTATAGCCCTAGGAAATAGAAGTCAAGGCAATGAAAACCTCTGAAAATCTTCTTGTCTGAAAGCAGAAGGCCAAGGTCTTTGATATTTGGTATGAAGCTTCATCTAGAGAACCTTTACCAAAATTGTTCAAATTATAGACTTGGGGCCAAAAATGGCCCGCCTCGGGGACCGCAAGGTTTATATAAACTTATATAAGGAAAACCTTTGAAAATCTTCTTGTCTGAAACCAGACGGCTCCGGTCTTTGATATTTTGTATGAAGCTTCACCTTTTAGACCACTACCAAGATTATTCAAATTATAGCCCCGGGCCAATAATGGCTCCCCCAAGGGCCCACTTGTTACCCTATGGATCAGATGAGCAATCCAGGGCCATCATGGCCCTCTTGCTATCAAATCATGACCATTAAAAAAAGAAATTTTTAATTTTTATATTTATGCTTTATTGTTTAGATCATTTCGTATTTCGTTTACAAAGGCCAGATAACCAATGTGTGAAATATGAGGCACAAAATTGTTAATACCCAAGTAAGTCTGGAAAAAAAGATCTGTCAGTAGTGATTGAGTGTTTGAGTTTTACGTGCCACCAGCAGCTAAGGTCGAAATACCACTATTAAGACCTCAGCTAAATTTAAGAGTAATTTTTCCCTCAGAACATATTGAAAAGGTTTCAGCACTTGTTTCATTGTGTTTTCCATTAACCAGTGTCCTTTGGTCTTATATATGGTACCACTTCTGAACAGTCCCACAGATGGTCTTTACATAGATATTTTACTTTTTTTCTAAGGTCATAGTTTCAGTGATGTGACACATACAGCAGCTTTGACAGTTGGGACATACAACTGCCTTATTCGCTCAAAAACGTTTATCAGCTGGCTGCTTGAAAGTGGCATCAGGTCAGGGCATCCGTAAGTAGGCCCAGTCTCTACAGGACATCAGTGTAATTGACTGTAGTGGTATAACTTTCGTCGCCATTGGTTAGCAAGGCAATGGCAATAGGTTATCACGTCCAGTGAATCTCCTTTTACTCTCCAAAATGCACGGGCCTTTGTGGCCTAGTGGATAAGAGCGCAGACTCTTAATCATTAGGTCTCTCACCGCTGTGGGTTCGAGCCTTGCTCGGGTCAAATGTGAGACGCCAAGTTCTGCAACGGATGGTCAGGTGGTTTTTCTCTGGGTACTCCAGTTTTCGCCCACCTGATTACCGAACGGCTCGGTACGAGTGAAATAATCTTGATAAAAAAAAAAAAATACCTCTGCAAAAGAGTTTATTGTCAGCAGGGTGAAAGATATGCAAACCTGTGTGTGCTGGGGGTTGATTGATTGTGATGTCGGAAGGTGATGGTGTGGGCGATATTTCACATGATGGAATATAAGAATCTTATATGAGTGTGAGGGGTGGATGGAAAAATCCGTCCCAAGGGTCACTGTCCGGCATCACGAGGCTTGCCGAGTGATGCCGGACAGTGATCCCGAGGGACGGATTTTTCTATCCGCCCCTCACATCCATATAGGATTCTTTTTCTTGCATACCTTTCATTTCTTAGCGAGGATTTTAATGCAGCAGTCACTTCGAGTACCGACGTCCGCCATATTGTGATGACAGTATATGAATGTTTAGTGACGTCACGTAACGTGCATGACGTCAACCTTAACGACGGCGCATACAAGGTCGTATTCAACAAGTGCATTTGTCAAACACGCGATTATATTCGATTTAGGGTCGGAACACCAGGGTCAGAACATAAATTTCTATCCCAGGGTAAAATCACGGATTTGCTTGTCTGGTGTGCAAGAAAAATATATCTGTTCTCAAACAAGGAAATTTGATTGCTCAGAGGTACTGTGACAATATTTTTGCTTCATAATGCTTCCTTACACCAACCAGCATCAACCGTACCTGTATCTGTCAGTGAAAAAACGGGTTATAAGCCACAACATTGGCTAAGCCATTACATTGGCTGTTTCCTGTTGAGTTATTCTGGCTGGTCAGATTTAGCTATCTTTTACTGGTCAAATGATTTCACAAATCAATAAATAAGATGCTATAGGCTGATTTGAGAATGCTGTATGCTGTAACAATGGCAAGCGGTGCATGCCCTGATCAGATGCCACAATCTGTGGCATCTGATCAGGGACTTGCACTGTTTGAAATAAAAAAAATAAACAGAAATGTTGGAAGGTACATTATGACATGATATGCCCCACATGGCACATTATCACATGATGTGTCCCACATGGTGTTGAAATAAAAACACCGGACATAACAGCTGTGAAGAACCCTTGAAACTGACACTGCTAGGAATGGCAGTAAACTGGATTTACCAGCTAACACCTACAACATGTAAAAATTCACAACTTTTAGCCAATTTTATCTTGTATAGCAGGTAATTCAGATGTAATGTCAAGCCTTATTTTCTCCGGGAATTAAGAAATAAATGCTGCTGGCTAGTCATGTTCAGCGCTTATGTTTTAAAGCAACTCCTGTGTAATGTGTAATGAACACCCGTGAAATATGTAATGAACACCGATGAAAAACCCACTTTACAAGGAGAAAAAGAGGGGTTTACAAGTTGAGGCATTTCTCTGATTTTTTACCGGCTGGCATTACTATAACACAACTGTGTGATATAGTGTGCATTCTTTCATAAGTTGAGGCATTCTCTGATTTTTAACCGGCTGGCATTACTATAACACAACTGTGTGATATAGTGTGCATTCTTTCATAAGTTGAGGTATTTCTCTGATTTTTTACCGGCTGGCATTACTTTAACACAACTGTGTGATATAGTGTGCATTCTTTCATAAGTTGAGGTACTTCTCTGATTTTTTACCGGCTGGCATTACTATAACACAACTGTGTGATATAGTGTGCATTCTTTCATAAGTTGAGGCATTCTCTGATTTTTTACCGGCTGGCATTACTATAACACAACTGTGTGATATAGTGTGCATTCTTTCATAAGTTGAGGCATTCTCTGATTTTTTACCGGCTGGCATTACTATAACACAACTGTGTGATAAAGTGTGCATTCTTTCATAAGTTGAGGTATTTCTCTGATTTTTTACCGGCTGGCATTACGAGAACACAACTGTGTGATATAGTGTGCATTCTTTCATATCTCCAAAATGGCTACTTTTGCAATGAAATTTGTGATATTTTTTCTTATTTATTCTTCAAACATAGGTTGTGGGTGCCCATTAGAACCACCTCTTTTCATACCCACAGCCTATGTCTAGGAAATAAGCAAAATGATGAATACCTCTTTTAACCCCATTTTTCTCTATATAAACTGGGGTTTAATGGGATATTCAAGGACTTATTAGCATTATGCAGATGTTTATTGTTGTACATATCAGCAACAACTAAGGTGATATAGAGGCAGGGCCTTGATTTAAAGACTCCTCCAAAAGTCTGTGGGTGCTACAAACCCTGGTTTATAAGGCCAGTAGCTTAAACACTACACCACGGTCCAAGGCTTCAAGGATACTTGCAAAGAATTGTTGGCTAGGGATGAATCAACGAGGCCTATCAAGTATTCACATCAACCCTGCTGTACACTACAAACCATTATAGATCCAGATCAGATGGCTTCTTAAGAAGCGATCTGATCAGGATCTACACTGTCATGCAGTTTGTGAAATGAACAAATACATTATATGAATTAGTTATTGGTTTTTGTTTGTTTGTTTGATTTGAGATTTAAAGTCCCCATCAACACTGTATAGGTCATTTTGGAGACATTGCTTCCAATTTTGTGCCACTTTTACCTAACACTGAGGTGAAATGACATCTCAAGCCGTGTCGACCAATGAAACCAATAAGGTTTATAAGCATGGACGGTCCAACCCACACTGCTTTGCCTGGACAGGCTTACATCCTCTAAGTGGTTTACTAGTACTCGTGTGTGGTCGGTTTCATCTCTGGAAGCATCATGCAGACCATCTATTCCTTCAAGCCCCGATGGGCTGGGGCTGTAGTTTGATTGGTGGATAGTCAGGAACGGGCGTGGCTAAATCAATTTATTCAGCAGGACAAGGGTTAATGGAGAAATAAGTAATCCAAAGTTATCATTGTTTCTTCGCATCTAGAGTTATGGCCATACAGCACTGGATTAAAACAAACCGAACAAAATTATATTTTTTCATAAAATACATTTTATTTCATCATGACTATGTATAGCTACCAAAACTTAACAATATTATAACATTCTGCAACCAAGCCATTTTGCAAAAACATTTAAGTGTAGTCTGTACAGGTTCAAATAATTTCCACAAGTCTGCTCCCAGTTTACAACTTTCAACTAACTTGAGCATGAAATTGTCCTGCTCATAAATTTAGCAATTGTTGGCATTTGAAGATTTAACTGGAGCATGAAATTGTCCTGCTCATAAATTTAGCAATTGTTGGCTTTAAAAATTTCTGAGCTGGACAAATATTATTCCCTGCTGATCTTCACATGGAAAAAGTTGCTAGTATTCATGTATTTAACCCTTATCCCGCTGCATAAATTAATTTAGCCACACCCATTTACATTTCAACCAATCAAATTACTTGATGTAATTTAATCATTCAAGTTTGCAAACTTAATGACAAACAGTGCAGATCCTGATCAGATGGCTTCTTCAGAAGCCATCTGATCTGGATCTACAATGTTTGCAAAGGTAGGGGCTGTTCTGAACAGCAGGATAAGGGTTTGGAGTTCTACTGATTTCATGCTAAATTGAGTTGAGCATGAAAGAGTTATTATAACCTTGGACACTAATCAGAGCCTTTATTATGTGCTATTACCTGTGGTTTCTTGGTTGTAAAACAAGGAATAATGATATTATCATAAACAGAAAAATTACTATATCAAGACCAGGTGAACAGCGAAGACTCAGATCAGACTGTGTTGATGCGCAGGCTGATCTGAGTCTTAGCTGGTCGCACAAGCCTTATTGTAGATTTTGTCATGCGCTGGCTCATTTAATATTTTGGCCAGTGGCCTTCTTCAGAAAAAATTGAAATACACAGAAAACTTCTATCTGTATTTTGATTTCATTTTTTCTGAAGAAGGCCACTGGTTGAAATGTTAAATTTGAGTGGCTATGTAGAATTGATCAGTTTCCTACTTGATTTTTGGGTTTTTGGTTTTCAGCCCTTTCAAGATTATTTCATTTATATCATCAGAGGTGGGCAAAAACCAGAGTACCGTGAGAAAAACCACCTGACCTTCCATTGCAGAACTTGGCACCTCACGTTTCACCATAGCTGTGAGAGACCAAATGATCAAGAGTCAGCGCTCTTATCCACTAGGTCCCTCGAAGTTTTCTTCCCTCCAGAAGACTTTCTACATGGTGTATTCCATAATGATCCTTTTTATGCCTCTTATCTGGATTTTTAGCTGTCATGACAGTAATAAAACGTAGCCTCTTTTAAGGGGAATAGGAACACCTTGCAGATTTTTCCGCCATTTTTCAAAGGGAGACAACTTTTGGGACTTCCTGTTTGCTTTTCTATAAGCGCTGTCCAACTGATAAAGGGGGTCTACTCTTAAAGGAAAGAATTTGCTCCTGAGGAGCAAATTCTTTCCTTTAAGAGCTGATCCCTCTTGACATGGGAGAAGAAAATACTTTTGCAGGAGTTGCCTCCCCTGAAGGTGTGTTCCCATTCCCCTTAAATAGCACTTCTTGAATTTCAAGCTTAATGGACCAAATTCTTGTTTTATTCAGAATACTTCTTTTAATCAAAGTTGAATGGACCGAATACTTCTGGAATTCAAAGTTCAATGATCAAGGCCTACAATGTTTGCAAAAAGTCTAGCCAATTTCCCAATAAATTTTGAAGTAAACACAACCCGACATCCCTGAATTTCGAAATGGACTAGTGCTATAGATAATGTGGAAGATTCCATTTGGTACAAAATGGGTATGTGAGTTAGAGACTCATCTAGATCTACACTGTTTGCATAGATATCTGTACCAGTCTACAGGAAGGGTGAAGATGAAAATTAAATTATCTTTAATTAACAGGTACAATCCTGTTGACAAGAAATGGTAATGCTCGTCAAGAGACTTTCCTTCTTAAATACCCACACATAAGGTGCTAATTTTTAATTAACGCCCACAGATAAGATGCTAAGTTTTAATTAACGCTCTCAGATAAGGTGCCAAGTTCTCTTACAAAACAGAAACATCAGATATTGGGCCAACTTGTGTACTTTTTGTGTTATTTTTTGGCGAGATTCTCTTACTCAAAAATTCTAACGTAACCATGTAAAAGAGCTGTCGCATGACAGCATAGCTTGCCTGTTTCGTGCCTTCAAGATACAAGGTGAAACTACTGAACCATGAAATATAGGTCACACTCACCTTGATATATTTTGAGGTCAATGATCACGTCACATGGAACATATTTTCCAGATATTACATTTCAGAATAAAATTGTGTCTGAATTATAAAGCAAAAGCACTGAACCATGAAAAATAGGTCATACTGACCTAGATATATTTTTAGGTAAATCGTGGGGTCACATGGAACTAATAATCCAGGTATGAAATTTCTTCATCAGAAAGTATTCAAGATAATAGGCAAACTCACTGAACCATGAAATATAGGTCACACTGACCTAGATATATTTTGAGGTCAATCATGGGGTTACATGGAACTAATAATCCAGGTATGACATTTCTGCATCAAATAGTATTCAAGATAATAGGCAAAATCACTAAACCATGAAATATAGGTCACAGTGACCTAGATATATTTTGAGGTTAAACATCGGGTCACATGGATCTGAATGGTTTCTGAGATAAATGGCATTTTATGAAGTGGAGGGGGTGGGGCATGTCCCCGGCAAATCCGGGGGGACTCCCTGGTTGGTGTCACTTAATGCATCTTATCATAAGGAACAAGAATATAATGGTTTAGGGACGGGGATCTGTAAGGTTCCTGAGATATAAGGCATTTTATGAAGTGGAGAGGACGAGGCATGATCCCTGCACAACCTACAGGACCCTCAGCTTGGTGTCACTTAATGCATCTTATCATAAGATACAAGAAAATATATGGTTTAGGGGTGGGGATCTGTAAGGTTTCCGAGATATAAGGCATTTCATGAAGTGGAGGGGGCGGGGCAATTGGCCCCGGCACAACCTACGGGACCCCCAGGTTGTCATAAAAGCATATGGATGAGAGAAGTTTATCTAGATGTGCAACGGACTGGAACCATTTGAACAACTTTGAAAGGGGACCACCTAAGGATCATTCCTGTGACGTTTGGTCAAAATCCGATCAGTGGTTTAGGAGATGACGTTTGAAGAAATAGTTTACGCACGGACGCATGCACGACAGACAAAAAGTGATCCCAAAAGCTCACCTCGTCACTACGTGACGGTGAGCTAAAAGCTGCTCACATATTTTTTCAGCAAAACCCTTAGTATTTTTGCCATATCAACTGCCCAAAATTTAAACGATATGTTTACGAGTACTAACGACATTACTTTTGAACAATTGGACCTAGTTCTCATACAGAGGATTTGTACAAATCTTGTAACCATACATGATTGTATTTTATGTAAATGTACATATACTGTATTTCATACAAACAATGTCAAACATGAAACAATGTAACAATATTATTACTATACACAAATTGTGCGTTGATCAAGGCTTGCATGGGGGGAAATGGATAATTGATCATATTGCTTTATACAGCTAGTGATGATATACATGTACCTGGATTAACCTTTATTACATCACATGAAGAAGTCCGTGAAATGAAGACCCCCCTAAACCTCACTTCATATAGAGAAAACTTGGGTTTATGGGGTATAAATTATTTTATTTTTATTTCTGCGCCAAGACATAGGTTGTTGGTACGCGTTAGAACCGCCTCAATGAGGCGGTTCTAACGAGCAGCCACAACCTATGTTTTGAGCATTTATGAGAAAAACATCACAGATTTTTATCAGATAAGTAGCCATTTTGCAGCTATGAAAAATGCACTGTGTGACACGGGTGAGTTATCATTATGTATGGAAATTTTTAAAACAGGGTAACACAACCTGACACCCTGTTGAGGTAGTATGTTCTCTAACAATAAACTGTAAAAAAAAATGTCTACTTTTATGGCAATCATGTACAATTATCTACTAAATCATAAACCCTTATCCTGCTGAATAAATCAATTTCACCACAGACATTGCTGACTATCAACCAATCAAATCACTCGACACAATTAATTTGTTCAATTCACAAACAGCAAAACAAACAGTGTAGATCGTGATCTGATGGCTTCTCCAGAAAATCCGATCAGGATCTACAGTTTGCAAAGGTAACACATCCTGATCAGCAGGATAAGGGCTAATATCAGTCAAGAATTGGGATAACGACAGAAAATGCCGATCTGTACCCAGAAAAACTTCTATTTTACTATATACAAGTCACTTTACAATTAAATAACCCAAGTGGGGTCATTTAATGGCGGTAATTATTAAGACCATTAAATGGAAAAATGACCAATTATTGTATTTTACGTTAGTAATCATAAAGACCATTATATAGAAAAATGGCCATTTATCATCATTTTTATATATATTCTAGACATTTTTTTGATTCAACATTAAACTGACAAAGATCAACTATCATAACTTCAGAGCTTGTCACATTCTTTTTTTACATGATCCATATGATAAGTTAACATTTAAACTGCCACTCACCACATTTGCAGACGTCAATTTCAAATATATTTATCAGAGAATACATGGTTTGGCATAACATGTGAATCGTCTGCCCAGCAGATGATTCACATGAAATGTCAAGCCTTATTTTCCCTCAAAAATAATTTGAAAAATAAAATTGCCGTCTGCTTTGAAAAATGATCCATGGTGCTTAACAGGTTGACATGCCTTTATGGGGACAAATATCAGTCTGTACACCTGCACAGCCGGTTCGGAGCCATGTGTACAGTCCATCCTGTATTAAAGCTCTGAATGCTGGATATTTTTCAGCAGACGTCATTTTGAAATATTTTTCTTTTTTTCCCTGACAGGATTTCAAATCTCATGTAAATTGCCTACTATGGAGACAATTTACATGAGATGTTAAATCCTGTTCTCTTATTTTTCCCAGAAAACGGAATTTGACATGTCATGTAAGTTGTCTCCTGAGGTCAAATACTGTTGTCTGGTAAAAAGAAGAAAAGTACCATCAATTTATTGTCTGCTGATTATCCCAGAGAGTGGAAAAGGTTAACCCTTATCTTGCTGTTCAGGACAACCCCTATCTTTGCAAACAGTGAAGATCCAGATCAGATGGCTTCTTCAGAAGCCATCTGATCAGGATCTACACTGTTTGGCATTCAGTTTACAAATTTGTAGCAATAAATTACATCAAGTAATTTGATTGGTTGATATAACGAAATAGGTGTGGCTTAGATGAATATTCAGCAAGATAAGGGTTAAGCAACCTCCTAAAAAATAATGTTTATGCATGTGTTTAAGACGGGTGCTTGCTTAATGATGGTGAGTTTGAATGAAAATGCTTTTTTCGGAAGCTAAATGCAGGGTTGTTTAGAACAGGCTGCTTTCTTTTATGAGGTGGTACATCTGCATAGCCAGGTAGAAGTCAACTGACCTATATTCAGCAACCTCTTAAAGGATAATGAACATGTGTGTGCTTAAGACAGGTGCTTGCTCAATGAATGTGAATTTGAATGTATATCCCTTTTTCGGGAACTGTATGCACAGTTGCTTAAAGAGGATGGCTTGCTTAATAGAGGTGGCCACAATGACAGGTTTTACTAAATTTAACCTATGAGCAGATTTGACTGGTCACGTGCACACACTGATCACAGTCCTTGCAGGCCACCCATGCCACAAACCATATATTCTGATAATGTGGCTCATACTTTTTTTTTTTTTTCTTATTTTTATTTTCCTTTTTTTGTAAACAACAAGTGTTTTTTATGCCCCCGGAATCTAAAAGATTCGGGGGCATATAGTTTTTGGTCTGTCCGTCTGTTTGTCCGTTTGTCCGTTTGTCCGTCTGCAAAAACTTTAACATTGGGCATAACTTTTGAATGGTAATAGATAGAGCTTTCATATTTCACATGTGTATACCTTATCACAAGACCTTTCCAGTGGTACCATAATTTTTGATCTCGTGACCTTGAACTTGACCTTTGACCTATTTTTTTCAAAAATTTTTAAAACATTAACATTGGCGCTGTCCGGGGGCATCAGTGTTTCACAAACACATCTTGTTATTTCTTATTTTTCTTAAAAAAACAACAACAACAAAGACAATGAAATATATACATAATGAACAAGTTTTACAAACTATCTAACTGTCAATTCACAAACTGTAAACTCTCTTATCACATTCTACATTTCAGCAAGGTCAAGAAAGGTCAAAAGACATATGGTGTATATGGCCATTTAGTCCACTTACAAAAAGCATGCCAGTAGCATTTTACCGTATCTTCTTGTGGACTTCTAAGTGAACTTAACATACATGGATGTATACTGACACTTTCTGACTTTTCCTAGGCAGGCTCATACCTAACAGTTAACTAGTAAAGTCATATTCTTTCATCAGAGACCAACCAAGCCTAGCCCTCAATCAGAATTCATTTGTACAGTGTATCAAACAACTGTCATACCTTTCATTTGCCCATTCACGCCTAGATTTTCTAAAGTGGACTCTCCCATCTCTGAATTTGGACCTGTCTATTTTTATCAACAGAGGGTTTGGTCGTGAACATTAACACGCTGGTAAACAGTGTAGATCCTGATGAGATGGCTCATTATGTGCCATCTCAACTAGATCCACACTGTTCGCACGGCCCCTGCCCATCGGGGCTTGAAGAAATATATGGGCTGTATGATGCATCCACGCAGAGCTGAAACCGAACGCACACGAGTACTGGTAAACCGCTTAGAGGATCTAAGCCTGCCCAGGCAAAGTGGTGCGGGTCGGCCTGTCCATGCTTATAAACCCTATTGGTTCCATTGGGTGGCAGGGCTTGATGTCATTTCATCTCAATGTCGGGTAAAAGTCCCACAAAATTGGAAGCAACATCTCCAAAATGACCTTTATAGTGATGACAGGGACGTTAAGCCTCAAATCAAACAAACAATCAAACCTTCCATCTCTGAAATTTGGACCTGTCTATTTTTGTAAACAGGGGGGTTGGTGGTACCCATTAACAGGCGGGAAAACAGTGTAGATCCTAATGAGATTATGAGCCATCTCATCTGGTTCTACACTGTTTGCAAATGTATCTGTACTGTCTACTACAAGGGTGAAAATGTTAAATCTCCCCATGAGCACTAACCATCATAAAATGATCAAATCTATGATAAACATACACCAATAATGAAATCTACTGTCATTTATGTATATGTATACAAGTTACTGTACAATGATTCATGTATCTATGTACATGTGGATCCATGGTCTTAGCTACCGTTATAATGAAGGTATTTACTGAAATTACAATTCTGAAAAGGACTTCTGTAGTCTTATCTTTGCTACAGTAAGTTAACTGAAACAAAACAATAGTTTTGTTTGTATGCCCAATCAACACTAGTTAGGTCATTTTTGAGCTGGTCAGTTTACCAATCCACACTTTTCCTGGGCAGGCTTATATGTAAGCGGTTAACCAGCACAGTGCACATTCTTTTGTCATAAACTGACAACTGCCCTACTTGAATCAGCAGAAGGGAGAGAACGACCGTAGAAATAATTTCATGATCAATCGCCACGAAAGAATGTTGATGACCCCGGCAGGTATCAAACCCGCGTCATCCTGATCACCAGTCAGACGTGCATCTGAGGCTGGCTCAAGATGCGTCAAAGCTTCTCAAAATGATTTCTATATTTCACTTTGACAGACCACAATAACATTTAACCCTTATCTTGCTGAATATTCATTTAAGCCACACCCATTTATGTCTATCAACCAATCAAATTACTTGATGTAATTTATTGCTACAAATTCATAAATTGAATGCCAAACAGTGTAGATCCTGATCAGATGGCTTCTTCAGAAGCCTCAGATGGCTTCTTCAGAAGCCATCTGATCTGGATCTACACTGTTTGCAAAGATAGGGGTTGTCGTGAACAGCAAGATAAGGGTAATGCTGTTTACGGAGAGTGTCACCTAATAACCTGAATCAAAGTGGCCATGATTAAAGACCTCATTCAATTAAGAAAATTTTGAGCTCACCAACTACAAAGGCAATTCCTGATTTTAAACTACAGAAGTCCCTTTCAGCTAATATTAATAAGCCACACCATGAGCCCCAATATTACACCGGCAGCAGGATAAATTCCCTGCCCGACCAGGAGCATGCAAAACTGAAATATGTGTTTTAAAGTTTCATTTTTGAGCCCTTTTTAGCTTACAAAGCTTATTAGTGGTCATAACTGCAACTGTTCTAGTATTTACTGATTTTGTGGTACAGTGGTATTTTTCCTGAAAATTTGAGTCGCTTGCAAAAGCTACTCACATTTTTCAGTCAAAATGTTACGAGTATTTGCCAAATTAAATGAGCAAAGCTTTAAAAAAAAATTAAGTAAAAAATGTATGTTTTTGCCACGCTAAATGTTCAGTTTTAATAAAGACTCACATTATTTTCAGCCAAAATATTACAGTATTTGTCACAATAAATGATTAATCTGTTAACCCATAAAACGCCTATCACGATATTTATCGTCTGCTTTGTCATCTGCCGGTTACTTTAAAGGTCATATTTGCAGACAGTGTGGACCCAGATCAGACTGCTCCTGTAGGAGCAGTCTGATCTGGGCCCATATTGTCTGCCTGTATTCAAAAATATTTTTAAAAAGTTTGCAAAAATAATTCAGCAGACGACATTTTCAAATGTAGTTTTTCCCAGTGTATTAAGGGTTAATGAGGTCTCACATTTTTTTTCAGCTAAAATATTACAGTATTAAATTTTGTCATAATAAATCATCAATCTTTTAATGATCTGTTTAACAACAACTCTGTTAGCATTGAGCTGGGCGAAGATGAGTATAAAAACTTTATATTTTGTCAGTACACCAGAACCTCTTTATAACACTATTATTGGGATCCAAAGCAAAAACTGTGTAATTCAAACAACCGTGTTATATCCAAACAAAAAAGTATAGATTATACCACAACCTCGTTATAACACGGTTCATTATAAAATGATTTTGGATATAACACAATTTCAAAATGGATCCCAAAAATGTGTGGTCATTTTTCTATATAATCTATACATCTTTGGGATCCATCTTGAAACTGTGTTATATCCATAACCGTGTTATATCCTTAACCGTGTAATAACGAACAGTATTATAATGAGGTTGCGGTGTACCAAGCTGGTAAGACTCACGGTGTGACCAACAAATGAGATGAACATCTGAACGCCTGAACTTCATGCCCTCCTGCAGTCACTGCGTTAATTATGAAAACATATTCAATATCAAACTGACAATGACGTTACAACATGTCAGAAATTAGCATGCCAATGTTGCACAGACGTCCACGTATATTACAAGTAGGTGTACAACAATGAATATCTATGACATCACAGCCACTCCTGGCTAACTGGTCTGGAACTTTCCCAACGAGTTATGATATTCTGATGTCTGAGTTGGTAGAAATGTAAAGGCACTTTTCCTGCTGCATAAATTAATTTAGCCACACTCATTTACCTTTCAACCAATCAAATTACTGTATGTAATTTATTCATTCAAATTCGCAAATTGAACGACAGTGTACATCCTGATCAGATGCCTTCTTCAGAAGCCATCTGATCTGGATCTACACTTTGCAAAGATAGGGGTTGTTTTGTTCAGCAGGATAAGGGTTAAGGTTTAGAACTGAAAACCTATCTCAGACTCAAACTGAAAATCAGAATATCACCCTCGGTGGAGCTCATCACTCACAACTCCACAATCCATCACAGTCCACCCTCGTACTTTGCAAGTCTCTTCTTCAACTGTTTGTTCTCAGCAAGTGCAGCCTCCAACTCTAACCGCATTGCGTCATTTTCGCTCTCCAAGAATGCTGCTCTCATTGCAATCTGATTTTCTTTCACGCGACGTGCATCTCGTGATCGTTTTGCGGCAACATTGTTCTTCTTTCGTCTGTTCCAATATTTTTCATCTTTATTGTCCTCTGGCACAAAAACCTGTGGATCAAATCAAATGCAGTTGAACTTCAATGGTTTAATAATGATTCGGACATTTTTTTTTTTTTGGTTTTACGATCCTTTCAGGATTATTTCACTTGTATTGAGCCAATCTTTAATCAGGTGGGTGAAAAGTGGAGTACCAAAAACCAAACCAAATGACCTTCCATTACAGAACTTGGCTTCTCACGTGGCCTGAGCAATGCCCGAACCACAGCAGTGAGACAGGGCTTCCGTTAGGTTGGCGTACGGCGTATATTACGTCCTGAAATCGCTTCCGGACGCCCAAATTAAACATCAAAGGCGTCCCGCGGACTCCCGAAAACTTCTCTTTACGGCCAAAAATCTTTTCCGAGACGTATAAACCCGCCCACTTTTAGCGGTTTGTAAAAAGTTTGCTCCACCTTCTAAGCTGAAACCGCTTTCTGTGTTTATTGAGTACTAAGGACGTCCCATTTTCTGCCTGCGTGGTATAATATTGACAGTCAGAATCACGTGCGTCGGCACACCTTTGATCGTCATCGGTGTGTGAAAAACGTGGTGATTGCTCGGTATTTGCATATAATTAAACGGATTAGTAGTTGAGGATAAGCTAATTATCTCATTGACGATAAGTGTTTTTAATCCTGTGAGCTTGTTACTGTTTAAATTAAAGCGGGTCGTAATTTGGGTGTTTGGAAGTGAGATTATCGTTAGCGATGCAAAGTGTGACAATACATGTAGTTTCAAAGATAGATACACATTTTTTTTTCTTGAGTAAATAGCAGGTGTTCACTATGTGAAATGACAAAAATAATTTATAAAATCGCAAAATGTCGCCGCGATCGCAGTTTGATTTTGGCGCCCCGAAAATACGTAAAACCGGCGAATGTGACCAGGCTGGTTCGTCGGGGTCCGAGCTGCAGTCTGATCTGTCTGTTAGCCAAAAAGCAAAAAAAAAAAAAAAACAAGAGGGCCCAGAGGGCCCTGGTTCACTCACCTGATCCAATGTATAACAAGTGGGCCCCGGGCAGGGTCAATTTTGGCCCCAGGGCTATAATTTGAACAATCTTGGTAGAGGTCCAAAAGATGAAGCTTCATATCGAATATGAAAGACCTGGGCTTTCTGGTTTCAGAGAAGAAGATTTTAAAGGTTTACCCTGCATATAGAAGTCTATGTAAAACAAGATTTTCCCTATATAAGTCTATGTTAAACAAAAGGGCCCCGGAGCAGGGGCATTTTTGGCCCCAGGGCTATAATTTGAACAATCTTGGTAGAGGTCCACTAGCTGAAGCTTCATAACAAATATCAAAGACCTAAGCCTTGTGTTTCAGAGAAGATGATTTTTAAAGATTTTCCCTATACAAGTCTATGTAAAACCAAAGGGCCACATGGCGGAGGCATTTTTGGTCTCAGGGCTATAATTTGAACAATCTTTATAGAGGTCCACTAGCTGAAGCTTCATAACAAATATCGAAGACCTAAGCCTTGTGGTTTCAAAGAAGAAGATTTTTCAAGATTTTCCCTATATACGTCTATGTAAAACCAAAGGGCCCCGGAGCGGGGGCATTTTTGGCCCCAGGGCTATAATTTGAACAATCTTGGTAGAGGTCCACAAGATGAAGCTTCATACCAGATATCAAAGACAAGTTTCAGAGAAGAAGATTTTTCAAGATTTTCCCTATATAAGCCTATGTAAAACAAAAGGGCCCTGGTGCGGGGGCATTTTTGGCCCCAGCACTATAATTTGAATAATCTTGGTAGGGGTCCACTAGATGAAGCTTCATACCAAATATAAAAGACCTGGGCCTTGCGGTTTCAGAGAAGAAGATTTTTCAAGATTTTCCCTATATAAGCCCATGTAAAACCAAAAGGACCCCGTGTGGGAGGCATTTTTAGCTCCAGCACTATAATTTGAACAATCTTGGTAGGGGTCCACTAGATGAAGCTGCATACCAAATATCAAAGACCTGGGCCTTGCGGTTTCAGAGAAGAAGATTTTTAAAGATTTTACCCATATAAGCCTATGTAAAACAAAAGGGCCCTGGTGCGGAGGCATTTTTGGCCCCAGCACTATAATTTGAACAATCTTGGTAGGGGTCCACTAGATGAAGCTTCATACCAAATATCAAAGACCTGGGCCTTGGGGTTTCAGAGAAGAAGATTTTTCAAGATTTTCCCTATATAAGCCTATGTAAAACCAAAGGGCCCCCGTGCGGGGGCATTTTTAGATCCAGCACTATAATTTGAACAATCTTGGTAGGGGTCCACTAGATGAAGCTTCATACCAAATATCAAAGACCTGGGCCTTGCGGTTTCAGAGAAGAAGATTTTTAAAGATTTTCCCTATATAAGCCCATGTAAAACCAAAGGGCCCCCGTGCGGGGGCATTTTTGGCCCCAGCACTATAATCTGAACAATCTTGGTAGGGGTCCACTAGATGAAGCTTCATACCAAATATCAAAGACCTGGGCCTTGCGGTTTCAGAGAAGAAGATTTTTCAAGATTTTCCCTATATAAGCCCATGTAAAACCAAAGGGCCCCGGTGCGGGGGCATTTTTAGCTCCAGCACTATAATTTGAACAATCTTGGTAGGGGTCCACTAGATGAAGCTTCATACCAAATATCAAAGACCTGGGCCTTGCGGTTTCAGAGAAGAAGATTTTTAAAGATTTTCCCTATATAAGCCCATGTAAAACCAAAAGGACCCCGTGTGGGAGGCATTTTTAGCTCCAGCACTATAATTTGAACAATCTTGGTAGGGGTCCACTAGATGAAGCTGCATACCAAATATCAAAGACCTGGGCCTTGCCGTTCCAGAGATGTAGATTTTTAAAGATTTTCCCCATATAAGCCTATGTAAAACAAAAGGGCCCTGGTGCGGAAGCATTTTTGGCCCCAGCACTATAATTTGAACAATCTTGGTAGGGGTCCACTAGATGAAGCTTCATACCAAATATCAAAGACCTGGGCCTTGGGGTTTCAGAGAAGAAGATTTCTTAAGTTTGCGGTGAAAAAAATCTATTTTTGGCTACTGTGACCTATATGTGCAACGGACCGGAACCATTTGAACAACTTTGAAAGGGGACCACCTAAGGATCATTCCTGTGAAGTTTGGTCAAAATACGATCAGTGGTTTAGGAGGAGATGTCGTTTGAAGAAAAGTTTACGGACGCACGCACGCATGCACGACGGACAAAAAGTGATCCCAAAAGCTCACCTTGTCACTACGTGACAGGTGAGCTAAAAAAAAGAAGAAGAACTACCGCTGACTCGTCTAAGTCTGCTCCAATTGACCAAAGTTGCACATGTTTCTGCATGTTTGTCTGAAGCAGTTCCGAAGCGTATGTTTTGCAAAGTTTGGCAAAAATCTTTTACAAAAGAATTTTTCTTTATTTCTTTTTAATCCATATATGACAATGGGTGTCAGGTTTGTTTTATTTGTGTTAAGTTCTACAAACAGTGTAGACAGATCAGACGCTATGTTCTGTGGCGTCTGATCTGGGTCTACACGGTTTGCTAATGACCCAAAAATGGGCCACTAGGTATATATGGGGATGGGTAATTGGGTATTGTGATTGTTTTCTTTACTTTTTATTTTTTTTTTTGGGGGGGGGGGTGGGGGAGGGGAAGGGAGTTTTACTTGGAAAGTTATATTTATACAGGCCAAGCAAAAATATTTTTCTTTTTTGTATGCACTCCTCTGCACTGTACTGACCGCATGTATGTCACATAGTTATGAGTAGTTTTAACTTCCTCACAGAGCTTTGCTTGATTGTTTTGAGTTTAACGGCCCAGTTAACACTATTCAAGTCATTTTTGAGCGATCAGTTTACCTATCCACACTTTACTAGCCATCTAAAAGAATAGACAGGTGATTAAAAATGCAAACAAGAGATTCATAGATTAAATAATATATATTTCTTCACCAAAACAATTTTACGATCTGCAAACACCTTGCTTCAAATTTGGAATTCCTGAATTTTCCAGTGGGACTTCCAGATTTCAAGGGTAAGAAGTCCGGGACTTCCTGAATTTGGGAGTTAACGGCAGCCCTGAGTGAGAGACCTAATAATTATGATTCAGCTCTCTTACCTATTAGGTTACGGATGCCCGTTGCCTTACGGACGGGATTATGAAGCTATTTCAAACACAAATATACTACAACCTCTTTGTAACAAATATTATAGATTAAATAGAGCAAAAGTTCTGCAAAGGGTACAGTACAGTCTTAGAAATCTTATTATCCCTCACGATCGTGCGTGATGAATTTCGAATGTCACGTGACTTTTTAGCGTGGGTTTTCCGTGGAGTAATCGTGGAACAAGCGCGGGTTTTGCGTGGAGCGTGGAGAACCAACGTGAGCTCGCGCAACGCGAGCGTGATCGCGAGCGTGGAAAAGATTAACGGTAAACGCGAAGAGGATTATCTATCTTTCGTTTTGCGAGAAATACCTGTATTGAACCTGTTTTTTTTTTGCCGCAAATTGTACATTTATTTTATTAAATGGGGCAGAAAGTAATTATCGCAAAAACAAATAACTTTAGAGAGTTATACCTTTGGTCATAATCCCGATGAAGTTTATCAGCATGACCCGGGATGCATGTTTTTTTTTTGTTTGTTTGTTTTTGCACACATGCATATACAAAATTTTCAGCCCAACGTTGGGTCTACAATGACATGACGTGGTAACATTGTCGCATCACTGTCGGACCGACGTTGGCCTGCTGTAGTGTGCTCGCTCGGAATGACCATACGTATTGTTATTGAGATATATGTATCTTACTTACTGTACTTACTATTTGCAGGAAAGAGGTATGATCTTGAGGAGAAAAAAATTCTTCATGAAGAATTCATACAATAAACACAAACCCCGCATGGATATTAACGAATTTTTAAAACCCTCGCATATACGATTCAAAAGGCATATCGTCACTTATATATGTTATTGTGTATCAAAAAGAGTATCTAACGGATGCATGGGCTCACGCACATACCCACAGCCGATCCTGAAGCACGTGCCCATTGTGGGCATTAGACTGAATACAGCAGTGGCTGGCATTTAAGGCCGAAAGAGCACGGGAACGGACTGCATCGAACCGGGGTCGTTCATCATACATACCTGTGTAAAGTTCAGTTTTAGAATACTGACTTTTATCAGCTCACACAAAGTATGTTGCCCTATGACTTATGACTCAAGTTCATGTTCTACAACAATAAAAAGTTCTTTATGACGCACGACGCCATTGATTGACACATCATGTTAACAAGTCCGTGAAATGAACACCTCCTAAACCCCACATTATATAGAGAAAATGGGGTTTACGGGGGTATAAATTATTTTTCTCATATTTGTTCTCAGACATAGATTGTGGCTACTCGTTAGAGGCAGTTCTAACGAGCACCCACAACATATGTTTGCCGTACAAATAAATGAAAATCAGGGATTTACATCAGAAAAGTAGCCGTTTTGGATACGTAAAATATACTTTGTCGCACGGATGCGATACAGACCAAGAACCGAGTCTTGATTAATTTCTTTAAGGAAACCTCTGCTCTAACCTCTCAAATGCGTCCATTATTAGGATTAACCAATATACATGTACACTGTTTAAGCCTTGCGTCCAGGAAAGCGGTGCAGATCCAGCATTATGCGGCATCTTAGCTGGTTCTGCACTGTTTGCTACATTAATTTTATGGTAAAATAATAAAGCCAAAACAAGCTTAGTTTATCCATTGGACTAACCCAAATGGTGCGAGTAGAAGAATCCATTCGGCTTTTATGGGTTGAAAGCAAATGATTCTAATATATAAGAAAAGAAAAGTCAAGTTTACTGGTTATCTTTAATAAAAATCCTTAAAACATTTAAAACTACAAGTCATTTTGAACAACAGCCCTCGCCCATTGGGGCTTGAAGAAATACATGGGCTGCATGATGCTTCCACGCAGAGATGAAACCGACCGCATACTAGTACTGGTAATTCACTTATAGGATCTAAGCCTGCTCAGGAAACGCCGTGCGAGTCGGGCCGTCCATGCTTAAAAACCCTTTTGGTTTGACTTGGTGGTAGGGCTTGAGAAGTCATTTCATCTCAATGTCGGGTAAAAGTCAAACTTAATTGGAAGCAAACTCTCCAAAAAGACATACACTGTGTTGACGGGGACGTTAACCTCAATTCAAACAAACAAAGTCATTTTGAACAACAGCTTAAATGAGCGTCCAGTGTCTGGTAAAAGACCCACAAATTTTGAAGCAACGTCCCCAAAATGAGCTAAATAGTGTTAATGGGGACATTAAACCCAAATTCAAACAAAAGATTGAAGAAGCCATCCAATCAGCATCACGAAATAACGTATATGTCGTCTGCTGATTGTTTTGCAAACTTCCTTTTGCACACAGGCAAACAGTGTGGGCCCACATGAGACTGCACCTTTTCTGATCAGGGTCCACACTGTTTGCCAAAATTACTTTTATGGTAACCAGCAGATGACAAAGCAGTCGACATTTGTTGTGTTTGGGATTTTATGATAGAACACAATCCTTATCAGCTGATCAGCATTTTGAGTGACATCTCTAATGTTAAAAAAAGCATGCTTTTGCAACATTCACAAACAAGGATTGACGTTCTACAACTGCGGCTGATAATAAAACACTCCATTTCCATTGCCGTTATGGGCGTCATTTCTTAACTGATCAGTTTACCAATCAGCACTATTCCTGGGCAGTCTTTTACGGTAACGGTTAACCAGCACAGTGCGTATTCTTTCGCCAGAGAATGACAACTGCCCTTCTTGATTACAGCGGAAGGGAGCGAAAGGCCAGAACAAATTTCATGATCAATTTCCACAACAGAATGTTGCCGACCCCGGCAGGTATCGGACCCGCGTTCTCCTGATCCCAAGTCAGACGCGCATCTGAATGAGATACCGAGGCTGGCAATGGGCATGCTGTACTAGAATAAGTTGATTATAGAAGAAATATTGTTTGTTGGTTTTGAACATTCCAGGAGAGCAACCTAGCCATAAAAAATGTATGACCGGAAAGCCATACGGCGTAGTAACTAGTAACCTTTATATGTGACCTTGACCTGGTGTCAGCAAGATTCATTTATGAACTCTGCACATGAGCTGACTGAGGGGGATGATTGATCAAAGTAATGAAAATCCTTTGAGGGGTATAGGAGATATGGAACGGACACAAAATTCAAAGCTTTAAACTCGTGACCTTCAAATGTGACCTTGACCTGGAGTCGGCATGGTTTATTTATGGGTTCTGCACATAAGCTCACTGAGGGGGATAATTGACCAAAGTTTAATAAGAATCCTTGTATGGGATAAAAGAGATATGGAACGGACACAAAAATCAAAGTTTCAAACCTTTGACCTTCAGCTGTGACCTTGACCTTGAGTCGGCATGGTTCATTTATGTGTTCTGCACATGAGCGCACTCAAAAGAATATTTGACCAAAGTTTAATGAAAATCCTTCCAAGGGTAAAGGAGATATAGAACGGACAAAAAATATCAAGTTTCAAACTCGTGCCCTTCAACTGTGACCTTGACCTTGAGTCGGCATGGTTCATTTATGGGTTCTGAACATCAGCTCACTGAGACTAACACTTGACCAAAGTTTAATGAAAATCTATCAAAGGGTCAAGGAGATATGGGGCGGACAAGGAAGTGTTACGGACAGACAGACTGACGGACATTCCTATAATCCCTGCCGCGAAGGACGGATAGATGAAAGACATTCCTATAATCCCCGCTCCGCTTCGCGGCGGGGGATTAAAAATTGTTGATGTCACAAATCCTGGTATTGATAGCCGCGCTATTCTAATCACTGTGAGGTCAGTGTTGCGCAAATGTGTTGATTATCTCCAGAATCTGGACTGGAATCCTGTTGTCGGGTTTGAAGACCCAGATCAGACGCCGCATGAAATAGGTGTAAAGAAATTTAAAATAATAATGATTTGCCACTATTACATAACTTTACCGGCCCCGATAGCTCAGTTGGTAGAGTGTACAGTCCGCTCCGGGGAACGGGAGGTCTCGGGTTCGATCCCGGGCCGCGACATACCAAAGTCGTTAAAAAATGGTACTAGCTGCTCCTCGTTTGGCACTCAGATTTACGGGGTAGAGCTAGGACTGGTCGATCCAGTGTCAGGATAATGTGACTGGGTGTGGTATCATGTAATGTGTCTGGGACATGATACTGCAGTGAGGGCGCACTATAAACGTGAGCATTGAGCTCCCTGTCGCAACCAGACACCGTCGTGATATGACTGAAAAATTGTTGAAAGCGACGTTAAACCCGAATTCACACACACACACACACACACACACACACACACACACACACACACACACACACACACACACACACACACACACACACACACACATTACATACCTTTATCTGTAGTCAGTTAACGGACTCCTTAACATGAAATCTGTCATTGAGGAATAAATTATAATAGCCGGTGTATAGTTGTTACGTTACTCGCCTCATAAACCAGGGATTGTCGGATCAATCCCGGGCCTCTCCAGACTTTCGGATGAGTCTTTTAACCGAGGACTCGGCTCTGTATGACATTAGCTAGCTGTTGGTGGGACGAAAAACTAAAACAGACACATATGTAGACCGCATTCTTATACATTTTCCTTGTACATGAGCCGGCGCACGACAAAGACTTTTTTCTATTTCAGAAGTATCAGATCAGCATGCGCATTTATACAACATGTCCAGTCTTCGCTTGTTGCTCTTTGAATAGTCCACATAGTAGGCTTATTCGAACAGCAAAGGCTCTGATCAGACTGCACGGATGCGCAGGCTGATCTGAGTCTTCAATGGTTACACGTCTTATCGAATTACCTGTTCCCCAGTCTATGCATCCACTTTGGTCAAAGTCTTCACTTGTTGCTCTTTGAATAGCCCAGAGATCAGAATGCTCACAGGAACAGCAAATGCTCTGATCAGACAGCACAGATCAATTCTCAAACGAGCGATTATGTTCTTGTAAGTGCCTTTTCACACGCAATAACTGTGCGCGTGCTCACTATTATGACGTAGTGTGGTGAAACTGCACGTGCTTACATGACGAACTGCGGTAAATCGTGGGAATCATGTGCTCAATCGGAGACAGCGCATGGAAAAAAGCAATCTGTCACACTGGTTGTTCACGAGAAGCGAGGGATGTTTAACCCTTTTTGTACCAAATGGAGTGAGTGAGTGAGTTTTAGTTTTAAGTCCCGCCAACAGCTAAGGTCATACGAAGACTTGTACCAAATGGAATCTTCCAGCTTATATATGGCAGGAGTCCATTTAAAAATTTAGGGATGTCAGGTTGTGTTTTCTTCAAAATTGAGTAGGAAAAAGGCTGAACTTTTTGCAAACAGTGTAGGCCCTGATCAGACGCCGCGTTCTGTGGCGTCTGATCTGGGCCTGCACTGTTTGCCAGGGTACCCGTTTAGGGGTTTCCAGTCTGAAATGGGTTAATGGAGAAATAATGACACCGGCCTCGGTAGCTCAGTCGGATGCGCATCTGACTGGTGATCAGGAGGACGCGGGTTCGATTCCTGCCGGAGTCGGCAACATTCTTTCGTGGAGATTGATCATGAAATCTTTTCTACGGTCATTCTCTCCCTTCCGCTGATTCAAGAAGGGCAGCTGTCAGTTTCTGGCGAAATAATGTGTACTGTACTGGTTAACCGCTTACACGTATAAGCCTGTCCAGGAAAGTGTGGATAGGTCAACTGACCGGCTCAACTTAACTCTAAACAATGCAGACTCTAATCAGAGGCCCTTTATTTGGCGTCTGACCGGGATCTACCCTGTTTGCCATTTCCAGACCAGATCGATTCTACAGGTAAACCTTTACACACTACTCTGGCCTCACTGATACGAACAGCGCGGCTTTAATAAACCGTTACCTGGATTACATTTTTTTTTGGTTTGGGTTTTACGGCCCTTTCAAGATTATTTCACTCATATCGAGCCGATCGTTAATCATAGGTGGGCGAAAACCGGAGTACACGGAGAAAAACCACCTGACCTTCCGTTGCAGAACTTGGCGTCTCAAACCTGGATTTCATACAAATTAGTGACAATCATTTAGAATTAGTATCGTAAAGCTTCTGCACTTCGTAACTTTTGGTCGATTGTCAATCTACCTAAAACTTCTGTGGTGCTGTGTAATAATAAAAACCTTTTCCGAGATAGGATGCTACTCTTGACGGAAAGAATTTGCTCCCGAAAGGCAAGTATTTTTTACTTTACGCACATGCGTAATATGTCTATGAGCATTTCGCCTGTGAATACACTGGAAGTCGCTGAAATAACACACGCATCCACCTTTCGTGGACGGTTTTCCAGGTTGGCGTGCGCATCAATGCAGTCTGGTCAATATTCAGCCATCACAAGTGGCCGCAGTTCTACCCATGGTGAAATGATACACTTACCTTTGACAATGCATGTTATTCTGGGTCTTTGTTTTGTTTGTTAGTTTGATAAAGGTTTAACGTCTCCTTGAACAATGTAAAGGTCATTTTGGAGACGTCGCTTCCAATTTTGTGGGACTTTGTCTGTTACCCGACAATGAGATGAAATGACATCTCAAGCCCTGTTGCCCAATGAAACCAATAGGGTTTATATGCATGGACGGGCCGGCTCGCACCGCTTTGCATGAGCGGTTTACCAGTACTCGTGTGCGGGTCGGTTTCAGCTCTGTGTGGAAGCATCATGCAGCCCATATATTTCTTCAAGCCCCGATGGGCGGGGGCCGTCTGGGTCTTTGTAGTAGCACGGGTTTTATGTCGAGCGCTAACTTATGTACGATCTCAGTGGTTTGTTTTAAAATATGCTGAACATGAGGCCGGTTGCAACATTTATTTTCAGTAAAAAAGGTATACGATTCATTGGTCGAGTCTACTGATTAAAATAGGGGTATGTTGTTGATTTTAATATACCTGTTTTTTTTTTTGTTTTTTTTTTGAAGAAAAAAACATGGGTATATTATTTTCGTCATTGTTGTTCGTCCGTCCGTCACAAGTGGCCGCATTTCTATCTATGGTGAAATTAGCGAAAACACTTACTTTTGACAGTGCATGTTATTCTGGGTCTTTGTTCATGTCGAGCGCTAGCTAATGTACGATCTCAATGGTTTGTTTTAAAACATGCTGAACATGAGACCGACGGCCAAAACCAGTCAGCTCCGGCTACGACATTTTATTTTTCAGCTAATGGGTATACGATTCATTGGGTGGTGTCACTGGTTATTGTTTTTTGGGGGTATATTATTTTCGTCACTGGTGTTCGTCCGTCCGTTCGTACGTCCTTCAAACTGTCACAAACCTTGTGAATGCAACTACTTTTTTATTCATCACGCAAAAATGCATGCCTATATAGTTATGACCCCCTTCAATCCCACTTTTATATAGCGAAGCTGGGGTTTACAGGGGTTAATCTTTATGTTCTTATATAGATGCATTAGATACCGTAGTGGGTACCCGTTACAACCGCCTCGCCGAGGTTGTGCTAACGAGTACCCACAATCTATGTTTTGAGCAGAAATATGAAAATTACCAGGATTTTTATCTGAAAAATTCCGTTTTGGGTGGTAAAATTTTACCGATGTATTTCAATAGGCGTGTTTTCGTAATGTCTTAGCCTATGGTGACCGAACTTGGACGGTAAAACTTAGGAAAAAGGCTGAACTTTTTGCAAAACGCCTCGGTGAGGTGATAAAGATAGCTGTGTAGCGAGAAAGTTCTGACTGATCAGTCGACGAAAACCTCGTCTGATACTCGGATAAGGAACTGAACTGTTTACGCAAATAACAAAAATTATGTATGTTTTGTTTGTTTGATTGATTTGAGGGTTAACGTCCCCGTCAACACTGTATAGGTCATTTATGAGACGTTGCATCCAATTTTGTGGGACTCTTATCCGACATTGAGATGAAATGAAATCTCAAGCCCTGGCGCCCAAAGAAACCATTAGGGTTTATAATCATGGACGGTCCTTCTCGCACCGCTTTGCCTGGGCAGGCTCAGACCCTCTAAGTGGTTTACCAGTTTCCGTGTGCGGTCGGATACAGCTCTGCGTGGAAGCATCATGCGGCCCATTTATTTCTTTAGCCCCGATGGGCGGGGGCCAAGAGGTTTTGGTGTATATAGATATCTAGAGCTTTGGGAACAATTTGCTATGTGCTCAAGAACGATTTTGATTTGGCCATTATAAACAAGCAAGTACTCGTTTGCGGTCGGTTTCAGCTCTGCGTAGCCCATCTATTTCTTCCAGCCCCGATGGGCGTGGCGTAATTATGTATGCTAAAGTCATGGCTGATCATTCTTGTGAACGTCACTTTAACCCACCAGACCCAGTGCTTGCACGACCGGCAAAAACTCAAGATTAACCTGCAAATCCTGCCTAACCAGCGTAGATCAGCCTTTCTGTATGCGCAGTTTGAAAAGCATTTCCGTTTTGTAGGCATCTGATCATGATCTACATGGTTTCAAAACAAAAAACAAAAAAAAAAAAAAAAAAAAAAAATCACGCACACACGAAAACAGGAGTTATTACAAGTTATGCTACATATATAAATGTCATGATTGTTATTATAAATAATGGAATCGCCTCGTTAAACACGAAGCAAAGTTCGAGCGAGCGCCAGCCAAATACAATACGATTCGCATGACCGGTAAAGACTCAGATTGGAGCCTGACAAGAGTTGATCAGCCTGCACAACCGCGAGGTCTGATCAGAGACAATCATCGGGCATTCAGATTGGGATCTGAACTGTTTACGCAAATAACGCTGGTCACGTCACAGATACATTTACATGTATTGCAGCGACGAACAAACACTACAAAAAATGGAATCGCCTCGCTAACTGTAGTTTGAGCCAGCGCATGGCAGTAAGTCCTGAACGAGCAGTAAAGTGAGTCTTTCAGCTTTACGTCTCACCAACAGCTTAGGTCATAAGGAGTAGGGCCAAAAACCGGGGTACCCGGAGAAAAAAATTAGGTTCAATTACACAATATTTCTTCAAAATTCCAAAAAAAGTTAAGTGATTAATTTTTTTGGGCCTCATCGCGATCTTCTTCATCGTCTCGGACCATTTAAAACCTAATTCTGTAATTATTTCATGCTTTGTTTCACCGGGTCAGTTGGGTGTTAAATTTCTTTGGGCGATATTTTGTTTGACCAGGCCAATCAATCATACATGTAATTATCTGCAGCTTAAGCATACTAGTTTGTTACGTAAGTGGAGAGTAAATAATACTACGGATAGCTACATGTATGTTTGATTGCCAATTTAATTGCCAATTTAAGGAAACCGAACACTATCTCTTTCTTCATAGTCACAGAAGCACTATAATCATTTCATGCTTTGTTTCACCGGGTCATTTAGTCGTAATTTACGGTACTTAACCATTCATAATGTTTTTTTTTTATTTTTATTCCAATGGGTTGTAATTTAATGAACAAAAACCTATACATGTACATGTGTATTTCGATAAAAATTGAAGCGCGAGAGGAGCGTGGGCCAACGTGGACCTAAGCGTGTAGCGTGAAGGCTTTCCGTGGATCGCGATGGTTGAGAGATACGAGCGTGGACAAACGTGAAATAAGCGTGGATCAAGCGTGGAACTAGCGTGGGTTTTGCGAGGGTTGTGCGCGAAGCGTAATCCTTTTCTCGTTCATGCACGATCGTGAGGGATAATAAGATTTCTAAGACTGTACTGTATGTCCAGCCTGTATTGACTTGAACATTATGGTGAAAGCAAGGGATGTCCCAAGCATTGACAGCTCGACAAACCAATTATAACGGGACTCCTGTATAACACCATGCATAAAGCAAGTGCGACAAAAAGGACCATCTACGGTCATTTTTCAACACAATACATGTCTATACATTTCTGGGATCAATCTCCAAAACTATTTTATTATGTTTATTTTTCTCATTAATTCTTCACTATCATTAATTCAGCGCCATAAAGAGGTTTAGGTGAAATTTGGGTCATTGAGAATTATAGCTCTCAAGAAAGTAGATGCAGTGGAAAACAGCATTTGATCAAGGTCTACACTTTTGGCTTAAAATTTTACTTTAATTTCATGGTTAAATGAAACAGTCTTAGTTCAATGCTATCTTCCAAGCTTACACTCAGATACAATCGTCTCACCAGTACTGTCGGTGCTTTGATTCTACTGATACAGCCAAGTAAACACTAATGTCACTATTCAGGTCATGTCAAGGTTGTGAGTTCACTGTCTAACACAGCACCCCACATCCCCCCCATCGGGGCTTGAAGTCGAAGAAATAGATGGGCTGCATGATGCTTCCATGCAAAGCTGAAACTGACCGCACACAAGTACTGGTAAACTGCTTAGAGGATCTAAGCCTGCCCAGGCAAAGCATTGACAGTCGGCCCATCAATGCTTATAAACCCTATTGGTTTCATTGGGCGACAGGGCTTGTGATGTCATTTTATCTCAATGTCGGGTAAAAGTCTCACATAATTGGAAGCAACGTCTCCAAAATGACCTACAGTGTTGACGGGGACGTAAAACCTCAAATCAAACAACTAAACAGTCTAACACAGTTATTGGGCTACGGCTAAGTACTGGGGTTTTAACACTCTCAATGTTCAACCAACATATATCTTTTTTTTAAATATTAAAGATACAGATTTCGTAGCCAGCTGATAGGGATCTAAGCTCTTTCCAATTCTGCTACTGAATTTATGGTAAAAACTGAAATCATGTGACACAAATGGCTGAAAAGCGGAGCAGAGTGTAGTATACTGAAATATTTAGCAGGATGAGGGTTAACCCTTAAGATGCCGAGAAATACTACATCAGAAAATGATGTCTGCTTATGTCGTCTGCTGATTTTTTTGCAAACTTTTTTTTTTAATATTTTTGCATTCAGGCATACAGTGTGGGCCCAGATCAGACTGCTCCTCGAGGAGCAGTCTGATCTGGGTCCACACTGTTTCCTAAAAAATACTTATAAGGTAACCGGCGGACAGCAAAGCAGACAACAATTGTCGTGATTGGCATTTTATGGGTTAAAATTTGAAAATGTCATCTGCATTCAGGTTAATAACTTGTCCTTGCTTTACCTTTTTTGATTTTTTTATCATTGGCTGTGGCTTGAGTTCCTCATCTGTAAATCGTCTTTCTTTTGGGTTGAAGTTATCTTGTCCTGGAGAAGAAAATTAACTTCTAATTTTCCTAAAGGTAGCCCTCAACAATAATGTGAAAACTCAATTTAGGGCCCAGTTTTTTTTCAGCCTGATGAAAGCATCTTCTTGGTCTGGATGTTATGATGGTAAGGTATGCCGATTGATTTTCTTGAAAATGTACATTCTAGGAAAATGAAAACCAGTACAATGAAATTCCGCCTTTTAGACCAGCTAAAAACTAGAGCTATCACTAAAGGTGATGAATACCCCCACAAAAACTGCCTTGATAGTACATCAGCGCCGTTTTGCAATTTTTTCAATTGAAAGGGGCCATAACTATGACGAAAATTGACGAATTGTAGTGGAAATCGAACTTGACCTCTATTTTATGGTGTTGCATCAGTGTACCAAAAATTATAAAAATCGGTGAAGCGGTTTTCGAGTTATCGTCTGGAAACCAAGTCAACAGACCGACCGACCGACAAGCTCACTCCTATATACCCCCCCAAATTTCATTTGTGGGGGTATAATTAGACAAATTCTGCTTTTATGGTTTCAGTTATTCTTATCTTCGGTTTTTCATACCCAGTGTCTGCTAGTGAGAGACCACCTTTGTGACTGTTCAAAAGTGGTCTTTGTTCAAAAGTGATCTTAAAGACGGATATATGTCAATAAATGTAGGCGCTAGAGCAATGACAAAGTTTTTCTAAAAAAAGCCACTGTGACCTTGACTCTGAGGCCATGAACTTGAAAGTCAAACTTGCTTGAAATATTGTCATAAGGAACATTGGTGTGAAGTTATACTGAAATCTGTCAAGAAATGTAGGCGCTAGAGCGATGACAAAAGTACCTATGTATGGGACAAATGCCATAACCCCCACTCTCAACTACGTTGTGTGAGGTGATAATGAAAGGGAAGAGACAGAAGAACAAGAGGGCCATGATGGCCCTGGATCACTTACCTGAGTCAATGATAATTCATAGCTTATGGAAGTGAATTAGGAGTCACTAGTTTAAGGAGATCTGGACCAAAGATGTTTTTTTTTTCTTTTTTGAGCTCTAATTTTGGTAAAGGGTCATAAGGGGAACATTTCTACGAAATTATTTTGAAATCAAGCAATGCACCTGAAAGATGCTGTTTTAAAGGTTTTCCTATTTCTTAGCTCTGGTGGCCATTTTGTTCAGCAAAGTGGAACAATTTTAGCCATTCTGGTGAGGTTCTTGTCCAAATTCTCCATGAAATAATTTTGAAATTGGGCCATTTGCCTACGAACAGATGTAGTTTAATTAAGTCATTCTATTTTCAGTCATGATGGTCAAAATGACCATCATGACTGAAAATAGAATGACTTATTTAAACTACATCTGTTCGTAGGCAAATGGGTAAAGAGTATGTAAAAGAACATCACTGTAAAAGGTAAAGAGTATGTAAAAGAACATCACTGTAAAAGGTAAAGAGTATGTAAAAGAACATCACTGTAAAAGGTAAAGAGTATGTAAAAGAACATCACTGTAAAAGGTAAAGAGTATGTAAAAGAACATCACTGTAAAAGGTAAAGAGTATGTAAAAGAACATCACTGTAAAAGGTAAAGAGTATGTAAAAGAACATCACTGTAAAAGGTAAAGAGTATGTAAAAGAACATCACTGTAAAAGGTAAAGAGTATGTAAAAGAACATCACTGTAAAAGGTAAAGAGTATGTAAAAGAACATCACTGTAAAAGGTAAAGAGTATGTAAAAGAACATCACTGTAAAAGGTAAAGAGTATGTAAAAGAACATCACTGTAAAAGGTAAAGAGTATGTAAAAGAACATGACTGTAAAAGTGTTCTTATGTTTTTCTGTACATGTATTTTACTCTAACAGCCATTTTGTTCAACAAACCAAAGAGATTTAAGCACTTTTCATAAAGGGTCATATAAGCAACATTTTTGAATTCGACCATTGGCCAAGATGCCATTTACAGGTTTTTTCTAATTTCAGTGCTAGCAGCCATTTTTTTCAGCAGAGCAGAAGATTATAGCAATTTTATAGAAGGGTCATTGGAGGAATATTTCTGTTAAATTATATTGAAATTGTGCCACTGGCACAGGTGGCCATGTTGTTTAAATGTTCTATCTATAAGCTCTTGCATCCATTCTGCTGAGTGGAACCATTTTAGCCATTTTGGTACAGAGTCACCAAAGGAACATTTCTGTGAAATTATTTTGAAATCTAGCAATTTGCCTAGGAAAGCACAGCAGGCCATTTTGTTCAATGGAGAGGAAACGATTTTACCATTTTTCTGTCAGGGCTATAATAGTAACATTTGTGTGAAATTATTTTGAAATTGGGCCATTTGCCAAGGGTTTGTTTCTGTTTTTAACTCTTGTGGCCATTTTGTTCAGCAGAGCAGAACTTTGGTTCAGAAGCACCATGCAACCCAATCTATTTCTCCAAGCTCTGATGGGCGAAGGGGTATCTCAGTTTCCTAGATGTACGGCCTAAAATCTTTTTAAAGATTTTATCTTGATGGGAACATGCTATTATTTATCAGACTCAATGATGGAAGATTGGAAGCAACATCTCCAAAATGACCTAAATAATGTTGAAGGGGATTTTAAACCTCAGTTTAAAGAATCAAAATTCTTGGAATGCACTCAGATATGTCTTTTTACGTGTCTGAACCTACCCACCCCCAACCCTTTTGAGCTCCAGAACCACCGCCAAAAAAAATTTTGAGTATGGCCCAGCCGACTACTGAAATGAAATCGGGTGTCTGAGGTAAAGAATGCCTCAAAATTGACGCTGGCAAAACATGCTGCAGACAATGAAAATGGCCAGTACAAAACCACTTAATTGTTGCCTTGACAGCAGTGTTGATTAAGATTCGGTTAAAAACACATGTGAAATCACACGTTTTGACAATTTTGAGATGCCCCCTCATTACCATGGCAACAATGATTTAGCCTAAAAAGGTTCCATTTTAAAGGCTATTGCCCAACGAACATTCCTGCCGAGTTTGATGTAAAACCAACCATTCATTATGAAATAAGAGTCATATGAAGTTGCTGTCCTAGGCAACACTGCGAAAATCAACAAAATTCACAAAGTCCCTGAGTGGGAATGGGTTAACCTGGATCAGAGAAATTATGAAATTCATACCAAAGAGGCACATCTGTTCTATTTTCTATCATTATTTACTTATATAGACATTAACCCTTATCTTGCTGTTCACGACAACCCCTATCTTTGCAAACAGTGTAGATCCAGATCAGATGGCTTCTGAAGAAGCCATCTGATCAGGATCTACACTGTTTGACATTCAGTTTATGAATTTGTAGGAATAAATTACATAAAGTAATCTGATTGGTTCAAAGTCAGAGATGGGTGTGGCTACACTGAATATTCAGCAAGAGAAGGGTTAAAAACTAGTGCAGCAAATTGAAAACCAAAACCTTTTTTTTTTTAAACTGACTTTAAAATGTGCATTTTATAACTTTGGTGTCAGATTTTAAACTAGACCAGTCAGCCACAACCTTTACTAGACCTGACCAACTTTTCTGTAGACAATGTCCTTGGGTCTTGGGTCCATATCGAACCCTGCCTAAATATGTTTATTGTACTTGACAGTCCTACATGTACTTCCTATCTAACGTCTATACTTAATAAGGGCTAGGCCCGATTGCCCCAGTGTCAGGGTATGCCCGTCCCTTTTTCTGTGCCATAGTATTACATAGCTTCAGATACGGAGGAGTAACAAAAATAATTTTGGGATAAATTTTCTTATTTCTCATTCAACCCTTATGTTGTGGGTACTTGTTAGAATCTCCTCAAAGAGGGGATTCTAACCCTCAAAGAGGGGATTTCTAACAAGTACCCACAACATATGTTTCTGACAATAAATAAAATTATCTCTCGATTATCCGAATTATTCCTCTTTATATGCAGCTAAAAGCTCTGAGCTATGTACCTGGTACAGAAACCAAAGAAATATCTGTTTTTTCAGGATCTTCTGAGTTGCTCTGCTCATCAGAATATACAGATGGGATGCTCACGGGGGTTCTGGGACTAACCAATACTACAAATAAGCAAACATAAAATAAAGTTTCGGGTCTGGCTCTGAGTGCCACCAGACCTCACCTATGTTCTGAAAAGATCAACGTCAAAACGCCCCAAAACAAACTAAGCAGAGTTACAGGTGAGGAGATACAAGTAAAACGGATAATTACTGGATAATTTTCGATACACATCATATGGGTTAAAGTATATTGTGGGTACACCTGAACCCCTTTAAACATGTGACACAGTTCATTATACATGTAACAGGGTTTTGCATGAAATGTGGTTTAAAGATGGATCGCAAAAATGTTGGTTATTTTGATAAATGAAAAATATTTAGATTATATAGAAAAACGACCATAAATGGTATTTTTTCTTGAAATCTAAACATTTTTGCTTGGAAATATATATTATAACCTGCTTGTTTATCATTTTATCTAACATGGATTCTGTTTAGGACCCAAAAATTGTGCAAGGGTCCTACATGAAGGTTGCAGTGTATTTGTTACAAGAGCCTTGATGAAGCAGTCAGTTCCAATAAATAAAGGTACCCACAATATAACGGTATCTCTAAATGAAGTAAAAAAAAAAAAATTATCTCAACTTTTCCTAATTTTCATCCATATCTCCAGATACAGAGTAATGGTGATTATTTTGATATGGGCCCCGTCAAGCGATTTTGGTACTTAAAGGGTCGCATTCGCGCAGTCTCGCCAGAACCTTCGCTGCTCGCTCATACATGCAGTGAATCAAGAGGAACCTTCAGACAGAAAGACATATCCCTGGCCCAGCTGAATGGCTGGGCATGCGCAGTTAAAATTTGTCATGACGAAATGCTCGAAGACACAAAAGCGCTTGGCGGGGCTCATATATCTATCATAAAATACATGCTGTGGGTATGAATCATCTCAATGAAGTGATTCCAACAAGTACCCACAACAGGTAAGTTTTTGGATAGGCTTAGGAGTTTTATGACCCAGCCAACACTATTAAAGTCATGTTTCATTCTTGTTTAAAAGCCCAGTCAACACAGCTTTGCTTCTTGTTACAAGCGCATATCTACATGCACCAAGAAGCAAAGCTATCCTTTAATTATCCTTTTTACTCTGCCTTATCTGTAACCATAGCAACAGATAAGGTTGGTATTTTGTGATAATTGAAGGATAGTTTTCTTTATTTCTCAATATAAACGTTGTGGGTATTCATCAGAACCGCCTCGCTGAGTCGGTTCTAATGAATACACACAACATAGGTTTATATGGGGAATTGACAAAAACTATCCTTCAATTATCACAAAATTGGTGATAATTGAAGAATAGTTTGCCTTATTTCTCCATATAAACATAGGTTGTGGGCATTCATTAGAACCGCCTCAGCGAGGTGGTTCTAATGAATACCCACAACATATTTTTTTATGGAGAATTGACAAAAACTATCCTTCAATTATCACAAAATATGAACTTTATCTGTTACTAGATGTATGTGTAACTCTGACTAACACCAAGACTGAAATCTTTTTTAACATAGCCCAAGACAAGAGGGGGTATCCACATACAGTCGAACTTCAATGGCTTGAACACCTTTGGGACCTCGAAAATCTGTTCGAGACTAGGGTAGTTCAAGCCACTGAGGTTACTGTCAGGAGGCATAACCAGATACTGTAAGACATCTTTTCGGTGTTCTATAATGAAAATGGATGCTGTGTGTACTCATTAGAATCGCCTCATCGAGGCGATTCTAATGAGTACACACAGCCTACATTTGCAAGATAAAAACTTAAATCTCCTTAATTAGCCCCACTATTTCTTATGTAGAGGATTTCGCTAGGGGCTCAAGAATGGGTTCAACACATCCATGGTAAACTAGCCATCAGTGTTCTAGCCATCAAAGTTCTACTGTAGTATTTTTCTTATTCCTGCATAAAACGTATGTTGTGGCTACTCTTTAGAAGCACCTCACCGAAGCACATCTAATGAGTGCCCACAACATAAAAATATGTGGGTACATTTTGGTAAAAATAGTTCATCCTCTTTTTTTTATGACTGGAACAAATATATTGTCAGATATTTTTCAACAAAAACACAGTGTAAAAAGATTTCACTCTTGATATTTAAAATAACCAACAGACCACTCAGCCTTAAAGCAGCAATCTGAATTTCAGCAGACAACAATTTCAAAAAATGTTTTCCTTTCTTATTTGTCTGATAAAAAAAGGCTGGAACTTTCATGCGAATTGTCAGCTGGCAGACAATTCGCATGAAAGGTCAAGTCTGATTTCCACTACCAAGTAACACAAAAGAAAAGAGTGCCGTCTGCTTCAAAATCTGAAGTGAGCAGCTTGTCACTTAATGTCTCGGCTAGTCACCTCCATCACCTCATAATGTAACAAGAGATCACTCGAATTACCTGGTATTGTTACAAGTGATAGCTCATCAGGTTTCACCTCAAACTCAAGGTTACTTTTCCCCTTCCGTGAGTCTGATTTTTCTTCCTTACTACCGGGTGATTCCTCTAATAACCCTTTAAGAATACCTGGAAACACCACAAACTCACAAATCACAACACCGAAAACTATTTAACCCATAAGATGCCAATCACGGCAATTGTCGTCTGCTTTGTCATTTGCAGGTTACCGTAATTTTCTGCTAACAGTATGTACCTATACCCTGTAGGAGCGGTCTGATCTGGGCCCAGACTGTTTGTCTGTGTGCATAAATATTTTTCAAAAAAGTTTGCAAAAAATACAGCAGACACATAAGCAGACGTTCATATGTAGTTTTTCTCGGCGTTTTAAGTGTTTACAAGCAGATGACCAAAACAGACGACATTTGCAGGTGTAGGTTTTCTTGGCAATTTGTTTTGTTTGTTTGAGATCTAACGTCTCCATCAACACTGTAAAGGTCATTTTGGAGACATTGCTTCCAATTCTGTGGGATTTTACCTGACATCGAGATGAAATGACATCTCAAGCCCAATGAACCAATAGGGTTTATAAGCATGGACGGTCCGACTCCCACCGCTTTGCCTGGGCAGGCTTAGATCTCTAAGGCTAAGCGGTTTACAAGTACTCATGTGTTGGTCGGTTTCAGCTCTGCGTGGAAGCATCATGCAGCCCATCTATTTCTTCAAGCCCCGATAGGCGGAGGCCGCCTTGGCAATTTATGGGTTAAGAAAAAGATCAGCTCAGTAGAAGTGATTTGTTGAGTAAGAAATTACAGTTTGGAGGTCAGTTGCTAAGTAGGGTAAATCACAAGGGCATAGTGCAAGTGATTTGTCTACGTGCAACTGACCAACAAACTGTGATTTTTTTCTCAACAAGTCAAACACCAGAGGTGACGTATTTCGATTCTCACAAAATATTGACCAAAGTTTGGTTTCTTTCAAATTCTCGCAACCATTCACAATTGTTAGAGAAAATTATACTGCCAACATTTTTAACTGTATAGCACTCATTTATGTCCTATCGTGAGGTTTTTGGATCTGAGAAAAAAACGTTTCACTGTCTAACATCATAGAAGAGTATTAAATGGCAACGTTTCCTGTCACATGCCCCTGCCCAGTAATGTGTTGCTTTAAAAAAAAACACATTTCATTTCCATTGTTTTTATAGACGCCCTGCTTCACCATATTTGTTCCAACATTTAAC
This sequence comes from Lucinisca nassula, assembly GCA_963580285.1. Taxonomy (NCBI): domain Eukaryota; kingdom Metazoa; phylum Mollusca; class Bivalvia; order Lucinida; family Lucinidae; genus Lucinisca; species Lucinisca nassula. The sequence continues at coordinate 44,929,040 of OY757015.1, read as the reverse complement.
ATATAAAATCATGACAGAAACAAGCCAAAAACAGGCCTGTTAATGTCATCACAATATTGTGGAAGTCGGTTCAAATTAATACCCACAGGTATGTTGTTATGAAGAATTGACATAGAAACAGATAAGTATTTTGTGATAAATGAAGATTAGTTATCCTTACTTCTCCACGTCAACCTATGTTGAGTGTATTCATCAGAACTGCCTGACAAAAACTATCCTTTAATCATCACAAAATACCCTAGAAGCCTCCGTGGTGTAGTGGTTAAGCTACTCGCCCTGTAAACCAGGGGTCACAGGATCGATCCCGTGCTTCTCCGGACTTTCGGATGAGTCTTTAAACCGAGGTCCACTCTGCGTATGAACTAAGCTGTTGGTGAGACTTAAAACAGGAACACTCACTCACTCACAAAATACCCACTTTATCCGTTGCTATGGTTAAATAATCACCTTTTTTGCTTTAATAGTATATAAATTTTGCTGTATTAAATAATCAAAGTTCTAATGAGATATGTTAACTAATGACATCTTAAGCTTTGAACAAGAAGTCCAATGTCTGATTTTCTTGCTCAAATGCAAACACCATAATGTCATGATTGTTCTCCCACAATTTATCCTTTGTGACAAATAAAATAGCAAAGAAAATGACTATCGCAATGATCCTAAGTATTGGAAATGATAGGCCTAATTAAGCAAACAGTGCAGACCAAGAACAGTCCTTATCTAAGGTTGAGGGACACACTACTGTATTTACCTAACTGGACAGATTGGCCCGAGCAAACATTGTCAACCAAGATGTGATGCTGCAGAATGCAACATCCCATCATGATTTACACTGTTTCCAGCTATTTTTAGATACATGGGGAAGTAAATTGTATTTGTTTAAAGTTAAGAACAAGTATGGTACAATGTAAGAGACTGAGGAGTTTGAATATTAAGGGTAAATACGGCATTCATAGTCTCCCGTATGACCTAAGTTATCAATGTGGATCTCTAGTACATGTACATGTACTTCTAAAGTAAAGAGTTTGCCCTAGCGCAGCAACTTCTCACTTTAACCCATAACATGTCAATCACGATAATTGTCGTCTGCTTTGCCGCCTGCCGGTTTCCTTAAAAAGTCATTTTTGCAAACAGTGTGGACCCAGTTCAGACTGCTCCTCTAGGAGCAGTCTGATCTGGGTCCACAGTGTTTGCCTGTATACAAAAATATTTTTAAAAAGTTTGCAAAAAAAGTTCAGCAGACGACAAAAGCAGACAACATTGTCAGGCGCCCTAAGGGTAATAGAGTAGACAACTGTTGGTGTAGAGCACTGAAAACTGGAAGAATATGTAACAGGATTTGTTTTCTTGCAGAATCTTACAGAAACATAATAAGCTCCTACAAGTATGAACATAGCTTTCTGAAGCTATTCTTGAATGGGTCAGAAGCCAGGTTCAAACGAAAAAGCCAAGTTCAAATCATGAAATTCATGTGCTGTTTGAACATGGGTTTTGAACTTTTGATATCCCAAGATGGCCTTGCGTTGTTTATGTTACCTTGAGAGAGGTAGTGTTGTCGACCTGAACATATCATTTCGAAATTTTATGATATCAGAACTTCACTGCTGAACTGATGTCACTGCTAACAACATTCCAAACTAGCCGTCATGTTGGTTTTTACGGCCGCATTTGCAGAGGTTATGTAGAGTAATAGGGAGTTTTCTTCACAATTTGCCGTTGAAACTCTTAAGTTATTAAAAATAAAGATCATACAAGGTTATTTCATCCCAATGTACTTGAACACTCAGCCTAGCCACCTCATGTTAACCCTTGTCCTGCTGAATATTTATATATGCCACACCCACAACCGATTATCAACCAATCCGATTACTTGATGCAAATTATTGCAACAAATTCACAATCTGAATGGTAAACAATGTTGATCCTGATCAGATGGCTTCGTCAGAAGCCATCTGATCTGGATCTACAATGTTTCAAAGATAAGGCATATCCGGGATTAGCAGGACAAGGGTTAAAACAACTTCCTTGGGACCCGTCAAATCTTTATGCGAGAGAAGTCATGGGTGATCCCTATATTGTACTTACACTGCTCAATTGTCTCAGTTGTCTCTGTAGAACTCACAGGACTTAAAGCCAGACCAAAAGGTGACTGTGGGCTGCATGATCCTGGGCTTTCTGGGAAATATAAACCTGGGCTCATCTGTGGCTTTGGGCTGCACCTAGACTGTGGTGAGGGGCTGTGCTGTGACTTCAGTGACGGGGACGGCGGGTCAATATTTAGTTGTAGCTCTGGTCCTCCTGGCTTTGGAGATCTCTGTGGACTTGTTTTTAGGGCTTCTTCCAGCAGGCTGACTTGGGGCTATAATGACATTGTAAACAATAGAGCTTTGAATATAAAGGAGTAGCAATAGGCCCAAGTGGGCAAAAAATTGCTCGCATGGATGCAAGGTTGGCAAAATGCCGGCAAATATGAGTATTTTCCATGCTGGTGGCATTTACCGGTAAATACTGGCATATACTGGAAAATACCGGCAAATACTGGAAAATTGAATTTACCACCCTGGAATTTAAACTAAACCCTACACGCAACAGTTATATATGGATAATTTCAATAATAGTGGTAAGTTGACTTAATATTTAATAATACTGGTTTAGTTTAACTCTGATATTATTTTAATTGTTACTTTCTAATTTAACATTTATAATGTTAGAATAAATAGGTCTATTTAGTATCTGCCATGGTACTCATCTGTTTACATTTATCTATACTGATTGTTTAAAGTCACACAAGACATGGAAAGTAGAAGTAAAACAAAGATCAGGAATCGATACAATTAACTCACTCCACCCATCAAAGACACCAAAGGGAAAGAAACACAAACATTAAGCGACCAGACCATAATGGAAACCTAAACAAAGGAAGGCCATAAGGACAGTTACTTTCCCACAAAATGGCCATATGGCCATCCAAAATAAAAAGAAACAAGTGATACACACAGTAAGTAACAAACAACAACATAAATAAACCGCCACAGAAGAACCGCCTTGGAACGGTCAGTGGAAAGATTTCCACTCATATAAAAATATTGATCTGTGACCTTCTATAAAGAAAGATGGAGCAATTAATGACATCATTTTGTCCAACATTGCCCTTGGCTATCTTGATCTCTCTTAAATAAACAATGCCTCCAGAGTTGTTGTTTTTAGTAATTTTGCAATTCACTGATGGACAATAGTAAAATGCTATAAAGATCCTAAAATTTGAACACATGGGTTTACCATTCAAAGTGTGTTCAAAAGATGCAGATGGATTGGCTAACAGTGCTCAGTCTTATCTTGAACAATACAAATTTAAAACTTAGAACCATTATGGTAAGTGACAATAACCAGGTGCACAGGGAATTTCTACCTGTATTTTTCTACTATGGATTTAAAAAGATACTATTTTTTTTTTTTTTTCATTTAAATAATTTCAAAATTTTTTGTCTTAGATTCACATTTGGCTAGTTCAACATATTTATTTTAAAATGAGAAATATTTTATTCTGTACTCGTAGGTTGATTATCTTTTATCAATATTAAATTTTAACATTTTTAACTCATTTAGATTGATTATACTACTTTTAAGTCAATTTGATTACGATTTCTGCAGTGTTTTAAGGCCAAAAAATTCAATTTGCCAGTATTTGCCAGTATTTGCCACTTGATGAGTATTTTCCAGTCCGGTAACTACCGGTAAATGTCACTGGTAAATACCGGGGGTGGAATTTGCCACCCAACCTTGCATGGATGATTTGTCTGTATAGGATGGATGGATGGATGGATGATTTATTTAAAGACGCTCAACCCTTACAGGGCATATAGCGTCTAGAAAATTATATATTATGCATAAAATACAGTAAGGTTAAAAATTAAAATCTTAATAATTACAGTTTATTAAAAAGTCCGGTTTCTTTAAGAAAATTGATTATTTGGTAAGATTGTACATCATTAAAAAGTTCTTTCATCGTTGAAACATTAAAATATTTTGTTCGTATATGATGAAATTCTACACATGAAATGAGAAAGTGTTTCACTGTGAACGGTTCGTTACAAGATATACAGAAAGGTGCTTGTTCGTTTTTTAAAATGTAGGAATGAGTCAGCCTTGTATGTCCAATATGGCATCTAGTGATCTTTGTCTGATCTTTTCTACTGTAATTCGTAAAAGAGCATTTGGTATTAAAGTAAGGTTGTATTTTATTCAATTTATTGTTATTTTCGTTTTCCCAAATAGATTGACATTTATTCTTTATATACTTATTTATGTTGGATTTAAAATCTGAAAAAGGGATTTTTAAATTTGTTATATTTAACGATAAGGCAGATTTAGCTTCTAAGTCGGCTAACTCATTCCCACGGATATTAACGTGACTGGGAAGCCAGCAAAAAATGATCTCCTTCGAGGTGGAAAGGAAGTGATATTTTCGTAAAATTTGTTGAATCAGGGGGTTTCGTTGCTGTTGATCTTTGAGAGCTTTCAATACAGAAAGGGAATCTGAATAAATGATAAAATGTTTTTCGTATTGGTCTCGAATATAATAGAGGGCAATATCGATTGCTTTCGCTTCAGCGGTAAAAATAGAACTATTATCGGGTAATCTAATGCTATCAGTGAAATTCGGACTAATGACAGAACAAGCAACTTTCTCATCTTGCTTCGAACCGTCAGTGTAAATGGAAATGTGATGTTTAAAATTGGATTTGATTTCTAAAAATTCGTTTTTAAAAATATGTGAATCGACTTCCGATTTCTTATTTTTGTGCAAATCTAAAATTATCTTTGGATGATTTAATGTCCATGGTTCTTTTGATGGTAATGAGAACGATTGAACATTTTGGACATTAATATTGGCCTCTTTGATTAAAGGTCTGATTCTTAAGCCAAGAGGTTTAATAGCAGATGGTTTGATATTATAAAATCTTTCATAGTTAGGGTTAAAAACACATTCATATGCTGAATTGCGTGGATTTGCGGCTAACTTAGTAATATATTGAAGAGACAATTTCTCTCTTCTAATATAAAGCGATGGTTCATTTGATTCAGCATAAAGACTTTCCACGGGTGAAGTACGAAAGGCACCCAATGCTAAACGTAAACCTTGATGATGTATAGTATCCAAAGATTTTAAATAAGATTTCCTAGCAGATCCATAGACTATGGAGCCATAGTCCAATTTGGAACGAATTAAAGATCTATAAAGATTTAAAAGAACAGTGCGGTCTCCTCCCCAGTCGGAACTGGACAGGACTTTAAGAATATCAAGAGCTTTTAAACATTTAGCTTTCAAAGCTTTGATATGAGGAATAAAATACAATTTGCTATCAAATAAAAGACCCAAAAACCTCGCTTCAGTGACGACTGGAATTGGACTGCCGTATATTGTTAAAACTGGATCTAAATGCAACTTTCGAATTTGGCAGAAATGAACACACTGAGTTTTTGTTTTAGAAAATTTAAAACCATTTTCTGTTGCCCAAGTTTCTATATTATTTAAACACCTTTGCAGTTTAAATTCAATGGTTTCCATATTTTTGGATCAATAAAAGATTCCAAAATCGTCAACAAAAAGCGAACAATCTGGGTCTTTTACACATTTAACTATATTATTAATTTTTATGCTGAACAAGGTTGGTGATAAAATACTACCTTGTGGTACACCTTGTTCTTGATCAAATGTGTCCGATAATGTATTTCCTATGCGAACATTAAATGTTCGATCGGACAAGAAATTTTGAACAAAAAGTGGCAATCGGCCTTTAAGGCCCAAGTTGTGTAAATCTTTCATGATGCCATATTTCCAAGTCGTATCATAGGCCTTTTCTAGGTCAAAGAATACAGCTACGACATGTTCTTTTTTGATAAAGGCATCACGTATAAATGATTCTAAGCGAATCAAATGATCATAAGTAGAGCTGTTTTTTCTAAAACCAGCTTGAAATTTAGTGATAAGCTGGTTTGATTCTAAGAACCAAACCAGCCTATCATTAATCATTCTCTCCATTGTTTTACATAAGCAACTTGTCAAAGCAATAGGTCTGTAATTAGTGGCTTCAGTATGATCTTTATTAGGTTTCGGAATAGGAATAATGGTAGCTTTTCTCCAGTTTTCAGGGAATTTTCCAGTGATCCAAATATCATTCAGAATATTTAATAATGTTTCCAATGCCTTGTTGGGTAAATGTTTTAAAATTTGATAGTGTATGTCGTCAGGACCAACAGCAGTATCATGAGATTTATGGAGAGCATCTAATAATTCTTTAGTAGTGAAAGGTAAATTATATTTTTCATGATTTAATGAGGAAAAATTTAAATTCTTTTTCTCTTGTTCTTGTTTAATATTTTGGAAATTTTCTGAATAATTCGAGCTAGAGGAGTTTTTCTGAAAATTTTCCCCCAAGGCATTGGAAATGTCTTTAGCCGTTGAACATATATTTCTGTTCGATTTGATATGGACATGTTATTTGATTTGTTTTTGCCACTAATTTTTCGAATCATGTCCCATATTTTCTTAGTTGGTGTTCTGGTATTCAGTTTGGAGACGTAATTCTGCCAAGATGCTTTTTTGGCCGATTTTATTGTTTTGCAAGCTTTAGCTCGCATATGTTTGGCATGGATAAGATTTTCTTTTGTTGGTTGTTTATTGAATTTTCGTAATGCAGATTTTCTTTTATTGATTGAAGTTTTAACTTCATCATTAAACCAAGGTCTGTTTCTTTTTGAAAAAGTCGAGGATTTAGGAATACATTTTTCAGCAATATCAATCAATTCATCAGTAAAATCTTGTATATCACTTGCAGTTTTAAAAAGTTCAGGGTCGAGTTTTTCATCACATAATTGATTAAACTTTTCCCAATTTGCTTTATTCAAATTCCATCTGGGGTGACGATCCTCATGGGTCAATGCAATTTCTTCAATTACTATCGGAAAATGATCGCTCCCATGGAGATCGTCCACAACAGACCAATCAAAATCTAGATAAATATTTGGAGAGCAAATTGAAAGATCTAAAGCAAAATAATTTCTTGTGGGAGAATGAAGATATGTTGGTTGTTTATCGTTAAATAAACATAAATCATTTTCAGCAATAAAATTTTCTATGATTTCTCCTTTGTCATTTGTATCCGAGCAACCCCATAATTTGCTGTGACTATTAAAGTCTCCTAATAATATATAAGGACTAGGTAATTGATTTGTTAAATTTTCTAATTCTTGTTTAGAAAAATTATAGTGTGGCGGAAGGTATACAGAACAAATCGTTATGGATTTGGATAAAGTGACGTTTACAGCAACAGCTTGTAAATTAGTGTTTACATCTATTTTCCTATGAGGAACGTCAGATTTGACCAGGATTGATGTACCTCCTGATGCCTTCTGATTATCCGTTGTGATATGATTGTACATACTGTAACCTTTGAAATTAATATTATCTGTAGTTTTCAAAAAAGTTTCTTGGAGACAAATGACATTAGGAGTAAAAAGTGTAGTTAATATTAAAAGTTCGTTAAAATTGGCTTTCAGTCCTCGACAATTCCATTGAATTATTGACTTCTTATCCATGATTGAATGGAGAGAAGATTAAAACAAGGAATTTAATCCTTTATCTTTTATTTTGCTTTGAGAACGTGGAGGGATCAACCTCCAACTCCATGTCCTCAAGGGTGCCGTACTGATTAGCCAGTTTTACTGGATCAGCCGACACCCCTTTACTGTTCGGGTTTGATCCTTTATGCTTTTCTTTGCCGTTCTTTTCTTTTTGATCTGCTGTCCCTGATGTGGATCGGGAGTGAGATCTGTTAGAATGTTTGCTGTTAGGTTGTGAACTGGTCTGTGAAGTTTGTCAAGATTCCGTTCTTGAATGATGAGTAGATGTAGTAGGTTGTGACGATGTAGTAGGTTGTGAAGATGTGGATTGTGACGATGTGGTTTTGGGTTTTACAGTAGAGGTAATAACTTTAGAATGGGGTTTAATTTCAAAATCTTTTTCGTTGAATTGCGTGGATGTTTCTTTGGTTTCGGGTTTGCTGGTAAGTGATTGGACAACTTTGGCGAATGTGGTTTCTGGTTTATTTTGATGAATTTTCTTAGCTTCCAAATATGTGACGTTTTGAGTGACTTTGATTTTCATAATTTCTTTTTCCGTTTTCCAAACTTCACAGACGTTTGATTTGGATAGATGATTTTTTCCGCAGTTCACACACTTTGGCGAATTCTTGCAGTTGACAGTGTGGTGATCGGTTCCACCACACTTCTCACACACAGATCCATCAGGGACAGTACAATCATTTTCATGATGCCCAAACCTCTGACAATTAAAACATCGCAGAGGATTGGGCACGTAGATGTCAACCGGTATTATCCTGTAGGAAATCTTGAGTGATTTCGGCAAGGAAGTGGTGTTAAATGTCAGAAGAAGTGTGTTCGTGTCGATGAGATTTCCGTCTTTTTTTATTTTAAAGCGTTTACAGGCCGTTACGCCTTGATCTTTCAGATACTCCACGATGCTGGCTTCAGATTCATGTTTTAACATTCTGTCACGGATAATTCCCTTACAAGAGTTTAAAGTTTTATGTTCCGTGACAGAAACATTCATGTTGAAAAATTTGTTGACTTTTAAGAGGTTTTCGGTTTGAGATTTTCTATTTGTTTCGATTAAAAGTGTTCCGTTTTTTAATTTTTTGACGTTTTTTGGAGTACCAATTAACGATTCGATCTGTTTTTCAATAACCAACGGTGAAAGAGTCGTAACGGCCTTTTCTTCCTTGCTTGAAATCACCAAAAATCTAGCGAAGGTTTCATTAGCTGTGAAATTGAAGGTAGCCGGTTCCGGGTCGTCATCAGATAAGTCTCAAAATGCTCTTTTTCTAGTGTTGGATCCCATGGTTGAAATTTATGTTTCGATAGCTATGCGCCCCACCCTCCTTGGTGCCCTACAAGGGGACGTTTAATGGAAATGGATCTCCTATTTCCAACGCCAAGGCTACATTGCTATTATACTCGATGACAGGACCAGAGTCCTTCCGCTCCACTTCTGTTTTATGATTCCCAACTATGCTCCCAGATTTCAATGAAAAATGAGGAACAGTTGGGACCCATCCCCACCCATATTCTCTCCCTCACAGAAGTTTCTGCTGAATTTCCCCAGTACAAGCCCACCGATTGATCCATCAGCCGCCGCCCATCAAACAGCACTCAAAGATAGAGGAATAAGACAAAATTACACCCGGTTTGTACCATAAAGATACGTAAAAAAGAAAGAAGGAAGATAAGGACAAGCTGTGCGATTCTAGAGCTTGGCACGACTGAGCCGATTGATTCAGGCCGGATCTAGCCCAAACCCCTCGTCTATCTGAAATATGGGCCAAAATGATGTGTTGAAAAGCTGGAGATCCCTGGGCTTTTCTCAATCATCAGGATCCCTTCTTCCAGCATACGAGACGCCACTCACGGCAAACAAGTGGCTCCTGTTTCAACAAGGAATTTCATCCCCATTCACTACAGAAGGAAAGTGATCTGTATATTTTATTCCCTACAGACAAGGGAGGCCGAAAACGTTTGCTTAAATAAAAGCTTGGCTCTGAAAACAGGAGATCCTTTGCTAAATATGAGATCCACGATTATGATAAGAAATTATTGAGGTGATAAGTTTCAGAGAGAACAAAGGATTTTATAAACTACTAAAGAAATAAGCTGTGTTAGATGATAACGTACTCTTCAGAACTTGGTGATACGTATCCGATTCTGTTAACTTTGGAGTAACATGAACTGACTGGAGTAACATAAAATGACTAGTTACTTATCTAATAACATACAAAATGCATCTTTGATTGATGTGCAGAGTAAAGGAGCATGAAAAAGTGACACATACACAGTACAAACATATACAGATGAGATTTTCTTCTTTGCGGTGCGCGACCCACCAGCAATGATGATACACGTACAAATGCAGCGTGGTAGTAACATGAGATAGGAAAGGTTTAAAAGGATAGAATCGCGTAATGAATTTTATAAAAAAAAATTGTAAGATGCATTTGAACAATTCTATTCACAAAATAATACCGGTTGAACGGACGATTGTTCTGTATGTTGGAGGCTTTTACCCAACTGCCACAGAAGCTGAAGGCAGCCACCTATTTCGAGGCACCGGGTGGTCTCGGCAATGGGACTGTTTTCGGTGGGGTCTTACCACTCTGCCACACTCCCGAAGGCAGCCGCCATATTTCTACCCCCGGGCAGGCGCGGGGCAGTCTGTATAGGAGTTTAACCCATCTCTTGCTGAATATTCATTTCAGCCACACCCATTTCTGACTTTGAACCAATCAGATTACTTGATGTAATTTTTTCCTACAAATTCATAAACTGAATGTCAAACAGTATAGATCCTGATCAGAAGCCATCTGATCTGGATCTACACTGTTTCCAAAGATAGGGGTCTACACTGTTTCCAAAGATAGGGGTTGTCGTGAACAGCAGGATAAGAGTTAACCATTGTATACTAGTGGATTCTTCCATTGCTATGTTGGACAAGTCCATTTTGTCAAATAAGGGGTGTCAGGCCTGTTTTTTTCTTGTTTTTGTTTTTTTACATTTTATTCTATTTTTGACAGAAAATTTTGTTAGCCAATAGTGCAGGCCCTGATCAGACGCCACCTTCTGCTGCGTCTGATCTGGGCCTGAACTGTTTGCTAAGGTTTAGGGGTTTCTTTCCCCCATGCAATGGGTTATAATGACCCGGTTACCCAAATTTAGGTCATAACGAGTCAGTCAGTTAAACTAGCCACACTTTTCCTGGGCAGGCTTATACTTTAGCGTTTAACTAGCACTGTGCACATTCTTTCGCCAGAAACTGACAACTGCCCTGCCTGAATCAGTGGAAGGAAGAGAATATAAGAATCTTATATGGGTGAGAGGGGTATGAAAAATGGATTTTTCTATCCACCCCTCACATCCATATTGGATTCTTTTTCTTGCATACCTCCCATTTCTTAGCGTGGAATTTCAATGCTGCAGTCACTTCTGTTAAGAACGTCCGCCATATTGTGATGACACTGCAGGAATGTAAAGTGATGTCACGGATCGTACATGACGTAACCTTATTGACGGCACACAGAAGGTTGTAATCAACCAGTGCATTTATCAAACACGCGCTTATATTCAATTTGGGGTCGGAACATAAATGTCTATCCCAGGGTAAAATCGCGGATTTCCTTGTCTGGTGTGCAAGAATGATACCAACCCCCTCAGGGCCTGTGTCCTGATCACCAGTGAGACACACATCCAACTGAGATACATAGGCAGGCTCTCACCTGGATGAGGTTGATTGTGATGGTACATTGTGTCATGGTGGCCATGATCTTTGCTATCAGACCAGATTGCCTTTTGCAATTAGTGTCATGGATAAGCTACTTGCCTCGCAAACTAGGGATGGTGGGATCAACTCCAGTTTTCTCCAGACTTTCGGATGAGGTCCCATCTCCATATAACATTAGTAGTTAATTGTTGGTGGGACTTAAAATTCAAATATACACATACATATTTTAGCAATTCAGAATCTGTATGTTGTCTTAAATTTTATCCTGTTGTTCACGACAACCTCTACTAAATGGAAACAGTGTAGATCCAGATCAGAAGCCATCTGATCAGGATCTACACTGTTTGACATTCAATTTATGAATTTGTAGGAATAAATTACATCAAACAATCTGATTGGTTTAAGTCAGAAATGGGTGTGGCTAAAACTGAATATTCAGCAAGAGAAGCGTTAATACTTCTGATAAGTTTCTGAACAGCTTGATCATGCAAAGGATTAAGGGGGGAAAGATGTTGTTACAGAGTGGGGGGTGTACTTCTGTAGAATGATGTCCTTTGAAGAATTTCGAGATGGTCACAATGATGGCCAACCTGTAGCTATCCATCTTGGATAAAAACAAGAGGGCCCAGAGGGCCCTGATTTGCTCACCTGAGTGTCACTGTCTCTAGCACATTTTATTTTTAGCTCTGGTGGCCATCTTGTTCATCAGAGCAGGATCATTTTATTTTGGTAGAGGGTCATCTAAACAACATTCTTACGAAGTCTGAATGAAATTGGCCCAATGGTAAAGGAGGAGATGTAGTCTGAAGATTTTTTTGTATTTTTAGCTCTGGTGGCCAGCTTGTTTGTCAGAGCAGAACGATTTTAGCTATTTTGGTAGGGAGTCACTGATGGTCACCTAGGCAACATTCCTGTGAAGTTTGAATTCAATTGCCCCAAGGGTTTAGGAGATGTTCGCGTTTGAAGCAAATTTATGCTGTATATCTTATTTTATAATAATAGCTCTGGTGGCCATTTTGTTCATCAGAGCGGAATCTTTTTAGCTTTTGTGGCAGGGGGTCACCTAAGAAACATTTCTGTGAAGTTCGAACGAAATTGGTCCATGGGTACATGAGGAGTTGGCGTTTAAAGATTTTTTCTATTTTTAGCTCTGGCAGCCATCTTGTTCATCATAGTGGAACGATTTTAGCCATTTTGGTAGGGAGCCAAATTGAATCAAATTGACCCAAGGGTTAAGGAGGAGTTCGCATTTAAAGCAAATTATTGACAACGCACAACAGACATTGACTGACCACAATACCTCACCATGAGCACTTCGCACTTCGTACTCAGGTGAGCTAAAAAAGCACTAGGAAGTAGTTGCACTTAATCCCGTCTTACTACAAATTTTAGAACAAGTATGTACACATGTGACTGTATCCTACCTGTTCTTCGGCAATATCTAAGTCGACAGCAATTCCATTCTCTGATAGAAATTCATCAAGATCCATGTACTCAAAGTCAAAGTCGTTATTGTCATCCGAGGGACGTTCCCACAAATTAGGACCAAGGAAAGCTGAGCCATGGTTCGGAACTGATGCTACATTAGATCCAGGCTTCTTCAAGTCAGAAACACCTGTAAGGACAAACATGAAAAGAAACTTAATGCTAAAGGCCATACATGCACCAACAGTATGCTCTTTTCCAAAGACACTGTCACCCATACCCCCTCTGAAGATATCCATCTACACCATCCCTTGGGTCAGCTGTATGAACAATGTTAAAAATATATAGCACTACAGTAACATATCACAAATAAGTTACATGTATGTATTTCTTAAGCCTTAAGGACAGGCCCACTGCACAGGCCACAGTCAGCTTTGCTTTGCAGTGCAGTCTTCACAAACTGCATGACTAATATTGTACATGTTTGTTTGTACTGGAGTTTAGCGACCCAGACAACATTATTTTAGGTCATATTTACCTATCCACACTTTTCTTGGACAGGCTTATACGTAAGCATGTTACCAGTACAGTGCACGTTCTTTAGCCAGAAACTGACAACTTCCCTTCTTGAATCAGTCGAATGGAGAGAATGACCATTGAAAATATTTCATGATCAATCTCCACAAAAGAATGTCACTGAGCCTGGCAGGTAACGAACCTGCATCCTCCTGATCACCAGCCAGACGCACATCTGACTGAGCTACTGAGGCACCATTGTACTGTGTACATGTAGATCTTGATTATATGCTACATGTATTTTGTTTGTCAAGCGAGGGGTTGTTGTGTTCAGCAGGATAAGGGTTATTAACCCTTGTCCTGCTGAGCCCGGATACGCCTTATCTTTGAAACAATGTAGATCCAGATCAGATGGCTTCTGAAGACACAAGTTTGTACCAAGTATCTTAAATGAAGTTCTTGTAGTTCTTGAGAAATAAACTTGACCATTAGGGTGAACGCTAGGGTGGTCGCAAATCTTGATGCTTGACACGAACGAACGGAAAACCGGGCGCCTATCTCCCGCCATGCTAATAGCAGGCGCGACAACAAAATACAAGTTTAGAGAAAATAACATCGCATTTACAATGGTGATAAACGACCAAAAACATTTTTTGCCCAACACTGGTTAAGTCCCGGCAAATAGTATTATTGAGTGATGACATAGTGTTTGGATGCGTCTATAGGAGCTTTTTTCGTGACGTACTTCCGGTTCTAAAAATAGAACGGGTAAAGCCCTGGTCGTCATCTGTCATATTGCTTCAAAGGCAGTGGGACAGATAAAGGGTTAATTACAGCGCAAAGCAGTGAAATTCTTTTAAACTTTTGGGGGAATTCTAAAGTAAGATAATGGGAGAAACACTGATATGCTGCCAGATGTGAAATTTCGCATTACGAAAATGATATATTGAACATACGACCCAATAGGGTCCCCTCTCTCTCTCCCTCTCAGGCACATGTAAATTACAGTTTGTCGTTAAATGACGCTGCGTCAACCCACATGTAGCGTGTCAACAACGTCGTGTCTACATCAAACCAACTTCAAAGCGATGCATTGAATTTGACATTGCAACGTCAATGAAACGTCACAACGTGTTGTTGGCGATAATACGGAGTTGCTTATTAAAATGGCATTTGCCCAGTGCTCGGACCCATCAAGACTCAGTGGGATTGGAACATTAAATTCAAAACAAACGTAGAACACCCTATCAGAGCATAAGAATGTTAAACACTCCTTCGCAAGTGAAAGATTTTACAGTAAAATCTGGTAGATTTGTAGATTGGTTCAACCTGCCCAGTCCTTAGGCCTACATTAACCCATTTGGTACCAGAAACCCCAAAAGGGGTAGGTGACAAACAGTGCAGGCCTAGATCAGACGCCACAGAAAGCTGCATCTGATCAGGGCCTACACTATTTGCAAAAAGTTCGGCCATTTTCCAAATAAAATTTGAAGAAAACACAACCTGACACCCCTAAATTTTGAAAGTGGTTCCTGCTATATATAAGGAGGAAGATTCCATTTGGTACAAAAAGGGTTATGGGCTTCTTGGCTACAGGGATCAGTCAAACAATCTCAACGGTCACGTGCCATCGAACTGAGTTGGAGTGGTTGTCGACGGCATGACGTCGAGCCAACGTTGACTCGACGCCCGTCTGAAAGTCCACTCATTGTTTTTTTTTTTGACTGCCAGTATGTTTATTTGTCTGTCTAACAGTCCGTCCGTTCGTCTGTTAGTCAGTCAGTGTGTCGTCTGTCTGTCTACTGTCAGTCAAACCCCTCTGTCTCTCTCTCATGCCAACGGTCATGTGACAATGAAATGAGTTGGAGTGGGTGTCGACGGCATGACGTCGAACCAACATTGACGCAATGCCCCTCCGTCATTAGTTTATTTCGACTGTCAGTATGGACATTTAAATTACACATGTAGACACATCGTTTGACAGATTTCTCAAGATAGATAGATAGATGGCGAATAAAACGAAAGCTACGTAAAAACTTATTTCATGAATAACGGTATCTCAAGCCATTGACATGGGTCATTCACAAAATAATTTTCGTCAATTAAAAACGGATTTAGTATAAATGAATTTCGTTAATGAAAGTAAAATATCATTCTTTCCTTCTCAAGGCATTATTTCAATGAAAATGGGTATATTTTCTTTCAAAATGTCTGAATATTGTTAGCATTTTAAGGTCCTCCATTTGAATACATTTGAATAGCAATGGCCGTTTCAGTTGACGGCCAGTACTTTGCGCATGCGCGAGAATGACGTCATAAACGGAATTCCTAAAACCTCCTATAACACATTCTTAACAAAAAGGAAAACATGATAAACCCTTTAAAACCCCACCTTTCCAATGAAGTGGGGTTTGGGCCCAGTCAAGCACTTTTGAGAATATTGTTTGTCAATCGACCCAAAGTTCAGTAGCATTCATTTGCTGAGGATCATGTGACCACCACTCTTGGTTTATGGCTATTTATAGCTGCACCATTCTCATGGTTTGTTCGACTTGAGGTTTAACGTCCCCATCAACACAGTATAGGTCATTTTAGAGACATTGCTTCTAATTTTGTGGGACTTTTAACCGACATAGAGAAATGACATCTCAAGCCCTGGCGCCCAATTAAACTAATAGGGTTTATATTATAAGCATGGATGGGCCGACTCGGACTGCTTTGCCTTGGCGGGCTTAGATCCCTAAGCAGTTTACCAATACTCGTGTGAGGGTAGGTTTAAGCTCTGCGTGGAACCATCATGCAGCCCATCTATTTCTTCAAGCCCCGATGGGCACGGGCCAACCAAGGATGTGAGTATTGTGCAAACCCAGATCTAGCTATCTACTGACACTGTGATGGTACCAAGCCTACACAGTAATCATGTAATTACGGTAGGGATCTTTAACCTGCACAGGGGATGGTTCTTCCTGCACAGGGGGCCTCCAATCAACGTCCCGATCCGAAGGACGGTGCACTTTATAACATTCATTCCTGCAAATGATGCCAATGGAGTGTGTTCAGACACTGAAATTTTATCGCCACTGCCGGTAATCGAACCCGGGACCTCTGGCATCAGAGGCAAGTACACTAACCACTGAGCTATCACGCTAACCACAGATCAAACACTGCAGAACTCTGTGTCCTACACTGTTTGCTTAAAGTACTGGAATACTGGGTTAAACAGATCAGGCCAAGGCCCGTCCAGGGACCGTCAGCATACATGATGTGACAATCGATCCTCGGCTACGAGTGCTTTGATTTTTTTTTTTGCAAAAAGAGCCTTACTCATTGGTCTGATTCCGGGACGTTTCGCCCCCAAACCATTTCCTCCCCTGGTCGTTTCGCCCCCAAGACGTTTCCTCCCTGGTCGTTTCCTCCCTAGTCGTTTCGCCCCCCTGGTCGTTTCGTCCCCCTAGTCGTTTCGCCCACTTTTTCCTGTAAAACTAAGTTTCACTTTTATAAGAGGTGAGAAGAGGCAAATATTTAAGAAGCATCATGGCCCTGTCACGTCAGCTTAAGGATAACTGGAACCGGGCCTTAAAAGTGGCCACTCTGAGAGGTGTGACTAGGACTTGTTACACTAAAATCATTGAGGCTGTTTACTTCAAAAACATCCACCTTAACCTCACTTTATATAGAGAAAACTGAGGTTTACGGGGGTGTTCATTATTTTACTTATTTCCGTTCAAAGTCATAGGCTGTGTGCACTCGTTAGAATCCGCCCAATATAGCGGCTGTAACAAGAATTCTCAAACCATGTTTGCAATATATAGCTTTACAAGTACTTTGTCTGGTCTGAAAAAAAATGTTATAACAAAAACAGAGTACAATTAACAAAAAATAATAAGACAAAATAAAGTAAACACCAACATTAAATTAAAAACATGAACGTGTAACTTGAGTGATAAATAAATCAATAAATCAGTCTTATCTGTCCCACATAGGCGATGCTCCCATCGCTCACACAGACACACACACATCACAAGAAATAGAATGGCGGCGGCCATCTACTTCCTTCTGACATGCGACACACAAAAAGGACAATATTCTACTTCAGAAGACCTTGATAAACGTATTTGGCGAATTCAAAGATGAATGATGCTGGGATCTTTGGGCGAAGCTTATATATTGCTATCGTCGGCGTTTGAAAGATTTTCTCGAAACTAAAGATGAACCAATTGTGATAATTTTACCATTTTCAACCGTTGCTTGCCGACACTGTTAAAGAACCAACCGACCAATTTAAAGACAATTATTTTTTCATAGAGCACGTGTTTTCGCACCTCAGCATTACTCTTTGCTGACCGACTCTCTTGACGAACCAACCGACCAATTTAAAACAAAACCTATAAAGGTGCTTAAGCGATAATTAAAGACATATAACCTTGCAAAGAGCACGTGTTTTCACACCTCGTCATTAATCGCATCAATTGCGAGATTTATGTGTCAAATCAAATTAACAATGTGATTTACGGTATTGATCAAATACAGGTAATACATCATAATTTCATTTAAATTACATGTTCTTCTCTCACTCTTTCTCTCCCTTTGTCTCTGTTACACATGGAGATAATAAATCTTTTATATATATATATATAAAAAATAGGAAAATATTTTGGGGGCGAAACGACTAGGGTTCGGGGGCGAAACGACTAGGGGCCAAAAAGGGAGGCGAAACGACTAGGGGGGAAACGACCAGGGGGGAAACGTCTTGGGGGCGAAACGTCTTGTTACCATTGGTCTACCAGTCTAGAACACTCGAGCAAGCCTGGTGGGAGTGAACACACATTTACACACGTGTTTTTTTGCATTTGCAAAACATATTTATGCATGAAATCTGCATTATTAACGGAAAATGCAAGATCATGTGAGGGTCAATTTTCGGTCATCAGCATTTTTCAATGTAAACAACCGTTTTATATTGCAGATTAAAAACAATCAGTACACTTACCTGTGTTAAAATTTTGTGGATTTTGTAGCTCAGGGTTTTCAAGGAGTGCCTTCAGTGAGATTCCAGAACTTCCAAACCTAAACAACGACATTTTCAATGTTTTTCTGACCACGGGTAAAATTTTCAGCTTACACCGCTAATTGCCAATGGAATCAATGGCGCACAATATCCAATCAAATCACGAGGCTGGCAATTTTCCCACCTTCTCATTGGCTGGCTTTCCCCAGCCAGATAACGAAGTCACGTTGCAATACACGCTTCTTTGGTGGGTGCGTTTGTACTTTGTGTTGACAAGTGAATAATAGACTAGCTACATGACCGAGACGTGATTACTTTTATCTATCTATCTTCTTATACTGAGTCGGTATTAGGGGCTTTGTGACACTAAAAGCTACAATCTATGTATATACATTGTATCTTTATTAAGCTTTATTAAACATATATCTATTTTTATACATATATTTTGTTTGTTTAACGTCCCCGTCAACTGGCCTCGCCCATCGGGGCTTAAAGAAATAGATGGGCTGCATGATGCTTCCACGCAGAGCTGAAACCGACCCGCACACGAGTACTGGTAATATGCTTAGAAGATCTAAGCCTGCCCAGACAAAGAGGTGCGAGTCGGACCGTCCATGCATATAAATCCTATTGGTTTCATTGGGCGGCAGGACTTGAGATGTCATTTCATCTCAGTGTCGGGTAAAAGTCCCACAAAATTGGAAGCACCGTCTCCAAAATGACCTATACAGTGTTGACGGGAACGTTAAACCTCAAATCAAACAAACAAACAAACGTCCCCGTCAACACTTTAAAGGCCATTTTGGAGACGTTGCTTCCAAATTTATGGGACTTTTACCCGACATTGAGATTAAATGACATCTTAAGCCCTGTCGCCCAATGAAACCAATAGGGTTTATTAGCATGGACGGTCCGCCTCGCACCGCAGTTCCTGGACAGGCTTAGATCCTCTAAGTGGTTTACCAGTACTAGTGTGCGAGCCGGATTCAGCTCTGCGTGGAAGCATCATGCAGCCCATATATTTCTTCAAGCCCCTTAGGGCGGGGGCAATTTTATACATATAATGTATTATGTTTACTAAAAATTTATTTTATATTTTAAGGCAATAAAATATGTTTAACCCTTTTTGTACCAAATGGAACATTCCATCTTAAACATGGCAGGAGTCCATTTCAAAATTTAGGGGTGTCAGGTGGTGTTGTCTTGAAATTTTTTTTTTTTTTTTTTTTTTTGAAAATGGCTTAACTTTTTGCAAACAGTGTAGCCCTGATCAGACGCCGCGTTCTGCCGTGTCTGATCTGGGTCTGCACTGATTGCCAACTACCCGTTTTGGGGTTTGTGATCCAAAATGGGTTAATCTATCTTTCAATACTTTTAACTCTGGGACTTGCTAGCACATTAATCTGTGTAAGAATGTAGACTTGCCGTACACTGGTATCAGTCATTCTGTTGGTAGAGAAGGACCGTCCACGAGGTCATTTCATCTGAATGGGGGGTAAAGGTCCCACAAAATTGGAAGTCGATGGGGACGTTAAAGCTCAAATCAAACGAAACAAAAATCAATCATCTATACTAAATATTTTCTGCTAGTGAAGGCACACCTTATCTCGAAGTAACTTCGGTTGAACTTTAGAGGGGCTTACAGGAATCACACTACCATCTATTTACACTTTTTAAAGAAAATATTTTCATTTATTTACTTTCGTTTATATTCTTCTTGCAATGCTCGGCCAAGCTGTTGCAGATTGTTACAACGCTGCGGTCTGTTGTTGCGCACGCGGCGACCCAAGCCATCCCAAATGTGCTCAATCGGCGACATAGCGGGGGATTTGGCTGGCCACTGCAGTGTCCTTACACCTTGTTGTCTCAGAAATTCGACGGCAACACAGGCTCGATGTGGGCGTGCGTCGTCGTCTTGGAATGTGGTCTACGTAACGTTCAAGGTAACTTGACTGGCCAGCGTTACGTAGACCAAATTTTACGCCCAGTGGTTGTCCCATTCGCCCGGCGCATTGGTGGGAACTTCGAGTTCCAAGACGACTACGCACGCCCACATCGAGCCCGTGTTGCCGTCAAATTTCTGAGACAACAAGGTGCAAGGATGCGCTGTTTGATCCCGTGTCTGACCAGGGTCAACTTTTGTTTGCTTAATACTGGAATTTAAGAGTAAAACGAAACGGTCTAGGTCTCGGTTCAGAACAAAAAAAAAAATCCAGCCTACACTCAGAGACAATCGATCCACCGGTGCTTTGATTCTATTCGGATTCGGAAAACATAGTTATATTGTGGGTGTTTTGTCGTTTGTTTTGTTTGTCTGGAGTTTAACTGCGGGACCATCCCGGACAGGCTTATACACAAACTGACAACTGTCCCATTTTGATCAGCGAACGTAAAAAAGATTTAATGGTCAATGGCGTGTATCAAACACATTGGATAGCTCAAATTTTCGTGTATCTGCTTCAAAAATAGATTGTAGCTGCTTATCTCCTGCATTGAGGGGATTCTAACCCTTGTCATGCTGAATATTCATATATGCCACACCTACTACCGATTATCAACCAATCAGATTACCTGTAGCAAATTATTACAACAAATTCACAATCTGAATGACGAACAATGTAGATCCTGATCAGATGGCTTCTTCAGAAGCCATCTGATCTGGATCTACATTGTTTCAAAGAAAAGGCATATCCGGGCTCAGCAGAACAAGGGTTAATGAGTAGCCACAATCTATGATTCTGAGCCCAAATAAAACCAAAGCACGAACATGACTGACGGATCGAAGGTTTCCTGGTGCAGCCTCGAAAATCATCGGGCCTTGAACGGGGATTAGGACAGCATAACTTCTCATCACGAAAACACGCCTATATAATTCTGACCCCCTTGAACCCCAAACTGGGGTTTCCGGGGGTATACCTTATTTTTTTTTATTTCTGCTCTAAAATATAGATTGTGGGTACTCGTTAGAACCGCCTCGAGTCGGTTCTAACGAGTGCCAACAATCTATATTTTGAGCAGAAATAAGAAAATATCACATTTTTTCATCATAAAATTTTCATTTTTCGGCGATAAAGGTGGCAATGTATTTGTATAGGCGTGTTTGCGTAATGTTATATTTTAGGCAAACGGCGTAGACCGTGATAGCAAACGGCGTAGACCGTGATCAGACCCCCGGATAGACGCCACATTCTGTGGCGTGCTCCGGGTATAAACAGATTACCAGTGTCCCGACCAACATTTACGGCGAGGGTCAGTGACAGTAACATGGACACACTGAGCAATATGATGTTGCTACTTTGGGTCAATTTATAAACAGTCAACCGGGCCTTGAACGGGGATTAGGACAGCATAACTTCTTATATTTTAAGCAAACGGCGTAGACCGTGATCAGACCCCGGACAGACGCCACATTTTGTGGCGTGCTCCGGGTATAAACTGATTATGCCTACCAGTGTCCCGGCCAACATTTACTGCGAGGGTCAGGGATAGTAATATGATGTTGCTTGAATGTACAGTAAAATTCCTATAATAAGACCACCTTTGGGACTGTTCAAAAGTGGTATAAAAGACCACTTTTGAACAATCCCAAAGGTAGTCTCTTTCTAGAACAGAAGTGAAGGCAATGATCAGGAATCGGTACAATTAACCCACAACTCCCATATCAGAGACACCAAAGGGAAAGTAGCACAACTTAAAAGAACTAGACCCTAATGTTTCCATCGCGATTTAGAGAAATAATTTGTTCAGTCCGCATGAAGGCCTCCTAACTCATCAGTGCAACATCTCCGTGAACACAAAAATCAAACAACCACTGAGATGAAACAACGGTGAGGACTCGACAGCAAGAAACCACTGAAATGCTGGAGCAAAAGAAGACCAACAGTTAGACGTTTAGTGCATAAAACACACAGAAATAAGCTTTTTAAGGAGAATTAGTCTTAATTTTAGGTGGTCTCAGGCGCGTAGCCAGGCGGAAGCCCGGAAGCCCGGGCTTCAACAATATTTTGCCAAGTATGCCTTTACATAAGAATTTACAAAAAATATTATGTCACATTTTCGAAGGCACCTGCGACTCATCATCATCATCAACGGATTTTTGTTTAACGTGCAGGTACAGAGGCAACGCCCACATAAGTGGGTCCCCTTCCAGAGAGCTGACTTGCTGCACACATGGCAGATCTTACACCAGATCTCCAGGCCTGTCTTTCATGAGGATCGATAGCAGAGAGCTTCCACTCTCTGCAATCTCTTTCTGTCAGCTGCTTCCAGGTCATCTTGGGCCTTCCAGGCCCTCGCTTTCAACCTACCTGTATGCCACAGCCAGTCTTGACTGCACCGTTGGAGCTTTCCACAAGTCCATACCAGCAGAGCCTTCTCTCTTTCAGGATGAGGTCCAGGTCCACTGAGAGGTGGCGGGAAGAGAGAACTGGCAGCAACTCCTTGAATTTCTTCAAGGCTGTTTTCACACGTGATGTGGTTGAAAGGTCGCAACCACCCGCTGCTGATAGGAGGTCCAGACCTGAACCGCAGATCATGATCTTTGTTTTTCCTGCAGTCACTCTCAGCCCTTTCGCCTCCATTGCGTATTTCCAAGTTAAGAGCCTCCTGACACATTCCTCAAGGGATTCAGCTATGATGACAAGGTCATCAGCATACAGGTCCTCCCAGGGAACTCCAGAGCGGAACTCGCATGACAAGGCTTCAAGCGCAATGATGAAAAGCTGTGGGCTGAGAACAGAGCCTTGATGAACACCCACCTTCACTTCGAATTCTTCACTGTAACCATCACCAACAAGGACACGATTCCGAGCATTAGCATACATCACTAGTCGCACAATCCACTCGTCGACTCCAAGTTTTCTTAGTGCCCATCAGATGACTTTCCGAGGCGCTCGATCAAATGCCTTCTCCAGATCTACAAAAGCCGTGTAGAGTCTCCTGTTGG
The DNA here is from genome assembly GCA_963580285.1 of Lucinisca nassula. NCBI lineage: Eukaryota > Metazoa > Mollusca > Bivalvia > Lucinida > Lucinidae > Lucinisca > Lucinisca nassula. The sequence continues at coordinate 44,905,796 of OY757015.1, read as the reverse complement.
CAGCAAGATACTTCTCTTGCAGCTACCGTACAACAAAAATTGCATCTGTTGTGCCTCTTCCTGGGACGAAGCGAATCTGGGAATCGTCGATGGACACAAACTGCCTAATGAGGCCATCCACAATCCTCTCCAGGACTTTCATGAACTGTTCTGTCAGCTTGAGACCACGGTTTTTGCCCCGTTCCAATGCATCGCCCTTGCCCTTGTAGAGACAGACAATGAAACTCTGTTCCAAGTCAGAGGGTACCTTTCCATCACGGATGATTGCAGCTGGAAGGTCGCGGATCATTGAGGCACCCGTATCACCTGCATCTCTGATCATCTCCAACACTATGCCAGAAGGGCCTGGTGTTTGCCAGTCTTCATCTGAGGGATAGCCTTCTTAACCATATCAATAGTGATTGGGATGGGCGGCCCTTCCACTGGTGGTTCATCAGACAGGTGGTCTTGGTCCCAGTCAAACTCAACATTGAGTAGCCTTTGGTAGTGTTCTAACCAGGCCCTCTGCTTTGAGTCTTCACTCATTGACATCTCCCCTGCATCATTCTTTACTGGTTTATCACCTACAACATCGGCATTCTCTGTTCTCATCTGGTTAGCAAGGCGGTATACTTCTGAGGACTTAGGGTCAATAGTCTTGTTGATCTCCTTCTCAGCTTCTCGGCGAGCATGGTGCACCGCACGTCTGGCTATGTGTTTGGCCGCAAGATATGATGCACGAGTGCCCTTACCAGTCTTCCATGCCTTAAAGGCTTGCCGCTTGGCTGCAATGAGCTTATTAACATGCTCATTCCACCACCAGGTTTCGCGACGCCAGCAGTGGGGCCGAGTTGTGCCACACACCTCTTCAGTTGTCTTGAGCAGACCGTTCTTGATGCTGTTCCATATATCCTCAGTGGTAGCATCACATGCTGGATGAAAACCTCCTGGAAATGATTTCTTGTCTGAGATTCTTTCAGCTTCCAAACTTTTAGTCTTGGGGGTGAACTTGCGCTTGGGTTTAGGTGGCACATCAATTCTCATACCGAAAATGGTTATTGTCAGAGACGATTCTAAGGTGTTTCGAGTTTGCAGTTTATCTTGAAGTGTCGGGAATCTTAAGTGTACAATATTTGTCTGCACTGCATGAATACAGCAGTATTTAATGAAATGGCCTTTAAAATAACCACACGAAATAAATTCCTCAAAAAGTATTTTTGTCATTAGCTCTCAGTCTAGCAGGTCCTTAGTCTGCTTTATATACAGTCCATTTTTATCATGAACATGCTCATTGTGTCAACGCGTCTCAACGAGCATGTTAATGAAATAAATGCACTTCATGCATACAGTTAAAATTACTTATTTGCAAAGCGTGCAAAGCCTTGAGTGGAAAACTCAAACAGTCTGCCAATGATAATAAGAAAGGCCAAGAAACAGCCACAGTTAAAGAACACAACTCATCTCATTATCAGAAGGAAGAATGAATACGAAATTGACACTTAAAATTACAAAATGAAGATACCCAGGACATGCCACAATCAAGGACACAAACCATCCAAGCCAACAACGGGATGGGAGAACACACATTGGAAGGGTGAGCAACAAAATCATTTGAGGGCTGCCTTAAAAGATCTTAGTACCTGACCCTCGTTGTGGTTCTGATGCAGCTAATCTAACCAGCAAATATTCGGTCCGTATCGTGGTGCCCTTCTTTATAAATGAACCACCAAAACCTCAAAACTTAACAGCAAACAACCAACTCCTTCCCCGCAACAGTGGATCATATTGCGACAACCAACTATTCCAACAACTCAGATGCACGAAACCACAAAAGTAAACCACAAAAGGGCCTTAATCGAGTGTTGGCTTTATTGAAGTGTGACTTCCATATAAACGTAAAAGTAACCGAAAAAATCAAACAAATAGGCGAAAAAGTCTGATAAGAGATAAGTAAAAATACCCCTCCAGCTGACACCAGTGGCCACCAAATCGTATTAAAATTTCAAAATTTTCCCGGGGGAGGCCCCCCGGACCCCCACCAACGAGAGGGGGGCAACCCTCCTCTCGTGCTCTCCCCCACTCGTGCCTGCGGCACTCGACCCACGCCTTCGGCGTGGGCTTCAACTTTACCATTTGCCTGGCTACGCCCCTGGGTCTTAATAGCGGAACTTCACTGTATATATAACTTTGGGTCGATTTATAAAGAGTCAACCAAAATAAATTGTAGCTTGGGATTTCATAGTCGGAAATGAGGAAAATGGTGATAGCAATTTTGAATAGAGTTATCACCATTCTTTTGTATCTGATTTGGTTTTGCTATATTTTTAGCTCACCCAGTGTCCGTCGTCAACAATTGGTTTGTTAACACTCTAGAGGCCCCAGTTTTTATCCCGTCTTAATGGCACTTGCTCAGAATGTTTGGCTCTATGTAATCTAGATAAAATTTGATACGGGGTCACTTAGGGTCAAAAACTAGGTCACCAGATCAATTCAAAGGAAAACCCTGTTAACACTATAAAGGTCACAGTTTTGATCCAATTAAAATGGCTACGGTTTAGTGCCAGCATGGATTCATTCCGTGGGACCCCACCAGCTGACGACCCGCGGCACGGGGAAACTGGAAAACAACCATTAAAATGAAACTTTCTCAGAATGTATGTCACTGTGAAATCTAAGTTAAGTTCGATATTGGGTCACTTGAGGTCAGAAACTAGGTCACCAGGTCAAATCAAAGGAAAACCTTAGCGTTCTACAGGTCACAGTTTTGACCCAATTTTGATGAAACTTGCTCAGGATGTTTGCCTGTATGTAATCCAGGTCTAGTTTGATACATGGTCACTTGGGGTCAAAACTGGGTTACCAGATTAAATCAAAGGAAAACATTAGCAATCTACAGGTCACAGTTTTGAACCAGTTTCAATGAAACTTTTTCAGAATGTTTTACCCTCTGAAATCAAGATCAAGGTCAATACTGGGTCACTTGGGGTAAAAAAAACTAGGTCACTAGGGCAGATAAAAAGAAAACCATGTAAAACTCTAGAGATCAAACTTTTGAAATAATTTTAATGAAATTTGCTTAGAATGTTTGCCTGTATGAAATCTATGTAGTTTGATAATGGGTCACTTGAGGTAAAAACTAGGTCATTAGGTCAAATCAAAGAAAACCTTGTTAACGCTAGAGATCACAGTTCTGACCCAATTGTAATGAAACTTGCTCAGGATGTTTGTCTCTATGAAAGCTATGTTAAGTTAGATACTGGGTTACTTGAGGTCAAAAACTAGGTCACCAGGTCAAATCAAAGTAAACCTCGTTAACAATAGAGGTCACAGTGTTGACCCAATTTTGATGATACTTGCTTAAAATGTTTGTCTCTGTGAAATCTAGGTCATGTTAGATAAAGGGTCACTTGGGGTCAAAAAGTAGGTCAACAGGTCAAATCAAAGGAGAACCTTGTAAACACTCTAAAGGTCACAGTTCCGCTCCAGTTTTAATGAAACGTGCTCAGAATGTTTGCCTCTATGAAATCTAGGTCAAGTTTGATACCGGGTCACCACTGGTTTTGTAGGTGAAGTTAGATACTCAGTCAGTTGTGGTAAAAAAAACTAGATCACCGGATCAAATCAAAGGAAAATCTTGTTAACATTCTAGAGGTCACAGTTTTGACCCAATCGTTAAAAACGTTATCAGAATGTTTACTTCTATGAAATCTATGTCAAATTCAATACTGGGCCACTTTGGGTCAAAAACAAGGTCATCAGGTCAAATCAAAGGGAAACCTTGTTAACACTCTAAAGGTCACAGTTTTGACCCAATTATAACGAAACTTGTGCAGAATGTTTGCCTCTATGAAATCTAGGTCAAGTTCAAGACAGCAGGCTTATATTCTTGTATAAAGGTCTAAAAGGTGCTGCCAACATTCCAACAGAAGACATTAGCCTCAAACTAGGAGCGGCAGAAAGCATTGCACTTTGGCATTTCTGCAGGTGCCCTCTGCAAGAAATGACATCTATAAGGGATCCTTTTTTCCTAAGACAATTAGAGATTGGAGTGCCCATCTAGATTTGGTTATTTTATCCCCGGAAGGATAATGTAGCTAAGTTTACTTCTTTGGCGACAGCTAGGGTCTAACTTCCCTTTTCACGGGTCCTGTTGAATGAATGTCAATTGAGGTGTCACGAATAACGATTCAGCTTCAGATAGTGGACATCTTTGCATACTCTTCGGTTGTACAGCGGTGGGCTGGACTTGGACTGTATGACGGTCCCATCCTAAATCTTTTGAATTCAAGAGGGGTGGAGCCTGAGATTTCCGGGGTTTGTTCCTCCGTGATCTAATTGGTGGTTTTCTTCTGCTCCAAAGTCGGATTGTTGTTGAGTCCTTAAGCCTGATTCATGATAGTATTACTCTATATATGACCATTTTACTATGTATTATATTTTGCTCACTTCTTAGCTAGAAAGCCTCCATGTGGATCATTTTGTTTTTGTTATTTATTGTATGTTTTGATACTGCATTAGAACTGAGAGCGAGGGTTGAAATTTCATAAACACCGGAGTTGAAGCCCCCCCCCCCCCCCCCACCCCCCACTACTGACCGTCCCGAGGCGGTCGTTCATATCCAGTGTCTTATTTGTTAATTGGCGTTGTGCTGCTGGTTTAAGTTTCATTTGTTTTTGTGTATGCCTACATGTCACTAACTTTCTTAAGGTGGCTTGAGATGGCTGCGTTCTTTGATTGTGGCCTTTCCTGAGTTAGTCAGAAACTACCCCATCAGGCCAAACCAAATCAAAACCTTGTTAACACTCCAGAGGTCACATTTTTGTTGGTAATCATCATGAATATTGCTCAAAATGTTTGTCTTGATGATTTCTAGGTCAAGTTCAAAACTGGGTCACTGCAGTCAGAAACTAGGTCGCCTGGCCAAATCAAAAGAAAATCTTGTTAACACTCTAGACGTAATATTTTTGAAGTGACCATTATGATTCTTGTTCAAAATGTTTGTCTTGATAATTTCTTGGTGAATCTTGGTCAAACTGTTTCTCTTAAATTGATGATTTTAAGTCATATTCTTCTTAAACCTTAAGACGCTGAGAAAAACTACATCTGAAAATGTTGTTTGCTTATGTCTGCTGAATCTTCTTGCAAACTTTTCAGAAATATTTTTTCAAACAGTGTGGACACAGATCAGACTGCTCCTCCAGTCTGATCTGGGCCCACACTGTTTGCAAAAATGACTTTAAAGTAAACGGCAGATGACAAAGCAGACGACAATTGTCATGATTGGCATTTTATGGGTTAAGAGCTATGATACTCAGGTGAGCGATACAGGGCCATCATGGCCCTCTTGTTATAAAAGGGTAAGAGCTGTCCACAACTAAACCCAAATGTTAGTCTTGCCGTGTCATGAGAAAACCTGTTTTATGTAATTTGCGAACAACAGAGGTGCTGATCAGCCAGTTTGTGTATTAAGCCACTCCCATTGCTTATTATCAACCAATCAAATTACTTGATATGATAATTTTGTTCACTTCACAAACTACCTTTCCAAACAGTGTAGATCCTGATCAGATGGCTTCTAAACCTGATCTAAATCTACACTCTTTGGAAAGGTAGGGTTGTCATGAACAGCATGAGGGTTAACTTTTTGCAAATCAGGTTTTTTCACAAACCAGGCTTTGTGTCTTAACTGTTCGCAAGACAGATTTTTCTCATAACAGGACTCAGTTCATTATTAGTATTGTATCAATCTGAACTGGAGTCTGGATTTGGCAATTGTGTAGAACTAGATTAGAAGAAAGTGACCTATGATCAGGGTCTACAGTTTGCTTAAAGAAAGGAATTTAAGGGTTAAATTAAATAGGCTATGTTTCCATTCAGGACCATTTATGCAGCCTACACACAAGAGACAATTGACTCACTAGTGAGTGTATTCACTGTTTGAAAGAAATAAAGCATTGTTTAACCCATTTTGTACCGGAAACCCCAAAACAGGTAGTTAGCAAACAGTGCAGGCCCAGATCAGATGCCGCAGAATGCGGCATTTGATCAGGGCCTTCACTGTTTGCAAAACGTTCAGCCAGTTTTTGAGGAAAGCACAACCTGACGACCCTAAATTTTGAAGTGGTATATTGCTATATATAAGGAGGATGATTCCATTTGGTAAAAAGAAGGTTAAACCATGTCCCACTTCATAGGGAGAAAAGTACAATATTGCAGGGGTGCTTAGTACCTTTTTTTTACATCTGCTCATAATGATAAAGGGTACCTTAAACCTTAAGATGCCGAGAAAAACTACATCTGCAAATGTCTGCTTATGTCTGCAGAATCTTTTGGCAAAATTTTTAAAAATGTTTTTGCATACAGGCAAACAGTGTGGGCCCAGATCAGAATGTTGCAGTCTGATCTGGGTCCACAATGGTTGCAAGGTAACCGGCAGACAGCAAAGCAGACGACAATTGTCGAACAAATTGGCAATTTTGTACTAAGTTGATTGTGTGGACAGACTATAAAACACTTTTAGGTCGAATGGAAAACAGTTCTGCTAAAGTGTCATAAGAGGAACGTATCTGCAAAATTATTTTGAAATTGGGCCATTGGCCTAGGACGAGTTGTTGTTTACAAGTGGGTTATTTCTCTATTTTTTGGCTCTGATGGCTATTTTGTTTAGTCGAGTGGAGAGGAACAATTTCATGGATTTTGTTAAAGTGTCTTAAGATAAATATTTATGAGAAATTATTTGAAATTGGATCATTGGCCTTGTTGTTTAAATGTTGTTTTTTCAATTGAGTGGAACAATTTTAGCACTTTTAGTAAAGGGTCATATGAGGAAAAATTTCTGTGGCATTATTTTTGAAATCGGGCCATTTGCCTGGGAGGAGATGTTGTTCAAAGGTTTATATACTTTTAGCTCCGGTGGCAATCTTGTTCAAGGTTCAAGTGGCACCATTTAAACAATTTCAGTATAGGACCTTAAGACAAACATTCTTGTGAAATTATTTTGAAATTGGCTCAGTGGTTAAGGAGGTGTCATTTGAAGAAATATTTGATGCATTAGGAAATGGTGTCAGAAATTACACATTTTGGGTAAAAATGATAACATCTTTCTTACTTTTGCTTTCAACATAGATTGTTGGTGCTCGTTAGAACCGCCTCAACAAAGAGGCGCTTCTAACGAGTACCCACAATCTATGTTTTTGAGCAAAAATAAGGCAGATAATGTATACCCCCATAAACCAAACTTTTCTCTACATAAAGTGGAGTTTAGATGGGTCTTCGTTTCACAGACTTGTTATCGTGGTAGATTTGAAGAAATATTTGACAGATGGACAGATGCCGGACTACAGACACAGAGTTATCACAACAGCTCACCTGGAACACCTTGTGCTAACCTCCATAGCACACCTGGAGCACCTAGGTCAGTGAGTTAAAAATTAAATGCCATTCGCTTGGCAACTTTGCTTGGTAGTTCAAGGGTCAAGAACTGCAAAAGAATACAAACAAAACATTTCTTGGAACATTTTATTGACTGACAAGAAATGCAAGGTATAAATCTATACTAAAAACATAATTAAGCGCTGCTTAGACAAAGCTGACTAATACACGTATATTTCAGATTCCTGGTTCTTATCTTCAATGTAATACCACACAACCTCTTAACCCATTTTGTACTAGAAACCCCAAAACGGGTAGTTGGCAAACAGTGCCAGCCCAGATCAGACGCCGCAGAATGCGGCATCCAATCAGGGCCTACACTGTTTGCAAAATACAAACTGAAACCCATAAATTTTGAAATGGACTCCTGCTATAATTAAGGTGAAAGTGTGTGTGTGTGTGTGAATTCGGGTTTAACGTCGCTTTCAACCATTTTTTCAGTCATATCACGACGGTGTCTGCTTGCGACAGGGAGCTCAATGCTCACTTTTATAGTGCTGCCTCACTGAAGTATCATGTCCCAGACACATTACATGATACCACACCCAGTCACATTATCCTGACACTGGGTCGACCAGTCCTAGCTCCACCCCATAAATCTGAGTGCCAAGCGAGGAGCAGCTAGTACCATTTTTAACGACTTTGGTATGTCGCGGCCCGGGATCGAACCAGTGACCTCCCGTTCCCCGGAGCGGACACTCTACCAACTGAGCTATCGGGGCCGGTCTTAAGGTGAACGATTCCATTTGGTACGAAAAGGGTTAATAACAGTATAGTAGGGGTTCAAAGCAGAAACTGTGTTTGTTAATGCTCTGCATACTGGGTATTTTTTGCTGCAGACGACATTGAAATATTTTTCTAATTTTTCCAGAAAACAAGATTGGACACCTCGAGCATATGGAGACAATTTGCATGAGATGTCAAGTCCTGTTTTCTGGGAAAAAATAAGAAAAATATCAACAATTTGTTGTCTGCTGAATTAGCCTAGAGAGTACCCGGTAGTAAAGGTTAAACAACTATGTTATAGGCAAAAACATTGAGTCATGATTCTGTATAATCTATAGTTTTGTATGGATCTAACACAGTTTCACCAGGGGTTGTGTGTTCGATCCCGAGCTTCTCCAGACTTTTCTTGTCTCTGACTCCATATGACCATAGCTGTTGAAGGGACATAAAACTCAAACAAACACACTGGGTTTCTGTTATGAACTCCAAAAATAGTGTTTTTTAATTATCATGTACAATGTATATTGAAAGTTATGTCACTTGTGGTACCACAGAAATTGCCAAATGAAATTCTAAGAGAGTAAATTCTAAGATACGTTTGATTGGATAATGTCAAAAATTAGCAACAGTTGGTATATCCTGTCAGAAACCCTATGACATCATGTTACGTTGCTTTTCATTGAGTAGAATTCGGTTGTATGCACCTTACAATACTTGTCGCTTTGAGCAAAATAGTGCAATTTTTAACAATTTTATTCGGTTCTTTTGCAACAAATTGTTAAGATTGTACTATTTTGAATAAAGCGGCAAGCGCTGTGAGCTGCATAAAGCCAAACACCAGCTAATGAAGGGTGGTGTTACCTGATGATGTTGGGTTTTTCCGACAGTATATTCAGGATATACTGTCACAAATTTTTGACGTTATCCAATTAGACAGCGCAAAACATATTTAAGTGCATTAGAATGAATAATTAATGATATTTCCTAAATAGGATAGGCAATAAAAATCTGCCACAAAAGCAGCGGAAAAATCCTTGAGTTAACCCTTATCCTGCTGAATATATTAAGCCACACCCATTACCAGCTATCAGCCAATCAAAATACCTGATATATTCATTCAATTCACAAACTGAATGACAGTGTAGTTCCCAATAGATGGCTACTTCAAAAGCCATCTGATCTGGATCTGAACTGTTAGCAATGTTAGGGGTTGTCATGAAAACCAGGATAAGGTTTAAAAGACTTAATCGGAAACTTGGGAAACCGTACTGTCAACAAAAATCTGTTGACCACCATCTGTTTTGGATCTTTCTGTAATGAAGGGCAATGTTTGATTCAATTTATATAAAAAAATCCGCTGCTTCTTTTTAATTTTAGTATATTTAGTGTTTCAAACATGTTAATCAAACTACCAAATTTACAGTACCCTAAATATTTGCAAACTTTGATGTGCCTTACAGAATAATTACCGTAATGATCCTAAGTATTGGGACAGACAGGCCTTAGCAAACAGTGCAGACCCAAATCAGACTGCTCCTGAAGAAGCAGTCTGATCAGGGTCCACACAGTTTGCCATTCCATTTGCACTTTTTGGACGCCTTGCCGGATCGTGAAACCAATTTGTTAAAATTTTAGGAGAATTACAACAAGTCCTCAGTGTCCCAATTTTTAGGAGTTTTACAGTAATCATTGTATATTTTGGCTAAAAAGTCTTTTGATCAGTGGTAAACATTACGTTAACACATTTGTGTGATGTAGTGCATTCTTTCTTGTCACCAAAACGTTGATTTTTCTGGTAAATATTTGTGTTATTTTTCTTATTTGTACTCCAAACATAGGTTGAGGGCTCTTGTTAGATCCACCACATTGAGGCAGATCTAACGAGAACCCACAACCTATATCTTAGAGCAGAATTAAGAAAAATAATGTATACCCCTGTAAACTCCAGTTTTCTCTATATGAAGTGGGGTATAGCCGGGTGTTTAATACAAGATCTGTTAACATGACGTAGTGCAGACCCTGATCAGACTGCTCCTTTACGAGTAGCCTGACCTGGGTCTGTACTATAAGAATCCTATATGGGTGTGAGGGGTGGATAGAAAAATCCGTCCCAAGGATCACTGTCCGGCATCACAAGGCTTGCCGAGTGATGCCGAACAGTGATCCTGAGTGACGGATTTTTCTATCCACCCCTCACATCCATATTGGATTCTTTTTCTTGCATACCTTCCATTTCTATTGCGAATTTTTAATGCTGCTGTCACTTCGGTTACCAACGTCCACCATATTGTGTTGACACTGCAGGAATGTTTAGTGACGTCACGTAACGTGCAGTGACATCAACCTTAACGACGGCGCATACGAGGTCGTAATCAACCAGTGCATTTATCAAACACCAGATTATATTCGATTTTGGGTCGGAATACCAGGGTAAAATCACGGATTTCCTTGCCTGGTGTGCAAGAATATTAGCTCTGTCTTATTTGAATGACCTTTCGGTGTCTGTATATTTATGGTAAATGTGGCATATACATGTATTTAAGCATTGCCTTTTGAAAAAAAATAAAATTTGATCTGACAGCATGCTCTGTATTTTGTTCTCAAGCAAGCATAATTTTACATGTACAGAAACAATGTATTCCTCTTTCTCATGCATATCTTTTCTGTCTGTCATATATGAGAGCTAAAAATAACAACAATAGACACATCCAAACACTGCGTCATCACTCAATAATACTATTTGCCGGAACTTACCGATGGTGGACAAAAAACATCTTTGGCCATTTGTCGCCGTTGTAAATGCGATGTTATTTTCTGTAAACTTGTATTTTGTTTGGAATCAAAACGACAAACTTGACCTTTAAACTTTTAAAATAGACATGTCTTTGCTAGTAATTATTGGTTTCTAGAATATTTGAGGATGCTTTGATGATAATACCTGTTAAACTTAGACAGGTAACTAGGTGGGATGGTTTAATTATTTGTAATAACAAGAGGGCCCAGAGGGCCCTGGTTCGCTCACCTGATCTAACGCATAACAAGTGGGCCCCGGGCAGGGTCAGTTTTGGCCCCAGGGCTATAATTTGAACAATCTTGGTAGAGGTCCACAAGATGAACTTTCATATCGAATATGAAAGACCTGGGCTTTGTGGTTTCAGAGAAGATTTTAAAGGTTCACCCTGCATATAGAAGTCCATGTAAAACAAGATTTTCCCTATATAAGTCTATCTAAAACCGAAGGGCCCCGGAGCGGGAGCATTTTTGGCCCCAGGGCTATAATTTGAACAATCTTGGTAGAGGTCCACTAGCTAAAGCTTCATAACAAATATCAAAGACCTAAGACTTGTGGTTTCAGAGAAGAAGATTTTTAAAGACTTTCTCTATATAAGTCTATGTAAAACCAAAGGGCCACATGGTGGGGGCATTTTTGGTCTCAGGGCTATAATTTGAACAATCTTGGTAGGGGTCCACTAGCTGAAGCTTCATTACAAATATCAAAGACCTAAGCCTTGTGGTTTCAGAGAAGAAGATTTTTTAAGATTTTCCCTGTATAAGTCTATGTAAAACCAAAGGGCCCCGGAGCGGGGGCATTTTTGGCCCCAGGGCTATAATTTGAACAATCTTGGTAGAGGTTCACAAGATGAAGCTTCATACCAAATATCAAAGGCCTGGGCCTTGCAGTTTCAGAGAAGAAGATTTTTAAAGATTTTCCCTATATAACCCTATGTAAAACCAAAGGGCCCCCGGGCAGGGTCATTTTTGGCCCCAGCACTATAATTAGAACAATCTTGGTAGGGGTCCACTAGATGAAGTTTCATACCAAATAGCAAAGACCTGGGCCTTGCAGATTTTTAAAGATTTTCCCAATATAAGCCAATGTAAAACAAAAGGGCCCCTGGGGGGGGGGGCATTTTTGGCCCCAGCACTATAATTCGAACAATCTTGGTAGGGGTCCACTAGATGAAGCTTCATACCAAATATCAAAGACCTGGGCCTTGCAGTTTCAGAGAAAAAGATTTTTAAAGATTTTCCCTATATAAGCCCATGTAAAACCAAAGGGCCCCGGTGCGGGGGCATTTTTAGCTCCAGCACTATAATTTGAACAATCTTGGTAGGGGTCCACTAGATGAAGCTTCATATCAAATATCAAAGACCTAGGCCTTGCAGTTTCAGAGAAGAAGATTTTTAAAGATTTTCCCTATATAAGCCAATGTAAAACAAAAGGGCCCCGGGGCGGGGGCATTTTTGGCCCCAGCACTATAATTCAAACAATCTTGGTAGGGGTCCACTAGATGAAGCTTCATACCAAATATCAAAGACCATGGCCTTGGGGTTTCAGAGAAAAGATTTTTAAAGATTTTCCCTATATAAGCCCATGTAAAACCAAAGGGCCCCGGTGCGGGGGCATTTTTAGCTCCAGCACTATAATTTGAACAATCTTGGTAGGAGTCCACGAGATGAAGCTTCATACCAAATATCAAAGACCTAGGCCTTGCGGTTTCAGAGAAGAAGATTTTTAAAGATTTTCCCTATATACGCCCATGTAAAACCAAAGGGCCCTGGTGCCGGGGCATTTTTGGCCCCAGCACTATAATTTGAACAATCTTGGTAGGGGTCCACTAGATGAAGCTTCATACCAAATATCAATGGTCTCGGCCTCGCGGTTTCAGACAAGAAGATTTTTTAAGTTTTCGGTGAAAAAATCTATTTTTGGCTTCTGTGACCTTTATGTGCAATGGACCGGAACCATTTGAACAACTTTGAAAGGAGACCACCTAAGGATCATTCCTGTGAAGTTTAGTCAAAATCCGATCAGTGGTTTAGGAGGAGATGTCCTTTGAATGAAAAGTTTACGCACGCACGCCGAACAAAAAGTGATCCCAAAAGCTCACCTTGTCACTACGTGACAGGTGAGCTAAAAATGCGCAAAATGAATGACTAAAAATGCAGAAGATGCAGGAATGAAGTATAGATTATATTTATCTACTCATTTAAAGTGTAATTTGATCGATTTTCTGTAACAGTCAACTTAAATATGCCCGTAATATTAAACCTATTTACAATGTTTTTATATGGAACCAGCGGCTTTTGCCAACCACTAAAGATCGTTATCAAAAGGAAAAGTAGTTTTGCGCATGCGCAGTGACAAGTAAACAAGGTCACGTGTCAAAACATTGGATCCGCCAATAGAGTGAAGGACGTTCATTTTTTCATACACTGTCATTCTTCAAAATTAACATTTTCAGTGCATTTACACACAAAAAATCATCCTACAGTCAATTAACAGGATGTAACATTAAAGCAGTGTCACATCATCACTGACATCAAAATAAACCACAATTGGAAAGTCCAATGGTAACATTATGTTGTCAAAGATCTGGTTCCACTGTTAAATGGAAAACTGGGTGCAACTATTTTCTTGTTTAAATTCTAGCCCTCAGACCAGTTTTTTTTCATCGAATATTGCACACAACTGTACTATATATGTAGGACTCAGATCGTGGGATGGTCTCTGATCGTGGGCCGATTCCCAAATTGCGGGCCGATTTCATAACAGGGGCTGATTATGACAATATAATTCCACAACGAGGGCCGATTCACATGCTGAGCTGTTTATTGTATCACACCAGTGTTGACAACTCACCACTTTTTCTGTCTACCGGTCTTGTCAATCGGTACTTTGAGAAATAGGTTTGGCTGCATGATGGCTCCGTGTAAAGTCACGGAGATTCGAAACCGACCGCACATGACTTTGGTTTTACGGCCCTTTCAAGACTAATTCACTCAAGTTCTACTCAAGGCTTTCAAGACTAATTCACCAAAGTTCTACTCTAAATCACCCAAGTTCTTCTCAAGACTAGTTCTCCTCAAGGCTTCTACGACAGACTGCATGCATTGTAGTTAACCCAATCATAGTTGACAACTTTGCTTCCCTCTCTAATTGCACGCCGGTGGATCAGGCCTCAGATTCAATGACGGTTTCAACATGAAGGCTTACTGAGAATTAGAGAGAAACTAATTTTATGTAATGTTGGTTGGTGCCTGATGCTCTGTCTCTGGTTAGGCCCATCGGAGTCGAACTGTTGGTTTTCTTTTGCTCCAGCATTTCAGTGGTTTCTTGCTGTCGAGTCCTCACCGTTGTTTCATCTCTGTGGTTGACTGATTTTTGTGTTCACTGAGATGTTGCACTGATGAGTTAGGAGGCCTTCATGCGGACTGAACAAATTATTTGCCTTCATGCGGACTGAACAAATTATTTGAATAAATTGCTACGGAAGTAAGGGCGAGGATTGTGGCCACGTAAAATCAATTTAAACCCCACCCCCACCCCCCACCAGTGGAATTCGTTTCACTGACCGTTCCAAGGAGGTTCTTCTGTCGCGGTTTATTTTTGTTATGGCTTGTCTTTGAGTGTGTGTATCGATTATATTATTTTGCTTTGGATAGCCAATTGGCCATTATGTGGGAAAGTAACTGTCCTTTTGGCTTTCCGCTAGTGATGTTTCAATTAGGGTCTAGTTGTTTCACGTTTGTGTTTCTTTCCCGTGGTGTCTCTGATGGGAGCTGTGGGTTAATTGTGTCGATTCCTGACATTGCCTTCACTTCTGTTTCGTAGATTGTGTGTGGCCTTCTCTGGTAGGTTGCGCTTTGAAGCCTCAACATCCGTCTAACAGTATTGGGATCAATTTTACAAAGCCTTCTATCTTTTATTTTTTCAGCTGAAACCCTGCGACACCGGCATCCATTTTGTTCATTTGTTTTGAAATTAACGTTTTGTGACGTCATATTCAAGCGTAACGTTAGCAGGAAACGTAAGCCTAATACCAAGAAGATAGAAATCGGCCCACGATTTGGGGAAAACAGTATCGACCCTTGATGTGCTATACAATCCGCCCACGATTTGGAAATTGGCCCGCGATCTGGTACCGGCCCTCGACCTGAGTCCTACATATATATAGACAGACTTGCTTTACCCAGCAAGCAAATTACCTTCATTACTTATACAGTCTTCAGGGCTTGAAGAAATAGGTGGGCTGCATGAAGCACTGAGCTGAAACCGACCGCACACAAGTAATGAAAAAATCTGGTGTAGTGAAACTTCTATAGCTCTAACACGGATGGGTCGTTTACCATGGTTGTTTCGAACTCACTCTTCAGCCCTAGATTTTTTTTAATAACTTTTGATACCAATATATTTGGGATAATCAAGGGAAAATAGTCTTATTTTATATTGAAAGTACATGTATGTTGTGTGTACTCATTAGAATCGCCTCAATGAGATGATTCTAATGAGTACACACGACACACATTTGTTTTAAAGAAAATCGAAAAGATTTCCGTATTACGTCTCCTGACCTTGCACTGTACTTAATACTCAATGGTTCAAACTACCTGTGCTTCAAACAACATTTCAGGGTCCCAAAGGTGTTTGAGCCAAGGAAGTTTGACTGTATAAGTAATGAAGGTAAACTGCTCGTTGAGTAATGCAAGTCTGTCATTTTATATATACATATATACTTCTTTACTTTTGAATCTACCTGAAAAGACTAAAATCACTCACCATTGCACAGTTAAGAATTTTTCATGTACACAAACAAGCAATGTTAAAGATTTTATACTGTTTCACTGGTCTCATAAAATGCTCACTGGTCTCATAAAATGCTCACTTGTCTCACAAAAGGCTCACTTGTCTCACAAAATGCTCACTTGTCTCACAAAATGCTCACTGGTCTCATAAAATGCTCACTGGTCTCATAAAATGCTCAGTTGTCTCACAAAATGCTCACTTGTCTCATGCATTTTTCTTACATGATTTACAATCTAGCTCCTTCAAAAAGTCCATATACATTAACCTGCTCAACAGAACATTCTTGCACAGGTGTTTTAACATAATGAAGGCATTTTCAACCTATGAAAGTGGGATAAAGACAGACTGATTTTTACAACATGAAGTCGTAACAAAGGCAAGAAGTATTGCTAAAAATCCTTGGATCTGTTGGGATTTGAACCCAGGCAGCTTGGGTGAAAGTCCAATGCTCGAACCACTCAGCCAAAAATTGACTCCCTGAACAGTTGTCAGAGGTAAGTTAAACTTATAAGCTATGCATATACCAAAGTAGATAATTAAAGGTTTGTTTGTTTGTATTGGAGTTTAAGGGCCCAGTCAACACTATTTAGGTCATTTTTGAGCTGGTCAGTTTACCTATACACACTTTTCCTGGGCAGGCTTATACGTAAGCGGTTAACCAGTACAGTGCACATTCTTTCACCAGAAACTGACAACTTCCCTTCTTGAATCAGCAGAAGGGATAGAATGACTGTAGAAAAGATTTTATGATCAATCTCCAAGAAAGAATGTTGCCGACCCCGGCAGGTATCAAACCCAAGTCCTCCTGATCACCAGTCAGACGCGCATCCGACTGAGCTACCGAGGCCGGCAAAGGTAGGAGTGGTATACAGTAGAACTTCGATGGCCCGAACATGGATGGCTCGTTTACCATGGCTGTGTCGAACCCGTTCTTGACCCCAAGAGAAATCCTCTACATAAGAACAAGTGGGTGATAATTTAGGAGATTTTTGTCTTTTATCTTGCAAATGTATGCTGTGAGTACTCATTAGAATCGCCTCGATGAGGCGATTCTAATGAGTACACACAGCATACATTTTCATCAAAGAACACCGAAAGGGTGTTTAAAAGTATCTCGTTATGCCTCCTGACAGTAATCCTCAGTGGCTCGAACTAACCCTGTCTCGAACAGATTTTCGAGGTCCCAAAGGTGTTCGAGCCATTGAAGTTCTACTGTATAGGTTAAAATCTATGGTGAACATACAATGTAGTAATGTATACAAAATGATTGGCCTCTGTGGTCTAGTGGGTAAGATCTGTCTCACCAGTTAGGTTAGAGTCACCTAGGCAACATTCCTGTTATGTTTGAAAGAAATTGACCAAATGGTAATGAGCGGTTGTCATTTAAAGATTTTTCTATTTTTAGCTATGATGGCCATCTTGTTCATTGGAGCAGAGCCACTTAAGCTATTTTGGAAGAGGGTCATCTAGGCAACCATCCTGCAAATTTTGAATACAATTAGCCAAATGGTATATGAATTGTCATTTATAGATTTTTCTATTACATATATTTGCTCTACATGTATATCAGGGTGGTCGTGCCACCATTGAGGGTGGTTTGGCGACACAAAAGTGATACAGTGTGTGTGAATTCAGGTTTAATGTCGCTTTCAACAATTTTTCAGTCATATCACGGCGGTGTTTGGTTGCGACAGGGAGCTCAATGCTCACTTTTATAGAGCTGCTTCACTGAAGTATCATGTCCCAGACACATTACATGATACCACACCCAGTCACATTATCCTGAAACTGGATCGACCAGTCCTAGCTCTACCCCGTAAATCTGAGTGCCAAGCGAGGAGCAGCTAGTACCATTTTTAACGACTTTGGTATGTCGCGGCCCGGGATCGAACCCGTGACCTCCCGTTCCCCGGAGCGGACACTCTACCAACTGAGCTATCAGGGCCGGTAAAAGTGATACAGTATATATCTTGCGTCACTGGAGTGCCCAACTGATATTGGCGTACAGTTAGACAAGGCCTGCTGTTTTTGCAGAAGGTAATGTTATTTCTTGTTTCTACACTTCCATTCATTTTCCTCTTTCTCCTCCGTCCCCTCAATCAATCTTGCCACCATGGTAATCAATGACTTTCAGTAAAGTAAACAACATATTTCCCAACCAAACTTAGATCAGAATTGTCCAATGGCAGTATGTATATACCACAACCCATTATTCAAAGGAGACCAGATCATAAAACATGTTTGAAACCAGGCAGATGCCATTACTGGAGCTAAGGACACCATTTTTATCCCGTTTTAGAGCTAGTGCCTGGCTTGCTCTGTGTATACATGCATCCCAAACCGCACCAAACTCCAGAAGAGCAAATGAGTTCCAGAGGTAAAATTTCCTAGTTTTAAATTTGAATCAGATTACATGTACACAAAATAAGAAATTTGAGTTACATCCACTGGATGCTTTTTTTCACTTTGGATAAGAAATTTGAGTTACTTGGCACTTTGATTGCATGGACAAAATGTACTCAAAAATGAAACTGATTAATTGTTAGGGATTATAAATCACAATTTGGAATTTTTCACACCAATTGATTGACCCTGATTGGATTAATTGTTTTGGTAAAATCAAATCATGTTAGTGAATAAACCACTTGAGTATAGAGCTGACTAATCAGAGCTGAAATGACAATCGATTATCGTGGGCGTCATTGTGATCGATTAGAAATCGCTGAAGATTTAATCATAATTTTACCTTTCTGGCTTTGACTCTTACCATATGTTATGCAATATCATATGTATTTCGACAGACAGGCCTTAGCAAACAGTCTACAAGTAGATCCTGATGAGATGCTGCAGATCGGGGCGTCTCATCAGGGTCTCCACTGTTTGCCACTCATCCAGCTATTTTAGACACAGCTTTGGGTAGAAAATTGTACTTATCAAATAACCGATTATTAGCAAATCAGTAACGATAATCATTTTAGTATAATTTATCGATTGATTAATTGATTATCTGATTAATCGTGCCAGCCTTACTGGTGTAGGTGTGAAAATCACTACAGGAACAAATTGGATATTCTTGCTCAAGATAAGTAAAATACACGAAATAACAGGCTGTGATGTAACGGACAGTGCATATGTATATGAGGTGTCAAGACAGATCCTTTTTGACACTCTAGCTATGTCCACACTAACTCATTTATGAATCAAAGTTCTCCAAATATTGTAAATACACTTACTTGAACATAAAAATCTTAGTATATGATGAACAAAATACTGATTAAATGGAACACATGATACAGGATAAAGCAAATAAATAAGACAACACAAATAACTGGTTAACAATGCTAAACATTTTATGAAGAGTAAATGAATGAATGTGAAAAATCTAATACAATAAATATCTTCTATTCCACTATACTTGTGTTCACCCGTTTTGTACTGGAAACACCAAAACAGGTAATTATCAAAGAGTACAGGCCCAGATCAGACATCTCAGAACCTGGCATCTGACCAGGGTCTACACTGTTTGCAAGAACTTCAAAAATTTTCCAAATAAATTTTGAAGAAAACACAACCTGACACCAATAAATTTTTAAATGGACTTGTGCTATATACAGTCGAACTTCGATGGCTCGAACACCTAAGGGACCTCTAAAATCTGTTCGAGACAGGGGTAGTTCGAGCCACTGAGGGTTACTGGCAGGACGCATAACGAGATACTTTTGGACATGTTTTTGGGTATTCTGTAATGAAAATGTATGCTGTGTATACTCATTAGAATCTCCTCATCGAGGCAATTCTAATGGGTACACTTAGCATACATTTGTAATATAAAAGACGAAAATCCCCTATATTACCCCGCCTATTTCTTATGTAGAGGATGTCCCTTGGGGCTTGAGAACGGGTTCGACTCAGCGAAGGTAAACGAGCCATCGGTGTTCGAGCCATTGAAGTTCCACTGTATAAGGATGAAGATTTCATTTGGTACAAAATGGATTAATATGTCTTCTTTTAGCTTGCCTTGGTCTTCTGTGGTGGATACATGAACCATTACTATATGAGCTCGTGCATGACAAACTAAAATACTGGCATGGCCTTCCATAATATTTGTATAACACTACTATAAGGTGGATATCGGGTTACAAATCAGGGATAGTTTTCTTTATCTCTTAACAAAAACCTATGTTGTGGGTACTCATTTGAACCGCCTCGTTGATGCGGTTCAAATGAGTACCCACCACATAGGTTTTCCTTGTGGGATAAGAACAAGAAATTTTCAAGCCTTTGCATTGTACAAAACCAGTTTTATATATTTGACAAAAGAAAAAAAAGGAGAAATTTTATAAACTTGCAAGTACATGTAATAATAACGTTTTTAAGAAAAAAAAAAAAAAAAAATTCCTCCTCCTAGAATTGAACCCAGGACCCTCTGGTTCAGAGTCCAGCACTCTATCAACTACACTATCAAGCTTGCAAGGGAAGTAAGGGAGGTTACTAAGAGCAACCTTCTTAAATAAATTTAAGTTCGAAAAATGGTAATTTTCAACAAAACCTTGGTCCGTGGTGCCATTCATGGCTTGCATATGAAAGAGGTACCGGTAATATCAATGAAGCAACAGTCCTAATATGAAGGCAATCCACTGAAGAATAGAGGTAATATATTACTTTGAAAAAAAGGTTAACCAAAAGGTAAACCTCGGAGGACGCACGTCCAAACCTGCCCGCCCACCCGCCCGCCCGGACATTGCTATTTTAAAGGATGGATTTTTATTTTAACAACCCTTCCAAAAACTATCCTTCAATTATCATCAACTATTCCCCTTATCTAGTCTACTGGTTCAAAAAAGACTATCTCCAGACTCGCTTGATACAGAGTCTGATCCAAGTCTTTGATGGTTGCACAGGTCTCTTTGGAGGTTTGGTTGTGTGCTGGCTCACAAAGAATAAGGGGATAACTGTATTGAAAACTGTCATTTGGGGAGGTAAAGTGGCATTTTTACGGTTAGAAATTTCATTTTTGCGGCGAGGAGTCAGTGGAGCTGTAAAACGGACTTTGCAACCGTAAAACCTGCAACTTACCTCCCCAGATGACAATTTTGCAATACAATAAAGTTATCCCCGCTTTAATGCACTTATTTGGTTGTTTTGTACTATTAGTGTTGTGAGCTGCGTGAAACCAAATGCAAGCCAATGAAAAGCGATTTTACTTGATGACATTGTGTTTCCCACAGTATACCACAAATACTGTCGCAAATTCTTGACGTTATCCAATCAGACCTTGAGTTACATTAGCAAGTGCATAAGAATAAGGGTTCAGGGAATGTTAGTTTTATATATACAGTCAAAGTGCAACGGCTCAAACACTTTTGAGACCATGAAAATTTGTTGGGAAATGGGATATACAGAGCAACTTATTACTGTAAAACACTTATATTTGACGGTCATTTTATTTTGGCGCTATTGGTGGTCAAGGAAAAAAACACAAAAATTAAAAACCGCCAATAAAGATAAAAAAGAATAACAAACTGGCAGAAATTTATTACCAATAGCCATCGCAAGTATGATATTGGGAGGAACGTTTATCAAGTCTTTCTCTTTGCTTAACTTGTTAACTATTAAGACATTTAGCATGCTCAAAAAATCTGAATAAAAGCAAATACTCTTGACAGTAACTGTCAAAAACCATGTAATTGATATTGACTGCTTTGCCAGTGAATAAAATGAGTATTTAAATAACAACAGAACTGATTTCTTTTAACACACACCAAGAACAATGCAATGCGGAAAACAGTTGAAAATCACCATATATAACGTTCAAATCGCCAGGTTAAACTCGCATGCATAATTCAGACGCGCACGTCGGGAATCACAGATTTTTTATTTAATTTCTTGGAATAAAAAATCGGTCAAAATAAAAATCCGCCAAAAGGTCCACTCATGAAAACGGCCAAAATTTGCTGCCGCCAAATTTAAGTGTTTTACAGTAATTGTAATAAGTATCCATACATACACATAATGACATTGCCAAGGAGAAATAAGCAAATAATCCGCTTATTAGCCTTGTTATCTTAGAAATATCTCTGCATTACCGTCTTATACCACGATTACCATTGGTATTGTTAGAAGGGGGATGCAAGAAATATTGTCCCGTATCTTACTTGAAAAACTAGAATTGTTTTCTAAGAAAACAGATGTCCCCCCACCACACTCATTATTTCAAATTCTGCTTTTACCCTTTACTTTTACTTTTTCAGCCCTGTGACCTTGAAAATTAGGTAAAGGTCACCAAAATCTAATCAGTTCTTAAGATCAGCCCACTGATATAATGTACCTAGTTTGAAACAAATCCATCCACTGATTCAGGAGATAGAGTGCAGACACGGCAATTTTCAACAGTCTAAGTCCCGTGGTGACCTTGAAAATTAGGTCAAGGTCACCAACATCTAATCAGTTCTTAAGACCAGCCCACTGATATAATGTACCAAGTTTGATCAAAATTCATCCACTGGTTCAGGAGAAATAGTGCAGACAAGCCAATTTTTAAAAGTCTAACTCCCGTTGTGACCTTGAAAATTAGGTCAAGGTCACCAAAAGCTAATCAGTTCTTAAGACCATCCCACTGATATAATGTATCAAGTATGAACCAAATCCTTCCATTGGTTCAGGAGTTAGAGTGCAGACAAGCTTTTTTGGTCTAAAATTTGACAATGGTTTCAGCCCTGTGACCTTGAAAATTAGGCCAAGGTCACCAAAATCTAATCAGTACTTTTCCCCCTCCCAATGGTGTATCTGTGTAAGTTTAATCAAAATCCATCCATCCATTCAGGAGATAGAGTGCAGACAAGAAGAGGCAACGCCGACGCCAACCCCGACGCTGACGCCGACAGGATCCGCACCAAAACCAATATGTCCCCCTCCCTTTCGGGTGGGGGGACATAATTAATTTGGCCACACCCATTGCTGACTATCCAAACCAAGTAAATTAATGTGCCGTATTCCATTTAAAATTTCCAACTGATTGACAAGCAGTGTAGATCCAAATCAGATGGTCATCTAATCTGGATCTTCACTGTTTGCAATGGTAAATTTTATCAGTGATCAGAAGAACAAGTGATAATAATAAAAGTTGCACTGTTGTGAATTTATAATTGTATCTGCCTGATATCAACATGTTAATCATGGTCAAACGCAGTAAGGGAATAAAAATCAAACCTGATACATAAAAGAAATATACAGTAGAACTTCGATGGCTCGAACACCGTTGGCTCGTTTACCATGGATGTGTCGAACCCATTCTTGAGCCCCTAGCGAAATCCTCTACATAAGAAATAGTGGGGGATAATTAAGGAGATTTTAGCCTTTTATCTTGCAAATGTATGCTGTGTGTACTCATTAGAATCGCCTCAATGAGGCGATTCTAATAAGTACACACAGCATACATTTTCATTATAGAACACCGAAAAGATGTCTAAAAGTATCTCGTTATGCATCCTGACAGTAACCTCAGTGCAGTGGCTCGAACTACCCCAGTCTCGAACAGATTTTCGAGGTCCCAAAGGTGTTCGAGCCATTGAAGTTCTACTGTATCATCATATTGACATGTTCTGAAGTTATCTTTTTGATGTGGATGTCAACAGAAATGCTTCATACTTTACCATAAAAGTGTGCTAGGGAAGGCTCTGTGTAAGCAATGTGCGTGATTGGAATTTTTCACATGATCATGTTTAATTTCCTAAAAGTTCTTATCCTGTCTATACTATGAGTATTTCCACTTGTCTCCAGTTATCCATAGAATCATATTAAAGCTCAGAATTCTCTTTGAAAACTCATCACATCAGCAATTCTATGATTATTCCACATTATTTTTATGGCAATATCTTAGAAAGTTTTTGGAATTATTATCCTGGATTCAGCATCACCAAGACCAGACATTTTTATTTCCTCTCATCTGACACTTCTGTTCATTTAAAACATGATGGAATTACAACATTACTGTTACAGACTAACCAACAAATATATAATATGATGTTCATTTTCCTCTGTTACTTCAATGCCACAATCCTCAGTTCATATAAATTATAACTGTGGATTACGCCAAGGTTCAATCTTATGCCCATGCCTGTTTACATAGCAACAGATATGCGTGTGTGTGTGAATTTGGGTTTAACGTTGCTTTCAACAATTTTTCAGTCATATCACGACGGTGTCTGGTTGTGACAGGGAGCTCAATGCTCAATTTTATAGTGCTGCGTCACTGAAGTATCATGTCCCAGACACATTACATGATACCACACCCAGTCACATTATCCTGACACTGGATCGACCAGTCCTAGCTCTACCCCGTAAATCTGAGTGCCAAGCGAGGAGCAGCTAGTACCAGTTTTAACGACTTTGGTATGTCGCGGCCCGGAATCGAACCCGTGACCTCCCGTTCCCCGGAGCGGACACTCTACCAACTGAGCTATCGGGGCCGGTACAGATATGTGTAGTTTGTGATAAATGAAGAATAGTTTCCTGATTTCTCAATATAAACCTATGTTGTAGGTATTCATTAGAACCGCCTCGCCGAGGCGGTTCTAATGAATACCTACAACATAGGTTTTTATGGAGAACTGACAAAAACTATCCTTCAGTTATCACAAAATACTTACCTTATCTGTTGCCATGTGTTTAGTTTTCCTCTCATGATACCCTATGCTTAACATTGTTCAGTTCCACTTGACTTGCATTATGATGTTGCTGGTGCAGGTGCCAGCCTTGAAATGAATGCTATAAGTTTTATTGACATATTTCGTACCACCTGAGGGCACTGTGGCTTGTTTATTACATGCTCCACAGTCATTCGTAGCTCCATAAACAGTGTTCTGGAAATAAACACAAAAATGAATTTTAGCATATATATTTCATTTCACTTAACTTCCAACTTAACCATATACACAGTGAAGTTTTCGTTCTTTAATCTGGTTTATATTGCCCCACCCCACCCCTCATCGGGACTATGAGAAATAGATTGGGCTGCATGGTACTTCCACAGGGAGCTAAAACTAACCACACACTTGAGTATCGGTAAACTGCTTAGATGTCCTAAGCCTGCCCAGGAAAAGTGATGCAAGTTGAATTGTCCCTTAAACCCTAGCAGTTTCTTTGGGCAGTAGGACAAATGTCATTTAATCTTATTGTTGGGTAAAAGTCCCACAAAATCCTAAGTGGCGTCTCCTTAATGATCCAAACAGTTTTGATGGGGATGTAAAACAACATAAACCTAAAAATCTGGTTTACTGAACTGATTAATTATCAGAGCTGAGTGAAAACCGGTTGATCCAAAGACAAACATGACCTTCGTTTGCAGAACTTGGGTGTCTCACATGTGATCACCCATAGATATGACAACAGGCAGGGTAATACATATGAATAATCAGAAATATTATGGTGAATGAAGAAATACCCTTTCACCCTGACAAGGCAAATTATTGCCACCCTTTTCAAAGGACCCTATCATTACTAAAGGAAAACATCTGCCAGCACTGTGAGCAAGTTCTTTTTTGTATTAATTGATCATCAATCAACCTAAAGTTATATACTAGCCAAAAATTCTAACTGGCCACATACTTTTTATTGACTTTCTCAGAAATAACAACATTGTGCAGTTCTAGTTACATCCCCAAATAGGCAGATGTATCACTTTAGTAGTTGCAGATAAGATTGACATGGCTGAGCTATTCAGGTTTGTTCAATGTGTGTGTGTGTTTGAGTTTTATGTCCCACCAACAGCTAAGGTGATACTGGAGACAGGACCTCTGTTTAAAGACTCATCAGGAAGTCTGGAGAAGCATGGAATCAAACTCATGACCCCTGGGTTATAAGGCCAGTAGCTTGACCACTACACCTCAGAGGCTTCTGTCAATATAAGTCAAATTGGCTGAGTCCACAAGAAGATTTGGTAGAGTGCCTTTCGCATGCTTTTTGCAAGCGGACTAAATGACCTTATTATATGCCACAGCTTTGTTTTGTGTTACAGTTGAATTCACATAATTGGGTGTCTTGGTTTACCTTTTTGTTAATAGAATATTCGAAAGGTAGGAGCAAACGATAGCTCCACCCTGCCAAACTTATCTGCGACTACTATATCAGCCAACATAGAAATTTAAAAGGTTTGACAAACAAGAGGCCCATGGGCCACTATGCTCACCAGAGTTCAGATTGACACAGCCCAGCCCAATGGCAGCCATGTATTTGAATAAACCATAGCAGCACCCATGGGTGCTACAATGGAATTTGGACATAATCAGCCAGGTAGCTTTAAAGGATACATCTGGAATGGTATCGCTGCTTGTAAAGCTATGCAGACTGGATAAAAACTGTAGCCTTTAGAGATTGCACAAGGTACATGTGGATGATGCAGAACAGACGACCCATGTTGGCAGACACAGGGTGATCACAATAGCTTACCTTGTGCACAAATGCACTTCATGTACAGATGTGTCAAAAACCCTTACCTGTTGCAAGCTGTTAGGGGCCCAGGTAGAGTAAGAAAATGACATCTTCCCCTCATGCAGCCTCTCATAAAATGCTCTTGTCAGACAGGGTAGCCTCTCTGATTCCGACCTTGTAATCATGTGTATGTTTTAAGGAATAGTGCACACATTCAAGGATATCAAATCCATCCTGAAGTGGTTTTTGCAATATAAATATTTACATCTACAATGTACCAGTAAGCAATCATATCATGCATTTGGCAACAACAATGTATTTGGCAGTCCTGACACACTTTGTGAAGTGAATTATGTTATAAAAGTTGTGGCCATATATAATCTGCATTCTATTCAATGTCAAGTTGCATATTTTTCCTATGTGATGCTGTCTTTACCTTGATAATATTTCTTTCTGTTTTCCAGCTATTGACATATCTCTTAGTCTGAAACATATCTGTCTTGCTCTTTGGTAGTTTTATTGGTTTTGTATAGAACTCCTGGCTCATCTCTGGCAAACTTCCTATATTTGTACTAAACTCCTGGAATAGTTTTTTGCAAACACCTTGCACATTTCTTGTAAACTTCTGGCATATTTCTTGTTAACTCCTGATTATTTCTTGTTTTGTTTGTTTGATTTGAGGTTTAACGTCCCCGTCAACACTGTAAAGGTCATTTTGGAGACGTTGCTTCCAATTTTGTGGGACTTTTACCCGACATTGAGATGAAATGACATCTCAAGCCCTGTCGCCCAATGAAACCAATAGGGTTTATTAGCATGGACGGTCCGCCTCACACCGCGGTTCCTGGACAGGCTTAGATCCTCTAAGCGGTTTACCAGTACTAGTGTGCGGGCCGGATTCAGCTCTGCGTGGAAGCATCATGCAGCCCATATATTTCTTCAAGCCCCTATGGGCGGGGGCCGGATTATTTCTTGTAACCTCCTGAAATATTTCTTGTTAATTCCCAGCACATTTCTTGTAAATTCCTGGTACATTTTTTGTAAACTGGCACATTCCTTGTCAAATCCTGGCAAGTTTCTAGTAGACTCCTGGAACATTTTTAGTAAACTCCTGGCACAATTATTGTACACTTCTGGCACATTTATTGTAAAACTCCTGGAATATTTATTGCAAACTACCGGCACATTTATAACTCCCAGCACTCCTGGCATATTTCTTGTAAACATATTGTAAACTCCTGGCATATTTCTTGTAAACATCTGGCAAATTTCTTGTTTTAATTTGATTTGTTTAAGGTTTAACTTCCCCGTCATCAATGTATAGGTCATTTCAGAGATGGTGCTTCTAATTTTGTGGGACTTTAACCTGACATTGAGATGAAATGACATCTCAAGCCCTGTCACCCAATGAAACCAATAGGGTTTATAAGCATGGATGGTCCAACTCGCATTGCTTCGCCTCGCCATGCTTAGATCCTCTAAGCGGTTTTCCAGTACTCGTGTGCGGTCAGATTCAGCTGTGCATGAGAGCATCATGCAGCCCATCTATATCTTCGAGCCCTGATGGGCGGGGGGTGGGCAGCACATTTCTTGTAAACTCCGAGCATTTTCTTATAACCTACTGGCATATTTCTTGTAACCTGTTGGCATATTCTTGTAACTCCTGGCACATTTCTTGTAAACTG
This sequence comes from Lucinisca nassula, assembly GCA_963580285.1. NCBI lineage: Eukaryota > Metazoa > Mollusca > Bivalvia > Lucinida > Lucinidae > Lucinisca > Lucinisca nassula. Next base: position 44,877,959 of record OY757015.1, on the reverse strand, counting down.
GTACATTTCTTGTAAACTACACACAAATGTATTGTAAACTCCTGGCACATTCCTTGTAAACTTATGGCATATTTCTAGTAAACTCCTGGCACATTTCTTTTAAACTGGAATATTTCTAGTAAACTCCTGGCACATTTCTTGTAAGCTTCTGGCATATTTCTTGTAAACTTATGGCATATATCTTGTAAACTCTTGGCACTTTTTTGTAAACTCCTGGCACTTTTCTTGTTTACTCCTGATATATTCGTTGGAAACTGCAGGCATATTTCTGGTAAACTCCTGGCATATTTCTTGTATTGTAACCTCCTGGCATATTTCTTGTTTACTCCTGGTATATTTCTTGTAAACTCCAGGCAAATTTCTTGTAAACTCTAGATATATTTCTAGTAAACTCCTGGCATATTTCTTGTAAACTCCTTGCATTTTCCTTGTATCTCCTGGCATTTCACTATTATAGCTCAGGGAAATTTCTCTAGTACAGCTCTGGAATATTTCTAGAAACCCCACAAGCAGGTCTGTTTACTTCAAATTTATGTCTCTAAAGTACAATATACCAGCTTGTGATCAGTCCAGTAAGCTTCAATAACATCACTAGAACATGAGCAATTTGCAAACAACAAATCTATCAATGACCCAGAGTCGGTAGTTGGTTTGCTGATGAGCTGTTGACATCCAAACTGTGTTCGCATAAAATCTACAAAAGTCAAAGTGGTCTTATTTGCATCTAAGTTGAAATCTCCAAGAATAACTGTTTTGACATTTAAATTTATCAATGGCAATAAGTGGCATAACATATCATTTTTCAGATCAGTCTGCGAGCTTTTGGGATACTTGTAGAAAATCACAACTTGGAAAGAAGACTTGCAACCATTCCTTAAAGTAGCAAGTATGAATTCACATGCACTAGAATGGAATGTATCTATCTTCTGAACTTCTAGACACTCTATTACATATAAAGCAAGTCCATGGTAAGGTCTGTTGACGGTATATTGTTGTGTTTCATCTAGCCTCAATAGCCTGAACCTATTGAGATCAAACTGAATATTCTCATCTCTTGAGCATAGCCTGGTTTCTGCAAAGCCAATAACATCAGCTGATAACACATTTGGCTCATGTTCAATTTCATGAAAATGTTTGTGCAAGGACCTTGCATTGTTAAACAGAACCTTTATTTTACAAGGATCAACTTTATAGAGTGGAGTATAACAGAGTTCAAGAATACCTTCTGTTTGCAACCTCTGCATCTCTACTTTCACTTTTTCATCAACAGCCAAAGCTTCTTCATTAAGATTCAAAATGAACAAATTTTCCAGTTTCCTTACTCTGCTTAAAGCAACGTAGTGAATATGTGGTTGTTTCCTAACTCTTGACTGAGACAAGTCTACAACAATTTCGTCAACTGTAGACCCTTGAGCTTTATGAACTGTTTTTCCTGCTGAGGGTTTCAAAGGAAACTGAATTCTCTGATAAGTTTTAAAATTGTATATGAATGATCGTTCTATGTCAAATATTGGTGTCCATGTTGGATCAATGTTCGAACTGTACAAACCCCTATTTAAAGATTTCTCACGTGTGGAACAGCCAATCTTAGGATCATCAAATAAAACCCAAATTATACTTGGACGGTCAGTTCCTTCCAATTTACGTTCAATGTATTTTGCAACACATGTGGATCCATTTGTCAAACCATCCTCTACATTGATATTTACTGTTATGTCATAAACCATTCCAACTGCTATTTTCAAATGATTCTCTAAATTTGCTGTTTTGTTAGAATCTTCTGGAAGTGACTGAATGAGAGATTTGCTTTTTTGTGCTGAAATATTAGCAATGACAACTGTGTCATGACAAGGAATAATGACTTTTTCTCCAGCTAATCTGTTCAAAACGCTTTCATTGTGTCTGGCCACAAACTTATTTTCTGTAAATAAATGAGGAGCCTGTTTTGGATAGGCATCTACTTCAGGATCAACAGTATGCCTCTTAAGCTCACTTCTGTCATCATCTGTCAACTCATTTTGCCTCAGACGATTCAGCAACTGTGCAAAGTGAATATCATCTTTCTGTCTCATGATATCAACAAGTTCATACATTCTGAAATGATCCTTCCATAAATTAGGAGCTAGTGCTGTAGCACCCTTTGATGGATCACTGAATATCCATTTGTCACAAACAGGCATCAGTTGATACAAATCACCAACAGCAATAATGCTTATACCGCCAAATGGTATCTTTGTTCCTGTCAATTGTTGCAAACGTGTGTCTAAGAAGCTTAATGTGCTTGTTCCTACCATAGATATTTCATCTATAATGATCAATTTCAAATGCCTATATTTAACTCTGAATGTGTTCAGTTCATCAGCTGACAAGTTTTCATTGCTTTGTTTAAACTTTTTCAAGAAAGCTGAAGCAATTGTCACACCATTGATATTATAAGCTGCTTTTCCTGTATAAGCACAAAGCAGGATTCTGATGTCATCAGGATTCTCTCCCTCTCTAAGATTCAAAAACCTGTACAAATTTTGATAGAGAGCTTTAATTAAAACTGATTTACCAACACCTGCTCCACCTGACAAAAAAGCATATAGAGGCTCTTCTTTGCATTTCAGCCAAAAGATCACATGGTTAAAGAATTCTCGTTGCCTCAAATTCAAACTTCTGAGTAAGAGTAAATACTTCTGGCAGTATGACACTGTTAGTTTCGACAGATGGTACTGAACAAGTGGCTTGTATCTCTATACCGATATCATACTGCCTATGTTCTACTACCCTGTCTGGATTGAAGTATATGAATGGCTCTGCTTCTTTTACACCTTCCTCTTCAGCTTCCCTATTTTCCTGTTCTGCATTCGGAGCTATTTGATCATACCCATCCTCATCAGTTTCTGCCATTTGTCTTGCAATATCAAGCTCTTCTACATTATGTTCATACTCATCTTGTTTAGGTCCAATAGTGGCTTTCAATGTATCATAATGTGCTTTATATGTTTCAAATGAACCAATCAAATCTTTTGCTTCATTCCTCCAAGGCATAAAGAGCATAAGCCTTTCTCTGTAATAATTCTCTGGGTCTTTCTTTTTATTGTATCTTACATAGCGTACTATTTTGGGTGTTGTTCTCAGCTTATATCTGGCGCCATTTTTGGTCATACATAACAGATTTGAAGGACAGCTATCAGATTCAAAATCCTCATCCTCATCTGCACAGTCATCGCTAGAATCACTTGGTGAAGCATCGTCCTCATTTTTCTCTTTAATTTTCTCTGGTAAAGTATTTCCTTTGGGATATACGATATCAACTTTAGAAACATAATCAGCTAAACAGAACTGCTGAAGCTGCCTTGGTCTTTTTGAATATCTTTGAATCATATTATCTGATTCTATGTCAGTTGATTCAGGAGGTAGTTCATCTAGAATAGATTTAGGTTTAAGCAGAAACACTCTTTCGTCTGCAGTAGATGTATTGATGAAAACAACATCCCTTGTCGCTTTTGTCAAAGGAATCTGCAAAACCAGGAATACAGCTTCTTGTGCACTCACTTCAACGCAGTTGGAAAACACATTTCCAATATGTCTGACCTGTTTCTTCAAATCAGAATTACCATTTCTAGCTTCCTTTGCTGCTGCATCAAGCTGTGCACTCATACCTCTCTGAGATTTACTGATATATCCAACCACGTATGTTGCACAACCATAAGGTTCAAGTATGATCTGAATGTCAAGATTTGCCTTCCAACCAAGGAGTATTTGCTTGTTAAATAAATTAACTCTCATTTCATTTGGCTTTCGCTTCAAGAAAATTTTGGCAGTGTTTAAAGAACTTCTGATGCATTTTATGTAATCTTCAAAGTCCATTTTGACAATTGTCTCCAAAAATTCATCAAATGTGATGTCAGAGCTATCTTTATACTCATTTATATTTTTCTGAAGCTCTGTGTATTTCCTTTTGTAATTATCTATTTCTTCATCTAATGGATGCAATAACATTGTTCTTGGAAGAGGAGGCAATGGAAACCCAAATCTGCAGATTGCATGTCCTTTTTTTCTACATGTCTTGGAATGTTGATGCATTTGAAGATCTACAAGATCAGCGACGTCATCATCTTCAGTGCTGCAAGTTAGATACTGGTCTACAAACTCAATTATTTCCACATCAGAATTTTTTTTCAAACGCAGGGGAATTCTCAATCCAAACAAGCATATGGATATGAGGAGAACCTCGCTGTTGGAATTCTACTCTGTAGAAGAAATCGGTTATTTTTCCAACTGGATGATATTCACTTTTCAACACCCCATTTATAAATTCCTGCACCCTGTGATCAAAATACCTAGAACATGTAACTGGGTCTTTCTGAACAAGTTTCGTTTTCTCTTGCCAAGTAAGAGCCTGAATGTCCTCATCAGAATAATCAACAGCATCATTCAGTTTCGCTAACATCTTCAAGAGATCATTCCATCTTGTGTCAGCAGCTGATAATGACATAAACCATGTGGGTAAGGACAGCTGTCTTATCATTGCAAATATATCTTTCTTTCTTGCTTCTAAATAGGCAGGAGAATTTCTTAGTTGACGAAATATGTAATAACCTTCATCTAGCCTCACAAGTTTATCCATGCAAGCTTGATCTCTAGCTTCACCTGCAGTGATTGTTTTCCCTTTGTTTTTGCATCTCCTGATGGCTAAATTGACTTTGTCACTTATTTGTTTCATTTGTAGTTTCTTGTGTTTGAAGAAGATGTTTGGGACTGATTGTGCTGCTCTTCTATCAAAACTTCGTAACTCCCATTTTACAATATCACTGTAATGAACTGGAGTTTGTCTTTGATCATTATCAATCCGTCTTTGACCGCAGTAAATCGTTGGAAAGCATAAAAATTCAGCATCCTTATCCTGATACAAGCTGAGTGGATGTTGTCCTTCTCCTGGTGCAAATGTAAAGGTCTGATCACACTTACTTTCAACATTAGCATCATCCACCAACGTATCTACATTCCCAACATTTTCACCACTATCTATCTCACTGAAACCATCAGAATCATACCCTTCTGTTATACTTTCTGAATCTAATGCAGAAGCACAGTTCTGTTCCAGTCCCAGAACACTGTTTCTTTCATTTTCCTTTGCCTGGCTATTGCAATTTTCTAAAAACTCCATAACAGTAGCCTCTGCACTGTTAGTAACTTCTTGAAGCCATTTGTCATCAACAACAATGTCTGATTTTTTATACATTTCACTCTTGTTCACAAGCCAATGTAATGCTGTTAAAACTTTTAAAGGTCTTACATTTTCTTTGAAGTCTACCTTTTTGTATGATAATTTCTTCTTAAGCTGAACAGCAATAGTAAAAGTGTCATCCATAGGCCTTGGAAGTGAGTTTACAGTTGGCTGAATATCAACTGGAACATTGATAACATTCCCCTTAATTGAATATTGCCCTCCACGTGGAAGTTCTCTTATCTGCATGAAAGGAATGCGTAATGCTATCAACCTTTCTTCAAGCTGATACAAATCTAACTCGGGTGGTTTGTCTGGCCATTTCATACCATTGGCTACAGAAAGTTTAGGAACTTTACCATCCTTTAATGCTGATAAACATGTATGACAAATCCATTCTTCATTATTGACTGATATCATTTTTGTGCAGTAATTCTGTTTAAATGTAGCTGGTATAGAAGTTTTCTTTAGTGCTGAAACACTTTTTTGAAACCAAGTTTGGTGGCAACAAGTACATACAAATATTGGCCCTGCAGCAATTTTTCTATGAAAACAATTAATGACTTCATGTATACTTTCATACTTTTTCTTACGGGCAACCTCATTTGCTTTCATTCTTGATTGATTTTCTTGAAAAATCTTACATTTTTTATGACACTTATCACTTTCATCTTCTTCAAATTTTCTTTTTTCCTGTCTTGACTGGTGTTTTTTTATTCTTTCACACTCTTTAAAGACAGGATTTTTTCTAGCCTCCTGTTTTTTTGCACGTTCTTTAGCTAAAACACCCGGTTTCTGTCTAGACGCTTGCTTCTGAGCACATTCTTTTGCTAAAGCACCTGGTTTCTTTCTAGACTCCTGCTTCTGAGCACATTCTTTTGCCAAAACCCCTGGTTTTTGTCTAGACTCCTGCTTCTGAACACATTCTTTTGCTAAAGCACCTGGTTTCTTTCTAGACTCCTGCTTCTGAGCACATTCTTTAGCCAAAACCCCTGGTTTCTTTCTAGACTCCTGCTTCTGAGCACATTCTTTTGCCAAAACCCCTGGTTTCTGTCTAGATTCCTGCTTCTGAACACATTCTTTTGCTAAAGCACCTGGTTTCTTTCTAGACTCCTGCTTCTGAGCACATTCTTTAGCCAAAACCCCTGGTTTCTGTCTAGACTCCTGCTTCTGAACCCGCTCTTTTGCTAATGCACCTGGTTTCTTTCTAGACTTCTGCCTCTGAGCACATTCTTTTGCCAAAACCCCTGGTTTATGTCTAGACTCTTGCCTCTGAATCCGTTCTTTTGCTAAAGCACCTGGCTTCTGTCTAGACTCCTGCTTCTGAGCACATTCTTTTGCCAAAACCCCTGGTTTCTTTCTATACTCCTGTCTCTGAATCCATTCTCTTGCTAAAACATGTGGTTTTTGTCTTAACTCCTGCTTCTGAGCACGTTCTTTTGCTAAAACACCCGGTGTCTGTCTAGCCGCCTGCCTCCTAGCATGTTCATTCTCTAAAATATCTGGTTTCTGTCTAGACTCCCTTTTATGTGTGCATTCTTTTCTCTTGAAAACAACTGATTTTCTCTGTTTCCTCTTATACATTTGGTGGTATGATTTACGACTTTTCTTTTTACTTGCCTTTTGAGAGGCAGCCAGACTACTAGCATTATTTGCTTTTTCCTCTTGCCATGCCTGCTGTCTTACATTTTGATCTTTAAAATAAGATGCAAGAAGAGTTTCTGAAACATCTCCTGATGCATGTGCCTTGTCATACAATTTTACTGTAACAGGTAAGAAGTCAAACTGTGTATTAAAGTCAATTGATAAGCTATCATAAAAAGCATACAGATATGCTACAACATCTTCCAATGATGTAAAGGATATTAAAACTGATGTTCCATCATATAACGATAACCCATTTTTTCCATGTGAATGTGAGTCAAAGAAAAAGAACATTTCTCTTTTTTTTTAATAGAGCTGAACAAATGGCACCAGTAGTCAAAAGACCACCTGAATTGTCAATGAAAGCACTTTCTAAAGCAGAATGAAGTGTAGAAAGGCCAGTATCAACACCAGCTTCAACAAGAATACCACTTACTATAGGCTGCTTTTTAACTATAAAATGACTACCTGCAATGTTGAAGGTGTCTGGTACTTCTTCCAAACTCAATAATGGTTGTACAAATTTTCCTTCAGATTTTAACTTATTTATAATTGAACAATATAAGTCATCACCACCACAAAGGATTGTATCTAATAAAGAGGTACAGTATGTTTCAGTAGTGACTGTATGGGCCAACATACTTAGTGCATTAGCTGTACACTGAAATCCTCTAGATATAGGTGAAAATCTTTCATCGTTTTGGTGAAAAGAACCAAATACCATTTCAATTGAATTCCAAGCCTGATCCGGAGATCTGCTTATCTCAGTGTTTTTATTTGAAACGACACTTGCTATTGGCCATCCTTCAGCAGGAGTAGAAAAAACAGTATCAGGTTGGCTAGGCGAGTCTCCAGTATTTTCCAGTTCACTTAAGTTTTGATGACTTAGAGCAAAATCCGACTCATTTTCAGACAGTGTCTTTGAAACTGCAGTAAAGCTTGCTGTATTTTCATAACATTCAGCAGTAAGTTCAGGTGATCTTGACATAATAATATCACCATATTCTTCATTTTTAGTTTCTGTGCAAGATGAATCTAGAAAATCATTTGGCAGTTTATTTGGCAGGTTTATTGGCAAACTATTGGCAAATTTTGAGGCGACAAGTTCGTGAACTTGTCGCATGTCTTGTGTTTCTGTTTTTAACGAGGCCAGCTCCTCAGTCCTGTCAAGTCTGTCGTCATATTTACATTCTTGTTGTAACACCGCACTTCTATTCCCCTTCTTAACTTCTGACTTCTTCCAGCCCTTTTTTCTAGGCATCTTTTACCTGGAAATACACAAAGCAAAATAAAAGTGCAATACCGCTTAGTATCCTGACATACAGGCTAGAGCAAACCGTGTAGATTGGTTTGTTTGATTTGATGTTTAACGTCCCCGTCAACACTATTTAGGTCATTTTGGAGACGTCGCTTCCAATTTTGTGGGACTTTTACCCAACATTGAGATGGAATGACATCTCAATCCCTGCCGCCCAATTAAACCAATAGGGTTTATATGCATGGAAGGGCCGACTCGCAGCAGTGTTCCTGGGCAAGCTTAGACCTAAGCAGATTACCAGTACTAATGTGCGGTCAGTATCAACTCTGCGTGGAAGCATCGTGCAGTCCATATATTTCTCCAAGCCCCTATGGACGGGGGCGAGAAATCTTGTAGATAAGCAGTGTCCTGATCAGGATGTTTGTAACTGCAACGGAAATGTGAGAACTATAGTTTTCTGCTATTCTGAAAAGTTATACATTTACTACATGCCTGTATGTCATAAAACTTTATCTCAGAATACAACAGGAAGCAATATACATTTAATCCAGATCCGAGATACTAAAATTCTACTAATATTGAAATGTTCTCATTTGCATAATCCTAAATATTCAATCACTTTGAAACTCATTGTCTCTTAAGTGTTGTTAATCCTTATCATATTGCATTCTATACGTAATTTTGAGGCTTTTAGCTTAAAAGCACCTGCGATATCCTAGACATCATAGTGAGGATCATAATTTTTAGGCCCCTATTATAACCGATTCCACTGGTGAAATTTGAAAATGTCTGAGAGTCATCGATAAGCCTAATTGGATATAACTAGCTAGTCCAGTCCAGAATATTCTATTACGGCTCCAACATAAAGGGTTTGTGTGTGTAGTTCTAATTCTTTCCTTAATCATACTTATTGTTCTGTTAATGATTCTTATTCTTACCACATTTTGATTGTTCATTTTTAGTTGCATTTGTCCATCCAGTTTAATGTTTGTCTTCTTTGTGATTTTCATTATTTCTCCATCATGTTTGTGTGTCTTTTCTTTTGGTGTCTTTGGTGGGAGTTGCAAGTTAATTGTACTGATTCCTGATCATTATGTTAAGTCCCAAATAGTTAAAATGAATGGACAAGGAGTATATTATCTTACTGACTGCATTAAATTAATAATTAAACATTTAATGCAGGCGTCAAGAAGGTATACTTATCATAAATTGATGGCTTTAGACTAGTTCATGGTTTAGCAGCTTTATGGTCAAATGCTCAGATACTATATCTTATTCAGAGATTGTTTCCAGACTCCTAAGATTTTAAATTATTGCAAATGAAATTTAACCTTCTATCTATGACAAGAATTCTGCCAAAGGCTATGTTGCGCCTGTGGGGGGGGGGGGGGGCACCAAGACATGGAGCCTTGACATGTAGGTCTAAGTCAAACAATGGGTGTTTGCATAAAAGATGCCATTCCTAGTGAAACCTTGTACCAAGTATAAGTGAAGAAGCTCATTTAGTTTTTTGAAATGAACTTACACAAAGCAGAGTTGATGCTATAAATCATAAAGTCTGTCAACCATGAAATGTAGGTCAAAGTCAAGTATGGATGCTTGGATTTAAGTTGCCATCCCTAGGTACAGGTTTGTACCAAGTAAAATTAATGAAGTTCTTATAGTTGTTCAGAAATAAACTTGACCATTTAGGTGAACGCTAGGGTGGTCGCAAATTTTCACAAAGTCAATGAACCATGAAATGTAGGTCACAGTAAAATATGAATGCTTACTTTGAAGTTGCCATCCCTAGATACAAGTTTGTACCAAGTAACACTAATCAAGCTCTAATAGTTCTTGAGAAAAAAACTTGACCATTTGGGTGAACGCTAGGGTGGTTGCAAATTTTCACAAAGTTAATGAACCTAGAAATGTAGGTCAAGGTCAAATATGGATGCTTGCATTGAAGTTGCCATCCCTAGATACAAGTTTGTACCAGGTAACATTAATCAAGCTCTAATTGTTCTTGAGAAATAAACTTGGACCATTTGGGTGAACGCTAGGGTGGTCGCAAATGTTGACGGCTTGACGAACGGATGAACGGACAGAAATTTGGACTCCTATATCGCGCCATGCTTATAGCAGGCGTGACAAACATGATTATTTTGCAATAAAAATTGATTTAAAGGCATCTTGTTTAAAAAGATAATTACCAATTATGACCAACAGGATATTTTACTGTCACTTGTAAGGAATATCCACCTCTTTAACTAAAGTTTAAATAATCTGCAGCACTGAATTGTCTGACACACTAAAGTCTTCACTTTTTCACAATTAAAAACACAGTTGAATTAAATACATAAATGTCCAGCAATTTCAATCTTGAACACTTTTTACCTAAAATAGACAAACATTAAAGTACACACAGTCAATATGTATTAACATTGAAAAGAATAACTCTTTCCCTGGTGCTTGAAAATTTGATGCATTTTATAGCAGACTACTACTGAAAACAGTGAGAATATCATGACAAATTTCATATTTTTCTCAAAGTTTTCAGCCCTATTCCAGTGTATATCAGGAAAAGAGTCAATACATGTTAAAGAGTAGATCTGTTGATTTATGAAAAAAAAAAACTTGATGGAGACACAAATTCTAAAATATGAGCTTACTGACATTCTTAATATATCAGTTATCATGCATTGGAACTGACAGTGAAGTTTAAATACTCATAAACTCCTTGTTGAAACTCCCACTTGGGTTTTCTGCTGATCATTTCAAAGTGGCTGTTCCTTTGCAGCTATATCTATAATAATTAACATTATATTTTTTTCGGAGGTGGGCAAAAAACAGAGTGCCTGGAGATAGACCACCTGACTTTCCGTTGAAAAACTTGGCATTTCACATGTAACCAGAGCCAGGCTCAAACCACAGGGGCGAGAGACTCTTATCCACTAGGCCATGGAGGCCTGTTATTGTATGTTGGTACCATGATAATGTGATATTTGTGTGTGGCTACATGTTGCTAAGTCTCCGGCTTCTTTCAGTGGTATATTGTTCATTTTTTGTTTGTATTGGAGTTCAACAGCTCAGTCAAAGACTATTAAGGCCATTTTGAGCTGGTCAGTTTCCCTATTCACACTTTTCCTGGGCAGGCTTTTTCATAAGCAGTTAAACAGTACAGTGCACATTCTTTCGCCAGAAACTAATGACTGCCCTTCTTGAATCAGTGAAAGGGAGCAAATGACCATAGAAAAGATTTCATGATCAATCTCCAAGAAACAATGAAGCCGACCCAGCAGTATAATATTTCAGTGTTTTATGTGATTTTCAGGGATAATTTTGTTATCTGTTTTGCCACCTTAAATGTTTAATTCATGCCTGTGTAGTAAACATGAAACAGAAATAAATGAATTTATATATATAATACTTTCCATAGTGATCAAGAAGGCAGTTACATCCCAGAAAGAGACCCATGTATCAAATATGTGAAGACAAAATGTTACTATTGTTTAGCCATTATTAATGCATGAATTCATTTTGCTAATGCTTCAAATGATAAAATACTAGCAAAATGATGTCATCATCTCATATGATCATTTTGAATTCATATTTTCAAATTTCTCATTAATTAAACAGGTGCAGAAAATGCAAATCTTCACCAATTGCACATTACCTGGTATGCCAGTGTTACCCATTGACAAATATCTCTTCCATAATAAGACTTCATGGTCCATGATATGTAAAACTGTACAAATTAAGTTGATAAAAATAGGTTTTGCATTAGAATACTCTGTACAATGCATAAAATTATTGACCTTCGTTAGAAATCTTAATTTTTCAATACAATATTTGTTTCAGTGAATCTGCTGATAAGGAAAACTATTTTAAATACAAAGCAAAATGGAAGAGATACTTTAAGTTTAAAGTGGGTTTTCACTCGGGTACGACATTTTATGACATGATACTGAAGATCATATGGAAGCCTCTTTGGTGTGGTGGTTAAGCAAGTAGCTTAATAAACCAAAGGCCCTGGGTATGATTCTCAACTTTTCCAGACTTTCTTCTGAGTCTTTAAATAAATGTTCTGTCTCTATATGACTGTAGTTGTTGGTGGATGTAAAACACTAATATTCATATGCAGACAGCCATATTTCTTCTTCCATTTCAGTTTGGAAAAACTGGTTATCATACAATAAGGAAATCTTCTCTCTTGATCTGAAATGAGACATACTGTAGTCAGTCTGATAAATATGATGATAGCCAGTTGGCCATTTTGCGGGAAAGTAACTGTCCTTTTGGCTTTACTCTACAGTTGTCTCCATTAGGGTCTAGTTACTTCAAGTTTGTGTAACTTTCCCATTAGTGTCTCTGACGGGATTGATTCCTGATTATGGCTTCAAACAATATTAATCCTCAGTCTGCTGAAAATTCAATTAAGCCATACACAATTCTGACTATTAACCAATCAGAGTACTTGATGTAATTTTTTCTTTTAAATCTATAAACTAACTGTATGTCAAACAGTGTATATACTGATCAAATGGCCTCTCTGATATGGATCTACACTGTTTGCAAAGATAGGGATTGTCTTGTACAGCAGGATAAGGGTTAAGGCTTTCGTTTCTTGTGAATGGACATTGGGTGAAGTCAACAAGACAAATGTGTTTTTTTTTCTTACTATAAATAAAGATAGCCATAATACTCCTCACTGACATTCAATCAAATTATTTCCAATCAAGGTACATGTACTAGTAATCACTCTACAATTTTTTTCCTTCAAAAATTTGGACTCATACTTTTGGACTTGTGTGTTTGTTTAATTCACATCCCTGTAAACACTATTTTGATCAATCTGGAGAAGTTGCTTTCAATTTCATGAGATTTGTACCCAACACTGAGAAAAAATGACATCTCAAGTCCTTCCGCCCAAGAAACCAATAGGGTTTATAAGCACTGGTTAGTCTGACTCGCATGAATTCTAAGTGGTCCACCAGATCAGTTTCAGCTCTGCATGGAAGCATCATGCCCAATCTGTTTCTTCTAGCCCAATGGGCGGGGGCTTTTACATTTGAGACACACCATCTTTCTATTGACACCATTCCAGAGCTTAACATGGCAAATTAAAAAAAAAATAACCTCCCATATGTGAATTCATATTATCATCCTACTGAATAGATCAAAACTTGGCTCGCCTGGATTCAATTTCAATATTGTTTGGAATTGTATTATTTTTAACAGTGATGTCCTGAAGTAATGACTTGGCTTTTAGATTTTAATTCTACCTCATTGCAGCTGGTGTTAAGTAGTGGCTGCAAAAAGTCTCCCTATGCTTTATCATAGTGCAGATTATGTTTTCTTTTTGGGATCACTGAGCCCATTCTGGTTACATTGAAAATTGATTATGGCTTAAGCCAGTATTTTCCAGTCCGTTAAATACTGGGCTTATGCAGCCTTGCAAACTAAATAAATTGCTGTGTATGAAGAGACTCAATAAAACAGTCTCTGATTTTCGTTCTTTCATGTGTTCTTTGTTTCCAAATAGCAACTTTTTAGCTTTTTATTTTAGCCCCTAAAAGCAGCATATCTATCTGTCTGTAGGCAATCAGTCAACCTGAAAGAAGGAAAAGAACAAGACATGATTATATTCTACTGATAATTAAGCCCCCAAAACCTCCCATACTCAAATGAGCTCTTATGTGGACTCTATTTCAATTTTTGGCATTCCTCAAGGTGACCCCTAATTTGCTGCCACTGAATCCATCTAAACATAAGGAACAAGGGTATATGTGATTTAGGGGTGGGAATTAGACCACTTTCTAACACACGAGAGGAGAATATGGGACTTGGCCCGGCTGAATCCAAGTTTTGTGGGCTTGAAGTAAGGTTTAACATTCATGTCAACACTATTAATGTCATTTTGCAGTTGCTGCTTTCAATTTTATTGGACTTTCACTGTCAATGTGGTGAAATGACATCTCAAGCCCTGTCAAACAATGAAACTGATAGCGCCAGTCTTACTCACACCTGTTTGCCTGGGCAGGCTTAGTTCTACTTAGTGGTCTCAGCCTCATAGACCATATGGTTATTGAGCAGATAATTTTTTTTCCATTTTTTTTGGCATTTTGGTTGCCATGGCAACCAATAATAAGAGCACCACAAGTGGCACCATGCTTGTCTGTTTTTTCATGTCACAAACAGGGACAAATTAGTCCTATTGCATAATAGATAAATGCAACTTTGTCAAAATGTAGCTCTTTTGATGATACAGACATGTTTCAAGTTTCATGGGGCTGAGCCAAATACTTTCAAAAATATGGCCAAGGTTAAAGTTTTTTGTTAAATTAAAAATAGGTCAAAGGCCAAGAAGTTTCACAACAACTGAAATCTGTGCCAAGTTTCTTAACCTTTAATCTGCTGAATATTCAGTTAAGCCACACCCATTTCTGACTTTGAACCAATCAGCTTACTTGATGCAATTTATTTCTACATATTCATAAACTGAATGTCAAACAGTGTAGATCCTGATCAGATGGCTTCTTCAGAAGCCATCTGATCTGGATCTACACTGTTTGCAAAGATAGGGCTTGTCGGCTACAGCAGGGTAATGTTAAGGTTAGGGCAAATACTATTGCAAATATGTTGTTTTTTTTTTTTTTAGAAAATTAGGTCAAAGTTCAAAGGCCAAACTTACAGGTCAAAAATCTTGGTATCAATGGAAAGGTCTTGTCTTAAGAAACAATCATGTGAAGTTTGAAGACTCTATTGTTTGCAGTATTAAAATGAGTAACAGAGTTTTTAAAAAAAAGTGAGAGAAAAGGGGAGTGTGTGTGTGTGAATTCGGGTTTAACGTCGCTTTCAACAATTTTTCAGTCATATCACGACGGTGTCTGGTTGCGACAGGGAGCTCAATGCTCACGTTTATAGTGCTGCCTCACTGAAGTATCATGACCCAGACACATTACATGATACGACACCTAGTCACATTATCCTGACACTGGATCGACCAGTCCTAGCTCTACCCCGTAAATCTGAGTGCCAAACGAGAAGCAGCTAGTACCATTTTTAACGACTTTGGTATGTCGCGGCCCGGGATCGAACCCGAGACCTCCCGTTCCCCGGAGCGGACACTCTACCAACTGAGCTATCGGGGCCGGTAAGAAAAGGGGAGATAATTCCACCAAATTGCAAGATTGAGTTATAAAACTTGGAAAACAATGTAGGTCTTGTGATGGTCAGTATGTGTCGGTAGGCCACTAAGGTTTTTGGCCAAATTTTCGAAAAATAGGTCAAATTTCAAAGGTCAAGATCACAGGTCAATAAATGTGGTATCACTGAAAAGGTCTTGTTCCAAGCAACATTCATGTGAAGTTTGAAGGCTGTGTTGGGAATAGTATTGAAAAAAAGAGCCATAAACATTTTTTTTTTAAAAATGGAGAGGAAAGGGGAAATAATTCAGTCAAATTGCAAGACTGAGTTATGAAACTTGAACAGAATGTAGCTCTTGTGATGGTTAGTATGTGTATGAAGTTTCATGAAGGTAGGCCGAATACTTTTGGAAATATGGCCAAGGTTGAGGTTTTTGTTTAAATTTTCGAAAAATTGGTCAAAGTTAAAAGGTCAAGGTCACAGGTCAAAAAGTGTGGTATCACTGAAAAGGTCTTGTCCCAAGGAACATTCATGTTAAGTTTGAAGGCTCTATTTAAAATAGTATTGAAATGAGAGCAAAAAATGTGTTTCAGAAAAAAAATGGAAAAGGGGAGATAATACAGTCAAAATCAACAATATAGTTATGACCTTTGGTCAGAATGTACCTCTTTTTGTTGATGATTTTGTGTTTAACGACGCAGCAACCCTATATGTGGGTCATAAGCGTCAACGTAGCTTTTGTAGCAATATTGATGATGAGTATATGTATGAAGTTTCATGGGGCTAGGTCTAATACTTTTTAAGTTATAGCCAAGGTTATGTTTTTTTTTGGAAATGAAGACGCCAATGCCAACGCAGACTCCGGAGTGGTGACATTCACTCGAAAGTTTTTCTTCGTATGAAAGTTTTGTCAAAATATCTGCAAAGACTTGGCAGTTAATGCCATTTTTCAAATTTGCCCATTATAAGTCAATGGAAACTTTAAGTTGCCATGCCAACCAACTTATATTCATAAAAAACACAAACTTTCAATCCCCCCAGCCGAAGATGCTACAGATGAAATTTAGGCTGAATTGGCCCAGTGGCTTCAGAGGAGATTACGCGTGCTGACAACAGACAACGACGGCGGACTACTGCTTATCCTATAAGCTGCAGTGGAGCCTTCGGCTCTGGTGAGCTAATAAAGGGGTGGGTTACAGCCCCTGTGGACCCCATAAGTCGGTGTGACTGAATGTGTCTAATTATAAGGAACAAGAATACAAATGAATATGGGGTGGGGATCTGAATGGCTTCTATGATATATGGCATTTTATGAAGTGGTGGGGTATATTGACCCCAGCACAAAAAGACCTCCAGGTTGGTGTGACTGAATGGGTCTTACCAGAAGGAGCAAGAAAATATATGGTTATGGGGTGGGGATCTGTACGGTTTCTATGATATACAGCTTTTTTATGAAGAGGAGGGGTGGAAGATGACCTGCGACATGACCCAGGGGCCCCCCATATTGGAGTCACTGAATGCGTCCTATCATAAGGAACATGAAAATATATGGTTTGGGGGTGGATACCTGAACAGTTTCTCAGATATTTGGCCTTTTGTGAAGTGAAGGGGTGGTGCAAGTCCCTAGCGCATCCCAGGAGTCCTATAGGTTGGTATCATTGAATGTGTCTTATCATAAGGAATAGGATATATATGGTTTAGTGGCGGGGATCTGAATGGTTTCTGAGATATTGCGCCATTTTTGTAATTGAGGGATTGGGGCATGGAACCAAGAGCACCCAAGGGACCCACAGGTTGGTGTCACTGAATGCCTCTTATCACTAGGAACAAGAATATATATGGTTTATTGGTGGGGATCTGAACGGTTTCTGAGATGTTGGGACATTTGTGAAATGGAGGGGTTAGGGCATGGCTCCAGCACAACCAAGGAACCCACAAGTTGGTGTCACTGAATGCGTCTTATCACCAGGAACAAGAATATATATCATTTAGGGTTTGGGGATCTGAACTGTTTCTTAGATATTGGGCCATTTTAAAAATGGAGGGGTTGGGCATGACCCCAACACAGCCATGGGACCCACAGGTTGGTGTCACTGAATGCATCTTATCACAAGGAACAAAAATATATATGGTTTAGGGGTGGGGATCTGAACTGTTTCTTAGATATTGGGGCATTTTTTAAATGGAGGGGTTGAGGCATGGCCCCAGCACAACCAAGGGACCTACAGGTTGGTTTCAATGAATGTGTCTTATCACAAGAAACAAGAGTATATATGGTTTGGGGATGGGGATCTGAATGGTTTGCAAGATATATGGCCTTTTCTGAAATGAAGGTGGTGGGGTATGGCTCCGGTACAACCTGCAGGACCCTCAGGTTGGCATAAAAGCATATGGCTAAAAGAAATTTACTCAAGGAACATTTCAATAAAAAAATTGTCTAAATATCTGCAAAGGCTTGGCAGTTAATGCCATCTTTCAATTTTCCCCATTAAAAGTCAATGGAAACTCTAAGTTGCCATAGCAACCAAACTAAATAGCCGAATTTCATAAAAAACACAAAATCTGTTGAGGCTAATAAGGAGAATATTTTCATTAAGTCTCAGCCTCATAAAGCATACGGTTTCTGAGGAGATGATTTTTAAGTTTTATTTTCTTTTTTTTGCATTTTTGTCTCCGTGGCAACCAATAAAATTGAGCAGTAGGCCTAAAATCATATAGCAGATGCTAGATTGCTTAAGGAACATTTCTATGAAGTTTTGTCCCTATATCTGCAAAGGCTTGGCAGTTAATGTGATTTTTTAATTTTCCCCATTGTAAGTCTATGGGAGCTCTAAGTTGCTATAGCAACCAAACTGAAAAGCCGATTTTCATAAAAACACAAACTTTTAATACCCCAACCCAAGCATGCTACAGATAAAATTTGGGCCCAATCGACCCAGTGGTTTCAGAGGAGATGTCGTTTGAAAGTGTTGACGACGCAGACGCAGACGACGATGACGCCGACGACGACGGACAACTGCCTATCCTAAAAGCTCCCCCGGAGCCTTCGGCTCTGGTGAGCTAAAAACACAAACTTTCAATCCCCCAACCCAAGGATGCTACAGATGAAATTTGGGCTGAATCGGTCCAGTGGTTTCAGAGGAGATTCACAAGCTGGTGTCAATGAATGTGCCTTATCATAAGGAAGATGAATATATATGGTTTAGGGGTGGGGCTCTGAACAGTTTCTAAGATATAAGGCCTTTTGTGAAGTGCAGGGGTGGGGCAAGGCCCAGGGAGACCCCCAGGTTGGTGTCAATGAAAGTGTCTTATCATAAGGTACAAGAATATATATGGTTTAGGGGTGGGGATCTGTAAGGTTTCCGAGATATTGTGATATTATGAAATGGAGGGGGTGGGGCATGGCCCCAGCACATCCCTGGGGACCCCCAGGTTGGTGTCACTGAATGTGTCTCATCATAATGAACAAGAACATATATGGTTTAGGGGTGGGGATCTGAACAGTTTCTGAGATATATGGCCTTTTGTGAAGTGAAGGTGTGGGGCATGGCTCCAGTGCACCCCGAAAGACCCCCAATTTGGGGTCAATGAATGCGTCTTTATCATAAGAAGCAAGAATATATATGGTTTAGGGGTGGGGATCTGTAAGGTTTCCGAGATATTGGGCCTTTTATGAAATGGAGGGGCGGGACATGGCCCCGGCGCATCCCGGGGGACCCCCAGTTTGATGTCACTGAATGCTTCTTATCATAAGGAACAAGAGTATATAGGGTTCAGGGGTGGGGATCTGAATGGTTTCCGAGATATTGGGCCTTTTATGAAGTGGAGGGGGTGGGGCATGGCCTCGGCACATCCCGGAGGACCTCCAGGTTGGTGTCACTGAATGCGTCTTATCAATAGGAACAAGAATATATATGGTTTAGGGGTGGGGATCTGTAAGGTTTCTGAGATATGTCATTTTATGAAGTACTGGCGGCGGGGCATGGCCCCGGCACAACCTACTGGACCCCCAGGATGACATAACAGCATATGGCTGAGAGAAGTTTACTAAAGGAACATTTCTATGAAAGTTTTGTCAAAATATCTGCAAAGGCTTTGTAGTTAATGCCATTTTTCAATTTTCCCCATTATAAGTCTATGGAAAATCTAAGTTGCCATAGCAACCAAACTAAAGAGTCGAATTTCATAAAAAACACAAAACCTATAAAGGCAAATATGGTGAATATTTCCATAAACTTTCAGCCTCATAGAGCATACGGTTTCTGAGGAGATGATTTTTTAAGTATTTTTCTTCTATTTTTTCATTTTGGTTTCCATGGCAACCAATACAAATGAGCAGTAGGCCTAAAATCATATGGCAGATAGTAGATTGCCTAAGGAATATTTCTATGAAAGTTTTGTCAAAATATCTGCAGTGGCTTGGCAGAAAATGCCATTTTTCAATTTTCCCCATTATAAGTCTATGGAAAATCTAAGTTGCCATAGCAACCAAACCAATGAGCCGAATTTCATAAAAAACACAAACTTTCAATCCCCCAACCCAAGGATGCTACAGATGAAATTTGGGCTGAATCGGTCCAGTGGTTTCAGAGGAGATGTCGTTTGAAAGTGTTGACGACGCAGACGCAGACGACGACGACGACGACGACGACGACGCAGACGACGACGGACAACTGCCTATCCTAAAAGCTCCCCCGGAGCCTTCGGCTCTGGTGAGCTAAAAATTAATAACATTACTTCCAGGATACCCCCGATAAACACAGGTATCCCAATTTTTCTTTATGCAGTCCAGGGTCCAGTTGTTCAAAGCCTCATTAGCTTAACATGCTCATTAGTGGTGAAATTGTACAATATCTAATTTAGTGTTATTTTTGCTGAAGCAAGAGGGCCCAGAGGGCCCTGGTCCACTCACCTGTGTGTCACTGTCTCGAGTACATTCTATTTTTAGCTCTTGTGGCCATCTTGTTCATCAGCAGAGTGATTTTAGCTTATTTGGTAGGGAGTAACCTAGGCAACATTCCTGGGAACTTTGAATCAAATTGGCCTTAGGGTTTAGGGGGAGTTTCCATTTGAATCAAATTTACAATATTTTTCTATTTTTACCTCCGGTGGCCATTTTGTTCATCCCAGTGGGATTGTTTTAGCCTTTTTGGTGGAGGATAATCTAAGCAACATTGTCGCAAGGAACCTACATGCTAAATATGAAGGCTGTATCTCAAATGCTTTAAAAGTTATGACAAAGTAGGTCAAAGGTCAAGGTCATGGGTCAAAAGGTTTGAATGGCTGAGAAAACCTTGTCACAAGGAACATGCTTGCCCCCGCCCATAGGGGCTTGAAGAAATATATGGGCTGCATGATGCTTCCACGCAGTGCTAAATCCGGCCCACACACCAGTACTGGTAAACCACTTAGAGGATCTAAGCCTGTCCAGGAACCGCGGTGCGAGGCGGACCGTCCATGCTAATAAACCCTATTGGTTTCATTGGGCGACAGGGCTTGAGATGTCATTTCAACTCAATGTCGGGTAAAAGTCCCACAAAATTGGAAGCAACGTCTCCAAAATGACCTTTACAGTGTTGACGGGGACTTTAAACCTCAAATCAAACAAACAAACAAGGAACATGCATGCCAAATATGAAGGCTCGATCTCATAACTTAACTGAGATATTGCCCAGATGATCATTCTGAGCAAGTTTTATGATGATTTGACTGAAACTGGGGCCGCTTAGAGTATTCAAAACGTTTTTCTATGATTTGACCTGCTGACCTACTTTTTGACCCAACATGACCCATATCCAAACTTGACACAGATATTGTCAAGATGATCATTCTGAGCAAGTTTGATGATGATCGGACCAAAACTTGGGCCTCTAGTTTGTTCACAAGGTTTTTCAACAATCTGACCTACTGACTTACATATTGACCAGACATGACCCATATTCAAAATTAACAGACATATTGTCAAATGATCATTTTGAGCAAGTTTGATGATGATCAGACCAAAACTGTAGCCGCAAGTGTGTTCAGAGGGTTTTTCTATGATTTGACCTACTGACCTACTTTTTGACCCATCATGACCTATATTTGAACCTGACTGAGATATTGTCAAGATGATCATTCTGGGCAAGTTTTATGATGATCGGACCAAAACTGTGGCCTCTAGTGTGTTCACAAGCTTTTTCTATGATTTGACCTACTGACCTACTTTTTGACCCAACATGACCCGTATTCAAACTTGACCCGGATATTGTCAAGTCTATCATTCGGAGCAAGTTTGATGATGATCGGACCAAAACTGTGGCTTCTAGTGTGTTCACAAGCTTTTTCTATGATTTGACCTACTGACATACTTTTTGACCCTACATGACCCATATTCGAACTTGCACGAGAAATTGCCATGGTTTTTGTTTCTGATTTGACCTACTGACCTACTTTTTGACCCGACATGACCCATATTCGAACTTGACCGAGTTTAGTTAAAATCAAATCATAAATGAAACATCTATCATGCAGACAAGAACAAAATAGGCAATTTTTGCCCTTTCAGGGGCCGTAACTCCGTAACACATGATGGGATATGGCTGGTTCAAGAAAGGAACCTAGATCTCATGGTGGTACAAGTTGTGTGCAAGTCTGGTTAAAATCAAATCATAAATGAAGATGCTATCGTGCGGACAAGAAATTGTTTACCCACGCACGGACGCACGCACAGACGGATGGACACACGCACGGACGACGGACAAAATGTGATCACAAAAGCTCACCTTGTCACTACGTGACAGGTGAGCTAAAAATATGAGCAGCTTTTGCACTTGCATTCGGCAAAAATATTAGTATATTTGCCATCAAAGTTTAAAAATATGTTAACTAACGACATCATTAGTTTTGAACAAATTGATCCTGGTAACCTCAGCTGTGTCAAGCAAAAATGTGTGTATGATACGTGCACTCAGTGTAGACTCAAACATAATTTGTCACAAAATACTGTAAAAATCCTAAAAATTGGGATGCCTTTAGGATTGCTGTATTTCTCCTAAAATTTTAACAAAAGTGTTTCACGATCCAGCAAGGAGTCTAAAAGGTGCAGACAGAGTGGCATATAGTGTAGACCCTGATCTGACAGACTGCTCCTCATTCTGCGGCATCTCATCAGGGTCTACACTGTTTGCTCAGGCTTACCTGTCCATAAATATAAAGTAAATAAGGTACACTCAGATGTGTAGGCCAATCTGAGTCTTTGCCGTGTGAATATATCAGAAAATACAATTTGGCTTTGTCACAACATACACGACTTACTTGCAATATGGGTTTCTTCTTGAAGAGTATCGTAAAGCTAAGAATCGGTAATATACAAATGGATGGAATATTGTACATTTTCCACTGAAAAATAAGAAAATAGCTTATACAATTTCAACAATATATAAACATAGCATTAACATGAGAGTAACATCATTAGTAAGTTTCATAACATTATTACAAGTTTTACGTAGTAACGTGGAATATCATGTATTCTAACACAGCATGCCTATATAGGCAAAGGAAAGGAACTGTGATTTATTCAACAACAAATCGCATCGAAGAAGAGCGTGACATGAATAGCCACCGTTTTATGACATCACTCCTAGTTTCTTTGATGCTAGATGGTGTAAAGCCATTTTCTTGAATCAAAAACGTTACGAATGGACTGAAATGCATGTGTTAAGGTCAATATTTTTGGCCAGATTTCTAACGATATTGAAAAGTTAGGAGAATTTGAAGGAAACAATAAAATTATTGTTGATTTTCGGTGTGATAGAATCAAAATAGATCAGCTCTAGCATGTGAATTGCTGAGTAACAAATCATAGTTTATCGGTCAGTTGTAAGTAGACAAATCACTTGTGCTATGCACTCGTGATTTGATCAACTTAATAACTGACCTCCAAACTGCGATTTATTACTCAACAAATCACAGCTAGAGCTGATCTATTTCTTAAGCAACATTGCGAAATGTTATCATGTCGTCCCTGACAACATTATGGTTTCTGTAGAAGGTACTACCAACTTCACAGGGAGAAAATTCTAAGAAACACTGTCATATGCTAAAAAGAATCTCATGCATGTGGTTATTCATATGCAATATATGAAACTTTTATTGGACTGTGATCCTAAAAGATGGATTTTTTTCTCTAGCCCGGACACAGAGGATCTTACATGAGTGTTCATGTATTATTGAATTTATTAAACGAGTTGAGGAAAAGGGATAAAATGCGAGGCTTTGCCACGCATTTTATCCCTTTTCCTCAACGAGTTTAATCAATTCAATAATACATGAGCACGAATGAAAGATTCTATCTATCATATGACATTTAAAACGCATTTTATTCACAATTGTTTACAAACATATCAATATTCTGCCTTTAGAAAAAGCGACATCGTTACGGACGACGTACATGTAACGTTACGGGACATATCTAGCTAATTTGCATATTTACTCCACTAATGGATTATCGAAAATATTACATGGCTTTATTACACTCTCAGACGCGACGTCATATGATAAATATGCAATACATGAAACTCTTATTGGACTTTGATCCTAAAAGGAGGATTTTTTTCTCTAGCCCGGACACCCATTTAACGTTCTTTTGTCCTGCACACCTTTTAATTCTGAGTGTGGATTTTTGATAGTGCAGTTACTTTGATTTCTGATTTCCTCCATATTGTGATTACAATACTATGACATTTAGTGATGTCACTCTACATTCCAGTGATGCAGTGATGTCAACTATAACAACAACAACAAATATGCCATCCTATTCAACCAGTGCATACCCATTGCATGAGAATTCTCAATATTTATCCTATCCCCAGGTAGGATAACCTCGGCTGGATAAGAATTTCTATTCCAGGGTTAACATCCAGAATTTCCTTACCTGGTATGCCAGAAAAATTGAAAATGTTCTCTGCTATTTTTGTGATTGACGTGGATAAGCTCATAATAATACAAACCTAAAAACCATGACTATAACTGCTGGCATAAGAAAAATCTCGGCACATGCAATGAAGCGTAGAATGTTAACTTGGTGAAGTTGAAGCTTGTTTATAAGATTTCGGACTATCATCAATGAATTAGGTCCAATCAACTGAAACAGAACAAATCATTCAGTTTTACTGACAAATGAATCGGCCAAAGCTTTAAACAGGTGAATAGGTGCATTAGAATGGTGATTACTTTATTTATAACTGTCATTTAGGGAGGTAAATCGTTTGTTTTATGGTCGCAAATTCCATTTTACAGCTCAGCTGACGTGTTGCCCTAAAACCAACTTTGTGACAGTAAAACTGCGAAGTGACAGTAAAACTGCCAATTTACTTGGACACAGCTATCGCCTAATTATCTGGAAAAAATTCTCTCTTTGCCTAAAATGGCAAGCACAGACAGCTTTGAAAAACCAAATACCAACTAATGAAAAGCGACATTACATGATGGAGTCGAGTTTCCGAAAGTATTACATCTCAGAATATACAGTCGAAAATTTTTAACATTATACAATCAGACATTGCGTTATATATGCCAAGTGGTTTAGAATGTGTCAAATGGATCCCAAAATGTGTAGATCATATAGAACAAGAATTCTGCCAAAGGCTGTCGCCCCTGTATTGACTTGACCATTAGGGTGAAAATCATGGGTTATCACAATTATTAGCAGCTTGACAAACGAATGGACGGAAAGCAAGACTCCTATATTGTGCCTTTCTTAAAAGCAGGTGCATCAAAACTGACATAAATGGCTATGTCATCTATATATATTATTTCAATATGAAATGGTTATTTAACTATGACGGTTTCTGCTTTGGACCACACCAACGAGTGTTATAACGAGTTTGTGGTGTACTTACATTTATAAGATTCCTGGTGTATGTACTTGCGTGGAGAAGAGCAAACAGAAACACGGGAACAAGGGACACTGGGAACCAGTCAAGGAATTGATTTATTAACTGTGTTTGGGTTTACATTCATGTCAACCATTGTGGGTAATTTTGTGTCATCTCCCAGACAAAGGGAGAAAAGAAACAGAAGAGATAGTAGAGGAGATGAAATGAAGAGATAGGGGAGTTAGGAAACTCAAAGAATGTGAAGAAACAAAAGAAATAGAGGATCTTACATGAGTGTCGATGTATTATGGAATGTATTAAACAAGTTGATGAAAAGGGATAAAATGCGAGGCTGTGCCGAGCATTTTATCCTTTTTCCTCAACGAGTTTAATAAATTCAATAATACATGAGCACGAATGCAAGATTCTATTTATCAAATGACATTTAAAACAAATTTTATTCACAATTTTTGTACAAAATGTCAATATTCAGCCATTAGTAAACGCTACATCTTTAAGGACGTCGTACATGTAAGGTTACGGGGCATATCTAGCTACATGTAATTTGCATATTTAATCCACTAGTGGATTATTGAATTTATTACATGGCGTTATTACACTCTCAGACACGATGTCATATGATAAATAAATACATTCCCCTCTACCTTAACCTGCTGAGAGGACAACAAGCCATTTCAAGGAAACATGGTTAGAAACAGAAATACCTACATGGAACAAGAAACAAATAACATGACAGACCAACATGCTAGTCATCACATTGTGGCCGTAACCACAAGTGATTAGTGCTTTACCCATATCCTGCTGAATATATTAATTTTGCCATACCCATTTCTATCACCCATCAAATTACTTGATACAGTCGAACTTCAATGGCTCGAACACCTTTGGGACCTCGAAAATCGGTTCGAGACAGGGGTAGTTCGAGCCACTGAAGATTACTGCCAGGAGGCATTACATGATACTTTTAAACATCCTTTCGGTGTTCTATAATGAAAATGTATGCAGTGTGTACTCATTTGAATCGCCTCATTGAGGCAATTCTAATGAGTACACACAGCATACATTTGCAAGGTAAAAGACTAAAATCTCCTTAATAATCCCCCACTGTTTCTTATGTAGATGATTTCGCTAGGGACTCAAGAACGGGTTCGACTCATCCATGGTAAACGAGCCATCGATGTTCGAGCCAGCGAAATTCAACTGTATAATGTTCTGGTTCGAAATGACAGTGTAGATCAATGAGGTGATTCTAATGAGTACATACAGCATACTTTTTTATTATAGAACACTGAAAAGATGTCCCTAAAATAAACCCGTTATGCCTCCTGGCAGTAACCCTCCGTGGCTGGAACGACGCTTGTCTAGAACAGATTTTCGTGGTCCCAAAGGCATTTGAGTCATTGAAGTTTCACTGTACAGTAGTTACCGTACGTGTTCGGACACCCACAAACATGCACACTCTTTCGGACACAATTCTGCCTTCTGTCTAAACCATTTTCCTTTTAACAAGATATCCATATGTTTAACGGCTCGATATGAGTGAAATAATCTTGAAAGGACCGTAAAACCCAAACCAAAAAAAAAAAAAAAAAAATCCATATGTTTAAGATTTTGACAGCCATGATCGGCTATACCATTTTCAGTGCTGGTAAGACAGTTTGTACATTGAAAAAGTCATTCAGTCGAACTTCGATGGGTCGAACTCGGTAGGCTCGAACACCACGTTTGGGTCAAACTGACTTTTCAGTCTCGACAAAATCCCTATTCATTTTAACTAAACATGCCACCCTTGGCTTGAACCACGATGGCTCGAACCCTCGAACTCTAAGCCTGGTCCCTAGAAAGCATTTTCAATGTAAAATCCCACCGATGGCTTGCACTAATTACCTTTTTAAAAATTCCAATTTTATCAACCAAGTCACGCAGGCACGTGTTCAGTATCATGAGACGCTTTGATATTGACAAAGCGTCTTGCTGAAACAGCTGTTAACATAACACAGGTGAACTTGATTGGCGCAATTCCTTTGATCACAAGGTCAAGAGATTAATGTTGAGAAGGTGTCAAATTAAGTTTATTATAAACACCTATTATAACCCAGGGCTAATGAGGTGGCATAAGGAAATTAAAGCTGGCAAAATATTTTTCACAAACTAGAGAAAGTGACCAGTGGGTCACGTATACCCCCGGCCAGCATCACCCTCTGATATATCTTTCGAGCTTGTATGTAATATGAATGAAGTGAAGAAGCTATAAGAATCTATAAATGTGCTTGTAAAAGCTAAACCAAACATAAAATTTCTAAATGGACCAAGGGATCAAATAGAACACACAGGCATCTATAAATTTTGACATAAAACTTTAACCAAATGTAAAATTTCTAAGTCTGTGACCTTGAGGTCAAGGTCACCATGACCTTGAGGTCAAGGTCACCATGGGTGGGGGAATGGACATGCATCATGAAATCATTTATCAAACATGAAGAGAATCTAAGATGTGGTTACAGAGATATCAGCCATGAACAAGAGGGCCATGATGGCCCTGGATCGCTCACCTGATCCATAGTGTAACAAGTGGGCCCCAGAGAGGGCCATTATTGGCCCAAGGGCTTTAATGTGCATAATGTTGAGGGAGGTCTTAAAGGTGAAGCTGCATACCAAACATCAACGAAGGCTATAATTTGAACAATCTTGGCAAAGGTCCACTAGATGAAGCTACACATCAAATATCAAAGACCTGGGCCTAGAGGTTTCAGAGAAGAAGATTTTTAAAAATTTTCCCAATATAAGCCTATGTAAAACCTAAGGGCCCCGGGACGGGGGCATTTTTTGCCCCAGCACTATAATTTGAACAACCTTGGTAGGGGTCCACTGGATGAAGCTTCATACCAAATATCAAAGTCCTGGGCCTTGTTGTTTCAGAGAAGAAGATTTTTAAAAATTTTCCCTATATAAGCCTATGTAAAACCAAAGGGCCCCGGGGCGGAGGCACTTTTGGCCCCAGCACTATAATTTGAACAATCTTGGAAGAGGTCCACTAGATGAAGCTTCATACCAAATATCAAAGACCTGGGCCTTGTGGTTTCAGAGAAGAACATTTTTAAAGATTTTCCCTATATAAGCCAATGTAAAACCAAAGGGCCCCTTGGCGGGGGCATTTTTTGTCCCAGCACTATAATTTGAACAATCTTGGTAGGAGTCCACAAGATGAAGCTTCATACCAAATATCAAAGACCAGGGCCTGGTGGTTTCAGAGAAGATTTTTAAAGATTTTCCCTATATAAGCCTATGTAAACCAAAGGGCCCCGGGGCGGGGGCATTTTTGGCCCCAGCACTATAATTTGAACAATCTTGGTAGGGGTCCACTAGATGACGCTTCATACCAAATATCAAAGACCAGGGCCTTGTGGTTTCAGAG
Source organism: Lucinisca nassula (assembly GCA_963580285.1). Taxonomy (NCBI): domain Eukaryota; kingdom Metazoa; phylum Mollusca; class Bivalvia; order Lucinida; family Lucinidae; genus Lucinisca; species Lucinisca nassula. The sequence continues at coordinate 44,849,421 of OY757015.1, read as the reverse complement.
AAGATTTTTAAAGATTTTCCCTATATAAGCCAATGTAATACCAAAGGGCCCCGTGGCGGGGGCATTTATGTCCCAGCAACATAATTTGAACAACCTTGGTAGGGATCCACTATATGAAGCTTCATACCAAATATCAAAGTCCTGGGCCTTGTGGTTTCAGAGAAGAACATTTTTAAAGATTTTCCCTATATAAGCCTATGTAAAACCAAAGGGCCCCGGGGCAGGGGCATTTTTGGCCCCAGCACTATAATTTGAACAATCTTGGTAGGGGTCCACTAGATGAAGCTTCATACCAAATATCAAAGACCTGGGCCTTGTGGTTTCAGAGAAGAAGATTTTTAAAGATTTTCCCTATATAAGCCAATGTAAAACCAAAGGGCCCCGTGGCGGGGGCATTTTTTGTCCCAGCACTATAATTTGAACAATCTTGGTAGGGGTCCACTAGATGAAGCTTCATACCAAATATCAAAGTCCTGGGCCTTGTGGTTTCAGAGAAGAAAATTTTTAAAGATTTTCCCTATATAAGCCTATGTAAAAACCAAAGGGCCCCGGGGCTGGGGCATTTTTGGCCCCAGCGCAATGATTTGAACAATCTTGGTAGTGGTCCACTAGATGAAGCTTCATACCAAATATCAAAGACCTGGGCCTTGTGGTTTCAGAGAAGAAGATTTTTAAAGATTTTCCCTATATAAGCCTATGTTAAACCAAAGGGCCCCGTGGCGGGGGCATTTTTTGTCCCAGCACTATAATTTGAACAATCTTGGTAGGGGTCCACTAGATGAAGCTTCATACCAAATATCAAAGTCCCGGGCCTTGTGGTTTCAGAGAAGAAGATTTTTAAAGATTTTCCCTATATAAGCCTATGTTAAACCAAAGGGCTCCGGGGCGGTGGCATTTTTGGCCCCAGCACTATAATTTGAACAATCTTGGTAGGGGTCCACTAGATGAAGCTTCATACCAAATATCAAAGACCTGGGCCTTGCAGTTTCAGACAAGAAGATTTTTAAGTTTTTGGTGAAAAAAAAACTATTTTTGGCTCCTGTGACTTAGATGTGCAATGGACCGGAACCATTTGAACAACTTTGAAAGGGAACCACCTAAGGATCATTCCTTTGAAGTTTGTTCAAAATCCAATCAGTGGTTTCGGAGGAGATGTCGTTTGAAGAAATTGTTTACGCACGGATGACAGACAAAAAGTGATCCTAATATAAAACACAAGAGGGCCATGATGGCCCTGGATCGCTCACCTGATCCATAGTGTAACAAGTGAGCCCCAAAGAGGGCCATTATTGGCCCCAGGGCTTTAATGTGCATAATGTTGAGGGAGGTCTTAAAGGTGAAGCTTCATACCAAACATCAACAAAGGCTATAATTTGAACAATCTTGGCAAAGGTCCACTAGATGAAGCTACACATCAAATATCAAAGACCTGGGCCTAGCAGTTTCAGAGAAGAAGATTTTTAAAGATTTTCCCTATATAAGCCTATGTAAAACCAAAGGGCCCCGGGACGGGAGCATTTTTGGCCCCAGCACTATAATTTGAGCAATCTTGGTAGGGGTCCACTAGATGAAGCTTCATACCAAATATCAAAGACCTGGGCCTTGTGGTTTCAGAGAAGAAGATTTTTAAAGATTTTCCCTATATAAGCCAATGTAAAACCAAAGGGCCCCGTGGGCATTTTTTGTCCAAGCACTATAATTTGAACAATCTTGGTAGGAGTCCACTAGATGAAGCTTCATACCAAATATCAAAGTCCTGGGCCTTGTGGTTTCAGAGAAGGAGATTTTTAAAGATTTTCCCTATATAAGCCTATGTAAAACCAAAGGGCTCCGGGGCGGGGGCATTTTTGGCCCCAGCACTATAATTTGAACAATCTTGGTAGGGGTCCACTAGATGAAGCTTCATACCAAATATCAAAGACCTGGGCCTTGTGGTTTCAGAGAAGAAGATTTTTAAAGATTTTCCCTATATAAGCCAATGTAAAACCAAAGGGCCCCGGGGCGGGGGCATTTTTGTCCCAGCACTATAATTTGAACAATCTTGGTAGGGATCCACTAGATGAAGCTTCATACCAAATATCAAAGTCCTGGGCCTTGTGGTTTCAGAGAAGAAGATTTTTAAAGATTTTCCCTATATAAGCCTATGTAAAACCAAAGGGCCCCGGGGCGGGGGCATTTTTGGCCCCAGCACTATAATTTGAACAATCTTGGTAGGGGTCCACTAGATGAAGCTTCATACCAAATATCAAAGACCTGGGCCTTGTGGTTTCAGAGAAGAAGATTTTTAAAGATTTTCCCTGTATAAGCCAATGTAAAACCAAAGGGCCCCAAGGCGGGGGCATTTTTTGTCCCAGCACTAAAATTTGAACAATCTTGGTAGGGGTCCACTAGATGAAGCTTCATACTAAATATCAAAGTCCTGGGCCTTGTGGTTTCAGAGAAGATTTTTAAAGATTTTCCCTATATAAGCCTATGTAAAACCAAAGGGCCCCAGGGCGGGGGCTTTTTTGGCCCCAGCACTTTAATTTGAACAATCATGGTAGGGGTCCACTAGATGAAGCTTCATACCAAATATCAAAGACCTGGGCCTTGTGGTTTCAGAGAAGAAGATTTTTAAAGATTTCCCCTATATAAGCCTATGTAAAACCAAAGGGCCCCAGGGCGGGGGCTTTTTTGGCCCCAGCACTTTAATTTGAACAATCATGGTAGGGGTCCACTAGATGAAGCTTCATACCAAATATCAAAGACCTGGGCCTTGTGGTTTCAGAGAAGAAGATTTTTTAAGTTTTTGGTGAAAAAAATCTATTTTTGGCTCCTGTGACCTAGATGTGCAACGGACCGGAACCATTTGAACAACTTTGAAAGGGGACCACCTAAAGATCATTCCTGTGAAGTTTGGTCAAAATCCAATCAGTGGTTTAGGAGGAGATGTCGTTTAAAGAAATTGTTTACGGACGGACGCACGGACGCACGGACGGACGCACCTACAAATGGGCATAAATTGGGTATCTGTCCAAAAATTTAATTGGGTTTCGATTGTTGGGTACTTATTTACTGTTCTTGCGAATGGGTATATATTGGGTATCTGTCCAAAAATTTAATTGGGTTGAACAAATTGTAATTTTTGGCGTCATCCTGAATGAGACATAGTTTCAAGTCTCGTGTTAAGATCATCTATTGCAGTCTGAAATGACAGGTTCTTGTTTTCTAAGGTCTCGAATCTAGTGTCAAATGTATTCTGAAGTGTCTCGATTTGTTTTTCAATTCCTTCCATTCTAGCCACAAGTGAAAAAATATTATTTTTGGCGTCGGTTGCATTCAGGAGAGCATATGTTATATCAGATTTTATTTGTGAAATGTTTGATGCAGGGGGTATGGTTATTCCGGCCAGTTCAAATGCCGATTTCACTGCTTCTTGTCCTTCAGATGACATAAGGAGTGTGATTATGTTACGTTTCTCGTTTGCAGTCTTCCCAACTTCCATTTTGTTTTGTGTCTTGAAGCACAGTATGATGTTTTAGTCTTCCAATTCTGCAACGGAAGAAATTGACATCCTATTACCAAGTCTGAAATACGGTCTGCCAAAGTACTGTCGAATGTCCACTTCCGTGTCATTCACCCACAGATACTTTCCAAATGGTCTTAGCACAGTCAGGTAGTTCTTTTCATAAGAGCCTTGTATTTTGAAGATCTTTTTGAAGTCGTCACTCTGCTTACTAAGCCAGTCTCCATCCCTTTCTGGAATGATTGGATTAATGAAATACATCCCAGAGCCATTTAGTTTGAAATCACCACCTGTCAGAACATAGTCTGCGTTATTGAAAGTTATAGAGGACAATGCTTCAGTTTGGGGATAGTACCAGTGTTGCGTACCGGTGTCGTCTTCATACTTCTGGAGCTGACCATAGACGTAATCAGGGATAGGACTATAGTCTTTCTGGTCTCCTGGATGCTGTTCCCATGGAACGTGGTTTGGAGCAACATAGTTATTGTACAAATACATCCCTGACCAGAGTATTTGTTTTGCAAACATATTGTAGTAGAAATCCCACCAATCAAAGAGAGGAGAAGACTTGTCTGCCGTCTTTACGTTTTGATAATTGCACTCATGTTGGACATCCCACATCGCCAGAAGCTTTTGTAAGGTTGTTTCCTTTCTTGGACCTGGGTTTTTCAATCCCAAAACTTTCCGAATATCCATGTTCTGGTCTATTTCCAACAATCTTTCTGACTGGGTATGGCGATTGTGACTGTCTGTGAATTTATGTTTTCCTACTGCATTGAGGAAAGCTTTATAAACGGATACTCCTCTAAAGACCTCATTCCATTCCTGAAGATTCCTTCCTATATCAGTTCTTTTCATAGACCTCATCCATGTCGGGGTTAAGAATGTCCAGTACCTATATACCTTTCTATCAAATACCATCACATCCCTCCAGAAGTTTTGGTCTGGATCTTTTAGTCGACTCTCTTCTTGTCTTGAATACTGGATGACAATACCTCCTTCGAAAGCGTCTTGGGCAGCAAAGACATTTTCCTCTCTGATACAGTAAAGACCATGGCCTGACTGATATCGTGCATCTAATCCAGAGATCTCTCCGTACTGGCAGAGCAATGGGGAGTCATAGTATTTATCGAAGTAGGCTGCACCTGCAGCCAATGTTCCCTTATATTGTGTCACAGTCTCTACTGCTACAGACTTTAGGAACTGATCAGCCAATTCTGATGCCTGTGTTCCTTCTAGGTCTGTCTTATCATGTTTGATGTAACCAAGAATCAATGCAGTGACAACATGCCATGTGAGAAGACTCTCGTATGCTCTACGACGCACATCTTGTGGAGGATGTAAGAAATATGACAAGTGCCTGTCTTCGAATGATGGTGTGTAGATTCTCCCGTCATTGTGTCTCCAATTTGCTGGAGCCAATTTGTTCATCAGCTGCTCATAGGTTGGATAGGATAGCTCTGTTTCTGCCAATTTGTGACTGTAGAATTCAATGAAGAGTCCTAACATGAAAATGAGATCTTTGAACGTTTTACCATTTTCAACTTTTGCAAACATTGTTCTGAATAAGTCGCCTTGCCTATGAAAGACTTTAATTTCCCTTTCTCCACTGACAGGTCCAACTTTTGTTGTCATCAACTCATCAAATTTCAATACCGATTGCAGAACTGTCTCATCCAGCCCTTGAGAAGTGTATGTCAACAACGTTTGAGTTGTGTTAAGTTTACAGTCAACGAATGGTCTGAATCTGTGATCGAATACCAGTTGATAACCCATACCACTGAGTTCTTGAGAATATTCATTGACATTGTTTGAAATGCTGCTGAACATTCTTTCCGATCTTCTACTTGTAGCTAAGCATGATTCGATTGCTCTAGAGACTGCATCCATGAGTCTAGATGATCTGATTGTCAGCGGACTGTATTTGGATGAGGCGAAGAGTTTCTGGGCATCTGAAAAGAAGCCTTCTAATTTACTTGAATCGTCTTCTGACAGATGACCGTTTCTGAGGACCCATTGTGACCATGTTTCATTACCCAATGGTTCTATTGAGCTCTGCTGGGGATTAAGGTCAGGTGGCAGGTCGCTTGCAGAGTGCATGTACAGTGGATGTTGTTCTTTAACTTGCTCTGACATTTCGGTATGAGTGTCTGTAAAGTAGGCATCTGTCCTCTCTCTCTCTCTGTGCTATGTTCTACTTCTATTGGCTTTGGCATGTTGATGATCTCTACATTTTCAGGTCTTGGATTAAAGTTTGGACCTAAGGTCATTGACCCAGAGTATATAACATCGGATTCTAACTGCTGGCGGATGACCATGTCCCATATGTTTGCCCATTCGTCGTCTATGTCGTCGTCTTCTTTTTCAACTCTGACTTGTCTCAAAATAAGATATAATTTTGTAAGCTTCGCTTTTCCTAAATAGTCAGAGTCCTGACTGTAGCTCCTATGAGCCCCTATTATGTTCAACCTGTCTTCATAGCAGATAATTCCAATGCCTGTGTGTTGATCTTTCACATTAAATGTTTGCCCAGTGCCTGTGAATGTCTCAAAGACAGACTCGTTGCGGAATTCGCTGGAGTACTTTGGCTTTTTTTTAACAACCTGTCTACTATAAACGCCCTTGCAGGGGATTAAAGGTGTATAGGTACCACTTTCGTATGGATCATATTTGATGTTAGTAACGTTGTCTTCCATGAGGAACACCATGTCGTTAAAGTCCGGAATTGTCCCATCTTTGTTGAAGCTTTCTTGCGCTTTGTAGGTCCATGTATCATAATGGTCAATGTTTGCTAGGGGTATTTTACCGCTACCAAATGCAATTACCCGAGCATCCATTTCATCTATCCCTACACCCATTTGCGGAATCTCAGTGTACCCTATAAGTTCATGACAGACAATATTTCTTTTATCATTTTTTTCAATTTTTTCCTCCATTTCTGGAGCTGGAAGTTTAACGGTATACATTGTGTATGTTCCATCTACAGTCTTGTGCTCTACTGGATAGATCAGCATTTCTGTGTCTGGAATGGGTTTAACTTTCCTAGTGTTTTTGTATTCTAGATCAGTAGGATCAAAGTATCGAATTGTGCCATTCTTGGGATTGATGTAAAACCCATCTGTGAATTTCTTCACATACATATCTTCAGCTTTGGCTAACTTTTGTTTCAATTCAAGTGCCTCTTTAATTTCTTTGTAGGATTGGATAGCATCCTCATCATTACCGTCTTTTAAAAATTCTTTCACTGAAAACAGTGATGAAATAATTTGACTTTGTCCTGTTTTGTCCTTCAGACCTTCTGTAGCAGCTTTGATGTATGTAGATGTTATATTGGAGATACTGCTAATATCTGTTAATCTTTGCTTTTGCTCTGCCGAGTCTATTGCCAATGTGTTCCACAGTGGATTCCCGAATTCATCGTAGCGTCGGTAGTCACTGTCTGTTGCCCCAGCGTCAGTCATGGTGGTTTTTGACACTTACTGTTGTTGTTGTGTTGCTATTTTCGAAACTTTCTCTTGTTGTTGAGTTGACTGAAACTAGAACTGTCAGAGGATCTGACTATAGCCCCGCTATAGCCCTGTCAGAGGAGAAAGACTCATGAATTAAAGGTAAAGACTTGTGAGAGGGTTAAATCCCTAACAAGGTACCTACGCCTTGTCTAAGTTAAAAAATAAGTTTTGGATAATGAAAAAAGCATATGCACATCTTCAGACCTATATGAAAACACCTGTTAAGTTTCAAAAGGATTGACCTAGAACTGTAAGAGGGGTTGCGGTAACAAGGTAGCTACTCCCTATACATTTTAACATTAGTAGATCTCAAAAATTGTCTAAGTTAAAAAAGGTGAAATAAGTGAAAAAAATTATTTAAGGATAATGAAACTAGAAATGCGTCCATAGGACACGGATGCCCCCGCCCGAAAATATGTCTATGTTCGTATTCATCCATAGAAAAGTATTGACAGTGTTTAAGTTTTGGACCCTTTTTATGCCATTTGACCTCTAAGTATGACCTTGGAGGTACGGATCTGGGTTTGCATGTGACACATTGTCTTATGGTGGTTAACATTTCTTCAAAATAATTTCAAAATCCATCCAAAAATAAGTAAGTTATTGGCTGCGTTTAAGTTTCAGACCCTTTTTTTGACCTTTGACCTCCAAGTATGACCTTGACCTTGGAGGTACGGACCTGGATTTTGCATGTGACACATCGACTAATGATGGTTAACATTTCTACAAAGTAATTTCAAAATCCATCCAGAAATAAGAAAGTTATTGACTGTGTTTAAGTTTCGGACCCTTTTTTTGACCTTTGACCTCCAAGTATGACCTTGACCTTGGAGGTACGGACCTGGATTTTGCATGTGACACATCGACTCATGATGGTTAACATTCCTACAAAGTAATTTCAAAATCCATCCAGAAATAAGGAAGTTATTGACTGCGTTTAAGTTTCGGACCCTTTTTTTGACGTGTGACCTCCAAGTATGACCTTGACCTTGGAGGTAAGGACCTGGGTTTTGCACGTGACACGTCGTCTCATGATGGTTAAAGTTTCTGCCGAGTAATTTTAAAATCCATCAAGAAATAAGGAAGTTATTGACTGCGTTTAAGTTTCGGACGCACGGACGGACGCACGGACGGACGGACGAACGGACGGACAGGGGCAACGCTATATGCCCTTTCCACCATTCTTCGAATGGCGGGGGCATAAAAAGAATATGCACATCTTCAGACCTATATGAAAACACCTATAAAGTTTCAAAAGGATTGACCTAGAACTGTAAGAGGAGTTGCGGTAACAAGGTAGCTACTCCCTATACATTTTAACATTAGTAGATCTCAAAAATTGTCTAAGTTAAAAAAGGTGAAATAAGTGAAAAAAATTATTTAAGGATAATGAAAAAAGAATATGCACATCTTCAGACCTATATTAAAACACCTGTAAAGTTTCAAAAGGATTGACCTAGAACTGTAAGAGGAGTTGCGGTAACAAGGTAGCTACTCCCTATACATTTTAACATTAGTAGATCTCAAAAATTGTCTAAGTTAAAAAAGGTGAAATAAGTGAAAAAAATTATTTAAGGATAATGAAAAAAGAATATGCACATCTTCAGACCTATATGAAAACACCTGTAAAGTTTCAAAAGGATTGACCTAGAACTGTAAGAAGAGTTGCGGTAACAAGGTAGCTACTCCCTATACATTTTAACATTAGTAGATCTCAAAAATTGTCTAAGTTAAAAAAGGTGAAATAAGTGAAAAAAATTATTTTAGGATAATGAAAAAAGAATATGCACATCTTCAGACCTATATGAAAACACCTGTAAAGTTTCAAAAGGATTGACCTAGAACTGTAAGAGGAGTTGCGGTAACAAGGTAGCTACTCCCTATACATTTTAACATTAGTAGATCTCAAAAATTGTCTAAGTTAAAAAAGGTGAAATAAGTGAAAAAAATTATTTAAGGATAATGAAAAAAGAATATGCACATCTTCAGACCTATATGAAAACACCTGTAAAGTTTCAAAAGGATTGACCTAGAACTGTAAGAGGAGTTGCGGTAACAAGGTACCCACTATCAAATATTACAGACAGACGGAATTCCGGACAAGATTACAGACAGACAGACAGACGGAATTCCGGACAAGCCAAATCCAATATAGCCCCCACTTTTTCAAAGCGGGGCTATAATGACCTGTGAGAAGTAGGTCTGTTCTTCTGACTTCTTGAACTAACTTGAATAGGAGTTCTTGAATGGAAAAGTTTCTGAAAGAAATTACAGTAATGTCGATGCTTGCCATTGGTGTCGAACAACATCACTATTCAGGTTTCTGATCAATGGAGATGTCTTTGTTAAACTTGGAATAACCGTTTTTGCACCATGCCACACGCTTTCTCCAAGATTGCTTGTTTTTAAGGCCTTTGCAATAGCCGAGCCAACTTTAACAATATCCCCGTTAGACAACAGAGCAACATTTGTACCTGACGTTTTCAGCTTTGCAAGTACAGACGAATTTTCCATTAGTAATGATACCCAGTTTAGAGCATTGTCTTCAGTTATTTGGGTATATCCTTTGTCAATTAAGCTGTTAAAATATTCTACTGAACCAGGAAGTAAGTTCTCTACTGTTTGTACAACCTGATATACTACTGTAGCAGCAGTTCCACCTGCAACCGTTGCAATAGGCAGTGCAGCCAGGATCTTAGCGGTTAAACCACCAACAGCTGTTGCTGTTCCTCCCATTACACTTATACTTCCAGCAGCAGCTGTGGTGGTGGAAGAACCTAAGAGTGTTGTTGCCCCTAACGCTGCTACTCCTCCTCCTACAAGTGAAACTCCTAATACAGAAGTGGATGTAGGTGATAATGTTATATTTGTAGGAGTTCTTGTAAATGAACTTCTTAGAAACGTTAAGCTGTCACTAGGTTGCCTGAACTGCAAGTCTTCAACTTCGTCATAGAGTCTGGAAAACAGGATGTCCTCTTCATCTTCTTCTGCAACAGGAGATATGTCAATGTCTGTCCAGAAGGTATCCATCTCTCGCTGTTCCATAATAGGAGTGCTAAATCTTTGTTGTTCTGCTAACATTTGAGCAGCTGCTACCTGATTTTCAGATGCTATGGATTCTGTACTGGACGTATCAATGGCTGTTAGAAAATCATTAGATGTCTGTGTGGCCGCCTCTGGGGCACCAAGTCCATATGTTTCAGATGTGGAAAATGATGTTGTTGCGATTTCGCCACCTAGAATACTTGAACTTTGTTCTGTTAATGTAGTCATTTCCATTTCGCTGGCCCCAACAATTTCTTCCGTAACTGCCAGATTTTCCACCATAGCGTCTATGATCGCCTGAATACCTTCTATAAATCCAACTGATGCCATGCTTGAACGAATGTAAAAATGCAAATGAAAAGGAAAAGTATGTCTTCTGACCTGTATTTAGGTTGTTTCCGTTGACAGGTAGAAGTTGTCGAGGTAGGTTGAGGTTGTTCGGTTGTTTTAGACTCGTGTTGATAGTCTGACAGTCTCAATTTTTTTTGAGTTGTTGTCTTGACTCTTTGTTGTCGTCTTTTTGGCATGAGAGTTTTTTTGTTTTGCTGTTGAACTGGTTAAACTGAAAAATATTTATGGAATATCTCTGTTGAGCGGGTTAACATTGACACATTCTCGTTCTTCTGTTTGGCGGCGATGAATACGGTGTGGACCATCTACTTCATCGAACATATAATCATCAGCAACTATAGATATTCCGTTTTCTCTCTTAGCAACAGAAGGTCCTCCTATTCTCTTGACTTTCAGTTTAGCTATTTTGCCACAGATTCCAGAGATCAATGTAAAATATACTGGTCTATCATCTGCACTTCTGACTAACTGAACCATTGAAAAGACCAAGACTATAAATAAAAATATGGTTTCCACCCAAAATCTAGCTGTTGTTGATTTGATAATTATGTTGTTGCTGTTTTCCATTTTGGTGCTGCACAGGTCTGAATTTTCTTTGTCTGCCTCTGTGAACTTATCCTCTTAGTCTTTTTGCCAACTGAATATCTTTGGGTTGAATTGTTATCCGTTTGGCATGTATTGCACACAGATTGGAATCCTCTAGAACAGATACCAGGTAGGCTTCCGAAGCTTCTTGTAAGGCTAGCAATGCACTTTCTTGAAATCTCTTTTGATTGTCAATGTCACTAGCGATTGATCTTACCAACCGTCTGAAAGACATTTTAGGTATTTTTTTTTTTTTTTTTTTTTTTGGTGTGGGTTTTACGGCCCTTTCAAGATTATTTCACTCATATCGAGCCGATCGTTAATCAGAGGTGGGCGAAAACCGGAGTACCCGGAGAAAAACCACCTGACCTTCCGTTGCAGAACTTGGCGTCTCACACGTGGCCCGAGCGAGGCTCGAACCTACGGCGGTGAGAGACCTAATGACTAAGAGTCAGCGCTCTTATCCACTAGGCCACGGAGGCCCGTACATTTTAGGTATCAATAGTTCAGTACTTCTTTGATACTGTCTTATTTGTCTAAGAGCAACAGTTCCTGGCCGGAACCGTCTCTTTGAATGGCGTTCAATTCTGGCAGCTTCTCGCTTACGTGCTAATAGTTTGTCAGAGTCCGATGGTTCTCGCTTGCGTGCTAATAGTTTGTCATATTCCGATGGTAGTTGAAATGCTGCTCTGCCGTATGTTTTTAGCGGTGTTGGAAATTTAACTGCCCCCTTCTTCGATACTTGCTTCGTCCTCACCATTTGCTTCGTCCTCACCATTTTGCATGTAAAGTTTGTGTACTTTGGTTTCCAATTTGTCTAACCTGTAACCATATTGGATTAGAGTGTCTTTCAAATAATTTATTGTCGATTTATATTCACGTAACACCCCTTCCAACTCTGTGCAGTATTCATGAAGTTCTGTATCGTGTCTGTCAAGGATGTGATACGCATTGCCAAGATCGTTTTTCGCCTGTAGTGCCACTTTTACTGCGTAGTTTGAAACTTCTCGGATCTCTGCTATCAATTCGATTGTTCTACAGTGTCCCGCCAACATGGTAACACATCAAATGCCTCGTCAATTCTCTTTTGAATCAGATAGAATAAGGACGGATGATCTTTAAGATGGCCGTCTAACTGAATGCCGATAGAAAGTGAATTATTTTCAAAGTACCTCTTCAGAAAGTTATCCTCGAAGTTCCTACGGCTAACTAATTCCTTATGTTCTTCCTCCGATCCACAAGAACAGCACAATTTAATGCTTTCACAAATATTTTCCATTGAGAAAGTAACTTACGTGTCTTTACTTGTCCGTTGGAATTCCCGGAATGAACCGGTTATTTCCGGATATTTCCGTTATCCGATTGGCTCCGGAAAGTCACGAGATATTATGACGTCATAACTTCGCGCTAAAATTCTGATGACGTCATAATATCTCGTGATTGTACCGTGTGCAAAAAAATCGATAGTGTCGTATGCAATATTGGTTCCCGGCTTTTCTGAGCTGCTGTACTGCGTGCTGAACTACGTCACATGAACTGTTGGGTATACCCAACTGTAGGGTATACCCAACATATTTACGGACAGAAACAAGTCCAATTTTTTCTTGGGTACTTTTTAAACTACCCAACATATTTACTGACAGAAACAAGTCCAATTTTTTCTTGGGTACTTTTTAAACTACCCAACATATTTACGGACAGAAACAAGTCCAATTTTTTCTTGGGCACTTTTTAAACTACCCAACATATTTACGGAAAGAAACAAGTCCAATTTTTCTTGGGTACTTTTTAAACTACCCAACATATTTACGGACAGAAACAAGTCCAATTTTTTCTTGGGTACTTTTTAAACTACGTCACATACATGATGACGCCACAAAATCTATATTTTTCCCGCCCAAGTCCAATTTTTCTTGGGTACTTTTTATACGACGTCACATATGACGTCACAAGATCAATATTGGTTCCCGGTTTACCTTGCTGCTTGCTGTGCTGCGTGCTGCGCGGCAGGTATAAAGTAATACTAGTATACCTGCCGCAGCAACGCAGCAAGGAGATCGGAAACCAATAATCGGATGACACTAGACCACGTGAGGTCAACATTTTGGCGCAGAATTCAAAGTAATTGATACTGTGCGGACGTGTTTATCTCACAATGGCAGATTTCATAAAATTTGAATCCGAGGTAGAGGAGGGGGACAGTGATGATGAATTAGAAGATCTCTCAGATTACGATGAGAACTTTATATGTGATGATGATGAGGGGCAGATTGAAGAAAGACCACCAAATCCGTATATGGACCCATTAGTACCTATGCACCCAGTTATTGCTAGGATAATAGAGAGAAGGGTAAGAAATTATTATTGTTATAAAATTTATTATTTCAGAAAAGAAAGAGAGAAGAATTGGAAGACATAGAAGTGATATCAATTTCATCAGAGAGTGGGGCTGAAGAAGTAGAAGAGGAAGAGGATATTGAAGAAGAAATTATTGATCCGCCGAAAAGAAGGCGGGTTACATTCGACCCAGAAGAACCTCTAGTCCTGGAGTATTGTAGAGACGAAGATGAGTTCAAGAGCATGTTTGACCTTGAAATGACGGGAATGAAGCCAATGAAGTGGCATGTTAGCCAGCCTTTTAAGAAGTTTTTCCCTTTACGTCAGGAAGTTTTTGAAAAAACACAGGCTAACCCATGTGCGTCCGAGCGGGTGAAGAAGAGTAACATGAAGAATCACATAAACTGTATAAACATTCATAGACGTGTTGCCAAAATTAAACAAGAGGGCCATGATGGCCCTGGATCACTCACCTGATCCATAGAGTAACAAGTGGGACCCGGGGAGGGCCATTATTAACCCCAGGGCTATAATGTGCATAATGTTCAGAGACGTCTAAAAAGGTGAAGCTTCATACCAAATATCAACAAAGGCTATAATTTGAACAATCTTGGCAAAGGTCCACTAGATATGCTACATACCAAATATCAAAGACCTGGGCCTTGCGGTTTCAGAGAAGAAGATTTTTATTAAAGATATTCCCTACATAAGCCTATATAAAACCAAATGGCTCCAGGGCAGGGGCATTTTTAGCCTCAGGGCTATAATTTAAACCATCTTGATAGAGGTCCACTAGAGGAAGCTTCACACCAAATATCAAAGACCATGGCCTTGCTGTTTCAGAAGAAGATTTTTAAGGAATATCTCTATATAAGTCTATGTAAAACCAAAGGGCCCCAGGTTGGGGGCAGTTTTGGCCCTAGCACTATAACTTGAACAATCTTGGTAGGGGTCCACTAGATGAAGCTTCATACCAAATAGCAAAGACCTGGCCCTTGGGGTTTCCGAGAAGAAGATTTTTAAAGATTTTCCCCATATAAGCCCATGTAAAACCATAGGGCCCCGGGGCCGTGGCATTTTTAGCCCAAGCACTATAATTTGAACAATCTTGGTAGGAGTCCACTAGATGAAGCTTCATACCAAATAGCAAAGACCTGGGCCTTGTGGTTTCAGAGAAGAAGATTTTTAAAGATTTTCCCTATATAAGCCCATTTAAAACCAAAGGGCCCCGGAGTGGGGGGGGGGAAGAAGAAGAACCATGGCCGTGTGGGATGAAGCTTCATACCAAATATCAAAGACATGGGCCTTACGGTTTCAGAGAAGAAAATTTTTAAAGGTTTTCCCTATATAAGCCCATGTAAAACCAAAGGGCCCCGGAGCAGGGGCATATTTGACCCCAGCACTATAATGTGAACAATCTTGGTAGGGGTCCACTAGATGAAGCTTCATACCAAATATCAAAGACCTGGGCCTTACGGTTTCAGAGAAGAAGATTTTTGAAGCTCTTCCCTATATAAGCCCATGTAAAACCAAAGGGCCCTGGAGCGGGGGCATTTTTGGCCCCAGCACTATAATTTGAACAATCTTGGTAGGGGTCCACTAGATGAAGCTTCATACCAAATATCAAAGACCTGGGCCTTGCGGTTTCAGAGAAGAAGATTTTTTAAGATTTTCCCTATATAAGCCCATGTAAAACCAAAGGGCCCCGGAGAGGGGGCATTTTTGGCTCCAGCACTATAATTTGAACAATCTTGGTAGGGGTCCACTAGATGAAGCTTCATACCAAATATCAAAGACCTGGGCCTTACAGTTTCAGAGAAGAAGATTTTTAAAGCTCTTCCCTATATAAGCCCATGTAAAACCAAAGGGCCCTGGAGCGGGGGCATTTTTGGCCCCAGCACTATAATTTGAACAATCTTGGTAGGGGTCCACTAGATGAAGCTTCATACCAAATATCAAAGACCTGGGCCTTGCGGTTTCAGAGAAGAAGATTTATTAAGATTTTCCCTATATAAGCCCATGTAAAAAACCAAAGGGCCCCGGAGTGGGGGCATTTTTGGCTCCAGCACTATAATTTGAACAATCTTGGTAGGGGTCCACTAGATGAAGCTTCATACCAAATATCAAAGACCTGGGCCTTACGGTTTCAGAGAAGAAGATTTTTAAAGATTTTCCTTATATAAGCCCATGTAAAACCAAAGGGCCCCGGAGCGGGGGCATTTTTGGCCCCAGCACTATAATTTGAACAATCTTGGTAGGGGTCCACCAGATGAAGCTTCATACCAAATATCAAAGACCTGGGCCTTGTGGTTTCAGAGAAGAAGATTTTTTAAGTTTTTGGTGAAAAAAATCTGTTTTTGGCTCCTATGACCTAGATGTGCAACGGACCGGAACCATTTGAACAACTTTGAAAGGGGACCACCTAAGGATCATTCCTGTGAAGTTTGGTCAAAATCCGATCAGTGGTTTAGGAGGAGATGTCGTTTAAAGAATTGTTTACGGACGGACGCACGGACGCACGACGGACGACGGACGAAAAGTGATCCCAAAAGCTCACCTCGTCACTACGTGACGGTGAGCTAAAAAGGAGACTTCACACCATTAACTGAAGAGGAAACTCTGACTGAAGATGATTTTAAGAAGGATGCCAGTGTTGTCAACATTGGTGCCAGTACATCTGATGGCAATACGTCTGCTAATGATCAGGCCATTAAATCCTCCGGGGATTATCAAAAGCCCGGTGGAGATTTTTCCCTGGTGCAATCCAACCTTAAGGCAAAGATCATGCAAGACGAGTACTGGGTCTTTCGACCCGGTATGCAGAAATGGATCCAGCTTAGTCTTGCTGATAACTGTGTCAAACAACCTTCCAATGACACAGTTCATAGTGATTATGAATTGCGTGGTTGTGATTGTTGTGGGATTAAGGTTTTCATAGGGGATTGGCCTGACCATATACAGACGGATTACCACCAGATAATGTATCTATACAAATTGAAAATGCTTGGCTACTGCTGGTTTGGGCGTAAGGATATAGCCCCTCACATACATCAGGAATGTAGGATTTGTATGGAACGGATAGAAAGGAATAACCTTGTTGAAGTCTATCCGTTCCATGATATAAAAACTTATGCAATTGAAGATGATGCTTTTTACATGGAGTACTTAGAACGCCAAAAAGCTCTAAGTAACCCATCTATGAAGCAATCCTATGATTGCATTCCTTGTGGTAAGAAGGGGCTTTCCAAAGACTTCTACGAGAAACATCTTACAGGTTTTTTACACAAGAAAAATACGAATCAATTCTGCAAGAAATCAGGAAGTGTAAAGAGACCTTCACCGGGCTCAAGCAAGGGTCCCGCCCAAAAAAAGCCAAAGTTTACCCAGATGACACCAGCTGTAGCTACCTCCCCATCTTCTGAGGACTCTGAGCACCCTTTTGGGTCTTTGATTGCTCTAGAAGATAGGATGTACGTGTGCAAAGTATGTGACGTCACACTCAAATTTAAAAGGAATGTGGCTCCTCATTTGAAGACGGCCAGGCATCTGAAATGTGTCAGGGACCAGGTGTCTTCAAATGATGAGAGTGTTGAAGGGACAGGAGATTTAGGGGAAGTCAATTGTGTTAGAAAAACAGATAAACCAAGGCCTGGTAAACATTTCATGCTTACTTTCAATAATGGACCCGTAAAATACAGGATCGCAAAAAGACTTATGAAAACGGCATGTTCCTGTACAGTCTGTCTGATGTCATTTAGGTCACCTGGTGTTCTTCGAAGACACAAAAAGAGCCCAGAACACCGGGAAAGATTGAGAGTAAGAAAACATAAAAAAGTATTCCGACGCAAACTGGTTGCAGGAGGGCCAGTCACACATGGTGAAATCATAGATAAAATCTATGACAGATTTCCTTCTCTGAAGAATATTTGTAGAAACGGTCTTAAGAGAAGGAAATTGATCAAGGAACAATCCTTTATAGATAAGGCGGCCATCTGCAACGAGTTTGGATCGGAATCTGTGTTCAAACATAGCCATACACACATGTATGTAGAAACAACCCAAAAACATACTTTTGCGAAATTCAAGAAAGTATTCAAGAAGAAATTTGGTTTGAATATTAACGACATACAGCGGCCTATGAATTTCCGGGAGTGCATCCGATATGTCACGAAAGAAGATAGGAACGCTGTTGTTCTTAACATTCCAACTAAATTTACATCAACAGTATATAGGGCAAACCTCTATTTTAAGGAAGTTAATTCCGCAAAAGTATGTTATGGGGACTATATACCCTCAACGGTGGCGGCCTGTGAGCGCAAGGTCTTCGAAAATGTCCTACAACAAGAGGGTGCTTCACAATCCACCAGTTTCATAGACAAGCGGGTAGGTTCCATTAAATTATTGGCTTGGCAAACCAATTTATTAAAGAAGTTAGAAGAGATTAAGGATTCAAATAGGGCTGTTGTGTGGGTGGTTGATGAACCTGGTGGCACTGGAAAGTCAATGATGTGCCAATGGCTCATCCTTAGCAGCTTGTTCGGGAAGACCACCATGTTCCAGGACTTAGATTATAAAAACAACTCCTACCTTTATGAATGTGAGGAGATGGTACTATTTGATCTACCGAGAACAATAGTACCAGATAACCTGAGATTCATTGAGGATTTAAAGAATGGGTACATCATTTCAACGAAATATGAGGTTAAAAGAAAGATATTTCCAAGTCCTGTCGTGGTGGTGTTCTCTAACTCTTTCCCGGAGAAGACCCTCTTGTCGTTGGACAGGTGGCATGTGATTGAAATCGAAGGCATCGGTGATGTGTCCGAAAGGTCTTTAATCATGCATCCCGAATATAACGAGTGAACAAAGAAAATAAATACAAAACAGTTAATTTCAAACATTGAAAACATTCAATAAACAAGTTAATTAGTTTATGTGTTATTGTTGTCTTATAAAAGAGCTCTTTTATAGAAAGAAAAAAATATGACACGAAGAGGAATCGAACCTCTGACCTCCGGCTTATCAGACCGGTGCTCTACCAACTGAGCTAAAGTGTCAACTACAAATTATAACCAATAATAACAACTATATACAACTAGGGGGGGGGGGGCAATCGATTGGGCTCCGAGAACGCCCCTAGGGGTGTTCTCGAAGTCCAACCGGTTGTCCCCTTAATACAAACGAATCCTAGCGGCTGCCTTTAGACTGATCAGTGGTCTGATTAAGAATTGCTTGGTAAGTCTTTCCATCAAAGTAAGTCCTGAATGAGCCCTTAAGTTTCTCAACATTTGAACGTCACAATCATATTCATTCACGTTTTGAGCATAACAATAATCATGCTCCATACAAATGGCATCTAACTGGTTTACGGGTGGTCCCTTAGGTAATGAATTTGCAGGTCCACAATATCTCATTACATATTGCTGCCTTCTTACCCAACAGTAAATAAGTACCCAATATGTGCCTTCTATGCATACTTTCTACCCAATAACCATCTGATCCCTGTTGGGTATACCCAATAGTCCATTGTATGTCTGTCCGCATGGACTATTGGGTATACCCAACAGGTGAATACCCGACAGTATTGGGTATACCCAGCAGGTACCTTCAGTATTTCGTATAACCAACTGTAAATTAGTACCCAATATGTGCCTTATGTGCATACTTTCTACCTAACAACCATCAGTTTCTGATCCCTGTTGGGTATACCCAATAGTCCATTGTATGTCCATCCGCAAGGACTATTGGGTATACCCAACATGTGAATATCCAAAAAAATTGGGTATACCCAACAGGTAACGGGCTGTCCATCTAATGGACAGATTTTACGGACTTCAGTGTCCAAATATTTGTTGGGTACCTTGTACCAAATAACCAATATGGTATCATTGAACACGTTTAGATATATCTGACTGTTGGGTATACCCAACAAGCGAAATTACCCATCAAGTGCCCATTGAACTTACAAAATACCCAATAAGTGTCCATTCGTAAACACGGACGCACGACGGACGACGGAAAAAAGTGATCCCAAAAGCTCACCTCGTCACTACGTGACGGTGAGCTAACAAGAGGGCCATGATGGCCCTGGATCGCTCACCTGATCCACAGAGTAACAAGTGGGCCCCGGGGAGGGCCATTATTGACCCAAGGGTTATGATGTGCAGAATGTTGAGGGAGGTCTAAAAAGGTGAAGCTTCATACCAAATATCAACAAAGGCAAGAATTTGAACAAACTTGGCAAAGGTCCACAAGATGAAGCTACACACCAAATATCAAAGACGTGAGCCTTGCGTTTCAGAGAAGAAGATTTTTTTAAAGATATTCCCTACATAAGCCTATGTAAAACCAAATGGCCCCGGGGCGGGGGCATTTTTGTCCTCAGGGCTATAATTTAAACAATCTTGATATAGGTCCACTAGATGAAGCTTCATACCAAAGATCAAAAATCTGGACCTTGTTGTTTCAGAGAAGAAGATTTTCAAAGATTATCTCTATATAAGTCCATGTAAAACCAAAGGGCCCCGGGCGGGGGCTTTTGTGGCCCGAGGGCTATAATTTGTTCAATCTTGGTAGAGGTCCACTAGATGAAGCTCCATACAAAATATCAAAGACATCGCCTTGCAGTTTCAGAGAAGAAGATTTTTAAAGATTTCCCTATATAAGTCTATGTAAAACCAAAGGGTCTCGGGGCAGGGGCATTTTTGGCCCCAGGGCTATAATTTTAACAATCATTATAGAGGTCCACTAGATGAAATTTCACACCAAATATCAAAGACCTAGGCCTTGTGGTTTCATAGAGGAAGATTTTTAAAGATTTTCCCTTTATAAGTCTATGTAAAACCAAAGGGCCCCGGGGTGGGGGAATTTTTGGCCCCAGCACTATAATTTGAACATTCTTGGTAGGGGTCCACTAGATGAAGCTACATACCAAATAGCAAAGACCTGGCCCTTGCAGTTTCAGAGAAGAAGATTTTTAAAGATTTTCCCCATATAAGCCCATATAAAACCAACGGCATTTTTGGCCCCAGTACTATAATTTGAACAATCTTGGTAGGGGTCCACTAGATGAAGCTACATACCAAATAGCAAAGACCTGGCCCTTGCGGTTTCAGAGAAGAAGAATTTAAAGATTTTCCCCATATAAGCCTATGTAAAACCAAAGGGCCCCGGGGCTGAGGCATTTTTGGCCCCAGCACTATAATTTGAACAATCTTGGTAGGGGTCCACTAGATGAAGCTTCATACCAAATATCAAAGACCTGGGCCTTGCCGTTTCAGAGAAGAAGATTTTTAAAGATTTTCCCTATATAAGCCTATGTAAAACCAAAGGGCCCCGGTGCGGGGGCATCTTTGGCCCCAGCACTATAATTTGAACAATCTTGGTAGGGGTCCACCAGATGAAGATTCATACCAAATATCAAAGACCTGGGCCTTGCAGTTTCAGAGAAGAAGATTTTTTAAGATTTTCCCTATATAAGCCCATGTAAAACCAAAGGGCCCCTGGGTGGAGGCATTTTTGGCCCCAGCACTATAATTTGAACAATCTTGGTAGGGGTCCACTAGATGAAGCTTCATACCAAATGTCAAAGACCTGGTCCTTGCAGTTTCAGAGAAGATTTTTAAAGATTTTTCCTATATAAGCCCATGTAAAACCAAAGGGCCCCTGGGCGGAGGCATTTTTGGCCCCAGCACTATAATTCGAACAATCTTGGTAGGGGTCCACTAGATGAAGCTTCATACCAAATATCAAAGACCTGGGCCTTGCGGTTACAGAGAAAAAGATTTTTAAAGTTTTCGGTGAAAAAAATCTATTTTTGGCTCCTGTGACCTAGATGTGCAACGGACTTGAACCATTTGAACAACTTTGAAAGGGGTCCACCTAAGGATCATTCCTGTGAAGTTTGGTCAAAATCGGATCAGTGGTTTAGGAGGAGATGTCGTTTGAAGAAATTGTGTACGCACGGATGACAGACAAAAAAAAACCTAATATAAAACACAAGAGGACCATGATGGCCCTGGATCGCTCACCTGATCCATAGAGTAACAAGTGGGCCTCGGGGAGGGCCATTATTGACCCCAGGAATATAATGTGCATAATGTTGAGCTTCATACCAAATATCAACAAAGGCTATAATTTAAACAATCTTGGCAAAGGTCCACTAGATGAAGCTACACAACAAAATATCAAAGACCTGGGCCTTGCTGTTTCAGAGAAGAAGATTTTTTTAAAGATATTCCTTATATAAGCCTATGTAAAACCAAATGGCCCCGGGGCAGGGGCATTTTGGGCCTCAGGGCTATAATTTAAACAATCTTGATAGAGGTCCACTAGATGAAGCTTCACACCAAATATCAAAGACCTGGGCCTTGTTGTTTCAGAAAAGAAGATTGTCAAAGATTATCTCTATTATAAGTCTACGTAAAACCAAAGGGCCCTGGGGCGGGGGCATTTGTGGCCCATGGGCTATAATTTGAACAATCTTGGTAGGGGTCCACTAGCTGGAGCTTCATACCAAATATCAAAGACCTAGGCCTTGTGGTTTCAGAGTAGAAGATTTTTCAAGATTTTCCCTATATAAGCCTATGAAAAACCAAAGGGCCCAGGAGCGGGGGCATTTTTGGCCCCAGGGCTATAATTTGAACAATCTTGATAGGGGTCCATAAGATGAAGCTTCATACCAAATATCAAAGACCTGGGCCTTGCAGTTTCAGAGAAGAAGATTTTAAAGATTTTCCCTATATAAGACCATGTAAAACCAAAGGGCCCCGAGGCGGGGGCATTTTTGGCCCCAGCACTATAATTTGAACAGTCTTGGTAGGGGTCCACTAGATGAAGCTTCATACCAAATAGCAAAGACCTGGGCCCTGTAGTTTCAGAGAGGAAGATTTTTTAAAGATTTTCCAAATATAAGCCCATGTAAAACCAAAGGGCCCTGGGGTGGGGGCATTTTTGGCCCCAGCACTATAATTTGAACAATCTTGGTAGGGGTCCACAAGATGAAGCTTCATACCAAATATCAAAGACCTGGGCCTAGCGGTTTCAGAGAAAAAGATTTTTAAAGGATTTCACTATATAAGCCTATGTAAAACCAAAGGGCCTCGGGGAGGGGGCATTTTTGGTCCAAGCACTATAATTTGAACAATCTTGGTAGGGGTCCATAAGATGAAGATTCATACCAAATATCAAAGACCTGGGCCTTGCAGTTTCAGAGAAGAAGATTTTTAAAGATTTTCCCTATATAAGCCCATGTACTATAATATAAATAATAATTTCTTCAAACGACATCTCCTCCTAAACCACTGATCGAATTTTGACTTTCACAGGAATGATCCTTAGGTGGTCCCCTTTCAAAGTTGTTCAAATGGTTCCGGTCCATTGCACATATAGGTCACAGGAGCCAAAAATAGATTTTTTAACCGAAAACTTAAAAAATCTTCTTCTCCGAAACTGAAAGGCCCAGGTCTTTGATATTTGGTATGAAGCTTCATCTAGTAGACCCCTATCAAGATTGTTCAAATTATAGTGCTGGAACCAAAACTGCCCCCGCCCCAGGGCCCTTTAGTTTTCTAGGGGCTTATATAGGGAAAATCTTCAAAAATCTTCTTCTCTGAAACTGCAAGGCCCAGGTCTTTGATATTTGATATAAAGCTTCATCTAGTGGTCCCCTACCAAGACTGTTCAAATTATAGTGCTGGAACCAAAAATGCCCCCGCCCCGGGGCCCTTTGGTTTTACAGGGGCTTATATAGGAAAAATCTTGAAAAATCTTCTTCTCTGAAACCACAAGGCCCAGGTTTTTGATTTTTGGTATGAAGCTTCATCTAGTGGACCCCTACCAAGGTTGTTCAAATTATAGCGCTGGGGCCAAAAATGCCCCCACCCCGGGGCCCTTTGGTTTTACATGGGCTTATATAGGGAAAATCTGTAAACCTCTTCTACTCTGAAACCACAAGGCCCAGGTCTTTGATATTTGATATGAAGCTTCATCTACTTGACCCCTACCAAGATTGCTCAAATTATAGTGCTGGGGCCAAAAATGCCCCCGCCCCGGGGCCCTTTGGTTTTACAGGGGCTTATATAGGGAAAATCTTTAAAAATCTTTTTTTCTGAAACTGCAGCGCCCAGGTCTTTGCTATTTGGTATGAAGCTACATCTAGTGGTCCCCTACTAAGATTGTTCAAATTATAGTGCTGGGGCCAAAAATGCCCCCGCCTCGGGGGCCCTTTGGTTTTACATAGGCTTATGTAGGGAAAATCTTGAAAAATCTTCTTCTCTGAAACTGCAAGGCCCAGGTCTTTGATATTTGGTATGAAGCTTCATCTTGTGGACCTCTACCTTTACGTAGCTTGTTCAAATTATAGCCCTGGGGCCAAAAATGCCCCCTGCCCCTCCGGGGATATTTGGTATGGAGCTTCATTTAGTGGACCTCTATCAAGATTGAACAAATTATAGCCCTCGGGGCCACAAATGCCCCCGCCCAGGGCCCTTTGGTTTCACCGAAAACTTAAAAAATCTTCTTCTCTGAAACTGCAAGGCCCAGGTCTTTGATATTTGGTATGAAGCTTCATCTAGTGGACCCCTACCAAGAATGTTCAAATTATAGTGCTGGGGCCAAAAATTCCCCCGCCCCGGGGCCCTTTGGTTTTACATCTGGAGACTTATATAGCGAAAATCTTTAAAAATCTTCTTCTTTGAAACCACAAGGCCTAGGTCTTTGATATTTGGTGTGAAATTTCATCTAGTGGACCTCTATCAAGATTATTCAAATTATTGCCCTGGGGCCAAAAATGCCCCCGCCCTGAGACCCTTTGGTTTTACATAGACTTATTTAGGGAAATCTTTAAAAATCTTCTTCTCTGAAACTGCAAGGCCATGTCTTTGATATTTGGTATGGAGCTTCATTTAGTGGACCTCTATCAAGATTGAACAAATTATAGCCCTCGGGGCCACAAATGCCCCCGCCCAGGGCCCTTTGGTTTTACATAGACTTATATAGAGATAATCTTTGAAAATCTTCTCTGAAATAGCAAGGCCCAGGTCTTTGATATTTGGTGTGTAGCGTCATCTAGTGGACCTTTATCAAGATTGTTTAAATTATAGCCCTGAGGCCAAAAATGTCCCCGCCCCATGGCCATTTGGATTACATAGGCTTATGTAGGGAATATCTTCTTCTCTGAAACCGCAAGGCTCAGGTCTTTGATATTTGGTGTGTAGTTTCATCTAGTGGACCTTTTCCAAGATTGTTCAAATTATAGCCTTTGTTGATGTTTGGTATGAAGCTTCACCTTTAAGACCTCCCTCAACATTATGCACATTATAACCCTAGGGTCAATAATGGCCCTCCCTGGGGCCGAATTTTTACTCTATGGATCAGGTGAGCGATCCAGGGCCATCATGGCCCTCTTGTGTTTTATATTATAATTATAATTTGAACAATCTTGGTAGGGGTCCACTAGATGAAGCTTCATACCAAATATCAAAGACCTGGGCCTTGCAGTTTCAGAGAAGAAGATTTTTTAAGTTTTCGGTGAAAAAAATCTATTTTTGGCTCCTGTGACCTATATGTGCAACGGACCGGAACCATTTGAACAACTTTGAAAGGGGACCACCTAAGGATCATTCCTGTGAAGTTTGGTCAAAATCCGCTCAGTGGTTTAGGAGGAGATGTCGTTTGAAGTAATTGTTTACGCACGGACGCACGCACGCACGCACGCACGACGGACAAAAAGTGATCCCAAAAGCTCACCTCGTCACTACGTGACGGTGAGCTAAAAAGGTTTAACACAAAACTTTGACGTAAAAGTAGATGAACAGACAGACAGACAGCCCACCCAGGGGCTTGACCCAGAGGCTTAGATATTCCATATGAAAGGTAATGCTATAGAGATATCCTTTACCAAACATGAAGAGAATCTAACATGTGGTTACAGAGATATCAGCAATGAAAAAGGTTTAACACAAAACTTTGACGTAAAATTAAAAGAACAGACAGACAGACAGCCCACCCAGGGGCTTGACCCAGGGGCTTAGATATTCCATATGAAAGGTAATGCTATAGAGATATCCTATACCAAATATGAAGAGAATCTAACATGTGGTTACAGAGATATCAGCAATGAAAAAGGTTTAACACAAAACTTTGACGTAAAATTAGATGAACAGACAGACAGACAGCCCACCCAGGGGCTTGACCCAGGGGCTTAGATATTCCATATGAAAGGTAATGCTATAGAGATATCCTATACCAAATATGAAGAGAATCTAACATGTGGTTACAGAGATATCAGCAATGAAAAAGGTTTAACACAAAACTTTGACGTAAAAGTAGATGAACAGACAGACGGACAGACAGACAACCCGCCCAGGGGCTTAGATATTCCATATGAAAGGTAATGCTATAGAGATATCCTGTACCAAATATGAAGAGAATCCAACCTGTGGTTACAGAGATATGAGCAATCAAAAAGGTTTAACGCAAAACTTTGACGTAAAGGTTGACGAACGAACGTACGAACGAACGAACAAACAAACAAACATACGAACGAACCAACGAACGGACGGAAACACGAAAACTATATACCCCATGACATACTTCGTATGCCAGGGGTATAATTAAAATTTCACACCGACATTGAGTAAGACCTGCCAAAATTTTAGTCTTTGCCTTAAATTACGGGCAAAAATTACGGCTCAGCATTCACTCCTGCAGTCATGTACTTTGTTGTATTTTAAACCTTTCATCTTGTAAATAAAATTAAAAGATTTATTATTGTTGAATTTTATCATCTCCCTGAAAGTCCGAAATGTATACTACGTGGCTTAAATTATGACCTATAAATGTACCGGAAGTCACCAAAATCGCCGCAGCTATGATAAAAAATCATAGTACACAAAGACGGATCTTTCCGAGTTGGACTGCAATGGCTCAAACTACCGATGGCTCAAACTTTTTCCGGCGGTCCCGGCGAGTTCGAGCCATCGAAGTTCGACTGTACCTGTTTTTTTTTTTTTTTTCTGTCATTTTTCCCCAGTTTGACAACATATGAAGTTCCATATTTTATTGGATTTTTGTTTGTCTTGTTTGTATTGGAGTATTTGTTTGTTTGATTTGAGGTTTAAGGTCCCCGTCAACACTGTATAGGTCATTTTGGAGACGTTGCTTCCAATTTTGTGGGACTTTTACCCGACATTGAGATGAAATGACATCTCAAGCCCTGTCACCCAATGAAACCAATAGGGTTTATTAGCATGGGCGGTCCGCCTCCCACCGCAGTTCCTGGACAGTATGTTTCCTCTGGCTTTCTTTGCCGGAACATTACAGGGTCACTGATGAGGCTTTATTAGCCGAAACTACGTAGTATGACCCATATTCTTTCTTATGAATGTTTTCATTGCTCTTGAAGGAACTCATTTTTGATTTTTATTTGCCTTCACTGCAGCTGGTGTTGTGCCGTGTGGCGGCCGTAAAACGTCTCCCCGTACATCTACCATAGTGCAGTTTACATTTTACTTTTGGTCCTTTGAGATCATCGTGAATATTCTGAGAAATCAGAAATAAATTATTGGTTAAGACTCATTCTAGACAGGGTTTTTAATTATTTGGACCCCATTTTGATTTCTATCAGTCTTTGAATGGACTGCCTATTCGAAATTAGCAAAATTGCAGTATGTTTCCTCTGGCTTTCTTTGCCGGAACATTACAGGGTCACTGATGAGGCTTTATTAGCCGAAACTACGTAGTATGACCCATATTCTTTCTTATGAATGTTTTCATTGCTCTTGAAGGAACTCATTTTTGATTTTTATTAGATCCTCTAAGCGGTTTACCAGTACTAGTGTGCGGGCCGGATTCAGCTCTGCGTGGAAGCATCATGGAGCCCATATATTTCTTCAAGCCCCTATGGGGGGTGGCCGTTGTATTGGAGTATAACGGCTAAGTCAACACTATTTAGGTCATTTTTGAGCCGGTCAGTATACCTATCCACACTTTTTCTGGGCAAGCTCATACGTAAGCAGTTAACCAGTACAAAGCATATTCTTTCGCCAGAAACTGACAACTCCCCTTCTTGAATCAGCGGAAGGGAATGACCGTAGAAAAGATTTCATGATCAATCTCCACGAAAGAATGTTGACGACCCTGGCAGGTATTAAACTCACTTCATCCTGTTCACCAGTCAGACGCGCATCCGACTGAGCTACCGAGGCCGGCAAAAATCGGTTTTATATACGTTTTTATGAAGTAATTTATTAGTGAAAAAAAAAATACAAAGAAAATGATTACACACTACTATTCAAATGGGTAGGATTGGTGATAATGATTATAAGAATCTTATATGGGTATGAGGGGTGGATGGAAAAATCCATCCTGAGGGTCACTGTCCGGCATCACTCGGCTGCCAAGTGATGCCGGACAGTGACCCTCGGGACGGATTTTTCTATCCACCCCTCATACCTATATAGGATTCTTTTTCTTGCATACCTCTCATTTCTTAGAGTGGATTTTTGATGCTGAAGTCACTTCGGTTACCGACATCTGCCATATTGTGATGACACTTCAGGAATGTTTAGTGACGTCACGTAACATGCTGTGACGTCAACCTTAACGACGGCGCTTACAAGGTCGAAATCAACTAGTGCATTTATCAAACATGCGATTATATTTGATTTTGGTTCGGAACACCAGGGTCAGAACATAAATTTCTATCCCAGGGAAAAATCACGGATTTCCTTGTCTGGTGTGCAAGAAAAGCTATTCTAACACTGGTCACCTATATAGCCTACAGTAAAATCTGGTGATATACCGAGTGATAAATCACTAGGCAGAAAAGCGCGGCAAAAAGAGCCACCTTTCTATACTGTTTCATGACATCATTCATTGTTACCTTGACTTTAGATGGTGTAAAGTCGTTTTCTTGTATCACATATGTACTGAAAACAGCTAAACGCATGTGATACAGTCAGTTTTATTGGCGGGATTCCTTTAAACAATGGCGGAAGATAGGAGGAATCTAAAGTAATCAACAGCATTTTCGTTGATTTTAGTGTGTTAGAATCAAAATAGATCAGCTCTATTGCCATGATTTATTGAGTGATATATCACTGTTTGTTGGCCAGTTGTAAGTAGAACTAGAAATGGTGTTTGTAAAACACAATGCCCCCAACCTTTGCTTGACCTTAGCTGGCAAAATATTCAACAAATATTGTTAAAGACTCAAAAACATACAACAAGAATTCCCCCGAAGGCTATGTCGCGCCTGTGGGGGCGCAAAGTCACCAAACCATGAAATCTAGGTCAAGGTCAAACATGGATGCCTGCATAAAAATTTCACTCCTAGTTGCAAGCATGTACCAAGTAACTCTTAAAAACAGACTCTTACATCAGGGTCAAAGTTAGGGTTGTCACACTATTTTACAAAGTCAGTGAACCATAAAATGTAGGTCAAGGTCAGAAATGGATACTTGCATTGAAGTTTCAATTCCTAAATGCAAGCTTGTACCAAATACAATTAATGAAGCTCTAATAGATCTTGAGAAATGGACTCTTACATTAGATAGAAAGTCAGGGTGGTCGCAATAATTCACAAAGTCAGTGAACCATGAAATATGGGTAAAAGTCAAATATGGATGCTTGCGTTGCAGTTGGAATTCCTAGATGCAAGTTTGTACCAATTATAATTTAAAAAGCTTTAATAGTTTTCGAGAAATGGTGAAAGTCAGGGTGGTCGCAATAATTCACGAAGTCAGTGAACCATGAAATATAGGTCAATGTCAGATATGGATGCTTGCGTTGAAGTTGCAATGCCTGGATGCAAGTTTGTACCAAGAATGATTAATGAAGCTCTAATAGTTCTCAAGATATGGACTTGCTGACAAGATTTTATTAAAAAAAAACAAGGCATCGCATGCGATACAAATCCCCTCGCACAAGACAACTTCGTGTGTGGAAAACACTGAAATGGCAAAAGTCCAACTTGCTTGAGATATTATCATATGCAACATTTGTGTAAAGTTTGTTTAAAAATCCATCCATAAATGTAGGTTCTAGAGTGATGACAATATTTCTCTAAAAATAGTCATAGGGACCTTGACTTGAGGCCATGGCCGCGAAGTAGATCTTGCTCAAGATATTATCATAAGCATCTTTTGTGTGAAGTTAGATTAAAATCATAAATGTAGGCGGTAGAGCAATGACAAAGTTTTTCTAAAAAAAGCCATAGTGACCTTGACCTTGAGGTCATGACCAAGCAACTCGAGATATTACCATAAGAAACATTTGTGTGAAGTTCTATTAACATCCATCAATAAATGTAGGCACTAGAGCGATGACAAAGATTTTCTAAAAATAGCCCCAGTGACCTTGACCTCGAAAGTCGAAATAGTTCGAGATATTGTCATAAGGAACATTTGTGTGAAGTTATACTGAAATTGGTGAAGAAATGTAAGCGCTAGAGCCATGTCAAAGTTTTCTAAAAATAGCCACAGTGACCTTGACCTTGAAAGTCAAACTCACTCGAGGTATTATCATAAGGAACATTTGTGTGAAGTTATATTGAAATCAGTGAAGAAATGTAGTCGCTAGGGCGATGACAGTTTTTTTTTAAAAAAAAAGCCACAATGACCTTGACCTTGAAAGTCGAAATCGCTCGAGATATTGTCTTAAGGAACATTTGTGTGAAATTATATTGAAATTGGTGAAGAAATGTAAGCGCTAGAGTATTGACAAAGTTTTTCTAAAAAAAGTCACAGTGACTTTGACCTTGAAAATGGAACTCGCTACAGATATTGTCATAAGGAACATTTGTGTGAATCGATTTTGAAATTGGTGAAAAAAATGTAAGCGCTAGAGCAATGAAAAAGGTTTTCTAAAAATAGCCACAGTGACCTTGAAAGTGGAACTCTTTCAAATTGTCATCAGGATCATTTATGTGAAGTTATATTAAAATCGGTGAAGAAATGTAGGCACTGGAGCGATAGCAAAGTTTTTCTAAAAATAGCCATTGTGACCTTGACCTTGAAAGTTGAAATGGCTTGAGATATTGTCATAAGAACATTTGTGTGAAGTTATATTGAAATCGGTGAAGAAATGTAAGCGCTAGAGCATTGACAAAGTTTTTCTAAAAATAGCCACAGTGACCTTGACCTTGAAAGTGGAACTCGCTAGAGATATTGTCATTAGGAACATTTGTGTGAAGTTATATTGAAATCGGTGAAGAAATGTAGGCGCTAGAGCGATGCCATTTTTTTTCTAAAAATAGCTACAGTGACCTTGACCTTGAGGTCATGACCCTGAAAGTCGAACACACTTGAGATATTGTCATAAGGAACATTTGTGTGAAGTTATATTGAAATCAGTGAAGAAATGTAGGCGCTAGAGCAATGACAAAGTTTTTCTAAAAATAGCCTCAGTGACCTTGACCTTGAGGTCATGACCTTGAAAGTCGACCTCGCTCAAGATGTTGTCATAAGGCACATTTGTTTGAAGTTATATTGAAATCAGTGAAGAAATGTAGGCGCTAGAGTGATGACAAAGTTTTTCTTAAAATAGCCACATTGACCTTGAGGTCATGACCTTGACAGTCGAACTCGCTGAGATATTGTCATAAGAAACATTTGTGTGAAGTTATATTGAAATTGGTGAAGAAATGTAGGCCCTAGAGCGATGACAAAGTTTTTCTAAAAATAGCCACAGTGACCTTGACCTTGAGGTCATGACTTTGAAGTCGAACTCGCTCGAGATTTTTTTATAAGGAACATTTGTGTGAGGTTATATTGAAATTTGTGAAGAAATGTAGGCACTAGAGCGATGACAAAGTTTTTCTAAAAATAGCCACAGTGACCTTGACCTTGAGGTCATGAACTTGAAAGTCGAACTCGCTGAGATATTGTCATAAGAAACATTTGTGTGAAGTTACATTGAAATTGGTGAAGAAATGAAGGCGCTAGAGCGATGACAAAGTTTTTCTAAAAATAGCCACAGTGACCTTGACCTTGAGGTCATGACTTTGAAGTCGAACTCGCTCGAGATTTTTTTATAAGGAACATTTGTGTGAAGTTATATTGAAATTTGTGAAGAAATGTTGGCGCAAGAGCGATGACAAAGTTTTTCTAAAAATAGCCACAGTGACCTTGACCTTGAGGTCATGACCTTGAAAGTCGAACTCGCTCGAGTTTTTTTTATAAGGAACATTTGTGTGAAGTTATATTGAAATTGGTGAAGAAATGTAGGCGCTAGAACGATGACAAAGTTTTTCACAAATTACCAAAATGACAAAGGGCCATAACTCACAAAGTATTTTTTGGAATTTTGTCATAAGTTAATCAGTCCATCTACTCATCACCACCAATCTATTCACCAACTTTCAAGGCTCTAGCTCCAAAAATTTTTTAGATATCTTGCTGACAAGATTTTATTAAAAAAAATTCAAAGGGCAATAACTCTTAAAAGGGGCATAATCCGGACAAGAAAAAAAATACGCGTCAGCTAATTTTCCATGAGAAATCCATATATGAAATTTCAAAACCCTAGCATACACGGTTCTAAAGATATGCTATGCATCACTTTTAGCATACATTACAATGGGCACAAATTACCAAAATGACAAAGGGCCATAACTCACAAAGTATTTTTTGGAATTTCATCAAAAGTTAATCAGTTCATCTACTCATCACCACCAATATATTCACCAACTTTCAAGGCTCTAGCTCCAATAGTTTTTGAGAAATCTTGCTGACAAAATTTTATTAAAAAAATTTCAAAGGGCAATAACTCTTAAAAGGGGCATAATCCGGACAAGAAAAAAAATACGCGTCAGCTAATTTTCCATGAGGAATCCATATATGAAATTTCAAAACCCTAGAATACACGGTTCTAAAGTTATGCTATGCATCACTTTTAGCATACATTACAATGGGCACAAATTACCAAAATGACAAAGGGCCATAACTCACAAAGTATTTTTCGGAATTTTGTCAAAAGTTAATCAGTTCATCTACTCATCACCACCAATCTATTCACCAACTTTCAAGGCTCTAGCTCCAAATATTTTTGAGATATCTTGCTGACAAGATTTTATTAAAAAAAATTCAAAGAAAATAACTCTTAAAAGGGGCATAATCCGGACGAGAAAAAAAATACGCATCAGCTAATTTTCCATCAGGAATCCATATATGAAATTTCAAAACCCTAGCATACACGGTTCTAAAGATATGCTTTGCATCACTTTTAGCATACATTACAATGGGCACAAATTACCAAAATGACAAAGGGCCATAACTCACAAAGTATTTTTCGGAATTTCGTCAAAAGTTAATCAGTTCATCTACTCATCACCACCAATATATTCACCAACTTTCAAGGCTCTAGCTCCAACAATTTTTGAGATATCTTGCTGACAAGATTTTATTAAAAAAATTTCAAAGGGCAATAACTCTTAAAAGGGGCATAATCCGGACAAGAAAAAAAGTACGCGTCAGCTAATTTTCCATGAGGAATCCATATATGAAATTTCAAAACCCCAGCATACACGGTTCTAAAGTTATGCTATGCATCACTTTTAGCATACATTACAATGGGCACAAATTACCAAAATGACAAAGGGCCATAACTCACAAAGTATTTTTCAGAATTTTGTCAAAAGTTAATCAGTTCATCTACTCATCACCACCAATATAATCACCAACTTTCAAGGCTCTAGCTCCAATAGTTTTTGAGATATCTTGCTGACAAGATTTTATTAAAAAAAATTCAAAGGGCAATAACTCTTAAAAGGGGCATAATCCGGACAAGAAAAAAAATACGCGTCAGCTAATTTTCCATGAGGAATCCATATATGAAATTTCAAAACCCCAGCATACACGGTTCTAAAGTTATGCTATGCATCACTTTTAGCATACATTACAATGGGCACAAATTACCAAAATGACAAAGGGCCATAACTCACAAAGTATTTTTCGGAATTTTGTCAAAAGTTAATCAGTTCATCTACTCATCACCACCAATCTATTCACCAACTTTCAAGGCTCTAGCTCCAAATATTTTTGAGATATCTTGCTGACAAGATTTTATTAAAAAAAATTCAAAGGGCAATAACTCTTAAAAGGGGCATAATCCGGACGAGAAAAAAAATACGCATCAGCTAATTTTCCATCAGGAATCCATATATGAAATTTCAAAACCCTAGCATACACGGTTCTAAAGAAATGCTTTGCATCACTTTTAGCATACATTACAATGGGCACAAATTACCAAAATGACAAAGGGCCATAACTCACAAAGTATTTTTCGGAATTTCGTCAAAAGTTAATCAGTTCATCTACTCATCACCACCAATATATTCACCAACTTTCAAGGCTCTAGCTCCAACAATTTTTGAGATATCTTGCTGACAAGATTTTATTAAAAAAATTTCAAAGGGCAATAACTCTTAAAAGGGGCATAATCCGGACAAGAAAAAAAATACGCGTCAGCTAATTTTCCATGAGGAATCCATATATGAAATTTCAAAACCCCAGCATACACGGTTCTAAAGTTATGCTATGCATCACTTTTAGCATACATTACAATGGGCACAAATTACCAAAATGACAAAGGGCCATAACTCACAAAGTATTTTTCAGAATTTTGTCAAAAGTTAATCAGTTCATCTACTCATCACCACCAATATAATCACCAACTTTCAAGGCTCTAGCTCCAATAGTTTTTGAGATATCTTGCTGACAAGATTTTATTAAAAAAAATTCAAAGGGCAATAACTCTTGAAGGGGGCATAATCTGGACAAGAAAAAAAATACGCGTCAGCTAATTTTCCATGAGGAATCCATATATGAAATTTCAAAACCCTAGCATACACGTTTCTTTAGTTTCAAAAGCGTAACGGACGGACGAACGGACGAACGGACGAACAGACGAACGGACGAACGAGGCAGAAGCAATATGCCCCTCCAACTTTTTCAAAGTTGGGGGCATAAAAATCGTTCACCCTTCACACTCGTGATTTGATCTTCATTACAACTGACCTCCAAACAGTGATGTATTACTCAATAAAATCACTGCTAGAGCTGATCTTTGCCTTAAAACAAACAAAGTGACAAGGTGTAAAAATTAGTTCAATCAATTAACGAACTTCGATGGCTCGAACACCGATGGCTCGTTTACCAAGGCTGAGTCGAACACGTTTTTGAGTCCCTAGGGAATTCCTCTGCATTAGAAAAAGTGTGGGATAATTAAGGAGATTTTCTACTTTTATCTAGCAAATGTATGCTGTGTGTACTCATTAGAATCGCCTCAATGAGGCGATTCTGATGAGTACACACAGCATACATTTATGTTACAGAACACCGAAAAGAAGTCCAAAAATACCCCCGTTATGTTTTCTGGAAGTATGCAACAGTGGCTCGAACTACCGCTGTTTCGAACAAATTTCTATGGTCTCAAAGGGATTCGAGCCAGCGAAGTTCGACTGTATATCCCAAAATTGTCCTTGTTACACCTCCTTATCTGCAGCTAAGTAAAGAGAAGAGTTACCTCACCAAAGAACAATTTTCTGAAAACAGTTATTTCCTAAATATGAGAACCTAGACTCATTTTTCTTTCACAGAAAGGATACTTGTGACAGGATAGCTGTTAAGAAATATGATGCTGAAGAACAAGTAATGGCAACTGTCTTCCGCAAACAGAGTGGACATAAATGCTCGACTGAACTGAAAGTTTGGTAAACGCTGGTGTAGACGCAGGGCACTAGTGGCTGCACTGCTGATCATGGCTCTCTGGTAGAATGTGTAAGGGTTTCCTCTGAAAAAAAAGGCATAATACAGGGATCAACCATGGTTTTTCATATATTTAGATTTGCCGGGTCCTGAGGAAGCTGTTTGAACACGAGGCCGCCATGCCAAATGTTCAAATATCTTCCGAGGGATCCGGCAAATGTTAATGCAATGAAATAACCATGGATGATCGTTGTTCTTGCATAACTTACGATTCCGACAGCAAATTTTGACGAAAACGCCCAAAAGCTCCTTTTTAAACTGCATATAAACTCTTCATATGCGATCGGCGAACCAACATGGCAGCCAGTTCAATGACATTGAACATTACGCAGTAACCATCTGACATCATCATAGAACCCTTAAACACTACATTCAGGGCCATAACGTTATGTCGCTCAATGTAATGTTAACAAAACAAGGCTAGTCTTGTGATATCAAAAGCTCAAAATCCATGTTCAAACAGCACGCAAATTTCATGATTTGAACATGGTTTTACTGTTTGACCACGGCTTTCGGTCCATTAGACAATGGCTTCAAACAGCCATGCGCATAAATATTTATGCAAGAATGAATAATGACAGCACTTTTGTAATCAGTTGAGCATGTGTTTATGTCTATGCGAGCATGTGCAAACAAGAAAAGATGTCAAGATGCATGATGTTGTCACTCCAAACATTTATTTTATTAACCCCTTGTCCTGCTAAGCCCGTATATGCCTTATCTTTCAAACAATGCAGATCCAGATCAGATGGCTTCTGAAGAAGCCATCTGATCAGGACCTCAAACAACGTAGATCCAGATCAGATGGCTTCTGAGGAAGCCATCTGATCAGGATTTACATTGTTTGTCATTCAGGCTGTGAATGTGTTGCAATAATTTGCATCAAGTAATCTGATTGGTTGATAATCGGTAGTGGGTGTGGCAGGATTAAAATATTCAGCAGGACAAGGGTTAATCCTCAAAGTCCAGAAAGTAATAAAGGATCTTGCATAAGTGTTCATTTATTATTGAATTTATAAAATGAGATGGGAAAAATGAGAAGATGCGAGGCTTTGCTGAGTACCTTATCAGTTTTCCTAACATGTTTAATAAATTCAATAGGAAATGAACACAAATGTTGGATTCTATTTATCACATAACTCTTCCCCAGAATGATAATACTTGTGGAAACCTAGTTGTCTCTCTTAGACCACATTGCCATTTCTAAACCTTGCAACAGACAAAAATACATGTAGTTTATTAATCCTTAAAATCCAGAAAGAAACACGGTAGTTTTGTTTTAAGGTAGATATTAAAAATAATCAATATAAAAGTTACAATCTAGCTTGGATTTTGAAGCCTTCATACTCATACTGGTAATAATAAAATCACAGACTAAGGCTGGGGACAATCTGATCTTGGCCTGCACTGCTCCCCGGTGTCCCATTTTGAGGTTTCCCATATATCAGAAGTTAACCTATTTTATAACCTGGGCACGATATGAATTTCTATCCCTGGGTTAAGTCCAGGATTTCCTTATCTGGTTTGTAATAAGGATTCCTTTAATTATCTGTCTTTCTCCCCTTGTCCATAACTAAGGATTAGGGGATAACTGTCATTTGGGGAGGTGGGTAAATGATGGAAATTTTGTTTTACAGCGATGCGTTAGCAGGGCAGTAAAACGTAATTTGCGACCGAAAAACCGACGATTTACCTTGCCAAATGACAATTTTCAATACAGTTATCCCCATTCTAATGCTGATTAATGGTTTTTCTACTTTTAGCTCTGGCGGCCAATACAGTTATCCCCATTCTAATGCACTTATTCGATTGTTAAGTTAAAAATAGTACTATTATGCACAAGACAATAAGCACTGTGAACTGCAATAAACCGAATGCCAGCCAATGAAAAATCACATAACGTGATGACATTGGGTTTCCTGCAGTATATCACAGAATTTATTATCGCAAATTTTTGACTTTATCCAATCAGACATTGTGTTACATATGCAAATGCATTAGAATTCTGAATAATACTACCAAAATATAGGCAGGAAAGCGGTTAGTGTGTGAGGATAATGCAGGTAAAGTTCTCATTAATTTGAGAAACAAATATTGTGGGTGTTTGTTAAAATCACCTCATGGAGGCGATTTAAACAAACACCCACAATTCAGGCTTTATGACGAAATACGAAGCTTTCCTTTCATTTTTTTTGTTTCGATTTTATTGACCCTTTCAAGATGATCCAACTTATATTGAGCCAACTTTTAATCAGAGGTGGACAAAAACCAGTGAAAAAAACAAAAACACCTGACCTTCTGCTGCAGAACTGGGCATCGCACATGTGCTCTGAGCTGGGCTATAACCAACAGTGGTGAGGCACTGATTGATTAAGAATCAGCTCTCTTAACCACTGGGCAACAGGAGCCCTATCTTTATCCACAGATATGCATTTGGTTTTAACCCTTGTCCTGCTGTGCCCGGGTGTGTCTTAACTTTCAAACAATGTAGATCCAGATCAGATGGCTTCTTCAGAGCTTCTGAAGAAGCCATCTGATCAGGATCTTCCTTCTTTGCCATTCTATTTATGAATTTGTTGCAATAATTTGCATCAAGTTCATGTAATTGGTTGATAATCAGTAGTGGGTGTGGCATATTTATATATTCAGCAGGACAAGGGTTAAAATTCTTACCCAAATATAGGCAGGAGAAACATGAGGCTACATATAACAGTAAACATTCTGGTTCCCCACAGAGCCGCTTCTACTTTGTTACTCATCATATATGCCTGAAACAGTAAGGAAACTCATAATAGCAAACTTTTCCTTTAGCCCTTGAAATGCCAATCACAATGACTGCCATCTGCTTTGTTGTCTGCCAGCTACTTTAAACATCTTTGTTACAAACACTGTGGTCCAAGATCAGACTGCTCCCAGAGGAGCAGTCTGATCTGGATCCACACTGCTGGCTTCTATGCAAAAATATGTTTGCAATATTTGCAAGATTCAGCAGATGATATAAACAGACATCATTTTAGATGCAGTTTTCTTGACATTTAAAGGATTTTCTATGATTAGAACTTCTGACCTATTTTTTTCAGCCAACATGACCCATATTTGAACTTGACAGAGATATTGTTAAGATGATCATTCCCAGCAAGTCTGATGATGACTGGACCAAAACTGTGGCCTCTAAGAGTGTTCAAAATGTTTTTTTTATACGATTTGACCTGCTGAACTACGTGCAGATAATCGTTTCCTGACAAAAATTGACAGTTTTTAGCAGCCTGTGACTTTGAAAATAAAGATCTTAGTCATCAGAATCTTATAAAATCTTTGGCAGGTGCTAATGATATATCTAACAAAGAATGACCAAAACTCATCAATCTGTTTATGAGACAGCAATTTTTGGCCCAAAATTTACTGTTTTCGGGGGGAACCTTGAAAATTATGTCAAGGCCATCAAAAGCTGATGAGTTTTCCTCCATCCTTGTGATGTAATCAAGCAAGTTTGATCAGAATCCATCCTTAGGTTCAGGAGATAATAGTGCTTCGAACAGAATTTACCAACGCCCTCAGCAACAGGATCTGCATCAAAAACAGTATGTCCCCTTCCCCTTGGTGAGGATCCCAGCTTCTCCAGACTTTCGGATGAGTCTTTAAACCGAGGTCCCATCTCCGTATGACCTTAGCTGTTGGTGGGACGTTAAACTCAAACACTCACTCACTCCCCTTGGTGAGGGGACATAATTATCACCAAAAACCCACCTGTTGCTATTTTGTTACACCTGTCCCAGAGCTGTTGAAATATGAACACTTAAACTCAAATTCAAACTTTTCTCATTATCTGGTGCAATGTCTTGTCATTATCTTGTACAATACCTCATCTTTTATAATTCATAGCGCCAGACTAAGCAATTTTTTCAACTGAAAAGTGCTCATATTTTCTTTTTTCTGCATGAAAATATATGTTGTGGGTATTCATTAGAAGCGCCTCACTGAGGCGCTTCTAATGAGTACCCACAACGTATGTTTCCATGCAGAAATAAGAAAAATTATATGCGGATAGAGGGTTCGCACTAGCGGTCACCAGAGTTGCCAAATACGAAAAGAAAATAAATCTGGTGCAAACGTGTCATTTGGCGAAAACTAGTGGCGAAAAATAAAAGGATCAATAAAAAAGAAAAAGTAGGTCCCATCCCGGTTATTGTCGACTTAAAGGCATTTATTCTTGATTATTGAGGACTATCATTTTATTACATAATATTATGTAGCCCTCAGTGCAGAATGAAGAGAACTCCTCTGTCTGCAACAGGTAAGGGGCCTCCTTGGAGAAAAGCAATAATTGACTAACTGTTAACTAGAGTGTACCTTATTGATTTCCCCTTTAGTGCCTCAGTCAGGGGATTCAACAGGAGCTACTAATCACCCTATTAAAGGCCCCCTTTGATCTGATATGTACAGTATATCACAGGGGGCAATAAAACTAATTATGAACACACAGTGTATCCTACTGTCTAAGAATAAATGCCTTTAAGCTGTTTACTGACACATGTATTTCGCATCTTTTCTTCCACTCACTCGATATATTAACACCTTTGACTATTGATCAAATTAGCATAATGGAGGTTGTTTATTATCGACACGCGCCCGGTCACGTTCAGAACAATTTAGCTCCGCCTTCTTGTTATAAAAAGGTGCAGCTAGGCGGAATATCAACCAATGGGTGAAGAATATTATTTCTGTCCCACATGAAGCAGTCACCTGATTGACTTAAATGGACAACAAAGACCCACCATGTAAATTGTTGAAGATATTTGCTGCTCAACTAGCGTAACGGTAATTATCGTCAACGCTTGGGCAGTCATCTTTAATTGGTTTTTCAATACAAATCAGCTCTTGTTTGACCTCAAGTTGTTATGTTCTTTTGTTATGCCTTTATTTTATAAATGTGGGCTTGTATAGCGGGCTAATTCAGAATATAAAAATAAATATTGCCCTTTCAGGGATTTTCCTAGTGCAAATTTGGGGCCGGTTATCGGCCCCTATTTTTCCCAATTTAGAGACAGATACATGTATTCCCAAATTTTGCAATAAATTTCCCAATTTTTGATTTTGTGCTACATTTTGATGAAAATTTCATGAAAATTGAACCAACATTGACAAAGTTACAACTAATATAAATTCCCATCTTTACATATTAGTGAGCTGTTTTTTCCCAAACCCAACTGCCCCTGGACCCTGATTATGAAGGGTAGGAAAATCCCTGCCTTTTCTTTCTATCTGTTGGTGCTGTGATCAGTCATTCCTTATTTTGTTTGTTGAAAATCATGGCGTGAAATAATTACCGTATTCGACCTTTTTACCGCACCGTGCGCTTAATTTTTTCAAAATTGTATGAAAATATTGTGGTGAAAAATCTACCTAATAAGCGCACACTCAATACGAAAAAAATACCAAAAAAAGCTTCCGATATGATTATTTTATAGAGTTGAATTTCAGCAGATGGATTCACCACATATACATATGATTGTCTGGGTCAAGGATGTAGCAAAACTCAATATGAATTTGTTGGGCGGTTACTGTAAAGTGTGCGCTTGTGTATTTTTTCCAGAAAAAGCTTGGGTGTGCGCTTATAGGAGCATGTGCGGTAAATAGGTCGAATACGGTAGGTTGGTAGCCTTTTTCTCTTATCATTCCATCTCTAAGTTTACTTTTTTGCGATAAAACCATGATCTTTTTATGAAATCTCAAATGTTTTATGATTCGCATCAGAAAATTTTTGCAAAACACGCCCCTTCGCGATGATTATCAAACACTTTTCATGCCTGTTTAGGTTGTTTCCCTTTGAATATAATGTGATCATGTGATCGACCAAAATGGGGGCCTCCATGACTTACCACCGCTCATATGTTGGAGCGAAAACATAAGCACTTAAGCAAGGTTTCATTGCATTTTCGGGAGAGAAGGTAATGCCGCTGAAAGTTTGAAGACTCAAGCTATCTAAATGATTTGGGTCTATGGATTTCGCTGAGCTATCTCTCCGCAAGACAGCATAGATGAGTGGTGCCTTGTTTGAAGTGATACAGGCTGCGTTGGTTCGATCCAAAAACCCAGGGTCGTAAGGTGCACTACTCTGTAAATGCACCATTACACACACCCATAAAGGCCTAAAAAGGACAGTTTGTGCTTTTAAGCCTTTAAGCGCAAAGGAAAATTGTAGAGCAGATGGCAATCTTTTTTTTATCCATGTTCAGCATTTTGCGAAGAAGTTTATACAGCTGGCTCAGGTTTTAAGATTTTGGCACAAAAAATAAGATTGGCGAAAATGACTTCGAAAGAAAAAAAAATCCTAGCGCGAACCCTGGGATACCCACCCCCACCCCCTATCTGGGGCTATGATTTTTTTTGTACAATATTCTTACCATGACACTCTGTTGCTGTGGTGGCTGCTCTTGACCAGCAGAGTTGTTCTGTTCACCCTGACCACTGCTTCCTGGATCAGCCATTATTTACACCTCTGAGACAACCTGAGATCAGTCTGAAGTTTTTCTAAAATATTTTCCCTATAAAAAAACAAGAGGTCCGTGATGGAACCAATTCGCTCACCCAAGTTTTGCTGTCATAACATGGTAGTGGGTGAGCAAAACAGGTTTTCTTTCTTTCTTTCTTTAGCTCTGACTGGACATTTTGTTCAGCCGAGCCACGAGCAGAAGCATTTTAGTTATTTTGGTAGGTCACCCAGGAACATGTCTGTGATATTACATGTATTTTGAAATCATGACATTGGGCTAGGTAGGGATATCGTTTATATGTTTTATATTTTTAGCTATGGTGGCCATTTTATTCAGCAGAGCAAAATCACTTCAGCAATTTTGGTAGAGAGTCACCCAAGGAACATCACTGTGAAATTATTTGGAAATTGGGACATTACATTGGCCTTGGAGGAAATGTTGTTTAAAGTTTTTTATTTTTAGCTCTGATAGCCATTTTGTTCAGGAGCAGTACCATTCTAGCAATTTTGGTAGAGGGTGACCCAAGGAACATTTCTGTGAATTATTTTGAAACAGGACCATTGACCTAGGAGGAGTCCAAGATGACGTTAAAAGGTTTTTCAATTTTTAGCTCCGGTGGCCATTCTGTTCAGTGGAGCAGAACCAGTATAGCAATTTTGATAGAGAGTCACCCAATGCCTGGATGGATGACAATTATTTTGAAATCCAGACATTGGCCTAGGAGGATATGTTGATTAAAGGTTTTTCTGTTTTTACATGTAGCTCTGGCAGCCATTCTTTAATTGGCATGTATCCTCAATGTTTGTTTCAGATTTAATCCTTTTTAACATGCCTCCTCTACGCGGGGTTGTATGGCTTAAAAAATGGCATTTGCGTGTACAAGTCACTCTTAAGGATTCAAATATTTCGAGGTTATTTAACACCCTTTTATATGCACTGGCCGTATGTATTCCTTACTGTCTGACGACACTCTTCGAGTTACTTTAGTAATATTTATAAGGATGCTAAAACTGGCTCGAGCAGGACATACTTTAACCTGTTTAGTACCAGAAACCCCAAAACGGATGCCCTGGCAAACAGTGCAGGCCCAGACCAGACGCCAAAAAATGCCGCGTCTGATCAGGGCCTCCACTGTTTCCTAAAAGTTCAGTCACTTTTCAAATAAATTTTGACACAATCTGACACCCCTAAATTTTGAAATGAACTCCTGCTATATACAAGGAGGAAGATTCCATTTGGTACAAAAAGGGTTTAGAATGCTGCAGATTATATAAGCATCAAATTAAATTTGTTGTACATTTTTGCACGTAAATACTAAATACCAAATTTTCTGAAAGCTCATGGCACATT
Organism: Lucinisca nassula; assembly: GCA_963580285.1. Taxonomy (NCBI): domain Eukaryota; kingdom Metazoa; phylum Mollusca; class Bivalvia; order Lucinida; family Lucinidae; genus Lucinisca; species Lucinisca nassula. Next base: position 44,806,478 of record OY757015.1, on the reverse strand, counting down.
ATCTACATTCTGCAGTACATGAATGGGAATGCTGCAAAATGTTGTCATTTAATAGTCGATGTGACACGTCAAGAGGATTTCATTTCGACACTGTTTACCTGCAGGAGGTATACAAAGATATAGGATCGATGTTTAGCTGTTACAGAGGATAGATTAAAACAAAAATATTAAATTGTTGGAATATTAATTGTGTTCTTTTCAAATGCAACCCATTACAATGACACATTCATTTCTGAGCCATGCCCACTTATAAGCCAAAGTCTATCCCTCCTTAAACCAAAAATTTATCGACTTCCTTCATTTCAAAGCTCTTGTCAAGAAAGGAGTAATGTGGTGTGTATCACAGAATTGAGTAAATACTGCAATTGCTATAACATTGTGATGTAATTAACCCTTATCTTGCTGAATATTCATTTGATGTAATTGATTGCTACAAATTTATAAACTGAATGCCAAACAGTGTAGATCCTGATCAGATTCAGAAGCCATCTGATCTGGACCTGCACTGTTTCCAGAGATAGGGGTTGTCGTGAACAGCATGATAAGAGTTAAAATCTCAGAGCTTAAAAATGGTGTAGATATGCAGACTTAAATTTCACATGCTGTGGACTTATATCAGACTTCATAAGCTGCCTGATGTGGTTATATAATTGCTGGGCACACTCCTCTTTGATAAATAAGGACTTGTGTTAACCCTTATCTTGCTGAATATTCATTTAAGCCACACCCACTACTGATTATCAACCAATAAGATCACTTGATGCAAATTATTGCAACAAATTCCCAATCTGAATGTCAAACAATGTAGATCTGAAGAAGCCATCTGATCTGGATCTACACTGTTTGCAAAGATAGGGGTTGTCGTGCACAGCAAGATAAGGGTTAATAATCTCATCCTGTGTCCTCTTTTTTCTAAGCTAATTATAAATTTAGCACCCATCCAACTGACGTTATGGCCAAATATGACTGACCCAGTATATAAAGATGGACAGAAATAAAGATTCTAAGATATCTACTGCTATATCAACTGGAACAGTTTAGTTTTCTGTCAGAAAAGCATGGCCTTATTGTCTTATATTGAAATAAACAGGTCAAATGTGCCTCAACGATCTGCAACCTTGCAGCTGCAATCATCCGTGATGGAAAGGTACCCTCTGACTGGAAACAGAGTTTCATTGTCTGTCTCTACAAGGGCAAGGGCGATGCATTGGAACGGGGCAAGTACCGTGGTCTAAAGCTGACAGAACAGGTCATGAAAGTCCTGGAGAGGATTGTTGATGGCCTCATTAGGCAGTTGGTGTTCATCGACGATTCCCAGTTTGGCTTCGTCCCAGGAAGAGGCATAACAGATGCAATTTTTGTTGTACGACAGCTGCAAGAGAAGTATCTGGCGGCCAACAGGAGACGCTACATGGCTATTGTAGACCTGGAGAAGGCATTTGATCAAGTGCCTCGGAAAGTCATCTGGTGGGCACTAAGAAAACTTGGAGTCGATGAGTGGATTGTGCGACTGGTCCAAGGGATGTATGCTAATGTTCGGAGCCGTGTCCGTGTTGGTGATGGATACAGTGAAGAATTTGAAGTGAAGGTGGGTGTTCATCAAGGCTCTGTTTTCAGTCCACTGCTTTTCATCATTGTGCTTGAAGCCTTGTCATGCCAGTTCCGCTCTGGAGTCCCCTGTGAGGACCTATATGCTGATGACCTTGTCATCATAGCTGAATCCCTTGAGGAATGTGTCAGGAGGCTCTTAACTTGGAAAGACGCAATGGAGGCGAAAGGGCTGAGAGTGAATGCAGGAAAGACAAAGATCATGATCTGTGGTTCAGGTCTGGACCTCCTGCAGAGTACTGGCCAGTTCCCATGCGCTGTATGTCGCACTGGAGTGGGCGGCAACAGTATCTTTTGAAATGGCTGCAAGTTCTGGGTGCACAAGAAATGCAGTGGGCTCAAGCGCTTAATAGAGTACCCTGATTACAGGTGTACACGGTGCCAAGGAACTGCACGACCCTTAGATGGCAGACCACAGAGGGAAGTCTAAGTCGGATCCGACAAGTTGGAGGTTGTAGCTTCCTTTTGCTACATATGTGATATGCTCTCAGCAGTGGGTGATTGCGACCTTTCAACCACATCACGTGTGAAAACAGCATGGAAGAAATTCAAGGAGTTGCTACCAGTTCTCTCTTCCTGTCACCTCTTGTTCAAGACATGTGGATGTGTGTACAGCTCATGTTTGCGGAGCGCAATGCTCCATGCCAGTGAGACATGGCCATTGATAAAGCCAAACCTAAAACGTCTTCAACGGACGGACAGGGCAATGATCAGACAGATCTGCAATGTCAAGCCACAGGACACTGTCACCATCAGGTCCAGTGAATTACTTGAGTGTCTTGGCATTGAGGACCTGGACCTCATCCTGAAAGAGATAATGCTCCGCTGGTATGGACATGTGGAACGCTCCAACGGTGCAGTCAAGACTGCTTGTGACATACAGGTAGGTGGAAAGCTGGGGCCTGGAAGGCCCAAGATGACCTGGAAGCAGCTGACAGAAAGAGATTGCAGAAAATGGAAGCTCTCTGGCAGTCTGCTATCGATCCTCATGATAGACAGGCCTGGAGATCTGGTGTAAGGTCTGCCATGCATGCAGCAAGCCAGCTACCTGGAAGGGGGCCCATTTATGTGGACGTTGCCCCTGTACCTGTATGTTAATCCAAACTCCGTTGATGAGGTCAAATACGAAGTTCTAAAATAATATTATGGTGTTTTGGGGAGCTTGCATAAGCTTTTTTTTAATAGCAAACAAAGCAGGGATGAAAAAATAAAGTGCCGCTCCAGTTACTGCAGGTACATGTAATTAACCTGGCACTGTGGGGGAACACAGAGGGTAACTACCCAGCACATTAGCCCCACCCATCCCCGTAGGTGTGTGTGTGTGGGGGGGGTTTACAAATGACTGGTGCATGTTTTAATTGGGTGAAATTTATAACACTGTAGTTCAATATAAATGTACAAGACAAAGCATTTTTAATGAATGAGAATAAGTACCGTAACCCAATGTATAAAGATAAGAAGTTCAGGGCCTGACAAATTTATTGCCCAGCTGCCCAGGACAAGTCCAAATTTTGGCTGGGCAAGTGATTTTTTTATTTCACTTGCCCAGAAAAATGTATAGAATATATAAGGAACTAGAGCTGTCAGTGAAACTGACTAGGGCCCCGGCAGCGCTATCAGAAATTTGTGGACGGACAGACGGACGGACAGAGTGATTACTATAGGGCACCCACACTTTCAGTGCGGGGCCCTAATAATGGAATTCTGAGCCATTTCAAGATGCTGTGGAAGTGGGTGAAACATGGATTTGTCAGGCCCTGGAAGTTGTTCTGTCATAATATCACTTTAGATTAGTTTTTCCACTTTTTTCTTTCCACTTAAAAGATGACACTAATTGGCCATCGTCTAACCGAGTGTTGATGTCATGCCATTTTGACATGTCAGGTGATCAAATATGGAGTAAAACAGCATGAACCGTAAATCGACTGGTTGCAGCTGGTATAACGAATGTACCTGTATATTTAAGCGCATCAGCAGTAAAGCAAATTCTTTCTTTTAATCCGCTAAATAAGCGGTAAAAAAATGGGTCGGGTATAAAAGCCAAGGCCGCGCTGGGTCGCCGAGCCAAAAATGCCAATCCAAAGATTTTATATTTTGCCTTTTTGTCACAATAAAGATATATATTGTAGACAATTTGATATAAAATTATTATGAATAACATATTTGGTAACTGCATGAAGGTTCATCTCTCTACATTGTTTTATTTTCTTGCAATATCTATTTTTCCGAAATCGAGGGGTATGAAAGCCAAAGCCTGGAAAAATGGAAATATTCCTTAAATTTCTTATGATTTTATCAGTTAAAGAAATACTTTTTGCCCTGATGATATTTAGATATTTAAATTTGATCATTTTTATCAAGTGTAAATAGAAAATACTAGAGCTGTCAGTGAAACTGACTAGGGCCCCGGCAGCGCTATCAGAAATTTGTGGACGGACAGACGGACGGACAGAGTGATTACTATAGGGCACCCACACTTTCAGTGCTGGGCCCTAATAATGCACATCAAAATTAACTATTTTTAGATTAACTTCACTAAAGGAAACGACCAAAATGGGCAATATCCTGTTATCTAAGCCGCAGCACAGATAATTTTCGGATATTTTGTCCGAACTGTTTTTGAGTATAAACAAAAGGGGCCCCGGAAATGCATACCGTAATTAAAATAATTATTTATAGATAAATGTCAATTACAGCGTAAATCTTCTTTATTCTGTTTTTTTTAATAATGATTTTGTTTTAATATGCCGTTTCGCTTTTTTTTTATAAACAGTTCTATTTATTCTGTTCGCATCCATTGATATGGTGAAAAGGCTTACTTTATCGCAATGACGCAGGTGTGTATTGCCTGCTATTGTCTCACCTTCACTGTTGTTTCTCTCGTGAAGCAGGAAATAATACCAGAAAGGTGAGGCATTTAACAGATGCAGAATTAGTGCTCACATTGAACATCATTAATGACACAGTATGTGATAGCAGAAAGCTTTGCATTAATTGGCAATTTGTTATCGCTTCTGTGCTGGCCAAGCATAATCTAAAGAACTTTATGAGAGAAAAGATATTTGTTGGTATTATACTCCTGTTATTTGTGCCAGATATGAAAAAGTGATGCAAACTAAGTAAATCTTTTCCCCCAAAATATTCCAAGCCCCGTTTTCTGAATAAGAATCCCTCCCCCAAAGAAACCCTTTTCCCGGGAAAAACTTCTCTTGCATGGCATTATACTTAGTTATTTATAAGCATTTTTTCGGGACTGTATTTTCAGTGTCTGTATATATATATACGGTACTCCTGTTATCTGTGCCGGAATAAATAATGGGCCTATTGACATGGAACAAAACTGATGCGCAAGTGAACTGTCTTGTAGCTTTAGCATGAAAAGATACATCGTTTGTATTATAGTAGTCCTGTTGTCTGTGACGGCAGAAATAACAGGAGTACCAGTATATATATATATAGCGAGAGCAAGCCATCCTGGCCGTTGATAATGCTACATACTTAAATCCCTACAAGGGGAAGTTTTGCCTGAGAAAAGGGGTTCTTTGGGGGATATTATGTCAGATAATGGGGCTTGGTATAATTTGGGGGGAACAATATTCAATTCTGAAGTAAATTATCATTCCGGCACAAATAACAGGAGTATATATATATAGCTAGAGCAAGCCACCCTGGCCGTTGATAATACTACAAACTTAAATCCCTACAAGGGGAAGTTTTCCCCAGGAAAAGGGTTTCTTTGGGGGATATAATTTCAGAAAATGGGGCTTGGTATATTTTGTGGGGATCAATCTTTGAGTTACGAACATATATAGAAAACTTTACTTTATTCTCATGCTTTCTGGCACTATTAACAGCACTATTATACCGACGAATATTTCTTCTGTTAAAGAAGGCATTGTAAGGCAATTCATATATGTAAAGAGGTTTTAACGGAATAAATCGAAGTTCAGAAGTGATGTAAATGAAACTTTCTAGTAGCTTTCTTTTTAAAGAAGTGTTTGAAAAAAAAAATCGTTCCTATAATAGTACTCTTTATTTGTACCCGCACAATTTACAGGTGTATATATAGCAAGAGCAGGCCAACCTAGTTACTAAAAATTTAAATCGCTACAAGGGGAAGTTTTCTCTTGGAAAAGGGTTTCTTTGGGATATACTATTTCAGAAAACGTGTCTTGGTATATTTTGGAGGATCAGTCTTTAATTTAGAAAAATAGAAAAAAAATCTATGTTTCTCTTCTCTATTTTCATTTTTTTCTGGCACAAATAACAGGACAATAATACCGACGATTATTTCTTTTATCAAAGTCGACACTGTAAGGTAAATCAGGTATAAAATGCATTTAAAGTTGTTCAGCAGGGTGAGATTATTTCCCGCCAAATGTCATCCAGTCGACAGTGATGTTTTGAATATGCTGTTTCAGGGCATCGGAAGTGAAGGTCAGACACGGTATATTTTCTTAAAACCTAGTCGGTGTTAAATCCTTAATTAGAATTTATTTGTGCCGCGGCTTAGATATTGCCCTAAAATGTACCGAAAAGGAAAAAAAGATTCAGCTTTTTGAAAGTTGATTTTTTAAATTAAGTTTCTTTGTCACTACATTTCTACTTCCGGTACTGGACCGCGTTGCTCCACTTCCGTTGTTCGTATGCTGCATAAAATAGTCAAAATGAACTCTTGAAAATTAATTTTGCAGGCCGGCCCGCACGGAAGGTCTTTCAAAATATTTCAGTTTTCGAGACTTTATACGGATTGAATATAAATTGGCACAGAAAGACGAATTCTGAAAAGAAAACAGTACTCTGGAACTATTTTCCTATGCGCTTTTCGGTGATATTTATGTTTTACCCTTTCATCCCTGAGTTTCTAAACAGGACTCTTCTCGCTTTAAATATATTCTTATAGAAAAGGATTTCTGATTAGCTACATGTAACTGACAGGATGACAAACAGTGTACATGTAGATTCTGGCGAGACGTTCTAGCTACGTGCCGTCTTATCAGGATCTACAAGGTTTGCATAGATACAGTGTATTTCTACCTCGGCGTCTGCACCGGTCTACAGGGTTAAAAGGGTTAGCTTATTAGTGACCAACTAAATGACCCTTTACTGGCCTACAATTTGCCTGCTTTCGAGAGCTCTAATATTACAAAACATGTGTTGTTTAATTTAGCAAACAGTGAAGAAACCGATCAGACGCAACATTCTGTGGCCTCTAATCTATCTTAACTGTTTCCAAATGTCACAGTATTGAAACAATTGACATTTACGGGTTACTGTTTTCTAGGATGGAATAAACGTATTTTAATTGGCCTTGGGTAAACGCCATGTCTGACCAGAGTCAAATGGTTTAAAAATGATATTTTTTGTCAAGTTATTCTCCTTTTTATGTCCTGACGCCCCAAGGAACATAGCTCCAAGCGGCTGCACAACCTATGTGCATCGTCGTATCAATGCGACGTTGCTAAGACATCATGTGCCCGCTAGGAGATTGACTGATTGATTTGAGGTTTAACGTCCCCATCAACACTGTAAAGGTCATTTTGGAGACTTGCTCCCAATTTTGTGGGACTTTTACCCGACATTGAGATGAAATGACATCTCAAGCCCTGTCACCCAATGAAACCAATAAGGTTTATTAGCATGGACGGTCCGCCTCGCTCCGCGGTTCCTGGACAGGCTTAGATCCTCTAAGCGGTTTACCAGTACTAGTGTGCGGGTTGGATTCAGCTCTGCGTGGAAGCATCATGCAGCCCATATATTTCTTCAAGCCCCTATGGGGGGTCTCCCATTAGGTAAACTTCTCTGTAAGATTATTAGCAGATATGTACTGAGCAAATTTAGAAATTTATGGTTGGACGATGAAGAAATTGGCAGGCACGTTTATCTTTCTTTCTTCCGTATTTTCTTCGTGGGGGTAGTTGAGTGAGGCAATGTGTCACTGGGGAGTCCAGCTGATATTGACTTACAGTTGGGCAACACCTGCTGTCCTTGCAGCAGGTAACGGTAGAGTGAGGGATTTTTTCTGTTCCTACACTTCCATTCATTTTCCTCTTTCTCCTCTGTCCCTCACGTTCATCTTTTCTACAGCGGCCCTGCCCATCGGGGCTTGAAGAGATATATGGGCTGCATGATGCTTCTAGGCAGAGCTGAAACCGACCCGCACACGAGTACTGATAAACTGGTTAGAGGATCTAAGCCTGCCCAGGCAAAGCGGTGCGAGTCGGCCCGTCCATGCTTATGAACCCCATTGGTTTCATTGGGCGGCAGGGCTTGAGATGTCATTTCATCTCAATGTCGGATAAAAGTCCCACCAATTTGAAGCAACGTCTCCAAAATGACATTTACAGTGTCGACGGGGACGTTAAACCTCAAATCAAACAAAAAGACAAACAAATCATCTTCTCTACTGTCTCTTCTATCTCTTTTCCCCTTTCTCTTGGAGAAGACAAAAATGTTCCACTAGGGTTGACTCTGACAGTGTCGCGGTTGGAGAACCACATCCTGTTTGGACGACGGTTAGAGAAAACGTTTATGACAGCCGTAGAGCACAGGTGAAGTGTCGCCTACTTACCGGCACATATACCCTGCAAAGTAATAAAGCAGTCTTCAACCAACATACGGTCGACCTTACGTGTAAACTATGCAGAAGTGCCCCCGAAACCCGTCAGCACCTGTTGGCAGAGTGCAATGCATATACGGACGACAGAGTAAAGTTTCTCGGCCAAGTCAGTGATGTGTGTCAAAGACTCTCTATTGACACGTCGTCTCCAGAGTTGCTGGTGCGTCGGTTCCGGGTCGTTTCGCCCTGATTTTGGTGGTGGGTCGCTTCGCCCTTACCTGGTGAGTCGTTTCGCCCGTGGGTCGTTTCGCCGCAATTCTATTTTAAGGGAGTTACAAACGGAATGGATGAGTAAATGGGCAGATAGATGAATAAATAAATGAATAAATGGGTGAATGGAGTTGTGCGTTGGTAGATGGACGGACGTACGGATGGCATTTTGAATATACGGATATAGATAAGTTAATGAATGAATGAATGGAGAGTATTGTTAGATGAACAATCGGAAATGAATGAATGAAGTGATGCATGTGTAGATGAACGGATGGACGAACAGATCTGAACTGTTCATGGTGACACGTCAAATGACACCTACGGATGGGTGATGTATGGACGGGCTCGTTTCAGAGTTCGGATAGAGAGATAAAAAGTGAAGAAAAAAAACACATTATAAACTGTGTATGTGATCTTCACAAATCCAAACAGCAGTGTCAAAATGTGTTAAGTATGTGATATATGGGTACTCGTTAGAATCGCTTTGCCGAGGCGGTTCTAACCACCACCCACATTCCATGCCAGGAGCAGAAATAACACTATGGGTACTACCCACAAAAGACACAATGAACATGCAACACATTGTTTTTCATATATCCGCCCCGAAATACACAGACCGTTGGTGATCGTTAGAGCCGCTTCGCCGAGGCGTTACTAACGAGCACCCGAGCAGAAATATGAAAAATATAAGAATCTTTGATCAAAACAATTCTGATTTTTTTTATTTGGTGGTACAATTTTCCAGTATTTGAATAAGCATGTTTTCGTAATGCAAACTATTAAACAGACCAGTACGATAACACAGCCATGCGACATAGTGCATGTTTTCCCATCTCTAAAATGACTATTTTATTATGAAAATCTGTGGTATTTTTTCTTATCTATACTGCAAACATAGGTTGAGGCGGTTCTAACGAGTACCCACAACCCTTGTCTTGTAGCAGAAATAATAAAAATAATGCATAACCCAGTAAACCCAATTTTCTTCATGTAAGGTGGGGTTTATAGGTAGCTCAGTTGCTCAAACCTGACGAAGAAGCCGTCAGTAGGTCGTCCAGCTGCACCACACGAGGGCAAAACCGTGTTTTCCGGAACTCCCAATACCCCCATCAATCCCTTTACATACCAAAACAAACATAACCTCAATCAATAGGGCTTGAACAAAATAAGGGCGAAACGACCCACCTAATCAGGGCGAAAAGACCCACGGGCGAAACGACTCATGGGCGAATCGACTCACGGGCGAAACGACCTGAGACCCGTGCGTCTAATCCTAGATCCGTCCACATATATCAAAAGTTACCAAGACATTTGCGTAGTTGAACTCCATAGCAGAGAACTGATAGATCAGATACATTATAAACGCATAAAACTGTTTATTATGTATCTGATCTATCAGTTCTCTGCTATGGAGTTCACCTACGCGAGACCCCGTTGCCCTTCGAATAGTGATAACGCATAAAACTGTTATCACTATTCGAAGGGCAACGGGGTCTCCAGTTTAAACTCTCTTGGTTCTGAGTCAGTTCCAGCAACCCGCATCTGTAAAGAAATCTGAACGTGCCCCTTGTGACGTCGACCACGACGGTTCGCCGACAAGTCAACGGCGGAAACCTACTCTAACAACAACAAAGCACCCTACCCAAACCGAAACAATTGCACCGATTTACAGATTTTTTTACAAACACCAAAAATCGTATGGAATTCGGCTGTGGTCGTTATTTGGACATGAAAATATTAAGCCTAACGACCAAATCGTAAGGGTAGGAAGGTCTGTATCTGGTTATCAGTGGGCGTACTTGATTCAGCTGCTCTTACTGTTCCTGAACGTTGCACTGTCACGTGACTATTCTGTTTTTAAATCAAGTGCATTGCAATGTTCCCATGACGTAGGAGTGTGTCGTGTTTTGAATCAAGCACAGAACATACACAGCTTCCCTACATACGACGCTTAGTCTATTTTCTTACATGCATTTGTTTATTTTATTAGCTACCTGACTGAAATCATTCAAAATCATTCAGTTTCGAAAGATGAGCCATTCTAGTAATAAATGTTTCCCAAAATCGAACAAAACATGGAACATTGCACTGGACCTTGCTCCGGTGAATCAAGTATGGTGCCGAACTTTGACTGAACCTTGCTCCGGTGAATCAAGTGTGGTGCAGAACTGTGACTAAGAATTTAAAGCATACTCTTAGTGAATGCAGTTTGAAAGGTATTTAAATCAATGTTTTTTTTTATGATCTGAAACGTTTTCAACATTTATCTACGCATTTTGATTCTGGTAGGAACCTACAAATGCAAAATGCCTTGAATTTGAAAACGAGGCTGGTGCACTGCTCCATCATCCGGGCACTTCACACCTAGTCAAGAGTAGAGTCAAAAAGTGTAGCACCAGAACACTGCACCATACCACGTGACAATTACTTGATTGAACAGAACACAGATCGGTGCAAATGGAACAGTGAATCAAGTACGCCCAGTGTGCCGAGTCACCAGTTTCCTTTTTTTTGTCGCGAAATCACATTACATCGATCAGGAATGTCGTAATCTGGCATTTGACAATCATTAGCTGACCATTAAATTTGAAGGACTACACTATTCAGTCAACTGCTCTTGAAATTATGCCATAATTTTTGTTTTTATAGCAATTCAGGAGAAAAATTCACACCTTGGCGAAATTGAAGAACTCCAAAGCTGTAAAGAGAGTTCGATCATCAACCAGACTATAGTACCGGAAGGAATCCGGTTTGGGGTAATTCGATGGACCGATCCGGGACGTTTCGGCCCTGAGTCGTTTCAGCCGGGTCGTTTCGGCCTGGGTCGTATCGGCCTAAACTTGGACATGAGTCGTTTCGGACCGATTTTATTAGATAGCATTTTTTTCTGTATTAAAAATTATTATTTAAATTTGGAATATCATTTAAACGCCCTAAGCCATGGTTATGATGGCCCAAATTAAGTGTTTTAAATAATTTAATTTATTCAGCAGGATAACGGTTTAAGAACTAAAACGATATACTTTTCTTTCTACAATGATTGAATTTGGTAACACAATCAGCAGGCAAAATCACATACATACATACATACATACATACATACATACATACATACATACATACATGCATGCATGCATACATACATACATACATACATACATACATACATACATACATACATACATACATACATACATACATACATACATACATACATACATACATACATACATACATACATACATACATACATAAGCCCCCGCACATAGGGGCTTGAAGAAATATATGGGCTGCATGATGCTTCCACGCAAGAGCTACGCAAGAGCTGAATCCGGCTCGCACACTAGTACTGGTAAACCGCTTAGAGGATCTAAGCCTGTCCAGGAACCACGGTGTGAGGCGGACCGTCCATGCTAATAAATCCTATTGGGCGCCAGGACTTGAGATGTCATTTCATCTCAGTGTCGGGTAAAAGTCCTACAAAATTGGAAGCAACATCTCCAAAATGACCTTTACAGTGTTGACGGGGACGTTAAACCTCAAATCAAATAAAACATACATACATACATACATACATACTTACAAACAAACATACATACATACATACATACATACATACATACATACATACATACATACATACATACATACATACATACATACATACATACATACATACATACATACATTTATCGCCTGGCCCGCGATCCCCGCCTATCGGGGCTTGAAGAAATAGATGGGCTGCACGATGCTTCCATGCAGAGCTGAAACGGAACGCACACAAATACTGGCAAACCACTTAGAGGATCCAAGTCTGCCTAGGAAGAGCGGTGCTAGTTAGCCTGCCCATGTTTATAAACCCTATTGGTTTCATTGGGCGACAGGGCTTGAGATGTCAGTTCATCTCAATGTCGGGTAAAAGTCCCGCAAAATTGGAAGCAGCGTCTCCAAGATGACCTATACAGTGTTGACGGGGACGTTAAACCTCAAATCAAACAAACAAATCGCCCTCGCCGATCAGGGCTTGGAGAATAGATTGGGCTGCATGATGCTTCCATTCAGGGTTGAAACCGACCGCACATGAGTACACATAAATAAAGAATAAATAAAAATTATATTAAATAATAATTAAAATACTTGTTCCACAAAGGCAATGCTGCCACCGGTTACCCACGTCACACGCAACGGCATGCCGTCGGCCATTTACTTCCTTGTCGCATGAGATGCACAATTCAGTCATTTTGAAATTTACTTCGACAATCGTTATAAGGGATTTCAAAGATTAGTGATGGGGTGGTGTCTCGGAGCACCTTGTATACATTGGTTGCCGACATTTAAAAGACTTCAGTGAAACAAATTTTAAAGCATATCAATCATAACATTTTTTTTTTTTTTGTAAATTAACAGAACCGCCATTTCCCGACGAACTCAAAGGGCTGCTAATTAAAGACGCTCGCATTTAACGTGTGTTTTCAAACTGTTACGTTAACGTAATTACACCGCCACATTGTTGATCACTTATATACAAAAATAAGGGGATTAGCTAACTCCATCAAAAGTGATTAACGGGTGATTGATTAAGGGGCCATTATCATGTGATGATATAATTGCTCTTTAAAAAGCCAATAACTTTAAAGTCTGTAGATAAATAAATAAATAAATAAATACATAACAATTGGGGTGTCATGATGGCTGCAGAAGGTTCATAGCTTTGAATACCATGATTAGACTGCGCACTACTCTTGCGCAGGATTGTCGGAGTCTTTCATTGTCGGATAATGACAAAATTATATAGGCCTGTTTTCGTCATGTTGTATGTCGCTGTGTCTGCAGAATGTTCGAAATTTTTGCGAAATGTAGCCTAATTATTTTATATGATCAGCCTCCATCTGTCGTTGTGATACATTCAAATACTTAATAACCTATAAATCTATTCATTGAGATCAGAGTCTACGCAGTTTGAAAAACCCCTCTTTTTCTGAGCTATTAATATCTGAACGCTGTAATTATCTTATTTGATCAGCCTGCATCTGATACCTTCAAAGACCTTATAACCTATAAATCTGTTCATTGTAACCAGAGTCTACACAGTTTGAAAAAACCCTCTGGTTTCTGACCTATTAAAGTGTTAACGAGCGAAGATAGCAAAAGCACAGGCTGATCTTCGACAAACAAAATATATATACATATATATAAAGTGATAAAAACAATTTGGCCGAAACGACCCACCAATTTGGCCGAAACGACCCACCCCCGAAATTGGGCCGAAACGACCCAGACCGAAACGACTCAGGGCCGAAACGACCCAGGGACCGAAACGACTTGAGACCGAAAGGACCCGCGACCACCGGATGTCAAACTCAGAATCAAAATTGTTTACTGGCGACTCGCCCTTAGACAATCCTGCGCAGTCTGATAATCGGAATCAGAATTCCTACGTTATACTGGTTATCTTATTTCATAAAAGACCGTACAAAGCACGGTTTATTGCAAATTCAAGCTCTTGTACCACCACTGAACTCTCCAAATTATTAACTTCATGTTTTTTTGTTGTTTTTTTTTTTGTTTGTTTTACTGCCATCACAAAAAACCTGTGATAAAATATTGCGACAAAGTATTCGAAAGATCAAGTGGAAATCTGTTTTGGTCTAATATGAACTTAGGCACAGCCTAGATGCCGACATGAGCATTGTTATCGAAATAAAGGCACTGCCTTTTGAGCAAACACACTCATTTACACCTCTTATGTAGTTAATAGTGGTGTAGAACATACAATACCGATAGTGCTACCGTTGTAACTCAGTGGTTAGCTAGTTAGTGCACTTTCCTCGCCACAAAGTGTACCGTCCTTGGGATCGGGACTTTAACTGGAGACCCCTCCCACCCACCCTCACACACACGCACCTGTGCAGGGAGAATCATCCCCTATGTAGGTTAAAGATCCTTATCGTAATGTCATGATTACCGTGAAGGCGTCCTATCTATCTACTGATACTGCGTCGGTCACATTTGACCATTACCGCAGGTGTATATTACATACACTCCAGGTTTTGCACGTGGAGCGTGACAGCTCAGTGGTTAGTGCACTTGCCTCTGATGCTTGAGGTCCCGGGTTCGATCCCCGGCAGCGGCGATAAAATTTCGGTGTCCGAACACGCTCCATTGGCATCATTTGCAGGGATCGCTTTAAAGCAATGTGAAGCGGTTACGGGTCGTTTCGTCCGTGTAGCATTTCGACTTGGGTCGTTTCGCCTGTGGGTCGTTTTGTCCCAATTTGGTGGGTCGTTTCGCCCATTTTTTATTTAGGCCCTTTGGATAGAGGTAAGGTATGTTTTGGTTTATAAAGGAGTCGAAGGGGTGTGGGAAGTCGGTGTGCTCTGGCCTGTTTATTCAATATCTGTTTTTATGAGCTTTATATTGTAATGTCCTCGTTTGGTGCAGCTGGACTTCTATGTCAGGTTTGAGGTATGTACGGAGATGGTTATTGGAATCAGTAACCATGCAAGTCACCATGCAATACGCATGCGCCGACTGGAGTGCTGGCTCCACGTTTTGCATTTCCGGCCTGATTTCCTACTTTCGATTTATTATTTACAACCAACTGACTGACAACCTGTTCACCTGAGAATACTAAGTCTTAGGTTTATCAATGTAATAATTAATTCTCATGATCCACACACACTAGAAATAAGACTGTGTCATATGTTAATTCTTACACATGGTATTTGTAATCATACATCCTCTATCAGCTGAATTGTTTTTGTTTGTTTGTTTGTTTGAATTGAGGTTTAACGTCCCCGTCAACACTGTAAAGGTCATTTTGGAGACGTTGCTTCCAATTTTGTGGGACTTTTACCCGACATTGAGATGAAATGACATCTCAAGCCCTGTCGCCCAATGAAACCAATAGGGTTTATTAGCATGGACGGTCCGCCTCACACCGGGGTTCCTGGACAGGCTTAGATCCTCTAAGTGGTTTACCAGTACTAGTGTGCGGGCCGGATTCAGCTCTGCGTGGAAGCATCAGCTGAATTGTCCGCTGGAGAGAAAATTGTCAATAAATTCGTCATCAGGTCATGGTCCTAGTACGGCAAATGTCACTGAGAAGGTAGGGTATTGTATCCCGTGGTGACTGGGAAGTATGGCAAGCCATTTTACTATTTATTATGGAGAGTGTGTGTGAATTCGGGTTTAACGTCGCTTTCAACAATTTTTCAGTCCTATCACGACGGTGTCTGGTAGCGACAGGGAGCTCAATGCTCACTTTTATAGTGCTGCCTCAATGAAGTATAATGTCCCAGACACATTACATGATACCACACCCAGTCACATTATCCTGACACTGGGTCGACCAGTCCTAGCTCAACCCCGTAAATCTGAGTGCCAAGCGAGGAGCAGCTAGTACCATTCTTAGCGACTTTGGTATGTCGCGGCCCGGGATCGAACCCGTGACCCCCTGTTCCCCGGAGCGGTCACTCTACCAGCTATCGGGGCCAGTCTATTTATTATGAATTGTAGATATCTTATTTATTATAAAAGATATCATATATTATATTAGATATTTATTATATATGATATCTTACATATATAAGATATCTAATATAGTAAATAAGATATCTTATATAGCATATAAGAATATGATATGTTATATAAGATATCTTATATGCTATATTAGATATCTTATATAGGATATAAGATATCTAATATAGGATATAAGATATCTAGTATGATATATAAGATATCTTATTTACAAAAATATATAAGCTATCTGATATGCTAAATAAGATATCTAATATAGCATATAAGATATCTTATATAACATATCAGATATCTCATATATTACATAAGATATCTTATGTAATATATAAGATATCTTATTTAATAAGGGAAATAAGATATCTTATATGATATATAAGATATCTCATATATTATATAAGATATCTTATATGTTATATTAGATATCTTATTTGGTATATTAGATATCTTATTTAGCATATCAGATATGTGTTCCAGTAAATAAGATATCTTTTATCCTATATCAGATATCTTATTTAATATATTAGATATCTTATATAGCATAACAGATATCTTATATAATATATAAGATATCTTATTTACCTAACTGTTTAAGATATCTTATATGACAAATAAGATATCTTATATATTTTACCAAAAAAATAATGAAGTCTCCCCGAAACTGCCAAGGTATGACTACCCCCATTTA
This sequence comes from Lucinisca nassula, assembly GCA_963580285.1. Taxonomy (NCBI): domain Eukaryota; kingdom Metazoa; phylum Mollusca; class Bivalvia; order Lucinida; family Lucinidae; genus Lucinisca; species Lucinisca nassula. Next base: position 44,789,814 of record OY757015.1, on the reverse strand, counting down.
TGCCAGAAACCTTGGCAAACAGTGCAGGCCCAGATCAGATCAGGGCCTACACTATTAATAAAATGTTCAGCTTTATTCAGATTACACAACCTCTCATCATGTGTCATACCTAATTTGCGAAATGGGCTCCTGTCATAAATAAGCAGGAAGATTACATTTGGTAAAAAACAAGGATTAAAGGGACAAAGAAAAAATGAACTAATTATGCGAAAAGTAGAGGCAGAAACCAGGCTGAATATATGGACAGTCTTGTGAGAGTCTTTGTTTTTTGTTTTTGTCAAAATACATGCAACGAGCAGTGCTTGGCATAACTCAAGTTTGAAGTTAATTTATACTTCCACTATCTTGTTTGGGAAGGTAATTAAATTATACAAACAAAAGCAAGCTGGATTTATTCTCTCTCTCTCTCTCTCTCTCTCTCTCTCTCTCTCTCTCTCTCTCTCTCTCTCAAAAAAGAAAGATGTTGTCTTTAATCTGATCGCACGTGTTTGAGAACCCCGTTTTATTTATAAACACATATGTACAATTACAGTTTATAATTAATAATTATAATATCTCCAGTCCTCTGTAGCAGTCTAATGGAGAGGTAGTGACTATTATTTGTCATATCTTTCCAATTTATATAATATATCTTATATGTTAATTAAGATATCTTATTTATCAAACTTATATAAGATATCTTATATGTTAAATTAAATATCTGATATACCAATTAAGATATTTTATATAAAAATATAAATAAGATATCTGATATAATATATCAGATATCTGATATGTTATATTAGATATTTTATATGCTATACAAGATATCTTATTTAGTATATTAGATATCTTATATAGCATATAAGATATCTTATATGTTTAAGTAAACAAGATATCTTATATGTTATATAAGATATCTTATATGTTAAATAAGATATCTTATATAACATATAAGATATCTTGTTTACTAAAACATATATCGTATCAGATATCTGAATTGCAGAATTAAATAAGATATCTCATATAGGATATAAGATATCTACTTTAGGATATAAGATATCTTAATTGTTATATCAGATATCTTATATAGGATATAAGATATCTTATATAAATTTTTTTACATTCCACAATAAATTCATAATTTCTTTGCATCAAACAAAGTATCCTTTAACAAATCCTTACCTACCTTCATTTATGAGGTGCCATTTTACTATTTAATTGAAATTCAAGATTTTGTTTGTTTGTATTGGAGTTAAACGGCCCAGTCCTAACTATATAGGTCATTTTTAAGCCAGTCAGTTTACCATTCAACACTTTTAGTGGGCAAGCTTATACGTAAGCTGTTAACCACATTTCGAAAACACTGCCTATACAAATACATTGTAAAGTTTATCACCACAAAAAGGAAACTTTAAAGATGAAAAATTGATATTTTTCTTATTTCTGCTTAAAATAGAGATTCTGGTTACATGTTAGAACCGCTTCCTCGAGGTGGTTCTAACGAGTACCCACAATCTATATTTTGGAGCAGAAATAAGAAAAAAAAAAAGGTTTACCCCTGTCAACCCAAGTTTTACTATATAAAAGTGGGGTTCAAGAGGGTCAAACGCTTTATAGACGCGCTTCATGATAAGTACAGTGCACATTCTTTCACAGAAACGGACAACTTCCCTTTTTGAATCAGCAGAATGGAGAAAATGACTGTAAAATAGATTTCATGATCCATGTCCAGGAAAGAATGTTGCCGACACCGACATGACTCGAACACGTGTCCTTCTGATCACCAGTCAGACCTTCATCTCACTGAGCTACCGAGGTCAGCTTGAATTTCAAGATATTTGTCAATAAAATTTCTGATATCTATAATAAAATTATTGGATTGCAATAAATATTATTAGATATGTATAAATGATATTAGATATCTATTATCTATTTTATGATATACATAATGCATTTAGGGACATCTATAATTCGAATTATAGATATCTTTTATTCGATGGAAAGATGTTAAATATTTAAGAACATATAATTACATTTATTGATATCAATAATATAGTTTCTTTTATTCATTATTGAAAATTGTGACATCTATAATTCAGCCTTCTAAATGATATCTATAATTTGATTTTTAGATATCTATATATGCAAAGGAATTATATATGTATATATCTATATATTGAAAAATAGAGAGCTATAATTTAAACATATATTAGATATCATTATTATAGATATTATTTATAGATATCATTATTATAAATATTATTTATAGATATCATTATTATAGATATTATTTATTGATATCTTGCAATAATTATTGATATACTATAGTTTATTACAGATATCTATAAATCAAATTATAATTATCAATAAATCAAATTATAGATATGAACAATTAACATTATTGATATCTATAATAATCTGTATTTTTTGCTATCATAAAATGAAATTCATGATATGTTATATATATTTCTTGATATCAATAGATTTGTTTCCTGACAGCAATAATTTCTTTGCATATATAAAATCTTAAAATAAAATTATAGAGATCATTTAAAAGGCTGAATCATAGATATCAAAATTTTCAATAATGGATATCATAAAATACATTTTGGTCATGAATAAATGAAATTATTGATATTTTATAATATTTATCTATATATTGAAAAATAGATAGCTATAATTTAAACATATATTAGATATCATTATTATCGATATTATTTATAGATATCATTATTATAGATATTATTTATAGATATCATTATTATAGATATTATTTATTGATATCTTGCAATAATTATTGATACACTATAGTTTATTACAGATATCTATAAATCAAATTGTAATTATAAGTAAATCAAATTAAAGATATGAACAATTAACATTATTGATATCTATTATTATCTGTATTTTTTGCTATCATAAAATGAAATTCATGATATGTTATATATATTTCTTGATATCAATAGATTTGTTCTTGATATCAATAATTTCTTTTCATATATAAATATCTAAAAATCAAATTATAGAGATCATTTAAAAGGCTGAATCATAGATATCACAATTTTCAATAATGGATATCATAAAATACATTTTGGTCATGAATAAATGAAACTATTGATATTTTATAATGCTCTTTAATATTTGGTATCCATATATCAAAATAAAAGATATCTACTATTGAAATTATTGATAAACATTTACTTACTATGGATATCATGAAAAAAAAATATATCTAATATCAATAATGTTAATTATCTATAATTTGATTTATAGATATCTACAAACTGATTTATAGATGTCATTATTACAGATGTTATTTATCGATATCTGACAATCATTATTATTAAACTGTAGTTTATTTCAGATATCTATTAATCAAATTATAGATATCAATAAATCAAATTATAGATATGTACAATTAACATTATTAATATTTATAATTATCTGTATGTTTTGCTTTCATAAAATGAAATCCGTGATATGTAATATATATTTCTTGATACCAATAGATTTGTTTCCTGATATCAATAATTTCTTTGCATAAATAAATATCTAAAAATCAAATTATAGAGATCATTTTAAAGGCTGAATCATAGATATCACAATTTTCAATAATGGATATCACAAAATACATTTTTGTAATGAATAAATGAAACTATTGATATTTTATAATGCTCTTCAATATTTGGTATCCATATACCAAAAAAATAGATATCTACTATTGAAATTATTGATAACCATTTACTTACTATGAATATCATGAAAAAAAAATATCTAATATCAGTAATGTTAATTATCTATAATTTGATTTATAGATATCTACAAACTGATTTATAGATGTCATTATTATAGATGTTATTTATCGATATCTGACAATAATTATTATTAAACTGTAGTTTATTTCATATATCTATAAATCAAATTATAGATATCAATAAATCAAATTATAGATATGTACAATTAACATTATTAATATCTATAATTATCTGTATGTTTTGCTTTCATAAAATGAAATCCGTGATATGAAATATATATTTCTTGATACCAATAGATTTGTTTCCTGATATCAATAATTTCTTTGCATATATCAATATCTAAAAATCAAATTATAGAGATCATTTAAAAGGCTGAATTATAGATATTACAATTTTCAATAATGGATATCATAAAATATATTATGGTCATAAATAAGTGAAACTATTGATATTTTAAAATGCTCTTCAATATTTGTTATCCATATATCAAAATAATAGATATCTAATATTGAAATTATTGACAACCCTTTACGTATTATGGATATCATGAAATAAATAATAAATATCTAAAATCAATAATGTTAATTATCTATAATTTGATTTATAGATATCTACAAATTGAGTTATAGGTGTCTATAACAAAGATATAGGAACAAAGATATAGGATATCAATAAATATTATTACATATCTATAAATAATATTAGATATGTATTATTTATTTCATTATATCCATAATGTGTTAAGGGATATCTGTAGTTCCAATTATAGATATCTTTTATTCGATATAGAGATATCAAATATTGATGAACATTTCAGGATATCAAGAATTACATTTATTGATATCCTTCATATATTTTCTGATATCCATTATTGAAAACTTTGATATCTATTATCCAGCCTTGAAATGGTATCTGTAATTTGATTTTTAGATATCTATCTATGTAAAGGAATCATGGATATCATTAGACAAATTAATAGATATCAAGAAATATATATTACATATCATTGATTACATTTTATGATGTCAAATTATTGATAATAATGTTAATCATACATATCTATAATTTGATTTATAGATATCTATAATTTGATATATAAATATCTAAAACACAATTACAGATTTCTCCGAATTGTATTAAATAGTAATATCGCATCATGCCTAATACACTTGTCATGATGACTCATACCGCTGTCATTATGACTCGCATAGCTGTCATGATTACTCATATACCTTTTGTCCTGACTCAAACACGTGCCACTCTCTATCACTTTGACTCGTTTAGCCCTTGCTATGACTCACTTTGACCCATACAGCTGTCACGGTGACTCATACTTCTGTAACCATTACTTATCATGCTTTCACGAGTTGCATACAGCATGGATCATACAGCTGTCACGACTACTTAAACACTTGTCAGCATAACTTATAAAGCTAATGACTAATACTGCTGTCACCATGAATCATACGCCACCATAAATCAAACAGCTGTCATCTTGACTCATACAGCTGTCAGTGATGCATGCATCTGGCATCATGGCTTTAACAGCTGATACCATTACACATAGAGCTGTCACAATGACTTATGTAGCTATAACCGTGACCGGAAGCACAAAGCAGTAAATATTAACATTACCACAGTTATGTTCTAACAATCTAATTAAAAATAGTACTGTTACTCTTCACAAACAATTATATTAAAAAAAAAGAGTTCAAATAATAGGTATATGAGTCCAAGTGGTAGCTTTATTAGTCATCGTAAAGTAAAACATGTATGAGTCATATTGACAGCTGTTGTAGACATGGTGACAGTTGTAGTAGTCATGGTGGCAGCTGTAGGAATCATGATGTGAGTCATGTTGACAGGTGTATAAGTGATGTTAACACTTTCTGTTCTAATTGGTTTCATATACACATGTAAACTGATTTACTATGTTATTTTTCATATATATTGTGTAAGTCATGTATACTTTGCAATGTATGATTCCACTGATATTGTAATCAGTATTTCATAAATAAATAAAAGAACTATCAACAGGGCTCACATAGCAAAAAACCTTCATTCCGACAGCTTTCACCATGAATCCCAAAGCTATCTCAATGACTCATATAACTGTCATCATGATTCGTGCATCTCTAAGCGTGATTCCTCAAACTATCCCCTTGATGAAAGCAGCTGTCACCATGGCACATACATATGTCTCCGTGATTCATACAGCCATCGGTATGTCTCATCCAGCTATAAGCATGACTCATATAGCTGTCACCAGGGACAGTGACACCCACAGCTGTCTCCAAGGCTCATACAGCTATCACAATGACCCATATAGCTGTCATAATGACTCTCATACTGCTGTCACAATGACTCATGCAGTTGTAACAATGGCTCATACAGCTGTCTATATGGCTCATACAACTATCACCATGACTCATTCAACTATCATCATGACTCGTACTGCTGCCACCATGACTGATAAAGCTGTCATCATCACTCATACAGCTATCGCCATGACGTATGCGGACAGCACTTTCATAGCTGTTAGCATGACTCTTCCAGCTGTCTCTGTGGTTCTTACAGCAATCACCATGACTCATACCGCTGTCACCATTACTAATTCAGCGATTGTCATGACTTATTCAGCTATCACCATGAATACAGCAAACATCTATCTCCATATCTACTGTAGATATTGCGATGACTCATACAGCAATTAGATCACTCACACAGCTGTTACCATAACTCATACAGCCAATAGTCTTTCTGTGCTAATTGGTTGCACATACACATGCCACTGATTTACTATTTTATTATTTCTTATATATTGTGTATACCATGTATGCTTTGCAGTGTATGATACCACTGATATTGTTTTCAGTATTTCATTTATAAATAACAGAAATATCAATATGACTTACACTGCTAATACCTTCATTCATACAGCTTTCACCGTGACTACGATAGCCATCACAATGACTCATATAACTGTCATCATGATTCATGCATCTCTAAGCGTGATTCCTACAGCTATCACCGTGCTGAAAGCAGCTGTCACCATTGCATATACTTCTGTCTCCGTGACTCTTACAGCCATAAGTATGTCTCATACAGCTGTATGCCAGACTCATATAGCTGTCACCAGGAGTCATTGAGCTTTCACTTTGACACTTACAGCTGTCTCCAAGGCTTATGCAGCTATCATAATAACCCAAACAGCTGTCATAATGACTCATACTGCTGTCATCATGACTGATACAGTTGTAACCATGGCTCAAACAACTATCACCATGACTGATACAACTATCATCATGACTCGTTCTGCTGCGAGCATGACTGATAAAGTCGTCATCGTCACCCATACAGCTATCGCCATGACGATGCTGACAACACTATCATAGTGCTGTAAGCATAACCCATGGAGCTGTCATCATTGATCATACAGCTGTCTCTGTGGTTCTTACAACAATCACCATGACTCATACTGCTGTCGCTATTTCTAAAGTAAAGTAATTATCATGCCCCATTCAGCTGTTACCATGACTAACACAATGTCTCGGGTATCTTAATTTCACACGCAGCTGCCACCAATACTTATTCTGTTTTCAACAGTTATAGCTTCTATAGCCATCAGCATGGAATATGCAGCTGTATCCATTGGTCATACATCACCTTAAAGGCTGTCACAATGACTCAAATAGCTTTCTTTACGACTTCTATAGCTCTTACAATCACTACTCCAGGTGTCAGCATGAATCTTACGAAGATAACCATGACACCTTGTCACCATGACTCATACAGTTACCACCATGACTCGCATCCCTTCCACTAAGACTTATATAGCTTTCATCGTGTCTAATACAGCAATCACTATAACTAATACAGCTGCCACGACAACTCATAGCATAACTCATACGGCAATCACGATAACTCGTACAGCTATCAACACGACACAAACAGCTATTACAATAACTCATAGAGCTATTTCCATGACTCGGATATCTCTCAGCACGACCTTTAAAGCTTTCACCAAGACACCTATAGCTACCACCTTTACTCATTCAGGTGTTATTTTGACTTTTTAGCTATCGTAAACACCTATACGGCTGTAACCATGACTAATACAGCTGTTAACATCACACATACAGCTGTCCCCATGACTCACTAATCTTTCATCATGACTACTGTTACGAGTGTCAGTATAACTACTACAGCTATCAATATGACTAATGCATCTTTAAAAATAGCTCATACGATCGTCATCATGGCTTATATAGCTATCGCCAATGCTTACAGCTTCCACAGTAACTCTTACAACTGTCACCATAATTCATGCAGCTCTAAACGTGATCCCAACAGCTATCACCATGGCGAATGCAGCTGTCACCACAGCTCATACAGCTATCTCCATGACTCATAGAGCCACCAGTCTGTGCTCATACAGCTTAAAGCATCGCTCATATTGCTATCGGCAGGGTTCATACAGCAAACACTATGTCTAATACAGCTGTAACAATGAGCCAGATGACTACGCCTAAAGCTGTCTTCATGCCTGGATGACTCGAACGGCTGTCACAGTCATTCATTCATTGACCACCATGGCACATATAGCTATCATAATGACTAATACAGCACGCTCCCGCCCATCGGGACTTTGAGAAATAAATCGGTATGCAAAGTGCTTCTACGCAGAGCTGAAACCGACCGCACATGAGAAGTGGTATGCAGCATAGGTCTAAGCCTGTTCAGGCAAAACGGTGCGAGTCGGACCGTCCATGCATATAAACATTTTGATTTCAAAGGGCGACAGGGCTTGGGATTTCATTTCATCTCAATGCCGGGTAAAAGTCCCACAAAATTGAAAGCAACATTTCGAAAATGACCTAAATAGTGTTGACAGGGACTTTAAACCTCTATTCAAACAAACAAACAAACAAAGAAAAGACTAATAGAGCTATCTCAATCACTCAAACAGCTATCACCATGAGGGTTGTAGCTATTACCATCACTCATACAGCAATTAAGATGACTCATACAGCTGCCACCAGGACTCACATAGATATTACCACGACTTCTATAACTATCACCATGAATTATACAGCTACCACCATGATTCATACAGATATATTTATTCACATACAGCTATCACCACGACACACAGCACATTCAATAGCCATATCTCTAAAACTGTCACAAAGAATCATGCAGCTGAAACCAATCGCTCATACAGCTGTCCATATCAACATGACTCACACAGCTTTCCTCACGACTCCTACACCTGTCACCATGACTTCTTCAGATGTCATCATGTCTCATACAGCGGTCCCCATGACACATACAGCTGCCATCATGACGCATACAGCTGCCAGCACGACTTCTACACGAATCATACGGCGCCCAAAATGACTCGGATATCTTAATTTCATATACAGCTGCCATAAAGACATTCCTTTTCAACAGTAGTATCTCCTGTAGCTATAAATTATGCAGCTGTAACCATTGTTCATGTAGCTATCAACATCGCATATAAGGCTGTCAACATGACTCACACGGCTTTCTTTATGACTTCTACAGCTGACACTATGACTACTGTAGTTGTCACCATGACTCTAACAATGGAACCCATGACACCCATAGCTGTCACCATGACTCAAACAGCTGTCAACGTTGCTCGCATCCTTCTCACTAAGACTGATATAGCTTTTGTCGTGTCTAATTCCGCGATCACTATAACTTATATAGCTGACACGAGTCATATCATGACTTATACAGCCATCACGATGACTCATACAGCTATCAACACGCCACCACGACACATACAGCTATGACCATAACTCAAACAGCTTTTACCATGACTCCGATATCTATTAGCACGCCTTTTAAGCTTTCACCAAGACACATACAGATATCGCAATTACACAATCAGATGTCACATTGACTTGTATAGCTATTGTTATGACCCATTACCAATTCAACTGTTAACATCACACATACCATGACACACAAGTATGTCATCATGGCAACTGCTGCTTTCAGTATGACTACTACAGCTGTCAATAGATCTTTCAAAATGGCTCATATGGCCGCCATCATGGCCTTTACAGCTATCACATGACAACAGCTTTCACCGTGACACTTAGAACTGTTACCATAATTCATGCAGCTCTCATCTTGATCACTACAGCTGTCACCATGATGAATACAGCTGTCATCTTAGTTCATGCAGCTATCTCCGTTACTCATACAGTCATCACTCCATGCTCATACAGCTATGAGAATCGCTCATATTGCTTTCGTCAGGGGCCATAAAGCTTACACAGCTGTAACAATGAACCAAATGACTATGCCTAAAGCTGTCTTCATGCCTCATACAGCTATCAGCATGAATCAAACAGCTGTCACAGTGACTCATTTAGTGACCATTATGACTAATATAGCTATCACTATGACTAATACAGCAAGCCCCGTAAACCTCTATTCAAATAAACAAAGGGAAGACTAATACAGCTATCACAATTACTCATACATATATCACTTTGAAATTTTGATTCTTGTAGCTATTTCCATAACGCATACAGCTATTAAGATGACTCATACAGCTTTCACCGTGACTCACGCAGCTATCTCCACGACTTCTATCACTATCACCATGATTCATACAGCTACCAACATGACTCATACAGATATTTTAATTTCAAACGCAGCTGTCACCAAGACCCATAACACTTTCATCAGCCATATTATATAATGTAATGTCACTATGATTTGTGCAGCTGCAACCATTGTTCATACAGCTGTCCATATCAACATGACTCACACAGCTATTCTCACGACTCCTACAGCTGTCACCATAACTACTTCAGATGCCATTATGTCTCACACAGCGGTTGCCATGACACATACAGCTGTCATCATGACGCATACAGCTATCAACATGACTCGCATAAGTCTTCACAGTTGCTCACACAACTGTCAACATGACTAATACAGCTAGCCCCATGACTTACAATGCTAACATCATGACTCATTGAGCTGTGACCACCATTAAAGCCTCCGCGGGTGTAGTGGTTAAACTACTCGACTTAGAAACCATGTATCTTGGGGGTTCGATTTGAGCAGATAATGTTATCTTAGTGCAGATTATATTTTCCTTTCCTTTATGATCATACGCCTTGCAAACTATATTGCTGTGTATGAAGATACTCAATAAAACCGAGTCTCCGATTTTCGTTCTTTACGTGTTCTTTGTTTCCAAAGGCAACCTTTACCTCACTGCAGCTGTTGTTAAGTGCCGTGTGGCGGCCGTAAAAAGTCTCCCTGTGCTTCATCATAGGGCAGATTATATTTTCTTTTCCTCTGGGATCATTGAGCCTATTTTGTTTACTTTGAATATCGAATATCGCTTAAGCCGGTGCTAGGCATATGCAGCCTTGCAAACTATATTGCTGTGTATGAAGAGCCTCAATAAAACCGAGTCTCCAATTTTCGTTCTTGTATGTGTTCGTTGTTTTCAAAGGCAACCATTTAGCTTTTTATTCTCCAGACTTTTGGATAAGTCTTTAAACTGAGGTCAACTTTCTATATGATCTTAGTTGTTGGTGGGAGAAAACATGCCTCAGCACGCACGCACACACGCACACACACACACACACACACACAGAGCTGTCACCATGACTTACATGTATACTGCTTCCATCATGATGACTACAGCTGTCACTACGACTGATAAATGTACGTATCACTACCACAGGGACACATTCATTTATTACCAAGACTCTTTTAGCTATTACTAGGACTTAAACAGCTTCCACCATGACTCCAAAAGCTATTACCATTACTCATACTGATATTACTATGACTAATACAGCAATCAACACGACTCACGCTGCTAGCGCATTGACGACTAAAGTTATCACCATGACTCATACAGCTGCCACTTTGATTCATACAGCTGTCCCTATGACGTATAAAGCTGCCAGAAGACCAAAACAGTTGTCACAATGACTCTTTCAGCTGCTGTCATAATTCAGAGGTTGGTGCTATCGTTATTACTATACTACAGCTGTCACCATGACTCCTTCATGGGCCAGTCTGGCTTATACCACCATGACTCATACAGCTGTCCCTATGACGTATAAAGCTGCTACAAGACCTATACAGTTGTCACAATGACTCTTACAGCTGCTGTCATAATTCATAGGTAGCTGCTATCGCTATGACTACACTATAGCTGTCACCATGACTCCTTCATCGGCCACTCTGGCTCATATCACCATGACTCATACAGCTGTCCGTATAAAGCTGCCACAAGACCCATACAATTGTCACAATGACTCTTACATCTGCTAAGCCCCGCCCATAGGGGCTTGAAGAAATATATGGGCTGCATGATGCTTCCAGGCAGAGCTGAATCCGGCCCGCACACTAGTACTGGTAAACCGCTTAGAGGATCTAAGCCTGTCCAGGAACCGCGGTGCGAGGCGGACCGTCCATGCTAATAAACCATATTGGTTTCATTGGGCGACAGGGCTTGAGATGTCATTTCATCTCAATGTCGGGTAAAAGTCCCACAAAATTGGAAGCAGCGTCTCCAAAATGACCTTTAGAGGGTTGACGGGGCCGTAAAACCTCAAATCAAACAAACTTACAGCTGCTGTCATAATTCAGAGGTTGCTGTTATCGCTATGTCTACACTATAGTTGTCACCATGACTCCTTCATCGGCAACTCTGGCTCATATCACCATGACTCTTGCAGATGTCACTATGGTTCATAAAGCTAATATAGACTCATAGAGCTATCATCATGTCGCCTTAAGCTGTCACCATGGCTAATAAACTATCATCCTGATTCACACAGCTTTCATCATGACTCACACAGTTATAATAAAAATCAAAAATGCTCATATAGCTTTCAACATAGGTCATACAACTATCACTATGACTATTCCCAAGAATCACATAGCCAAGATAATCCTGCACCCTACGATTTTCTGTTCCATGTTGTAGTACTTGCTTCCAAAAGATTATCCCTTATATATGACATTTTAACTTCAGCTGGTGTTTAGGGAATGTGTGGCGGCTGTCAAAAGTCTCCCTGCCCTTCGGCATAGTTTGGGTTATATTTTCTAGTCCTTTTCGATCATTGATTCCACTGCTTAAATTTTAGAATATTTGAGGGTCACTGGCAAGGCCTAAATGCGGAAACTAGCTAGTCCGTCCCATAAAAACTTGGTTCCGTATTGTAGCCCTTGGTTGCTTGCAAAGGATTGCCCATTATATAGAACATCATGCAGCTATTACCATGTATCAAATGGCTATCACCATGTCACCCGCAGCTGACTTCCTGACTCATACAGCTATCATCATGATTCATTTAGCTGTCATCATGACTCATTCAGCTATCCCCACAAATCATTTTGCTATCACTGTTACGCCTGTATTACCTTGGCACATACAACTATCACCATTACTCATACAGCTGTCACCATGACTAATACACCTACCACAAATACTTCTGCAGCTGTCAAGATTATTCATAAATGATTCAGATTCTGTCTCATGAATGAATCAGTGAAATTTGTTCAAACTTGGTACAATATATCATTGTGACCGACCTTAGTTTTTGATGACCTTGACCTTATTTCTAAGGTCAAAGGTCCCCAAAACTGTCAATTTTGGCTTATCTGCACAGGTGTCTTGAATGAATAGCTGTAATTTGGCCAGACTTTCTAGAACATTATTTGTACAATATGTCATTGTAACCTACCAAAGATTTGGTTTGCTTTTGGTTTGCTAAGGTCACAGGCCCTCAAAAACTGTCAATTTTAGGTCAGAAATGGCTTACCAGCACCCTTTCACATGAGCGAATTGTGATATACTTTTATCTACTCTGTAAACAGTAGATATTTACCGTAAACTTCGCATAAATGTTATGTACCCTGAGTGGTTCTACAGAAAATACGAATTGAAATTCTGGTTTACTTCCTTTCGGAGATATGGCCCCTTTGAACATTGAAAATAGTCACCTTATTCATGTATTAATGTCAACTTTATTAAGGGAAAGACTAATGCACCTTCACTTTGAATTCATTTTGACAGTGTTTATGGCAGCCCATCGGGGCTTGAAGAAATAGATGGGCTGCATGATGCTTCCAGAGCTGAAATCGACCACACACAAGTACTTGTAAACCGCTTAGAGGGTCTAAGCCTGCCCAGGCAAGGCGGGGCGAGTGGACCCATCCAAGGTTATAAACCCTATTGGTTTCATTGAGAAGTCATTTCATTTCAGTTTTGGGTAAAAGTCCCACAGAATTGGAAGCAACTTCTCGAGAATGACATATACAGTGTTGACGGGGATACTTAACCTCAGATCAAACAAACAAGTGTTATGGCACTTGCTTGATGAAAATTAGTGGCAAGGCATAATGCATTGCTTTAATTTTTCTAATGGCATACTGCACTTGTTTTTTTTTTTTTTTTTTTGTTTTTTTTATTTGAGGTTTAACATCCCCATCAACATTGTAAAGGTCATTGTTGGAGATGTTGCTTCTAGTTTTGTGGGACTTTTACAAGACATTGAGATGAAATGACATCTCAGGCCCTGCCGTCCAATGAAACCAATATATTTTATATGTATGGCGGGCCCAACTCGCACCACTTTTTCCTGGTCAGGCTTAGAACCTCTAAGCAGTTTACCAGTACTCATGTGCCCTCTGTCTCAGCTCTGCTTGTAAGGATAATGAAGCCCAGTCTATTTCTTCAAGCCCCCATGTGTGGGGGCCAGTATACATTTTGATTGTTTTCATACAGCATGCCTTTTTGATCTAATTTGTATAATTTCTACATTTAGGCATGATATAGTGAAGCTGGAGACTAAAGATCGCTGCCATGAGGAAGGTACAGTACAATATTTGAGGAACCAAAGGAATTTTGTAAGAATTTTTTACTCGAAATTAGGAAAGCTTAGAGTGTGTTGACTTAAGATTACAGTTTGCCAATTAGACGTGTGCCATTAATTGGTGTAGTCTCAAATATGTTATGCTATCCAATTGATAGGAGTTGTTTAGATGATTCCATTTAAATGCCAGTTAAAGTTAATGGGGCTTGACCAGAAAATATGCAAAAGTAGGATTGGCTCAGCCGTTACATATTTTAGGTGAAGCTTTAGACCTATGCTATAAAATAAAAGTGAAGGCATTGATCTGGAATCGATTCAATTGCCTCACACCTCCCATCATTGTCAAGAAAGTGATGTTCCATGTATCATGTACTTGTAATTACAGGATTATACTAAATCGTTAAATACAGTTATAAAATCAGACTAAAGATTTTTAGCTCACCAGAGCCGAAGGCTGTGGCAGATCTTATAGGATAGGCAGTTGTCCGTCGTCTGCGTAGTATGTCTGGCATCAATATTTACAGACAACATCTCTGCTGAAGCCACTGGTCCGATTGAGATCAGATTGTATCTGTAGCATCCTTGGGTTGTAGGATTTAAAGTTTATGTTTTTTATGAAATAAGTGTGGTTGCTATAGCAACTTTGAGTTTCCATAGACTTCTGATGGGGAAAATTGAAAAATTGTATTAACTGCAAAGCTTTTGCAGATATTTTGACAAAACTTATGTTCCTCGTGTAGTCTAGCATGTGCCAACTGATTTTAGGCATACTGTTCCTTTTTAGCTCGCCTGTACTAAGTACATGGAGAGCTATTGTTGTCATTTCGGTCGTCTGCGTGCGCGTTTGCATTTTTATTTGTGTGATCCTTCCCGTCACACTTCTTAAAGTTATTCAAATGCTTAAAACTTAACAGCCACTCATATTTGGAACTTAAGTACCTGGGAGGGTCTTCTGATGTTTAAAGAGAACCGACCGCTGGGTTTATGCCCCTGAGTGGGCCTAGGGGTCAAAATCTAGAACACCAATGTAATTCTGTGTTAAAGTTTTTGAAATGCTTATATCTCAACAGTCACTCATCACAAAACATTCATACTTACAACTTGGATACCTGGGAGTGTCTTCTGAGATTCCAAGACAACACACCCCTGTGTTCATGCCTGGAAATGGGGATGGGGTGGGGCTAGGGGTCAAAATCTAGGACACCTCTGTAATTTGTTGTATACGTTTCCATTATGCAAACAAGTTTTAGACACAATTGGTTATACATCAACCAATCAAGTGACATTGGTTCACGTGTAAAAGGGTGAGGGGGATGATGACCTACATTTCACAGTCCAGTGATTTTGCCTTATACCTTGAAGACTATTTGTAGAAGAAATGTCATACCTGGGATATTCATGAGACTCCATGATTGACCTCAAAATATATCTAGGCCACTGTGACCTATATATTTAATGGTTCAGTGATTTTGCCTATTATCTCGAATACTATTTGATGTAGAAATGTCATACCTGGATTATTAGTTCCAAGTGACCTGCTGATTGACCTCAAAATATATCTACATCAGTGTGACCTATATGTCATGGTTCAGTGATTCTACCTATTATCTTGAATACTATCTGATGGAGAAATGTCATACCTGGATTATTAGTTCCATGTGACCCGATAATTGACCGCAAAATATATCTAGGTCATGGTGACCTACATTTCATGGTCTAGTGATTTTGCCTATTACTTTTAATATTATTTGATGGGTTATTAGTTCCATATGATCCCATTATTGACCGCAAAATATATCTAGGTCAGTGTGACCTATATTTCATGGTTCAGTGATTTTGCCTATTATCTTGAATACTTTTTGATGGAGAAATGTCATGCCTGGATTATTAGTTCCATGTGACCCGATAATTGACCGCAAAATATATCAAGGTCAGTGTGACCTATATTTCAAGGTTCAGTGATTTTGTCTATTATCTTGAATACAATTTGATGGAGAAATGTCAAGCTTGGATTATTTATTCCAAGTGACCCCATGATTGAGCTTGAATTATATCTAGGTAAGTGTGACCTGTATTTCATGGTTCAGTGATTTTGCCTATTATCTTGAATACGATTTGATCGAGAAATGTCTCACCTGGATTATTAGTTCCATGTGACCAGATGATTGACTTAGAAATATATGTAGGTCATTGTGAGCTATTTTCATGGTTCAATTATTTTGCCTTATATTCAGACACAATTTAATTCTGATATGTAATATCTGGAATTATGTTCCATGTGTCCCAGTTATTGATCTCAGAATATATCTAGGTGAGTGTGACCTATATTTCATGGTTCAGCAATTTTACCTTATATCTTGAAGGCGCGAAACAGGCGAGCTATGCTGTCATGTAACAGCTCTTGTTAGTTTTTGCCAAACCAAAATGCCAAAAAGCATAACTAAAAAAATCATCTCCCCAGAAACTATATGCTCTATGAGGCTGAGGCTCAATGGACATATTCACCATATTTTCCCTTACATGTTTAGTGTTTTTCTTTTGTTTTTATTTTTCATGAAATTCTGCTCATTATTTATGGTTGCTATGGCATCTTAGAGGTTACATAGCCTTATAATGGTGAAAATAGAAAAATGGTAGTTACTGCCAAGTCTTGCAGATATTTTGACAAAACTTTCTTATTAATATCCTTTATGCTGTCATCTATCTGATTTTAGGCCTAATGATCACTTTTATTTGTTGCTTGGCTGCCATGGAAACCGAAATGCCAGAAAAATACTAAAACAAGAGGGCCATGATGGCCCTGGATCGCTCACCTGACCCATATGATAGAGTAACAAGTGGGCCTCGGGGAGGGCCATTATTGACCCCAGGGCTACAATGTGCATAATGTTGAGGGAGGTCTAAAAAGGTGAAGCTTCATACCAAATATCAACAAAGCTTATAATTTGAACAATCTTGGCAAAGGTCCACTAGATGAAGCTACACACCAAATATCCAAGACCTGGGCCTTGGGGTTTCAGAGAAAAAGATTTTTTAAAGATATTCCCTACATTAGCCTATGTAAAACCAAATGGCCCCGGGGCGGGGGCATTTTTGGCCTCAGGGCTATAACTTAAACAATCTCGATAGAGGTCCACTAGATGAAGCTTCACACCAAATATCAAAGACCTGGGCCTTGCTGTTTCAGAGAAGAAGATTTTCAAAGATTATCTCTATATATAAAACTATGCAAAACCAAAGGGCCGCGGGGCAGGGGCTATAATTTGAACAATCTTGGTAGAGGTCCACTAGATGAAGCTCCATACCAAATATCAAAGACATGGGCCTTGTGGTTTCAGAGAAGATTTTTAAAGATTTCCCTATATAAGTCTATGAAAAACCAAAGGGTCTCGAGGTAGGGGCATTTTTGGCCCCAGGGCTATAATTTGAACAATCTTGATAGAGGTCCACTAGATGAAATTTCACACCAAATATCAAAGACCTAGGCCTTGTGGTTTCACAGAAGAAGATTTTTAAAGATATTCCCTATATAAGTCTATGTAAAACCAAAGGGCCCCCGAGACAGGGGTGTTTTTGGTCTCAGGGCTACAATTTGAACAATCTTGGTAGAAGTCCACTAGATGAAGCTTCATACCAAATATCAAAGACCTAGGTCTTCTGGTTTCAGAGAAGAATATTTTTCAAGATTTTCCCTATATATAAGTCTATGTAATACCAAAGGGCCCAAGTGGGGGCATTTTTGGCCCAAGGGCTATAATTTGAACAATCTTGGTAGGGGTCCACAAGATTAAGCTTCATACCAAATATCAAAGACCTAGCCCTTGTGGTTTCAGAGAAAAAGATTTTTCAAGATTTTCCCTAAATAAGTCTATAATTTGAACAATCTTAGTAGGGGTCCACTAGGTGAAGCTTCATACCAAATATCAAAGACCTGGGCCTTGTGGTTTCAGGGAAGAAGATTTTTAAAGATTTTCCCTATAGAAGCCTATGTAAAACCAAAGGGTCCCAGAGCGGGGGCATTTCTGGCCCCAGCACTATAATTTGAACAATCTTGGTAGGAGTCCACTAGGTGAAGCTTCATACTAAATATCAAAGACCTGGGCCTTGCGGTTTCAGAGAAGATTTTTAAAGATTTTCCCTATATAAGCCTATGTAAAACCAAAAGGGGGGGGGGGGGGGACCTGGGCCTTGTGGGGTGAAGCTTCATACCAAATATCAAAGACATGGGCCTTACAGTTTCAGGGAAGAAAATTTTTAAAGATTGTCCCTATATAAGCCCATGTAAAACCAAAGGGCCCCGGAACGGGGGCATATTTGACCCCAGCACTATAATTTGAACAATCTTGGTAGGGGTCCACTAGATGAAGCTTCATACCAAATATCAAAGACCTGGGCCGTGTGGTTTCAGAGAAGATTTTTAAAGATTTTCCCTATATACGCCAATGTAAAACCAAAGGGCCCCCTGGCGGGGGCATTTTTTGTCCCAGCATTAAAATTTGAACAATCTTGGTAGGGGTCCACTAGATGAAGCTTCAGACCAAATATCAAAGTCCTGGGCCTTGTGGTTTCAGAGAAGAAGATTTTTAAAGATTTTTTACTATATAAGCCTATGTAAAACAAAAGGGCCCCGGGGCGGGGGCATTTTTGGCCCCAGCACTATAATTTGAACAATCTTGGTAGGGGTCCACTAGATGAAGCTTCATACCACATATCAAAGACCTGGGCCTTGCGGTTTCAGACAAGAAGATTTTTAAAGATTTTCCCTATATGAGCCCATGTAAAACCAAAGGGCCCCGGGATGGGGGCATTTTTGGCCCAAGCACTATAATTTGAACAATCTTGGTAGGGGTCCCCTAGATGAAGCTTCATACCAAATAACAAAGACCTGGGTCTTACGGTTTCAGAGAAGAAGATTTTTAAAGCTCTTCCCTATATACATGTAAGCCCATGCAAAACCAAAGGGCCCCGGAGCGGGGGCATTTTTGGCCCCAGCACTATAATTTGAACAATCTCTGTAGGGGTCCACTAGATGAAGCTTCATACCAAATATCAAAGACCTGGGCCTTGTGGTTTCAGAGAAGAAGATTTTATTTTTAAAGATTTTCCTTATATAAGCCTATGTAAAACCAAAGGGCCCCGGGGCGGGGGCTTTTTTGGCCCCAGCACTATAATTTGAACAATCTTGGTAGGGGTCCACTAGATGAAGCTTCATACCAAATATCAAAGTCCTGGGCCTTGTGGTTTCAGAGAAGTTTGATCTGACCTACTGACCTACATTTGACCCGACATGACCAATATTCAAATTTGACCGAGATATTGTCATGACAATCATTCTGAGCAAGTTTAATGATGATTGGACCATAACTGTGCCCTCTAGTGTGTTCACAAGGTTTTTCTATGATTTGACCTACTGACCTACTTTTTGACCCAACATGACCCATATTCAAACTTGACTGAGATATTGTCAGGATGATTATTCTGAGCAAGTTTGATGATGATTGGACCATAACTGTGCCCTCTAGAGTGTTCACAAGGTTTTTCTATGAATTGACCTACTGACCTACTTTTTGACCCGACATGACCCATATTCGAACTTGACCGAGATATTGTCACAATGATCATTCTGAGCAAGTTTGATGATAATTGAACCATAACTGTGCCCTCTAGAGTGTTCACAAGGACTATCTATGGTTTGACCTACTGACCTACTTTTTGACCCTACATGATCCATATTCGAACCTGACCGAGATATTGTCATGATAATTATTCTGAGCAAGTTTGATGATGATTGGACCAAAACTGTGCCCTCTAGAGTGTTCACAAGGTTTTTCTATGATTTGACCTACTGACCTACTTTTTCACCCGACATGACCCATATTCGAACTTGACCGAGATATTGTCATGATGATCATTCTGAGCAAGTTTGATGATGATTGGACCAAAACTGTGGCCTCTAGTTTGTTCACAAGAAAAAGTTTACGCACGACGGACGACGGACGACGGACGACGCACGACGACGCCGGACATCTTACGGTCACAAAAGCTCACCATGACCTTCGGTCAGGTGAGCTAAAAAAACAACATCTTCTCAGAAACCATATGGGACTGAGACTTTATGGAAATATTCACAAAATTTGCCATATCATGTTTAATATATTTTATGAAATTCGGCTCTTTAGTTTGGTTGTTATGTCAACTTAGAAGTTCAATAGACTTGTAATGTGGAAAATTGAAAACTGGTACTGACTGCCAAAATATAAGTGAAGGCAATGATCAGGAATAGATGCAATCAACCCGCAGCTCCCATCAGAGACACCAAAGGGAAAGAAACACAAACATGAAACAACAACCCCTAATGGAAACATCAACTCAGAAAGCCAAAACGGACAGTAAATTTCTCACAAAATGGCCAACTGGCTATCCAAAACAAAATAATATACGCGACACAAACACTTGAGACAAACCATAACAAAAATAAACTGCAACAGAGGAACCACCTTGGAACGGTCAGTAAAATGAACCCCGCTCCGATGGGGGGGGGGGGGGGCTTGAATCAATTTTTCATGGCAACAATCCTCGCGAATACTTCCGTCGCGATTTAGACAAATACTTTGTTCAGTCCGCATGAAGGCTTTCTAACTCATCAGTGCAACATCCCATACCTATATTGTTAATACGTGAAAGTACATCAAGTACATGCTTTTGATGAAAAGTCATGCTTGAATGGCCCCCGGGATGTGGCCAGTTTAGACACCCAGGGACATGATTGGCACAATTTATGTAGGGGACCACTTGACATTGCTACGTGCTTCATATATATGCTCTGCGCCTAGTGGTTTCAGAGAAGAAGAATTTTTAAGCTTTTTTCCATTATAAGTCTATGAGGGCTAAGGGGCCCGGGGAGTGGCCAGTTTAGACCCTAGAGGCATGAATGGCACAATTTATGTAGGGGACCACTTGACATTGCTACATGCTTCATATGTAAGCTCTGGGCCTAGTGGTTTCAGAGAAGTTTTTCCCAATGTAAGTCTATAGGAGCTATATGTTGCCATGCCAACAAGAGTTTCCATCTGATCTGCCCCAAAACATAATGCATCTTTTCCCCCAACCTGATAATGCCTCTCATGAAATTTAATCATGATTGGCCAACTGGCTTTTAAGATATACTTAGTTGAACATGTGAAAGGACGACGGACGACTGATACATGTACGTATCACTCATACAGGGACAGATTCATTTATTACCATGGATCTTATACTATTACCACAGGACTTAAACAGCTTCCATCATGACTCTTATAGCTATTACCATTAATCATACTGGTATTACTATGACTAATACAGCAATCACCACGACTCACACAGCTAGCACATTGACTCCTAAAGTTATCACCATGACTCATACAGGTGCCATGATTCATACAGCTGTCCCTATGACGTATAAAGCTGCCACAAGACCGCCCCCGCCCATAGGGGCTTGAAGAAATATATGGGCTGCACGATGCTTCCACGCTGAGCTGAATCCGGCCCGCACACTAGTACTGGTAAACCGCTTAGAGGATCTAAGCCTGTCCAGGAACCGCGGTGCGAGGCGGACCGTTCATGCTTATAAACCCTATTGGTTTCATTGGGCGACAGGGCTTGAGATGTCATTTCATCTCAATGTCGGGTAAAAGTCCCACAAAATTGGAAGCAACGTCTCCAAAATGACCTTTACAGTGTTGACGGGGACCGTAAACCTCAAATCAAACAAACAAAGCTGCCACAAGACCCATACAGTTGTCACAATGACTCTTAAAGCTGCTGTCATAATTCAAAGGTTGCTGCTATCGCTATGTCTACACTACATCTGTCACCATGACTCCTTCATCGGCCACTCTGGCTCATATCACCATGTCTCGTGCATATGTCACTATGGTTCATAAAGCTATCACCATGGCTCATAGAGCTATCATCATGCCGCCTTAAGCTGTCACCATAGCTAATAAACTATCATCCTGATCCACACAGGTTTCATCCTGAAGCATGGCTCATATAGCTTTCCCCATAGGTCATGCAACTATCACTATGACTATCCCTAAGAATCACATAGCCCAGAAAATCCTGTACACTACTACAACCGGCCCCGATAGCTCAGTTGGTAGAGTGTCCGCTCCGGGGAACGGGAGGTCATGGGTTCGATCCCGGGCCGCGACATACCAAAGTCGTTAAAATGGTACTAGCTGCTCTTCGCTTGGCACTCAGATTTACGGGGTAGAGCTAGGACTGGTCGACCCAGTGTCAGGACAATGTGACTGGGTGTGGTATCATGTAATGTGTCTGGGACATGCTACTTCAATGAGGCAGCACTATAAAAAGTGAGCATTGAGCTCCCTGTCGCAACCAGACACCGTCGTGATATGACTGAAAAATTGTTGAAAGCGACGTTAAACCCGAATTCACACACACACTACGATTTTCGGTTCCGTGTTGTAGTCCTTGCTTCCAAAGGATTATCCCTTATATATGCTATTTTACCTTCACCACAGCTGGTGTTAAGGGAATATGCGGCGGCCGTAAAACGTCTCCCTGGCCTTCATCATAGTGTGGGTTATATTTTCTAGTCCTTTTGGATCATGGATTCCACTGCGAAAGTTTGAGAATATTTGAGGGTCACTGGCTAGGCCTAATTGCGGAAACTAGCTAGTCTGTCCCTGAAAGACTTGTACACTACGTTGCTATCACTATGTGAACCGCAGCTACCTTCATGACTCATACAGCTTTCATCATGATTCAGTTAGCTGTCATCATGACTCATGGAACTGTCACCATGCGTCAAACAGCTGTCATCATGACACATACAGCTATCCCCACGAATCAAATAGCTATCTCGGATACGCCTGTATTACCTTGGCCCATACAGCAATCACCATAACTTATACAGCTATCAGCACGACTAATACAGCTACCACAACTACTCATGCAGCTGTCAAGATAAATCATCGAGCTCTCACTATAACTCACACAGCTATCACACAGCTTTCACCATGAATCATATTTTAGAATAATTACTCTTGTAGCTATCACCATTTGTTATACAGCTATCACCATGATTCGTACTGCTGTAATTATGTGTCATACAGCTGTCCCCATGATTCATATACCGTAGCTACCATCATGAATCATATAACTACTCTTACAGCTGTCATCTTGGCTTATACAGATATCAGAGTGACCCATGCAACTGTCAACAAGGCCATTAAACTGTAAAAATTGACTTATACAGCTATTACTATGACCAGTTAGTGTACTACATATATCTAACAATCTTCAAGCCAAATATTCATGTTGGAGAGGTACAGATAAACACCTCGTTTTTCATCACTATAAGAATATAAAAATATGCAAATATATATACATGTATAAATATATATATGACTATATTGTGATGAATGTTACAAGTTTTAAAATGTCTGCAAAATGTACAGATCTGTCCATGTTCATTAAAGAAGTTGGAGGGGCATATTGCTTCTGCTTCGTTCGTCCGTCTGTCTGTCCGTTTTGATGCGTAACATATCCTAAGAACCGCGTATGCTAGCGTTTTGAAATTTTATATATTGATTCCTCGTGGTCAATTAGGTGACGCAATTTTTTTTCTCATCCCCTTTCGAGAGTTATTGCCACTTGATTTTTTTTTGTGGGGGGTGGATAAAATCTTGTCAGCAAAATATCTCAAAATTCATTGGAGCTAGAACATTGAAAGTTAGTGAATAGATTTGTGGTGATGAGTTATGACCCTTTGTCACTTTGGGTATTTGTACATTGTACCTCTATATGTTTTGTGATACAAAGCATAACTTTAGAATTGCGTGTGCTAGGGTTTTGAAATTTCATATATGATCTTATCCGGAGAATGCCATTTTCAGGAGTTATTGCCCTTTGAATTTTTTTATAAAATCTTGTCAGCAAAATATCTCAAAGACTATAAGAGCTAGAGCCTTGAAAGTTGGTAAATAGATTGGTTATGATGAGTAGATGACCGGATGAACTTTTGATTAAATTCCGAAAAATACTTCATGAGTTATGGCCTTTTGTCACTTTGGGTATTTATACATTGTATGTTTTGTGATGCATGACATAACTTAAGATTCGTTTGCCAGTGTAGTTGATAGAGTGCTGGACTACCAATCAGATTGTCGATTATGAATCAGAGGGTTCAAATGTTTAAGAGTTCAAATGCCGGTGGAGGAATGGAAATTTGTTCTCTTTTGTTCTTATTTTCTTTTTTTCTTCATATATACACATTAACAGTTATCATCTCCCTCGCACAGTGAGTGAGTGTTTGGGTTTTACGTCTCACCAACAGCTTAGGTCATACGGGGAAGGGACCTCGGTTTAAAGACTCATCCGAAAGCCCGGGATCGATCCAATCTCTGTCCCTCGCACAACCAAATTAGAAGTGGCGGCAATGATCAGGAATCGATACAATCAACCCACAGCTCCCATCAGAGACACCAAAGGGAAAGAAACACAAACATGCAACAACAGATCCCAATGGAAACATCAATAGCGGAAAGCCAAAAGGACAGTTACTTTCCCTCAACATGGGCAATAGGCTATCCAAAATAAAATAATATAAGCGGCACAAACACCCAAAGACAAACCATAACAAAAATAAACCGCGACAGAAGAACCGCCTTGGAACGGTCAGCGGAAACGAATTCCACTGGTGGGGGTATTAAATCGATTTTACGTGGCAACAATCCTCGCCCTTACTCCCGTCGCGATTAAGACATAATTTGTTCAGTCCGCAAGAAGACCTCCTAACTTATCAGTGCAACATATCCGTGAACACAAAAATCAAACAACCACAGAGATGAAACAACGGTGAGGACTCACAGCAAGAAACCACTGAAATGCTGGAGCAAAAGAAAACCAACAGTTAGATTCTGATGGCCAAGTTGTTAGGGAATGGGGATATTGCATTTATCCATGCATGCACGAGTGTGTGTGTGTGTGTGTGTGTGTGTGTGTGCATGCATTTGTGTGCATGTATGCATGCATGTGTGAGTGCAAGCATGCATGTATGTGTGCATGCAAGTCTACATTAGTGTATGTGCATGCTTGCATGAGTGTGTGTGCATGCATGTGTGCTTGCATGCATGCTTGCGTGTTTGCACACGCATATGCATTCATGTATGTATGTGTGCATGCATGATGGCATACATGTGTGTGTGCGCATGCAAACGTGTGTGTGCATGCATGTGTATGTGCATGCATGCATGTGTGTGAGTGTGCATGCATATGTGCATGTCTGCATGTGTGCATGTTTGCATGACTCGCATCCCTCTAAAAAATGTCCATAAGTATCTGTCAATCTTTTATATTTAAATTGCGATGAACTTTTCCTTGTGTTTCAGAATCAACATGGAGGGGAAGAACAACAGTTACAGACGCTAAAAGCAGGAAGAAGTGAAATGAATTATAAATAAAAATTAAATAAAATACGGTCTGCCAACAAAATTCAGTTGTTTTCTTGCTTACTATCAGTTTTTGTTTTGTGTGTGTGTGTGTGTTTTTTTTTTTTTTTTTGACATGCCTGCTTTTAACATGGCACGACTTAGGGACCTATTTTTCTGTCCATTAGTTTGTTCACCCACCAGCCATCAAAATAGATGTGAAGGCAATGATCTGGAATCGATAAATAAAACCACAGCTCCCACTATCTAGAGACACCAAAGGGAACGAAACACAAACATGAAACAACTAGACCCTAATTGAAATATCAATTAACACAGAATGGCCAATTGGCTATCCAAAATAAAACAATATAAGCGACACAAATACTCAAAGACAAGCCAAAAAATAAAATAAACCGCGACAGAAGAACCGCCTTGGAACGGTCAGCGAAACGAATTCCACTGGGGGTTTAAACTGTGTTTTGTACAAATAATTTTGCAGTGGAACTTTCATATAGAATTGGGACATAGCGAGTTCACAGGACTCATAAGAAAAAAAATGTAAATAGATCACCAATATGCTGATAACCAGTGCAAGTATAGTGCGCATTCAGCTTTTAGAAACGGACAAGCAGAAGAGGGCGAAATACCATAGAATATAGTCCGTGATCATTCTCACTCGCAAGAAACATCCTCAGTCTAGAGATGATCAATCCCTCGAGCTTGCGCATTCAATTGAGCCACTGGGATACTTTATGGACACAAAGCTGCTGTTGAAATAAATTATGCCTATACTGTTAAAACAAATTAACAAGTCCGGGAAATACATACCCATTTAGACCCCACTTCATACATATGAAAGTAGGGGTTGGCAAGGGTATTCATTTTTACCATATTCTTACCCACAGCATAGACGTATATACTCATTAAAATTGCCTCGAACAGTCTGTTCTAATGAGCACTAACAATCTAAATTTGAACCAGAAATAGGAAAAGTGCCACAAACTTCAATAGATGAAGAACAACTGACAGAAAGCAGTGTAAGATGTGTGTGTTCTAATGGGTCCCATTGACAGAAGTACTGAATTGAAGAGCTTATACATTTTCCAATGTTTTACAATGTCATTAACATGCTGATTAAAGCATCAAAAATAACATTGATGAAATTATTCGGAAATGTAAGCAGAGAAACGTTTGTTAAATGCATTGCCAAAATATTCGCACAATAAAATGACGTCTGTAAACGTGTTAGAAATGTTAATAAAATCGTACTGAAGGCAATGATCAGGAATCTATACAATTACGGCTTACAGCTTATAAGAAATAAGCCTTCCCAGGATAATGTGGTGCGAGACGAACCGTTTTTTAGTTCACCTGAGCAAAAGGCTCAGGGTGAGCTATTGTGATCATTCACCGTCCGTCGACGTCGGCGTCGTCGTCCGTCCGTCCGTTTACAATTTCTTTAAACATCATCTCCTCCTTAACCACTGAACAGGTTCTGACCAAACTTGGCAGAAAAGATCCATATGTGGTCCTCTCTCGAAGTTGTTCAAAGAATTCAATTCCATGCTTAACTCTGGTTGCCATGGCAACGAAAAGGAGAAAATAAGAAAAAATCTTTAAAAATCTTCTACTCTGAAACCAGAAGGCATAGGTCTTTGATATTTGGTATGAAGCTTCATCTAGTGGACCTCTACCAAGATTGTTCAAATTATAGCACTGGGGCCAAAATGCCTCCATGCCGTGGCCCACTGTTTTTACATAGGCATATATAAGGAAAACCTTTAAAAATCTTCTTATCTGAAATCCAAAAGCCGCGTCTTTGATATTTGGTATGAAGCTTCATCTAGTGGCCTCTACCAAGATTGTTCAAATTATAGCCCTGGGGCCAAAAAATGGCCCCGCCTCGGGGCATACTTGTTTTATATAGGCTGATATAGGGAAAACATATAATATAAAAATCTTCTTGTCTGAAACCAGAAGGCCCAGGTACTGAACCTCTACCAAGATTGTTCAAATTATAGCCCTGGGGCCAAAAACGCCCCCCCCCCCCCCCCCCGCGCCAGGGCCCACTGGTTTTATATAGGCTGATATAGGGAAAACATATAAAATCTTTTTGTCTGAATACAGAAGGCCGAGGTCTTTGATATTTGGTATGAAGCTTCATCTAGTGAACCTCTGCCAAGATTGTTCAAATTATAGCCCTGGGGCACAAAACGCCCCCGCACCGGGGCCGACTCGTTTCACATAGGCTTATATAGGGAAAACATATAAAAATCTTCTTGTCTGAAACTTGAAGGTCCAGGTCTTTGATATTTAGTATGAGGCTTCATCTAGTGAACCTCTACCAAAAATTGTTCAAATTATAGCCCTGTGGCCAAAAACGCCCCCCCCCGCGCCGGGGCCCACTGGTTTTACATATGCTTATATAGGGAAAATTTTAAAAATCTTCTTCTCTGAAATCAGAAGGCCCAGGTCTTTGATATTTGGTATGAAGCTCCATCTAGTGGACCTCTACCTAGATTGTTCAAATTATAGCCCTGGGGCCAAAAACGACCCTGCCACGTGGCCAACTGGTTTTACATAGGCTTATATAGGGAAAACCTTTAAAAAATCTTCTTCTCTGAAACCAGAAGGCCCAGGTCTTTGATATTTGGTATGAAGCTTCATCAAATGGACCTATACCAAGATTGTTCAAATTATAGCCCTGGGGCAAATAATGCCCCTGCGCCGAGACCCACTTGTTTTACCTGGGCTTATAAGGGAAAACCTTTAAAAATCTTCTTGTCTGAAACCAGAAGGTCCAGGTCTTTGATATTTGGTATGAAGCTTCATCTAGTGAATCTCTACCAAGATTGTTCAAATTAATACCCTGGGGTCAATCATGCCCCCATTCCGGGGCCCACTGGTTTTACATAGGCTAATATTGGGAAAACATATAAAAATCTTCTTCTGTGAAACCAGCTGGTCCAGGTCTTTGATATTTAGTATGAAGCTTCATCTAGTAAACCTCTACCACGATTGTTCAAATTATAGCCCTGGGGCTAAAAATGCCCCCGCGCTGGTGTTCACTGGTTTTACATAAGCTTATATTGGGAAAACCTTTAAAAGTCTTATTGTCTGAGACCAGAAAGCTCAGGTCTTTTGATACTTGATATGAAGCGTCATTTAGTGGACCTCTTCCAAGATTGTTCAAATTATAGCCCTGTGGCCAAAAATGCTCCCGCGCCGGGGCCCATTGGTTTTACATAGGCTAATAGAGGGAAAACCTTTAAAAATCTTCTCGTTTGAAACCAGAAGGCCCAGGTCTTTGAAATTTGGTTTGAAGCTTCATCTAATGGACCTCTACCAGGATCGTTCCAATCATAGCATGGGGGCCAAAAATGTCCCCGCCCTTGGGTCCACTGGTTTTACATAGACTTATAAAGAGAAAACTTTTGAATAATCTTATTGTCCAAAACCAGAAGGCCATGCCTTTTATATTCGATGTTTAGCTTCATTCGGTGGACCTCTGCTTAGGTTGTTCAAAATATAGACCTGGGTCCAAAAAAAAAATGCACCGCCCTGGGGCCTACATGTTAATCTCTTAGCTCATGTGAGCGATATAGGACCATCATGGTCCTCTTGGTTAAACCCTTGCGGTTTCTTTGGGTGGTAGGCCTTGAGATGTCAGTTTATCTCAGTGTCGGGTAAAAGTCCCTCAAAATCTAAAGCAACCTCCAAATATCCAAAATGGTATTGCCTGGGAAGTAAAAACTATTGACAAACAAATCTTAGCTATCACCACAGTTAATATGGCTGTCATCTTAGTAGCACAGCTATCATCAGAGGAAGAACGACTGTCAACTGGGTCATATATGTTTACACGGGTAAGTTTCACAGCTATCACCACAGGTGATGAGGCTGTTACCTGAGTTATACGCATGTCACCACAGGTTGAATTGCCTGGTAGAATGGCTATCACAACTGATGCCGCACACACCTTTTACCATTAATATTTTGGCTTGTATAGCTTTGAACTTATTCTCACAGATATCACCACAGGTAATATGGCGATCACCTAAGTTTCACTGCAATCACCACAGGTAGTATGGCTAACTCTTCAGTTTTACAACTGTCACCACGGGTTGTTAATCAATGACCTCTGTCTCACAAAAGTCACAATAAGTAGTATGGTTAAAGGAGTTTAACAACTATCAACAAAGTCAACATTGGTATCACCCGAATTTTTTAGCTACCACCACAACACCGCAGTTAATATGGCTATCACCTCAGTTTCACAGCTGTCACCACATACATTATAGCAATCACTTCAGTTTCACCGCTGTCACTATAGGTATTATGATTATCACCTTAGTTTCACAGCTATCACCACAATATGGCTAAGACCCGACATTCTCAGCTTTCCTTCACAGCAGGTAATATGGCTATCACCAGAATATTCACAAAAGGTTATTTCGCTATCACCTCAGGTTTACATCTGTCACCAGAGGTAATAATTATACTAATCAACTATGCTTCACAATTGTCACAACAGGCAGTATGATTATCGGACGAGTTTCAAAGCTATCACTGCAGGTAACATGGCTATCACCTCAGTTTGACAGCTGTCACCACAGTTTATATTGTTTTCAACAGAGTTTCACAGCTATCACCTTAGGTAATATGGCTATCACCTCCGTTTCATAGCGGTCATCTCAGGAAATATAGCTGTCGCCTGAGCTTCACAACAAGAAATATGACTATCACCTGATTTTCACAGCTATCATCGCAGGTAATACGGTTCTTGCCTGTATTTTACAGCAATCGCCTCTGTTTCATAACTATTACTAAATTGAGTATGGATATCACCTGAGTTTCTCAGCTGTCACCACAGGTAGTAAGGCTATCATCTGAGCAGGTAATATGGCTTTAACAGCTACCACCACAGGTAATATGGCTGCCACCTCAGTTTCATATCTTTCACCTCAGGCAATATGGCTGTCACCTGTATTTCACAAGAAGTAGTATGACTATCATCTGATTTTTACACATGCCATTATAGGTAATATACATATCACCTCGGTTTAGCAGCTGTCACCACAGGTAATGCAGCACTCACCTCTATCACCGCAGGCTATATATGGCCACACCTGAATAACAGTTGCCACTATATATAATATGGCTATCACCTCAGTTTCA
Organism: Lucinisca nassula; assembly: GCA_963580285.1. NCBI lineage: Eukaryota > Metazoa > Mollusca > Bivalvia > Lucinida > Lucinidae > Lucinisca > Lucinisca nassula. The sequence continues at coordinate 44,758,566 of OY757015.1, read as the reverse complement.
CAGCTGTCAGTCCAGGTAATAAAACAGAAGTGGAGGCAATGATCAGGAATCGATACAAATAACCAACAGCTCCCATCAGAGACACCAAAGAGAAAGAAACACAAACATGTAACAACAGACCCCAATGGAAACATCAACAGCGGAAAGCCAAAAGGACAGATACTTTCCCACAAAATGGCCAATAGGCTATCCAAAATAAAATAATATGAGCGACGCAAACACCCAAAACAAATCATAACAAAAATAAACCGCGACAGAAGAACCATATTGGAAAGGTCAGTGGAAACGAATTTCACTTGGGTGTGTGTGTGTGTGGGGAGGGGGGGGGGGGGGGCTTAAATCGATTTTACGTGGTCACAATACTCGCCTTTCCGTCGCGATTTAGACAAATAATTTGTTCAGTCCGCATGAAGGCCTCCTAACTCATCAGTGCAACATCTCTGTGAACACAAAACTCAAACAACCATAGAGATGAAACAACGGTGAGGACTCGAAAGCAATAAACCAATGAAATGCCGGAGCAAAAGAAAACCAACAGTTAGACTCCCGGGTAAGGCTTTCAAATTAGTCTTATAGATATCGCCACGGGTAATATGGCTATCTCCTGAGTTTCCAGTTTTACAGCTGTCAACACATGTGATGTGACTTTATGCGGACTTTAACAATTATTTGTCTAAACCATAAAAGAACCAAGGACGAGGACTGAGGCCATGTAAAATCGATTTAAGCCCCTAAGTTGAATACTTTTTGCTGACCATTCCAAGGCGGTTCTTGTGTTGTGTTTATTATTGTTACAGTGCGTCTTTGCATGTATGTATTGCTTATGTCTTTTTATTTTCGATCGCTGTTTGGCCATTTTTGTGTGAAAGAAAAAGTCCTTTTGGCTATCCGCTTGTGGTGTTTTCATTAGGATTTAGTTATTTCAATTTCGAATTATTTCCCATTGTTGTCTCTGTTAGGAGATTAGGGGTAATTGAATCCATTCCTGATCACTGTCTTCACCTCTAGTTTTAAACCCTGTTTCACAGCTACCACCAAAGGTGGTATGTCAAACACCTCAGTTTCACAACTGTCACCTCAGGTTATTAAGCAATGACCTCCGTTTCACAAATGTCAGAACAGGTAGTTTGGTTATCACCAGAGTTTCACAGCTTTCAGCAGGTAATATCGCCATTACCTCAGTTTCTTAGCTATCATCACATCACCACAGGTAATATGGCTATCACATCAATTTCACAGCTGTCATAACATAATATATAGAAATCATTTTACCATGTATGGTAGTATGGCTGTCACCTTAGTTTCACAGCTATCACCACGTAATATGGTATCATCTGATTATCTCAGGTTTCCTTCACAGCAGGTAGATGGTTATCACCTGACTTTAACATCTATCACCAAAGATCATATCGCTATCACCTCAGACTGACAGCTGTCACCACAAGTAATACAGCAATCCACTATGTTTCACACTTGTCACAACAGGTAGAATGGTTTATCACCTGAGTTTCAGAGCTATCACTACAGGTAACATGGCTGTCACCTTAGTTTGACAGCTGTAACCACAGGTTATATTGCTGTCAACTGAGTTTCACAGCTATCACCAGAGCTAATATGGATATCACCTCCATTTCACAGCTGTCACCACAGGAAGTATAGCTATCATCTGAGCTTCCCACAAACATAATCACCTGAATTTCAGAGCTATCATTACAGATAATACGCCTGTTATCTTGGTTGACAGCTGTCACAACATGTTATACAACAATCACCTCTTTTTCACAACAGTCACTAAAACTCGTACGGTTAACGCCATGTTTTCCCCGCTGTCACCACAGGTAGTAATGCTATCACATGAGTTCACAGGTTTTTGTTTTCATTGATTGCAGTTTAATGGCCCAGTCAACACTATGTAATTTTTGAGCCTGTCAGTTTACCTATCCACACGTTTCCTGGGCTGTCTTGTACATAAGTGGTTGACCAGTACAGTGTACATTCTTTCGCCAGAAACTGACAACTGCCCTTCTTGAATCAGCGGAAGGGAAAGAATGATGATAGAAACGATATAATGATCAATCTCCACGAAAAAATACTGCCAACCCCGGCAAGTATTGAATCCGCGTACTTCTGATCACCAGTCAGACGCATCACCGCCGGTAATATGGCTATAAACTCAGTTTTACAGCTTCCACCACAGTTAATATGGCTGTCACCTCAGTTTCGCATTTTACACCTCAGGTCATATGGTTATCACCTGAGTTTCACAAGAAGCAGTATGACTATCATCTGTAATATGCCTGCCACCTCGGTTTGACAGCTGCCACGGGTAATACAGCAATCAAGTCTGTTTCACAGCTATTCCCATAGCTTGTTTGGCTATCCCCTTAGCTTGACAGCTATCACTACAGGCTATATGGCCATCACCTGAGTAGTATGGTTATCAACAGAGTTAAAGAGCCATCGCCAAAGGTAATATCGCCATCACCTCAGTTTCACAGCTGTCACCATATATTATATAGCAATCGTTTAACTATAGGTAGTATGGCTATCATTTTAGTTTCACAGCTATCACAACAAGTAATATGGCTATCACCTGACTTTCTCAGCTTTCCTTCACAAAAGTTAGATTGCTATCACCTTAGATTGACAGTCGTTACCACAGATAGTATAGCAGTCAACTATGATACATAATTGTCAAACAGTTAGTATGGTTATCACTCGAGTTTCAGATGTATTCCTACAGGTAACAACGATATCCCCTCAGGTTATATTGCTATCATCTGGGTTCCATAGCTATAAATGCATGTAATATGGCTATCACCTCCATTTCACAGCTGTCACCTCAGGAAATATGGCTATCACTTGAGCTTCACAACAAGAAATATGACTATGACTTGAATTTCACAGCTATAATCACAAGTAAAACGGTTATGACATCGGCTGACAGCTGTCACAAGAGGTAATGCAGAAATAACATCTGTTTTACAACTGTCGCTACAACTAGTATGGTTATCACCTGGCTTCATTGCTATCACAGATGAATATGTGGCTACAACCTCAATTTTACAGCTACCACCACAGGTAATATGGCTGTCACCTCAGCTTCACATATTTCGCCTGAGTTTCACTATGCTTAGTATAACTATCATCTGAATTCCACAACTATCATTATAAGTAATATGCCTATCGCTTCGGCTTGTCACCACCGGTAGTACAGCTGTCACCTCTGTTTCACAGCTGTTTGCAGAGTTAGTATGGCTATCCCCTTAGTTTCACAGTTATCGCCACAGTTAATATGGCCATTACTTGAGTAATAGTTGCCCAAATATGTAATAAAGCTATCAACTAAGTTTCACATTCAATCACCTGAATTTCACAACTATCTCCAAAGGTATTATGGCTATCACCTTAATTTGACAGCTGTCACCACAGTTTTCACCTACATTTTATAGCTATCACCACAGGTAATATGGCTATCACCACGGGTAGCATGGCTATCATCGCATATCTGCGAATTTGTTGTGAGTTGTTGTTTAGTGTTTTCTAATGGTCTGATCACCCCCTGTGGGGAAGAGAGGGCTGATTGTTCCGTTTCATAAACACTCGTATTTTTTCTTGTTTTGTGTATGTTTCCTCTTCCTGTCGTGAGTGGGCTGTGTCTTGTGACTGTGGCGCTCCCTGGGTCTTTCTTTTAAATTTTTACAGCTGTCGCTAATGATAGTATTTAGCACCCAATTTCGTAAAATCATTCTTCGATATAAAAAGATTGGGTACAACATGGATATTATACGACAGACTGCATGCATGGTAGTTAACCCAATCACGGTTGGCAACTTTGCTTCCCTCTTTAATGGCACACCGGTGGATCAGGCCTCAGATTTTATGACTGTTCCAACGTAAAGGCTTATTGAGAGTTAGAGAGATCTAATTCAAGGTAATGTTGGTTGGTGCCTGATGCTCTGTCTCTGGTCGGGCCCATCGAAGTATAATTGTTGGTTTTCTTTTGTTCCAGCATTTCAGTGGTTTCTTGCTGTCTAGTCCTCACCGTTGTCTCACCTCTGTGTTTCTTTGATTATTTGTGTTCACGGAGATGTTGCACTGATTAGTTAGGAGGCTTTCATGCGGACTGAACAAATTATTTGTCTAAATCGCGACGGAAGTAAGGGCGAGGATTGTGGCCACGTAAAATCGATTTAAGCCCCCAGTGGAAATCTTTCCACTGACCGTTCCAAGGCGGTTCTTCTGTGGCGATTTATTTATGTTGTTGTTTGTTACTTACTGTGTGTATCACTTGTGTCTTTTTATTTTGGATGCCCATATGGCCATTTTGTGGAAAAGTAACTGTCCTTATGGCCTTCCTTTGTTTAGGTTTCCATTATGGTCTGGTCGCTTAATGTTTGTGTTTCTTTCCCTTTGGTGTCTTTGATGGGTGGAGTAAGATAATTGTATCGATTCCTGATCTTTGTTTTACTTCTACTTTGCTGTCACCCCAGTTTCACACACAAAACCTATCATCTCAGTTTTCACAACTGTCGTAAAAGAAAGGTAATACAGTAAACACCTCTTATTTACAGCTGTCACCAGAGGTAGTCACAGCTATCACCACAGGTAATATGGCTGCCACCTGAGGTGCACAGCTGTCATCACAGGTTATATAACAATCACCTCAGTTTCACAGCTGGCAATATAGGTAGTATGGCTATCGCATGATTTTCACAGCAATCAAATCAGGTAACATGGCTGTCGCCTTAGTTTTACAGCTTCTACCACAGATTACATCATTTTTAGCTGAGTTTCTCAGCTTTCTTAATTGATAGTTTGATATTCACAGGTAATATGGCTATCACATTACTTTCTCAGCTGTCACCGAAGATGGTATACATATGACATCAGACTTACAGCTGTTACTATAAGATATATAGCTATCATCTGTGTTTCACATCTGTCGTCCATAGGTAATATAGCAATCACCTGTGTTTCATCATTGTCACCAGAGGTAGTATGGCTATTACTTGAGTTTCACAGCTATCACTTCAGCATCACACTTATTACCACAGGTAGTATGGCTATAGCCTCAGTTTCACAGACGTCACCACAGGTAATCTTGCTATAATCTGACATTTACAGTTGTCACCTCGGGTGATTTGCTATCACCTCGTATTCACAGCTATCACCACAGGAAAACAGCTTTCACCACATGTAATATAGCATTCACCTGTGTTTCAAAATTGTCACCACCTGCAGAATGGTTATCACCTGGGTTTCACAGCTACCACCACAGGAATAAAGCTATCACATTAGTTTCACAGCTGGATTTTACATCAGAGTTACAGCTGTCACCACAGAAATATGTCTATCACCTCAGTTTCACAGCTATCGCCAGAGACAGAATAGAAATCACCTGTGTTTCACATTTTTCACCAGAGGTAGTATGGCTATCACTTGAGTTTCACAGCTATCACCTCAGCATTACATTTATCACCAAATGTAGAATGGCTATCGCATCGTTTCACGGCTTTCAACATTGGTAATATGACTACATAAAGTTTTACTTTATCACCGCAGGTAAGATGCTATCACCTCGGTGTCACAGCTATCACCATAGGAAGTTTAGCTATCACATCAGTTTCACAGCTGTCATCAATGTTATATAGCAGTGACCTTTGTATCTCCATTATCGCAACAGGTAGAATATCCATCAACTGAGTGAGTGGGTGTTTGAGTTATACATCCCACCAAAGCTAAGGTCATACGGAGACGAGACCTCGGTTTAAGACACATCCGAAAGTCTGGAGAAGCCCGGGATCGATCCTGCGATCCCTGGTTTACAAGGCGACTATCGTAACCACTACACCACGGAGGCTTCTATCCATCACCCGAGTCTCACAGCTAACAGCACATATGACATGACAATCACTTCACTTTCAAATCTGTCTAGTCCTCACCGTCCTCAGATAATAAGGCTATAACGTGAGTTTCTCATCTATAACCACAGGTAGTATAGCTATCACATCCGTTTTATAGATATCACCACGGGTAATATGGCTATCCCCTAAGATTTTAAAGTGGTCACCACAGATTATGTAGCAGTAATATTAGTTTCACAGCTGTCACCATAGGTGGTATGGCTATCACATGGGTTTCGCAGCAAACAAAACAGGTAAAACAGGTAAAATGGCTTTCACATTAGTTTCGCAGCTATCACCATAGCTAATATGGCTATCGTATGGCTTTCAGAGCTTTCCCTACTGGTAGTATGGCTATCTCCTCGGTTTCACAGCGGTCACCACAGGTGTTATGGCCATCGTGTGAATTTCACAGCGTTCACCACAGATTATATAGCGTGAGTTAAACAGCAATCATAACAGGTTATATTGTTTCTCCTCAGTTTAGCTGTCACCACAAATAATATGGTTATCACCTGGGTTATATACTATAGGAAATATGGCTATGACATTAGTTTCACATTTGTAATCACAGGAAGTGCGGATATCACATCAGACTTGCAGTTGTCGCAACAGGTCTTTTGGCTTTCACCCCAGTCTAACAGCTTTCAACACAGGAAGTATAGATACACCTTATTTTTACAGCCTTTCACCAAAGGGCATACGGCTATCACCTCATTTTCACAGCTGTCCCAACAGGTTATATAGCAAACATCTCTGTTTCACAACTATCACCTGAATTTCTCAGCTATCACCAAAGGTTATATCGCTATCACCTCAGTTTCACAGCTGGCGGTTAAACATTAAAATTGATCTTTAGTTTAACGCTGCAGCATATATCCAAGCGAAAGTTACCTGACGTCCCTTCTGACGTTTTGAAAACGTTTATAAAACACAACTGTTAGCTTGGTATCACCACAGTTGCACAGCTGTCACCACAAAATAGAAGTGGAGGCAATCACCAGGAATCGATACAATTATCTCACAACCCCCATCCAAGACACCAAAGAGAAAGAAACATAATCATAACATTCACCACAATGAAAACGCCACAATCGGAAAGACCAAAGGACAATTACTTTCCCACAAAATGACTGTCCAAAATAAAAAGATACTGTAACAATAATAAACCACAACAGAAGAATCGCCTTGGAACGGTCAGTATTTTTACTGGAGGGTGAAATCGAGTCTAACTGTTGCTTTTCTTTTTGCTGTCGAGTCATCAGCGTTGTTTCATCTCTGTGCTTGTTTGATTATTTGTTTTCACGGAGATGTTGCACTGATGAGTTAGGAGGCCTTCATGCGGACTGAACAAATTATTTGTCTAAATCGCGACGGAAGTAATGCAGAGGAGTGTAGCCACGTAAAATTGATTTAAGCCCCCTAAATGGAATTCGTTTCCGCTGACCGTTCTAAGGCGGATCTTCTGTCGCGGTTTATTTTTGCTATGGTTTGTCTTTGGGTGTTTGTGTCGCTTATGTTATTTATTTTGGATAGCCTATTGGCCATTTTGTGGGAAAGTAACTGTCCTTTTGGCTTTCCGCTGTTGGTGTTTCCATTAGGGTCTGTTGTTTCATGCGTGTTAATCCATCCCTTTGGTGTCTCTGATGGGAGCTGTGGGTTGATTGTATCGATTCCTGATCATTGCCTCAACTTCTATTTTACATGGCTATCGAATGTTTTACAGCTGTTTTTTTTTTTTTTTTTGTTTTTTTTTCATGAATTATGGTTATCAACACAGTTTACCAATTACCACCACAGGTTATATGCCTATGTACAGTTTAACAGCTATAACCACATACTATGTGGATGCCACTACAATTTCGCTGCTATTGATTGATTGTGTTGGGGTTTAACGACATGTCAACCCTTGTGGGTCACTTTGTGTCGTCTCCCAGAAAAAAGGAGAAAAGAGAAAGAAGAAGTAGAGGAGATGAATGAGAGTGGGCAGAGACAGCGCTAAATAAATGAAAGTGAAGAAATAGAAGTAATACCAGCGTTACCTTCTATCCTTAACTGCTGCTAGGCCAGCACCTAACTGTAAGCCAATATCACTTGGCGCCCAGTTGATGCAACACCTTCGCCTCACCCAACCCCCCCCCCCCTATTTTGCAGCTATATGTAATCTGTCACGACAAGTTATGTGGCCACTACTACTGAAACATAACTATTACAACAGGTTATGTGACTAACACTTACTTCACAGCTGCCACCACAAGATATTTGGCTATAACACGACATGTTTACTTTACTATCACTACTATGTCCAGCGGTCACCTTAAGAGATGTGGCTATTATAACAGTTTCAAGGCAGTCACATCGGGAATATGAAATTAACTCGATTACAAAACTGTTACCACATAGTTTAAGGTTATCATTACAGCTTTACAGCACAATCTCAGGTTCAAAATACCATTATTTCTAATCTGTCACTACATGTTATATTACTATCACTGCAGTTTCTCATATGCAACCACATTTTATATGACTTTTGCTACATATTCACTGCTATCACCATACACTAAATATCTATTACCACAGCTTCATAAGTGTCTCCACATAGTGTAGTGGTTTTGCTACTCGTCTCATAAACCAGGGATCGCAGCTTATAAACGTGTCGCCACCGTTTCTGTCATCGAAATATCAACATAGGCTATATAGCTATTTACACAGTTTCAGCGCTGTCGCCGCTGGTTATTTTGATAATCAGCACAGTTTCCATGACTATCACCACAGGTCACATGTGTAATATTACTTTCACAACAGTTTCACGGCTATAACCATAGGTAATAAATAACGACACTATCACAGCGCTCACGACAGATTACATGGCTATTATAGCAGCTCACAGTTATCCCCGAAGCTATATTGCTATCACAACAATTTTGCTCTTTCACCACCCGTTATATGGTTATCAAGCCAATATCACAGCTAAAATCAGACGGTTATTTATATTTAAACACAGTCTCATACGTGGCTTTCGCCGCAGTATAACAACTATCACCACATGTTCATCACTACATATTATTTAGATTTCATCATAGTTTGACAGCTGTCACCATTGGTTATGTGATAATGCCTGCAGTTCCTCGGTTCATTAAGGTTTTAGCACAGTTCCAAAGCTGACATCACAGGTTACATGGCCATCATCACAGTTTCACAGATATCACCACAGAATTTAAAGATTTCAGCACAGTTTCACAGCTGACACCAAATGCTTTTATAGATTTCAGCACAGTTTCAGAGCTGTTACCAAAGGTAACGCAATAATCAGCACAGAGCAAAGCTTTCCTCACACGTTGTTGAGTTTTTAGCTCAGATTCATAGCTGTCATCACACGTTACTTGGGTGTCATCACCGTTTAACAGCTATGACTACAGATTATATAGGTTTTAGCAGCACAGATTATATAGGTTTTAGCAGCACAATTTCACAGCTGTCACCACCGGTCACACCAATTCCACAGCTTTCCCCACAGATTATATAGATTTCAGCAGTTTCATAGCTGTCACGTGTGCACAGGTAATGTGTATATCGCCAAAGCTTCACAGCTATTACCACGGGTTATTTATAAATTTCAGCGCAGTTCATAGCTGTCACTGCATGTTACGTGGCTATCACCACAGTTTAACAGCTATCACCATAGGTTATCTCGATTTCAGCACAGTTTAACCTCATCATCACAGGTTATTTGGATTTCAGAACAGCTTCACGGTAGTCACCACAGTTACGTGGCTATCGCGGCAGTTTTACAGCTTTCACCACATGTAATTTATATTTCAGCACAGTTTCACAGCTCCCACCACAAATAATATTGATTTCAGCACACTTTCACAGCTGTCACCACTCGCAAAGGTTATTTGTCTATAACAATAGTTTCACAGCTGTTGTCGCCATAGATTACATGACTTTTACGACAGGGTCACAGCTATCACCACAGGTAAATTATATTTCAGCACAGATTCACAGATGTAATCACCTCACAGTTTCACAGCTCCCATCATAGATAATATAGATTTCAGTACACTTTCACAGCTTTCACAACTCTCAAAGTTTATTTGGCTATAACTATAGTTTCACAACTGTTGTCGCCACATATTATATGTTTTTTTGCGACAGTGTCACAGCTATCACCACAGTGAAGAGCTTATTAGAGGAGAGCACCAAACCCTCTATTAAATACATACGGACAGTTGTTTCCGTGGATTTGTATCTGCTTGTTTAAAAGGCAGCCAGTTGACAGTTTCTGCCAAGGGCCATAAGTGTCAGATGCTGAAACCACAAAGTGTTTTATTACCCAGTAATCTGGAGTTTATATCACAGCCAGTGAATCAGACAATGTATTTGAAATGTATTGATGATCAGTTTATATAAAAGTGCTTTAAATAGTGTTATGCAATTATTGGTCAGTTCTTCATTTATATATATGTGTTTTGTTTTGTTTTTCAAGGAATGAATCGTATTTTATTAAATGGACTGGCGGTAAGTTTTTACCTGATGCGACTTCAGTTTGAAGTAAACATTGATATAGATAAGAGGGTATTTGATTATACGATTAAAGGATAATTAATTAAAGGATACTTTTCTCCATACTTGGATATTCATTATAATCGCGAAGGCGATTCTAAAGAGTGCAGGGGAAACAATGACAGTTATCCCTTTCAACAAATACTCAATGGAAAAAGGAAAATGTCCCTTGTAGGGACAACGTTCCAGATAAGGCCGGTTGCTTTAGTTAATTTTCAAAATGTTTTTACTCCTTAAGTTTTTTTTTGTTGCTGTATTTTTTGGGCCAAGACATTTCAGCTTTTCCTTTAATTTTGACGACATCCTTAGCTATCAACAAGAATAAAGACTGTGTAAATTCAAGAAAGCATAGCCCATCTGCATCTCGGTTTCAAATGATAAAGCTCGTTAACAGAAATATGACTTCTGACATTAAAGTCTCACCACACTGTAATGATAACTAAAGATCATATTTGAACTTTTCTGTGTGAACCTAACCAATCAGATCAGTTTTCCTGAAATGGCAGGCTGAAGAGTTCACAGCTCTAGTATTATGTACCACTTGCCACATGCTATTTAGATTTCTGTATAGTTTCACAGCTGTCACCACAGGCAACATAATAATCACTGCAGTTTCACAGCTGTCACCACAGGTTTAGTTTCAAGCATAGTTCCATAGCTGTCATCACAGGGTACGTGGTCATCACCACATTTTCACAGCTATCACCACATATTTTGGAGATTACAGCACAGTTTCACAACTGTCATCGCAGATTACGTGGCTATCACACCAGCTGCAGAGCTATAACCATAGTTTCCCATTTATCACCACAGGTTATCTAGATTTCAGTACAGTTTCACAGCTCTAACGCCAGATTATTTAGCACAGATCACAGCTGTCACCACTGATTACGTGACCATCGCCAGTTCCACAGTTTTTATTACAATATTTCAGAATCCTGATGCGATAATTGGTCGAAACTAGAAAGTTTGGCCAAAACATGTACTTTCCATGCTTTTCAGTTCTGTTGTTTTGCTCTTCCAAATGATAAACCTTTCATAGAACATATTTGATGTGGCTATAGCAGGCGTTAATGGAGTGTGTGGCGGTCGTAAAATGTCCCCCCGCCTTTCGTCATAATGTAGTTTAAATTTTCTTGTCCTTCGGGATCATTGGTTTATAGTGGAATTTTGAAAATATTTCAGGGCCACTAATGAGGCCTTATTGGCCGAAACTAGCTGCTCTGGCCAAGTAACCTTTTGCGCTTCATGCTTTTCGGATTTGTTGTTTATTCCTTGCTTTCAAAGGATAACTCTTTTATAGAACATATTTCACAGTAGGTTATTTTGAATTCAACAGTTCCACAGCCGTCACCATAGGCTACATGACTAGCACCACAGTTTCACAGCTATCACCACAGGTTATTTATAATTCAGCATCGTTTCATAGCTGCCACCATAGGTCAAATTGCCATCACCGATGTTTCACAGATATCACCACAGGTTATTTAGTCTTCAGTATAGTTTTATAGCTGTCACAGCAGAAAACTCGCAGTCACAACAGGCAACTCGGCATCACAAGAGTTTCACAGCTTTCACAATAAGTTATTTTAATTTCAGCACAGTTTCACAATAAATAACATAGTTGTCATCACAGTTTCACAGCTTTCACCATAAATTATACAGATTTCAGTAGATTTTCACAGCTGTCACACAGATACTTGGCTCTCACCAAACTTTCGCAGGTATCACCACAGGTTATTCCGATTTCATCACAGTTTCACATCTGTCACCACAGGTTATGTGGTTATCACCACAGTTTCGCAGGTATAACCCCAGGTTATTCAGAATTCAGCACAATTTCACATCTGTTACCACAGGTTATGTGGTCCAGCTGTAATCACATATTACGTGGCTATCGCACCAGCTGTAGAGCTATAACCACAATTACCCATCTATCACCACAGGTTATTTATATTTCTGTAGAGTTTCACAACCCTTGTGCCAGGTTATTTAGCACAGATCACAGCTGTCACCAGGGGTTACGTGACCATCGCCAGTATCACAGTTGTTATATAATATTTCTGAGTCCTGATATGATAATTGGTCGAAACTAGAAAGTTTAGCCAACACGTGTACACTCCATGCTTTTCAGTTCTAATGTGACTATAGCTGGCGTTAAGGGAATGTGCGGCGGCCGTAAATTGTCTCCCCGCCTTTCGTCATAATGTAGTTTATATTTTCTTGTCCTTCGGGATCATTGGTTTCTTGTGGAATTTTGAAAATAAATTCAGGCCTTATTAACAAAAACTAGCTGCTCTGGCACAGTAAACGTTTGTACTCAAAGCTTTTCGGATCTATTATTAATTCCTTGCTACCAAAGGATAACTCTTATAGAACATACGATTTTGAATTCAGCAGTTTCACAGCTGTCAGGGTACGTGACTATCACCACAGTTTCACAGTTATCACCACTGGTAATTTAAAGTTTAGCGCTGTTTCACAGCTGTCACCATAGAGTAAATAGCCATCATCGCTGTTTCATAGATATCACCACAGGTCATTTAGTTTTCAGTATAGTTTTATAGCTGTCACGAAAGACAACTCGGCATCACAACAGGTAACTCGGCATCACCACAGTTTCACAGCTTTCTCAATATGTTATTTTGATTTCAGCACAGTTTCACAGCTTCACAACAAATAACATAGCCGTCACCACAGTTTCACAGCATCGTTTCATAGCTGCCACCATAGGTCAAATTGCCATCACCGATGTTTCACAGATATCACCACAGGTTATTTAGTCTTCAGTACAGTTTTATAGCTGTCACAACAGAAAACTCGCAGTCACAACAGGCAACTCGGCATCACAAGAGTTTCACAGCTTTCACAATAAGTTATTTTAATTTCAGCACAGTTTCACAATAAATAACATAGTTGTCATCCCAGTTTCACAGCTGTCACCATAAATTATACAGATTTCAGTAGATTTTCACAGCTGTCACACAGATACTTGGCTAACACCAAACTTTTGCAGGTATCGCCACAGGATATTCCGATTTCATCACAGTTTGATCTGTCACCACAGGTTATGTGGTTATCACCACAGTTTGCCATCAATTACTACAGGCTTTTAGATTTCAGTGCAGTTTCACAGTTGTCGCCAAGGTTATTTAGATTTTAGCACAGGTCACAGCTGTCACCACTGGTTGCCTGGCCATCGCAACAGTTTCACTGTTTGTTTTACTATATAAGGATCATGATGAGGCTCATTGGACGAAACTAGTTAGTTTTGCCCAAGAAAACTTGTACACTCCATGCTTTCAGCTCTGTTGTATATTCCTTGCTTCCAAATGATAAGCCTTTCGCAGAACATATTTGCTGTGACTGTAGCTGGCGTTAATGGAGTGTGTGGCGGCCGTAAACTGTCTCCCCGCCTTTCGTCACAATGTAGTTTATATTTTCTTGTCCTTCGGGATCATTGATGGAATTTTGAAAATATTTCAGGGCCACTGATGAGACCTATTTGGCCGAAACTAGCTGCTCTGGCCCAAAAAACTTGTGCACTCCATGCTTTACGGATCTGTTGTTTATTCCTTGCTTCCAAAAAATAACTCTTTTATGGAACATATATCACAGTAAGTTATTTTGAATTCAGCAGTTTCACTGCTGTCACCACAGGCTATGTAACTAGCACCACTTTTTCACAGCTTTCATCACAGGTTATTTATAATTCAGCATCAATTCATAGCTGTCACCATAGGTTAAATGGCCATCATCGCTGTTTCACATATATCACCCCAGGTCATTTAGTTTTCAGTATAGTTTTATAGCTGTCACAGCAGACAACTCGGCATCACAACAGGTAAATCGGCGTCACCACAGTTTCACAGCTTTCTCAATATGTTATTTTGATTTCAACACAGTTTTACAGCTTCACATCAGATAACATAGCTGTCACCACAGTTTCACAGCTGTCTCCACAAAGTATACAGCTTTCAGTACATTTTCACAGCTGTCACACAGATACTTGGCTATCACCAAACTTTGGCAGGTATCACCAGAGGTTATTCAGATTTCAGCACAGTTTCACAGCTGTCACCACAGGTTAAGTGGCTATCCCCTAAGTGTGCCATCAATCACCACGGACCTGTACATTCCATGCTTTTAGGCTCTGTTGTATATTCCTTGCTTCCAAATGATAAGCCTTTCATAGAGCATATTTGCTGTGACTATAGCTGGCGTTAATGGAGTGTGTGGCGGCCGTACACTTTCTCCCCGCCTTTCGTCAAAATGTAGTTTCTATTTTCTTGTCCTTCGGGATCATTGGTGGAATTTTTAAAATATTTCAGTGCCACTGATGAGACCTATTTGCCCGAAACTAGCTGTTCTGGCCCAGAACTTTTGCATTCCATGCTTTACGGATTAGTGTTTATTCCTTGCTTTCAAAGAATAACTTTTATGGAACATATTTCACAGTAACTTATTTTGAATTCAGCAGTTTCACTGCTGTCATCGCAAGCTACGTGACTAGCACCACTATTTCACAGCTATCATCACAGGTTATTTATAATTCAGCATCGCTTCATAGCTGTCACCATAGGTTAAATGGCCATCATCGCTGTTTCACAGATATCACCAAAGGTCATTTAGTTTTCAGTATATTTTTATAGCTGTCACAACAGACAACTTGGCATCACAACAGGTAAATCGGCATCACCACTGTTTCACAGCTTTCTCAATATGTTATTTTGATTTCAACACAGTTTTACATCAGATAACATAGCTTCCACCACAGTTTCATAGCTGTCACCACAAAATTATACAGATTTCAGTACATTTCCACAGCTGTCACACAGATACTTGGCTATCACCAAACTTTCGGAGGTATCACCACAGGTTATTCCGATTTCGGCACAGTTTCACAGCTGTCACCACAGGTTAAGTGGCTATCACCACAGTTTGCCATCAATCACCACGGACTTGTACATGCCATGCTTTTAGGCTCTGTTGTATATTCCTTGCTTACAAACGATAAACCTTTCATAGAACATATCTGATGTGAATATAGCTGGCGTTAAGGGAGTCTTTTGCTGCCGTTAAAATGTCTCTTCGCCTTTCGTCATTATGTTGTCAATAATTTCTTGTCCTTCGCGATCATTGGTTTATTTTGGAGTTTTCAAAATATTTCAGGGTCAATGATGAGGCTGAATTGGCCAAAACCTGCTGCTCTGGTCCAGAAAACTTGTGCACTCCATGTTTTTCTGATCTGTTGTTTATGCCTTGCTTCCAAAGGATAACTCCTTTATAGAACATATTTCACAGTAGGCTATTTGAATTCAGCAGTTTCACAGCTGTCTCCACAAGCTACGTAACTAACACCCACTATCATAGCTATCACCACAGATATTCATAATTCTGCCTCATTTCACAGCTGCCGCCATAGGTTAAATGGCCATCACCGCTTATTCACAGATATCACCACAGGTTATTTAGTTTTGAGTATAGTTTTATAGCTGTCACAACAGACAAATCAGCATCACAACAGGAAACTCGGCATCAGAGCTTTCTCAATGTGTTATTTTGATTTCAGCACAGTTTTACAGCTTCACAACAGATAACATAGCTGTCAACATTGTTTCACAGCTATCACCACAAATTATACAGATTTCAGCACAATTTTACAGCTTCACAACAGATAACATAGCTGTCAACACAGTTTTACAGCTTCACATCAGATAACATAGCTGTCACCACAGTTTCACAGCTGTCACCACAATTTTATGCAGATTTCAGTAGATTTTCACGGCTGTCACACAGATACTTGGCCATCACCAAACTTTGGCAGGTATCACCACAGGTTATTCAGATTTCAGCACAGTTTCACAGCTGTCACCACAGGTTAAGTGGCTATCCCCAAAGTTTGCCATCGATCACCACGGACTTGTACATTCCATGCTTTTAGGCTCTGTTGAATATTCCCTGCTTCCAAATGATAAGCCTTTCATAGAACGTATTTGCTGTGACTATAGCTGGCGTTAATGGAGTGTGTGGCGGCCGTAAACTGTCTCCCCGCCTTTCGTCTCAATGTAGTTTAAATTTTCTTGTCCTTCGGGATCATTGCTGGAATTTTGAAAATATTGCAGGGCCACTGACGAGACTTATTTGGCCGAAACTAGCTGCTCTGGCCCAGAAAACTTGTGCACTCCATGCTTAACGGATCTGTTCTTTATTCCTTGCTTCCAAACGATAACTCTTTCATGGAACATATTTCAAAGTAAGTTATTTTGAATCCAGCAGTTTCACTGCTGTCACCACAGGCTACGTGACTAGCACCACTGTTTCAAAGCTAACATCACAGGTTATTTATAATTCAGCATCAATTCATAGCTGTCACCATAGTTTAAATGGCCATCATCGCTGTTTCACAGATATCACCCCAGGTCATTTAGTTTTCAGTATAGTTTTATAGCTGTCACAACAGACAACTCGGCATCACAACAGGTAAATCGGCATCACCACAGTTTCGCAGCTTTCTCAATATGTTATTTTGATTTCAACACAGTTTTACAGCTTCACATCAGATAACATAGCTTCTACCACAGTTTCATAGATGTCACCACAAATTATACAGATTTCAGTACATTTCCACAGCTGTCACACAGATACTTGGTTATCACCAAACTTTCGCAGGTATCACCACAGGTTATTCCGATTTCAGCACAGTTTCATAGCTGTCACCACAGGTGAAAGTCTTTCGCTGCCGTAAAATGTCTCCCGCCTTTCGTCATAATGATGTCTACAATTTCTTGTCCTTCGGGATCATTGGTTTATTGTGGAATTTTTAAAATATTTCAGGGCCAATGATGAGGCTGAATTGGCCAAAACCAGCTGCTCTGGTCCAGAAAACTTGTGCACTCCATGCTTTTCTGATCTGTTGTTTATGCCTTGCTTCCAAAGGATAATTCCTTTATAGAACATATTTCACAGTAGGCTATTTGAATTCAGCAGTTTCACAGCTGTCACCACAAGCTACATAACTAACACCCACTATCATAGCTATCACCACAGATATTCATTATTCTGCCTCATTTCACAGCTGCCACCATAGGTTAAATGGCCATCACCGCTGTTTCACAGATATCACCACAGGTTATTTAGTTTTCAGTATAGTTTTGTAGCTGTCACAACAGACAACTCAGCATCACAACAGGAAACACGGCATCAGAGCTTTCTCAATGTGTTATTTTGATTTCAGCACAGTTTTACAGCTTCACAACAGATAACATAGCTGTTGAGGTAGTTTCACAGCTATCACCACAAAGTATACAGATTTCAGCACAGTTTTACAGCTTCACAACAGATTACAAAGCTGTCAACACAGTTTTAAAGCTTCACATCAGATAACATAGCTGTCACCACAGTTTCACAGCTGTCACCACAAATTATACAGATTTCAGTAGATTTTCACAGCTGTCACACAGATACTTGGCCATCACCAAACTTTGGCAGGTATCACCACAGGTTATTCAGATTTCAGCACAGTTTCACAGCTGTCACCACAGGTTAAGTGGCTATCCCAACAGTTTGCCATCAATCACCACGGACTTGTACATTCCATACTTTTAGGCTCTGTTGTATATTCCCTGCTTCCAAATGATAAGCCTTTCATAGAACATATTTGCTGTGACTATAGCTGTCGTTAATGGGGTGTGTGGCGGCCGTAAACATGACCACAGGCTATTTATAATTCAGCATCGCTTCATAGCTGTCACCATATGTTAAATGGCCATCATCGCTGTTTCACAGATATCACCACAGGTCATTTAGTTTTCAGTATAGTTTTATAGCTGTCACAACAGACAACTGGGTATCACAACAGGTAAATCGGCATCACCACAGTCTCACAGCTTTCTCAATATGTTATTTTGATTTCAACACAGTTTTACAGCTTCACATCAGATTACATAGCTTCCACCACTGTTTCACAGCTGTCACCACAAATTATACAGATTTCAGTACATTTCCACAGCTGTCACACAGATACTTGGTTATCACCAAACTTTCGCAGGTATCACCACAGGTTATTCCGATTCTAGCACAGTTTCACAGCTGTCACCACAGGTTAAGTGGCCATCTCCACAGTTTGCCATCAATCACTACGGACTTGTACATTCCATGCTTTTAGGCTCTGTTGTATATTCCTTGCTTACAAATGATAAACCTTTCAAAGAACATATTTGCTGTGACTATAGCTGGCGTTAAGGGAGTCTTTGGCTGCCGGGAAATGCCTCTCCGCCTTTCGTCATAATGTTGTCTATAATTTCTTGTCCTTCGGGATCATTGGTTTATTGTGGAATTTTTAAAATATTTCAGGGCCAATGATGAGGCTGAATTGGCCGAAACCAGCTGCTCTGGTCCAGAAAACTTGTGCACTCTATGCTTTCACAGATATCACCCCAGGTCATTTAGTTTTCAGTATAGTTTTATAACTGTCACAACAGACAACTCGGCATCACAACAGGTAAATCGGCATCACCACAGTTTCGCAGCTTTCTCAATATGTTATTTTGATTTCAACACAGTTTTACAGCTTCACATCAGATAACATAGCTTCCACCACAGTTTCATAGATGTCACCACAAATTATACAGATTTCAGTACATTTCCACAGCTGTCACACAGATACTTGGTTATCACCAAACTTTCGCAGGTATCACCACAGGTTATTCCGATTTCAGCACAGTTTCATAGCTATCACCAAAGGTGGAAGTCTTTCGCTGCCGAAAAAATGTCTCCTGCCTTTCGTCATAATGATGTCTATAATTTCTTGTCCTTCGGGATCATTGGTTTATTGTGGAATTTTTAAAATATTTCAGGGCCAATGATGAGGCTGAATTGGCCGAAACCAGCTGCTCTGGTCCAGAAAACTTGTGCACTCGATGCTTTTCTGATCTGTTGTTTATGCCTTGTTTCCAAAGGATAATTCCTTTATAGAACATATTTCACAGTAGGCTATTTGAATTCAGCAGTTTCACTGCTGTCACCACAAGCTACGTAACTAACACCCACTATCATAGCTATCACCACAGATATTCATAATTCTGCCTCATTTCACAGCTGCCACCATAGGTTAAATGGCCATCACCGCTGTTTCACAGATATCACCACAGGTTATTTAGTTTTCAGTATAGTTTTGTAGCTGTCACAACAGACAACTCAGCATCACAACAGGAAACACGGCATCAGAGCTTTCTCAATGTGTTATTTTGATTTCAGCACAGTTTTACAGCTTCACAACAGATAACATAGCTGTCAACACAGTTTTACAGCTTCACATCAGTTAACATAGCTGTCACCACAGTTTCACAGCTGTCACCACAAATTATAAAGATTTCAGTACATTTTCATAGCTGTCACACAGATACTTGGCCATCACCAAACTTTGGCAGGTATCACCACAGGTTATTCAGATTTCAGCACAGTTTTACAGCTGTCACCACAGGTTTAGTGGCTATCCCAACAGTTTGCCATCAATCACCACGGACTTTTACATTCCATACTTTTAGGCTCTGTTGTATATTCCCTGCCTGATGCTCTGTCTCTGGTCGGGCTCATCGGAGTCTTACTGTTGGTTTTCATTTGCTCCAGCATTTCAGTGGTTTCTTGCTGTCGAGTCCTCACCGTTGTCTCACCTCTGTGGTTCTTTGATTTCTGTGTTCACGGAGATGTTGCACTGATGAGTTAGGAGGCCTTCATGCGGACTGAACAAATTATTTGTCTAAATTGCGACGGAAGTAAGGGCGAGGATTGTGGCCACGTAAAATCGATTTAAGCCCCCCAGTGGAAATCTTCCACTGACCGTTCCAAGGCGGCTCTTCTGTGGCGATTTATTTATGTTGTTGTTTGTTACTTACTGTGTGTATCACTTGTGCTTTTTATTTTTGGATGGCCATATGGCCATTTTGTGGGAAAGTAACTGTCCATATGGCCTTCCTTTGTTTAGGTTTCCATTATGGTCTGGTCGCTTAATGTTTGTATTTCTTTCCCTTTGGTGTCTTTTATGGATGGAGTAAGTTAATTGTATCAATTCCTGATCTTTGTTTTACTTCTACTTTCCAAATGATAAGCCTTTCATAGAACATATTTGCTGTGACTATAGCTGTCGTTAATGGGGTGTGTGGCGGCCGTAAACATGATCACAGGCTATTTATAATTCAGCATCGCTTCATAGCTGTCACCATAGGTTAAATGGCCATCATCGCTGTTTCACAGATATCACCACAGGTCATTTAGTTTTCAGTTTAGTTTTATAGCTGTCACAACAGACAACTCGGTATCACAACAGGTAAATCGGCATCACCACAGTCTCATAGCTTTCTCAATATGTTATTTTGATTTCAACACAGTTTTACAGCTTCACATCAGATAACATAACTTCCACCACTGTTTCACAGCTGTCACCACAAATTATACAGATTTCAGTACATTTCCACATCTGTCACACAGATACTTGGTTATCACCAAACTTTCGCAGGTATCACCACAGGTTATTCCGATTCTCGCACAGTTTCACAGCTGTCACCACAGGTTAAGTGGCCATCTCCACAGTTTGCCATCAATCACTACGGACTTGTACATTCCATGCTTTTAGACTCTGTTGTATATTCCTTGCTTACAAATGATAAACCTTTCATAGAACATATTTGGTGTGACTATAGCTGGCGTTAAGGGAGTCTTTGGCTGCCGGGAAATGCCTCTCCGCCTTTCGTCATAATGTTGTCTATAATTTCTTGTCCTTCGGGATCATTGGTTTATTGTGGAATTTTTAAAATATTTCAGGGCCAATGATGAGGCTGAATTGGCCGAAACCAGCTGCTCTGGTCCAGAAAACTTGTGCACTCCATGTTTTTCTGATCTGTTGTTTATGCCTTGCTTCCAAAGGATAACTCCTTTATAGAACATATTTCACAGTAGGC
This sequence comes from Lucinisca nassula, assembly GCA_963580285.1. Lineage (NCBI taxonomy): Eukaryota > Metazoa > Mollusca > Bivalvia > Lucinida > Lucinidae > Lucinisca > Lucinisca nassula. The sequence goes on along the minus strand of OY757015.1, from coordinate 44,737,136 downwards.
TATTTGAATTCAGCAATTTCACAGCTGTCACCACAAGCTACGTAACTAACACCCACTATCATAGCTATCACCACAGGTATTCATAACTCTGCCTCATTTCACAGCTGTCACCATAGGTTGAATGGCCATCACCGCCGTTTCACAGATATCACCACAGGTTATTTGGTTTTCAGTATAGTTTTATAGCTGTCACAACAGGCAACTCAGCATCACAACAGGAAACTCGGTATCACAGCTTTCTCGATGTGTTATTTTGATTTCAGCACAGTTTTACAACAGATAACACAGCTGTCAACATAGTTTCACAGCTGTCACCACCAATTATACAGATTTCAGTACATTGTCACAGCTGTCACACAGATACTTGGCTATCACCAAACTTTGGCAGGTATCTCCACGGGTTATTCAGATTTCAGCACAGTTTCACAGCTGTCACCACAGGTTAATGGGCTATCCCCACGGTTTGCCATCAATCACCACGGACTTGAACATTCCATGCTTTTAGGCTCTGTTGTATATTCCTTGCTTCCAAATGATAAGCCTTTCATAGAACATATTTGCTGTGACTATAGCTGGCGTTAATGTTGTGTGTGGCGGCCGTAAACTGTCTCCCCCCTTTCGTCACAATGTAGTTTATATTTTCTTGTCCTTCGGGTTCATTGGTGGAATTATTAAAATATTTCAGGCCCACTGATGAGACCTATTTGGCCGAAACTAGCTGCTCTGGCCCAGAAAACTTGTGCACTCCATGCTTTATGGATCTGTTGTTTATTCCTTGCTTCCAAATGATAACTCTTTCATGGAACATATTTCGCAGTAAGTTATTTTGAATTCAGCAGTTTCACTGCTGTCACCACAGGCTACGTGACTAGTACCACTGTTTCACAGCTATCATCACAGGTTATTTATAATTCAGCATCACTTCATAGCTGTCACCATAGGTTAAATGGCCATCATCGCTGTTTCACAGATATCACCACAGGTCATTTAGTTTTCAGTATATATTTATAGCTGTCACAACAGACAACTTGGCATCACAATAGGTAAATCGGCATCACCACTGTTTCACAGCTTTCTCAATATGTCATTTTGATTTCAACACAGTTTTACAGCTTCACATCAGATAACATAGCTTCCACCACAGTTTCACAGCTGTCACCACAAATTATACAGATTTCAGTACATTTCCACAGCTGTCATACAGATACTTGGTTATCACCAAACGTTCGCAGGTATCACCAAAGGTTATTCAGATTTCAGCACAGTTTCACAGCTGTCACCACAGGTTAAGTGGCTATCACCACAGTTTGCCATCAATCATCACGGACGTGTACATTCCATGCTTTTAGGCTCTGTTATATATTCCTTGCTTACAATCTGTATAATTTGTGGTGACAGCTGTGAAACTGTGGTGACAGCTATGTTATCTGATGTGAAGCTGTAGAACTGTGTTGACAGTTATGTTATCTGTTGGGAAGATGTAAAACTGTGCTGAAATCTGTATAATTTGTGGTGATAGCTGTGAAACCATGTTGACAGCTATGTTATCTGTTTTGAAGCAGTAAAACTGTGCTGAAATCAAAATAACACATTTAGAAAGCTGTGATACCGAGTTTCCTGTTGTTATGCTGTGTTGTCTGTTGTGACAGCTATAAAACTATACTGAAAACTAAATAACCTGTGGTGATATCTATGAAACAGCAGTGATGGCCATTTAACCTGTGGTGACAGCTGTGAAATGAGTCAGAATTATGAATACCTGTGGTGATAGCTATGATAGTGGGTGTTAGTTACCTAGCTTGTGGTGACAGCTGTGAAACTGCTGAATTCAAATAGCCTACTGTGAAATATGTTCTATAAAGGAGTTATCCTTTGGAAGCAAGGCATAAACAACAGATCAGAAAAGCAAGGAGTGCACAAGTTTTCTGGACCAGAGCAGCTGGTTTCGGCCAATTCAGCCTCATCATTGCCCCTAAAATATTTAAAAGAAATCCACAATAAACCAATGATCCCGAAGGACAAAAAATTATACACAACATTGTGACGAAAGGCGGAGAGACATTTTATGGCAGCCAAAGACTCCCTTAACGCCAGCTATATTCACATCAAATATGTTCTATGAAAGGTTTATCGTTTGTAAGCAAGGAATACACAACAGAGCCTAAAAGAATGGAATGTACAAGTCCGTGGTGATTGATGGCAAACTGTGGTGATAGCCACTTAACCTGTGGTGACAGCTGTGAAACTGTGCTGAAATCGGAATAACCTGTGGCGATACCTGCGAAAGTTTGGTGATAACCAAGTATCTGTGTGACAGCTGTGGAAATGTACTGAAATCTGTATAATTTGTGGTCACAGCTGTGAAACTGTGGCGGAAGCTATGTTATCTGATGTGAATTTGTAAAACTGTGTTGAAATCAAAATAACATATTGAGAAAGCTGCGAAACAGTGGTGGTGCCGATTTGTCTGTTGTGACAGCTATAAAACTATACTGAAAACTAAATGACCTGTGGTGATATCTGTGAAACAGCGATGATGGCCATTTAACCTATGGTGACAGCTATGAAGTGATGCTGAATTATAAATAACCTGTGATGATAGCTGTGAAACAGTGGTACTAGTCACGTAGCCTGTGGTGACAGCAGTGAATTCATAGTTCTACCTTATTTCACAGCTGTCACCATAGGTTAAATGGCCATCATCGCTGTTTCACAGATATCACCACAGGTTATTTAGTTTTCAGTATAGTTTTATAACTCTCACAACAGAGAACTCAGCATCACAATAGGAAACTCGGTATCACAGCTTTCTCAATGTGTTATTTTGATTTCAGCACAGTTTTACAGCTGCACAACAGATAACATAGCTGTCAACATAGTTTCACAGCTATTACCACAAATTATACAGATTTCAGTACATTTTCACAGCTGTCATACAGATACTTGGCTATCACCAAACTTTCGCAGGTATCACCTCAGGTTTTTCAGATTTCAGCACAGTTTCACAGCAGTCACCACAGGTTAATATGTGGCTATCACCACAGTTTGCCATCAATCACCACGGGCTATTTAGATTTCAATACAGTTTCACAGCTGTCACCCTAGATTATTTAGATTTTAGCACAGGTCAAAACTGTCACCACTGGTCGCCTGGCCATCGCAACTGTTTCACTTTTTTTTTGTTTGTTTGTTTTTCGTAAAATGTATCCCCGCCTTTCGTCATAGGTAGTTTATATGTTCTTCTCCTTCGGGATCATTGGTTTATTGTGGAATTTTGAAATTATTCAGGGCCACTGATGAGGCCTAATTGGCCGAAACTAGCTGTTCTGGGCCAGAAAACTTGTGCACTCCATGCTTTTAGGATCTGTTGTTTATTCCTTGCTTCCAAAGGATAACTCTTTTATAGAACATATTTCCGGTTGGTGTTTTTGAATTCAGCAGTTCCACAGCTGCCACCACATGCTACGTGACCAGCACCACAGTTTCACAGCTTTCACCACAGGTTATTTATAATTCTGCATCGTTTAATAGCTGTCACCATAGATTAAATTGCCATCACCGCTGTTTGACAGATATCACCATAGGTTATTTAGTCTTCAGTATAGTTTTATAACTGTCACAACGAAAAACTCGCAATCACAACAGATAACTCGGCATCACCACAGGTTTACAGCTTTTTTTTTTATTTCAGCACAGTTTCACCGCTTCACAACAGATAACATAGCTGTCACCACAGTTTCACAGCTGTCACCACAGATTAAAGATTTCAGCACTTTTTCACAGCTGTAACACAGATACTTGGCTCTCGCCAAACTTTGGCAGGTATCACCACAGGTTAATCAGATTTCAGCACAATTTCACAGCTGTAACCGAAGATAATGTGGCTATGACCACCGTCTTATAGCTACCACCACAGGTTATTTATAATTCAGCACCGTTTCACAGCTGTCCAAATGTCCATCACCGCTGTTACACAGATTATCACCGCAGGTTATAGTGTCAACTCGGCATCACAACAGGTAACTCAGCATCACCACAGTTTATCAGCTTTTCCATATGTTCTGTTGATTTCAGCACAATTTCACATTTCGTGTTGTGAAGCTCTAGTGATAGTCATTTTTCCTGAGGTGACAGTGTGAAATGGAGGTGATAGCCATATTACATACATTAATGGCTATGGGACTCAGATGATAGCAATACAACCTGAGGTGATATCGTTGTTACCTGTAGGGACAGCTCTGAAACTCGGGTGATAACCATTCTAAATGTTGTGACAATTATTAATCATAGTTGACTGCTATATTACCCGTGGTGACGACTGTCAAACTTAGGTGATAGCGAGCTTACTTTTGTGAAGGAAAGCTGAGAAAGTGAGGTGATAGCCATATTACTTGCTGTGATAGCTGAAAACTAAAATGATAGCCATACTACCTATAGTGACAGCGGTGAAACTGGAATTATTGCTATATAATATGTGTCGACAGCTGTGAAACTAAAGTGATAGCCATATAACCTGTGGTGATGTGATGAAAGCTAAGAAATTGAGGTGATGGCGATATTACCTTTGGCGATGACTGTTAAACTCTGGCGATAACCATACTACCTGGGGTTATAGCCATATTACCTGTGATTACAGCTGTGAAACTTGAAAAGTCATGTGATAGCCATATTACTTGTGGTGATATCTGTGAGACTTATTTGAAAGCCTTACCACCTACGGCGACATTTGTGAAACTGAAACGATAGCCATATTACCGTAGTGGTAACTGCTACTCAGGTAATGACCATATAGCCTCTGGGAATAGCTGTCAAGCTAAGGGGATAGCCAAACAAGCTATGGGAATAGCTGTGAAACAGACTTGACTGCTGTATTACCTGTGGTGGAAGCTGTCCAACTGAGGTGACAGGCATATAACCTGTAATGCTAGCTGTGCAATTCAGATGATAGTCATACTGCTTCTTGTGAAACTCAGGTGATAGCCATATTACCTGAGGTGTAAGATGCGAAACTGAGGTGACAGCCTTAAAACCTGTGGTGGTAGCTGCAAAACGGAGGTTATAGCCATATTACCGGCGGTGATGCGTCTGACTGGCGATCAGAAGTACGCGGGTTCGATGCTTGCCGGGGTTGGCAGTATTCTTTCGTGGAGATTGATTATGAAATCTTTTCTACGGTCATTCTTTCCAGGAAAATTCTGGATAGGTAACCTGACTGGCTCAAAAATGACAAAATAGTGTTGATTTGGCCATTAAACTCCAATGCAAACAAAAAACTGTGAACTCCTGTGATAGCATTAATTACTGCCTGTTGTGACAGCTGGGAAAATCAGGTGTTAACCATCCAAGTTGAAGTGACAGTTGTGAAACAGAGGTGATTGTTGTATCACCTGTTGTGACAGATGTCAACCGAGCTGATAGCCGTATTGCCTGTAACGATAGCTCTGAAATTCAGGTGATACTTATTTTTTGTGGGAAGCTCAGATGATAGTCATAGTTCCTGTCGTAAAAGCTATGAAATGGAGGTAATATCCATATTACCTCTGATGATAGCTGTGAAACTCAGTTGGCAGCAATATAACCTGTGGTTACACCTGTCAAACTGAGGTGACAGCCATGTTACCTGTAGTGATAGCTGTGAAACTCAGGTGATAACCATTCTACCTGTTGTGTCAAGTGTGAAACACAGTGGATTGCTATATTACCTTTGGTGATAGCTATCAGTCTGATAGGATAGCGATACGGCCAGGTGATAACCATACTACCTGCGATAACCACACTACCTGTTCTGAGATTTGTGAAACGGAGGCCATTGCTTAATAATCTGTGGTGACAGCCGTAAAACTGAGGTGTTTGTCATACCACCTATGGTGATAGCTGTGAAATCTAATGAAAACACCACAAGCGGATAGCCAAAATCACAAATAGTTTCACACAAAATGGCCAAACAGCTGTAGAAAATAAAAAGACATAAGCAATACATACATGCGAAGACGCAATATAACAAAAATAAACCACAACAGAAGAACCGCCTTGGAACGGTCAGCAAAAGTCTTCCACTCGGGGGCTTAAATCGATTGTACATGGCTTTGGTTCTTTTATGGTTTAGACAAATAATCGTTTAAGTCCGCATTAGGTCACATCACATGTGATGACAGCTGTGAAACTGGAAACTCAGGTGATGGCCATATTACCCGTGGTGATATCTGTAAGACTAATCTGAAAGCCTTACTACCTGGGGTGACAGCTGTGAAACTGCGGTGATAGCCATATTATATATAGTGGTAACTGTTATTCAGGTGGCGGCCATATATAGCCTGCGGTGATAGAGGTGACTGCTGCACTACCTGTGGTGACAGCTGCCAAACCGAGGTGATATGTATATTACCGTTAATGACAGGTGTAAAATTCAGGTGATAGTCCTACTACTTCTTGTGTAATACAGGTGACAGCCATATTACCCGAGGTGAAAGATATGAAACTGAGATGACAGCCATATTACCCGTGGTGGCAGCTGTTAAAGCCATATTACCTGCTCAGGTCTAATAGCCTTACTACCTGTGGTGACAGCTGGGAAACTCAGGTGATATCCATACTCAATTTAGTGACAGCTATGAACAGAGGCGATTGCTATATTACCTTTGTTGACAGCTGTAAAACACAGGCGATAACCGTATTACCTGCGATGATAGCTGTGAAAATCAGGTGATAGTCATATTTCTTGTTGTGAAGCTCAGGCGATAGCCATATTTCCTGAGATGACAGCTATGAAACGGAGGTGATAGCCATATTACCTATGGTGATAGCTGTGAACTCTGGTGAAAACAATATGAACTGTGGTGACAGCTGTTAAACTTAGGTGATAGCCATGTTACCTGCAGTGATAGCTTTGAAATTCGTCCGATAACCATACTTCCTGTTGTGAAAAGGTGAAACATAATTGATTGATATAATTATTACCTATGGTGACAGCTGTAAACAGATGTGATAGCGAAATAACCTTTGGCGATATATATGAATATTCTGGTGATAGCCATACTACCTGCTGTGAAGGAAAGCTGAGAAAGTCAGGTGTTAGTCATATTCCTTGTGGTGATAGCTGTGAAACTAAGGTGATAATCATAATACCTCTAGTGACAGCGGTGAAACTGAAGTTATTGCTATAATATACAAGGTGACATTGTGGAATTGAGGTGATAGCCATATTACCTGCCGTGTTGTGGTGATCCCTGAAAAACTCGGGTGATAGCGATAATGACTTTGTTGATAGTTGTGAAACTCTAGGAACCATACTACCCATTGCGACTTTTGTGAGACAGAGGCCATTGATGAATAACATGTGGTGACATTTGTAAAACTGAAGAGTTAGCCATATAACCTGTGGTGATAGCAATGAAACTTGGGTTCCAGTCATATCACCTGTGGTGATAGCTGTGAAACTCAGTTGATAGCCATATTTCATGCGGTGATATCTGTGAGAATAAGTTCAAAGCCATACAAGCCAAAATATTAATGGTAAAAGCTGTGTACGGCATCAGTTGTGATAGCCATTCTACCTGGCCATTCAACCTGTGGTGACAGCCGTATAACTCAGGGAACAGCCTCATTACCTGTGGTGATAGCTGTGAAACTCACCCGTGTAGACATACATGTATATGACTCAGTTGACAGTCATTTTTGCTGTGATGATAGCTGTGCGCTAAGATCATAGCCATATTAACTGTGGCAATAGCTGAGATTTGTTTGTCTTTGGTTTTTACGTCCAAGGCAACACCATTTAGGAGATTTAGGGGTTGCTTTCTGTTTTGAGGGATTTTTACCTGACACTGAGATAAACTGACATCTAAAGGCCTACCGCCCAAAGAAACCGCAAGGGTTTAAAAGACGGTCCGTCTCGCACCACTTTTCCTGGAAAGAACTGAACAAATTATTTGTCTAAATCGCGACGGAAGTAAGGGCGAGGATTGTGGCCACGTAAAATCGATTTAAGCCCCCCGGTGGAAATCTTCCACTGACCGTTCCAAGGCGGCTCTTCTGTGGCGATTTATTTATGTTGTTGTTTGTTGCTTACTGTGTGTATCACTTGTGTCTTTTAATTTTGGATGGCCATATGGCCATTTTGTGGGAAAGTAACTGTCCTTATGGCCTTCCTTTGTTTAGGTTTCCATTATGGTCTGGTCGCTTAATGTTTGTATTTCTTTCCCTTTGGTGTCTTTTTTGGGTGGGGTAAGTTAATTGTATCAATTCCTGATCTTTGTTTTACTTCTACTTTTGAGATCATCTAAGCGGTAAGCCGTAATTGCATCGATTCCTGATCATTGCCTTCAGTTCGATTCCATTAACGTTTCTAACACGTTTACAGACGTCATTTTATTGTGCGAATATTTCGGCAATGTTTCAAAAACGTCATTTATCAAGGGCGTCTCTTGCCTGATGCCTCCAGTTGACCTGTCTCACGAGCTACGTCGGTCGGTGTGTGCTGGGAGGGGGATGTGCTGTGTTTGCCGGATCTTGTCCATCATCCGTTTCGGTTTCAGAACTTTGGGGTTGAGACACACTGATGAAGATTAAATATCAGAAAGGCCTCCGTGTCACTAAATTAGGTATAATTACGCCTTAATTATCAAACGTTTCTCTGCTTACATTTGCGAATGATTTCATCGATGTTATTATACCCGCTTTTTCAAAGAAAAATCGGGTATATTGTTTTCGTACCAGAGTTGAGTGAGCGTCTGTCCGTCCGTCTGTCTGTCCGTCCGTCACGTTTCTTGTAAATGGATCTCCTCTGCAACCACTGAAGTTCCCCTTTCGAAACTTTGCATGTGGATAGTTCATGGTATGTAGATGGCAGTGGGTTACTTTTTGTGACCTTGAACCCAACGTGGCCCCAAGGTCAAAAGTCAGAAAGTAGGACATTATCATATCTTCTAAACTGTTGGGATTGCACTTCCGAAACTTGATTATTGGATAGCCCTTGGAATGTAGAACATATTGGAATACTTTTCGTGTGACCTTGACCCCAACATGACCCCTAGGTCAAAGGTCAAAAAGTATGACTTTATCATATCTTCTAACCTGTTGGGATTGCACTACCGAAAATTGATTATTGGATAGCCCTTGGAAGTAGAACATATTGGAATACTTTTCGTGTGACCTTGACGACAACATGGCCCCAGGGTCAAAGGTAAAAAATATGACATTGCCATATCGTTAGTGTTATTCACAGAAAAATCGGGTATTTGCGATGGTATACCATCGACTGCGCCATCTAGTTTTGATGCTTTAATCACAATTTTAATGACATTATAAAACATTGGAAAATACATTAGCTCTTCAATTCAGTACTTCTGTCAATGGGGCCCATTGTGAAAACACACACATCTTACACTGCTTTCTGTCAATTTTTCTCCATCTATGGAAGTTTGTGACACTTTTCTTAATTCTGGTTCAAATTTAGATAAATGGTGTTCATTAGAACAGACTCTTCGAAGCAGTTAGAAAAAAACGACCAGTGGGTCACGTATACCCCAGGCCAGCGCCACCCTCTAATATAGCTTTTGAGCTGGTATGTAATATGAATGAAGAAGTCAAGAAGCTATAAGAATCTATATATGTGCTTGTAAGAGCTAAACCAAACATAAAAATTCTAAATGGACCACCGAGTGAGGGCATCAAAGTTACTGAAGGGTTGGGGGCATCAGTGTTACTGAAGCAGCAGGGTGGGATATGCATCAATAAAATCTTTGGACTGCTAAACAAACTCGATGCAAGTATAAATTGGATTTGTCTTAGAGTTAAGAACATACAGGCATCTATAAACTTTGTCATAAAACTTTAAACAAATGTAAAATTTCTAAGTCTGTGACCTTGAGATCACCTTGGGTGGGGGAAGGACAAACATAACGAAATCTTTGGACTGGTTTGCAACATTGATGCAAGTATCAACTGAATTTGTGTTAGAGTTTAGAACATACAGGCATCTATAAACTTTGTCATAAAACTTTGACCAAATATATTTTTTTAAGTCTTTGACCTTGACCTCAAGGTCACTGTGGGGCTAGGACATGCATCAATGATATCTTTAGACCAGTATGTAACTTCAGTGTAAGTATCACATAAATCTATCAAAGGGTTCAGAAGATATAAGCTCTTAGAAACTTTGACGCGAAACTTTAACCACAATGTTAACGGACGGAAGAAGGATGGACGGACATCGGGCGGACAGATGAACGGACGGACGTTCTCACAAATGGATAGTTAGGTGGCTATTTTTGGCAGGATCGATACTTAAGTGGCTACTTTTAGCCACAGAAAAGATGTAATTTCGGTGTCTAACGGAATAAATCCTATTGACTTACATTGATTCTGTCCATTTAGATAGCCACCTAACTATCCATTTGTTGGTGCGGACAGACGGGAAGACGGACGGAAGAACGGCAGGACGAAAGCATTATATCCCATAGCATACCTCGTATACCGGGGGTATAATGAGTACATAGTACGTCTATGCTGTGGATAAGATTATGGTAAAAATGTATGCCCTTGCCAACCCTACTTTCATCTATATGAAGTGGGGTCTAAATGGGTATGCATTTCCCGGACTTGTTAGTTTGTTTTAACAGTATAGGCATAATTTATTTCAACAGCAGCTTTGTGACCGTAAAGTATCTCAGTGGCTCAGTTGAATGCGCAAGTTGCTAATGAACAGCTCGTGCGATTGATCCTCTCTAGGCTGAGGATGTTTCTTGCAAGTGATCTTGATCACGAACTATGTTCTATAGCATCTCGACCTCTTCTGCTTATCTAAAGACCGTTGTCAGTTTCTAAAAGACGAATGTGCACTATACTTGCACTGGTTATCAGCATATTGATGATCTATTTACATTTTTCTAATGAGTCCTGTGAACTCGCTATGTCCCAATCTATAAGTTCCACTGCAAAATTATTTGTACAAAACACAGTTTTCCTAAGTATTTCGAAATAATGGTGAGTCTTGGGACTTGCAAAATTTAATTTGTAAGTCCCTCGGAGAAATTATGAGTTGTTTGTTTGATTTGAGGTTTAACGTCCCCGTCAACACTGTAAAGATAATTTTGGAGACGTTGCTTCCAATTTTGTGGGTTTATTTGTCGATTCCTGATCATTGCCTTCACATCTATTTTGTGTGCTGGTGGATGAACAAACAAATGGACAGAAAAATAGGTCCCTAAGTCGTGCCATGTTAAAAGCAGGCATGACCAAAAAACAAGAGGGCCATGATGGCCCTGGATCGCTCACCTGATCCATAGAGTAACAAGTGGGCCCCGGGGAGGGCCATTATTGAACCCAAAGTTATAATGAGCATAAAGTTGAGGGAGGTCTAAAAAGGTGAAGCTTCATACCAAATATCAACAAAGGCTATAATTGTCCACTAGATGAAGCTCCATACCAAATATCAAAGACATGGGCCTTGCAGTTTCAGAGAAGAAGATTTTTTAAGATTTCCCTATATAAGTCTATGTAAAACCAAAGGGTCTTGGGGCGGGGACATTTTTGGCCCCAGGGCTATAATTTGAACAATCTTGATTGAGGTCCACTAGATGAAGCTTCACACCAATTATCAAAGACCTAGGCCTTGCGGTTTCAGAGAAGAAAATTTTTAAAGATTTTCCCTATATAAGTCTATGTGAAACCAAAGGCCCCCGGGACGGGAGCATTTTTGGCCCCAGGACTATAATTTGAGCAATCTTGGTAGAGGTCCACCAAATAGCAAAGACCAGGGCCTTGTGGATTCAGAGAAGAAGAAATTTAAATATTTGCTCTATATAAGCCTATGAAAAACCAAAGGGCCCCGCGGTGGGGGCATTTTTGACCCAAGGGCTATAATTTGAACAATCTTGGTACAGGTCCAATAGATGAAGCTTCACACCAAATATCTAAGACCTGGGCCTTGCAGTTTCTGAGGAAAAGATTTGTTTAAAGATTTTTCCTATATTAGCCTATGTAAAACCAAAGGCCAACGGGGCGGGGGCATTTTTGGCCCCAGGGCTACAATTTGAACAATCTTGGTAGAGCTCCGCTAGATGAAGCTTCACACCAAATATCAAAGACATGGGCCTTGCCGTTTCAGAGAAGAAAAATTTTCAAGATTTTCCCTATCTAAGTCTATGTAAAACCAAAGGCCCCCGGGGCGGTGGCATTTTTGGCCCCAGGGCTATAATTTGAACAATCTTGGAAGAGGTCCACTAGGTGAAGCTTCACAACAAATATCAAAGACCTGGGCCTTGCGGTTTCAGAGAAGAAGATTTTTAAAGATTTTCCCTATATAAGCCTATGTAAAACCAAAGGCCCCCGGGGCGGGGGCATTTTTGGCCCCAGGGCTATAACTTGAACAATCTTGAAAGAGGTCGATTAGATGAAGCTTCACACCAAATATCCAAGATCAGGGCCTTGTGGTTCCAGAGAAGAAGATTTTAAAGATTTTCCATATATAAGCCTATGTAAAACCAAAGGCCCCCCGGGGTGTGGGCGTTTTTGGACCCAGGGCTATAATTTGAACAATCTTGAAAGAGGTCTACTAGATGAAGCTTCACACCAAATATCTAAGATCTGGGCCTTGCCGTTTCAGAGAAGAAGATTTTTAAAGATTTTCCCTATATAAGCCTATGTAAAACAAAAGGCCCCCAGGGCGGGGGCGTTTTTGGCCCCAGCACTATAATTTGAACAATCATGGTAGAGGTCCACTAGATGAAGCTTCATACCAAATATCGAAGACCTGGGCCTTGCGGTTTCAGAGAAGAAGATTTTTAAAGTTGTCATTTAAAAAATCTATTTTTAGCTCCTGTGACCTAGATGTGCAACAGACCTGAACCATTTGAACAACTTTGAAAGGGGACCACCTAAGGATCATTCCTGCGAAGTTTGGTCAAAATCTGATCAGTGGTTTAGGAGGAGATGTTGTTTGAAGAAAAAGTTTACGCACACACGCACGCACGCACACACGCACGCACGACGGACGACGGACAAAAAGTGATCACAAAAGCTCACCTCGTCACTACGTGCGAGGTGAGCTAAAAACTGAAAGTAAGCGAGAAAACAACTGAATTTCGTTGCCAGACAATATTTCATTTATTTCTTAATTATAATTCATTTCAATGCTTCCAGCCTTTAGCGTCTTTTACTGTCCTTCTTCCCCTCGATGTTGATTCTGAAACACAAGGAAAATTCCATCACAATTTAAATATAAAAGACTGACAGATACTAATGGTCATTTTTGAGAGGGATGCGAGTCATGCAAACGTGCACACATGTACACATGCACATATGTATGCATGCACAAACACATGCACACAAACATGCATGCATGCACAAACATATATGCATGCACACACACGCTTGCATGCGCAAACACAAATGCATGCATGCACTCTTGCATGCACACATACATACAGCATGTACATGAGTGTGCACACACGCAAGCATGCATACAAGCACACATGCATGCACACATACACTCATGCAAGCATGCATACACACACTCATGCAAGCATGCACACATACATGCATGTATGCACTCACATATGCAGGCACGCATACATGTACACATGCATGCATGCACACGCACACACAGGTATGCATGTATAAATGCAATATCCCCACCCCCTAACAGCTTGGTTGTGCGAGGGAGATGATAACTGTTTATGTGTGTTTATGAAGAAAAAAAGAAAAGAAAAAAAAAAAAAAAAAAAAAAACAAATTTCCATTCCTCCACCGGCGTTTGAACTCACGACCCTCTGATTCATAATCGACAATCTGATTCGTAGTCCAGCACTCTATCGACTCCACTGGCACACGTTTCTTACGCTATGCTATGCATCACAAAACATACAATGTACAAATACCCAAAGTGACAAAAGGCCATAACTCATGAATTATTTTTTCGGAATTTAGTCAAAAGTTCATCAGGTCATCTACTCATCACAACCAATCTATTTACCAACTTTCAAGGCTCTAGCTCTTATAGTTTTTGAGATATTTTGCTGACAAGATTTTATAAAAAAAATCAAAGGGCAATAACACTTGAAAATGGCATAATCCGGATAAGGAGAAAAAACACGTGTCTGCTAATTTTACATAAGAAGATTATATATGAAATTTCAAAACCCTAGCATACACGGTTCTTAAGTTATGCTATGCATCACAAAATATACAGAGGTACAATGTACAAATGTCCAAAGTGACAACGGATCATAACTCATCACCACAAATCTATTCACCAACTTTCAAGGCTCTAGCTTCAATGGATTTTGAGATATTTTGCTGACAAAATTTTATCAAAATAAAAATCAAGGCAATAACTCTTGAAAGGGGCATAATCCGAATGAGAAAAAAAATCGTGTCTCGTAATTTTCCATGAGGAATCCATATATTACATTTCAAAGCCCTAGCATACATGGTTCTTAAGTTATGCTATGTATCACAAAGCATACAATGTACAAATACCCAAAGTAACAAAGGGTCATTACTCATGAAGTATTTTTCGGAATTTAGTCAAAAGTTAATGAAGTCATCTAATCATCACCACCAAATTATTCACAAATTTTCAAGGCTCTAACTCTTCTAGGTTTTGAGATATTCTGCTGAAAAGATTTTATCAAAAAGAAAAATTCAAACTCTTGATAGGGATGAGAAAATAATACGTGTCACCTAATTTTCTATGAGGTATCCATATATGAAATTTCAAAACCCTAGCATATAGGTTCTTAGGTTATGTTATGCATAAAAAGCGTAACGGACGGACGGACTGACGGACGAACGAAGCAGAATCAATATGTCCTTCCAACTTCTTTGAAGTTGGGGGCATAATGAACATGGACAGATCTATACATTTTACAGAAATTTTAAAATTTGTAACATTCATCACAATAGAGCTAAAGTTATACCTATATACTTGCATATTTTTATATTCTAAAAGTGACGAAAAACTACTATGTGTTTATCTATACCTCTCAAACATGCATATTTGGCTTGAAGATTGTTAGATACATGTAGTACACTAGCTGGTCATAATAATGTAGAAGGCGAGGCAATGATCAGGAATCGATACCATTAACCTACAACTCCCATCAGAGACACCAAAGGGAAAGAAACGCAAACATGAAACAACAGACCCTAATGGAAACATCAATAGCGGATAGCCAAAAGGACAGTTACTTTCCCACAAAATAGCCAATAGGCTATCCAAAATAAAATGATATAAGCGACACAAACACCCAAAGACAAACCATAACGAAAATAAACCACGACAGAAGAACCGCCTTGAATAAGTAATGTTTACAGATTCATGGCCTTGTTGACAGTTGCATGTGCAATGCTGATATCTGTATGAGCCAAGATGGCAGCTATAAGAGTAGTTATATGATTCATGATGGTAGCGACGGTATATGAATCATGGGGACAGCTGTATGACACACAATTACAGCAGTACGAATCATGGCGATAGCTGTATAACAAATGGTGATGGCTATAAGAGTAATTATAAGAGTAAGACTAAAATATGATTCATGGTGAAAGCTGTATGAGTCATGGTGATGGCTTTTTGAGTTATAGTGAGAGTTTGAAGATTAATCATAACAGCTGCATGAGTATTTGTGGTAACTGCATGAGTCATGTTGACAGTTGTATGAGTCATGGTGATAGCTGTATGTGCAAAGGTAATACAGGCGTAATCGTGATAGCAATATGATTCGTGGGGATAGCTGAATGAGTCATGGTGACAGCTAAATGAATCATGATGATAGTTGTATGAGTTATGAAGGCAGCTAAGGGTGATATCTTGATAGCCATTTGATACATGGTAATAACTGTATGATGTTCTATATAATGGGCAATCCTTTGGAAGCAAGGGCTCCAATACGGAACCGAAACCCGTAGTGTACAAGTTTTTTTCTGGGACAGATTAGCTAGTTTCCACAATTAGGCCTAGCCAGTGACCCTCAACTATTCTCAAATTTTCGCAGTGGAATCAATGATCCAAAATGACTTGAAAATATAACCCACGCTATGATCAAGGGCAGGGAGGCGTTTGACGGCCGCCACACATTCCCTAAATACAAGCTGTGGTGAAGTCATATATAATAATCCTTTGGAAGCAAGGACTACAACACGGAACAGAAAATCATAGTGTACCGGGTAATCTGGGCTATGTGATTCTTGTGATAGTCATTGTGACAACTGTATTGGTCTTGTGACAGCTTTATACGTCATAGGGACAGCTGTATGAATCATAGTGGCAGCTTTATGAGTCATGGTGATAACTTTAGGAGTCAATGTGCTAGCTGTGTGAGTTGTGGTGATGGCTGTATAAGTCATATTAACACCAGTATGAGTAATGGGAATAGCTATAGGAGTAATGTTGGAAGCTGTTTAAGTCCTGGTAATAGCTACCAGAGCCATGACAATAAATGAATGTGTCCCTGTGGTAGTGATACATACATGTACCAGTCGTAGTGATTGCTGTAGTCGTCACGGTGGCAGCGGTTTAAGTCATGGTGACAGTTCTGTGTGTGTGTGTGTGCGTGCGTGCTGGGGCATGTTTCGTCCCACCAACAGCTAAGATCATATAGAAACGGGACCTTGGTTTAAAGATTTATCCGAAAGTCTGCAGAATAAAAAGCTGAAAGGTTGCCTTTGGAAATAAAGAACACATACAAGAACGAAAATCGGAGACTCGGTTTTATTGAGTCTCTTCATACACAGCAATATAGTTTGCAAGGCTGCATACGCCTCCTACCACCGGCTTAAGCGATATTCGATTTTCAAACGCAATGATCCCAGAGGCTAAGAAAATATAATCTGCACTATGATGAAGGACGGGGAGACTTTTTACGGCCGCCACACGGCACTTAACACCAGCTGCAGTGAGGTAACCTTTGGAAAAAATTAAATAAAAGAACGAAAATCGGAGACTCGGTTTTATTGAGTACCTTCAGAAACAGCAATATAGTTTGCAAGGCGTATGATCCCAGAGGAAAAGGAAATATAATCTGCACTAAGAAAATATGATCTGCCCAAATCGAACCCAAGATACCTGGTTTCTAAGACGAGTAGCTTAACCGCTACACCCGGGGAGGTTTTAATGGTGGTGACAGCTGAATGAGTCATGGTGATAACATTGTAAGTCATGGGGCTAGCTGTATTAGTCATGGGGACAGTTGTGTGAGAAATGGTGAGAGCTATGCGAGTCATGCTGATAGCTGTATGCGTCATGATGACAGCTGTATGTGTCATGGCGACCGCTGTGTGGGACATGATGACACCTGAAGTAGTCATGGTGACAGTTGTAGGAGTCGTGAGGACAGCAGCTGTGTGCATCATGTTGATATGGACAGCTGTATGACCAATGGTTACAGCTGCACGAATCATAGTGACAGTACATGAGATAAAATGGCTGATGAAAGTGTTATGGGTCTTGGTGATAGTTGTATTTGAAATTAAGATATCGTTATAGTCATGCTGGTAACTGTATGAATCATGGTGATGGTTGGAGAAGTCGTGGTGGTAGCTGCGTGAGTCACGGTTACAGCTGTATGAGTCATCTTAATAGCAGTATGGGTTATGGTAATAGCTACAAGAATCATGGTGATAGATGTATGCGTGACTGCGATAGCTGTATTAGTCTTTCCTTTGTTGATCTGAATAGAGGTTTACGGGGCTTGCTGTATTAGTCATGGTGATAGCTATATTGATCATGGTGGTCACAAAATGAGACATTGTGACAGCTGTTTGATTCATGCTGATAGCTGTATGAGGCGTGAAGACAGCTTTAGGCATACTCATGTTATTCAATCATGTTATTCAATGCATCAGGCATAGTGTCAGCTTTATGGCACTTGACAAAATATAAGCGATGCTTATAGCTGTATGAGCACGGAGTGATGGCTGTATGAGTAACGGAGATAGCTGCATGAACCAAGATGACAGTTGTATTCATAATGGTGATAGCTGTAGTGATAACGGTTAGAGCTGCATGAATTATGGTGACAGTTGTAAGCGTCACGGTGAAATCTGTTGTCATGGTGATAGCTGTGTAAGCCATGCTGACAGCCGTATGAGCCATTTTGAAAGGTGTATTAATTATATTGACAGCTGTAGTAGTCATACTGAAGACAGCATTTGCCATGGTGACAGATGTGTGAGTCATGGTATGATTGATGTTAACAGCTGAATTGGAAATGGTGACAGCTGTATTGGTCATGGCAATAGCTTTAAAAGTCAAGGTGACATCTAAATGTTTAATAGCGGTATATGTATGTGTCCTAGTGAAAGATTAAAAAGGCGTGCTGATATATATCAGAGTCATGGTAAAAGCTGTATGAGTTACGGTAATAGCTGTATGTGTCGTGGTGGCAGCTGTATGAGTCATGTTGACAGCTGTATGAGTCATCGTGATGGCTTTATTAGTCATTATATGACTCGTCGTGGCAGCTGTATTAGTTATAGTGATCGCTGTATTAGACACGATAAAAGCTATATTAGTCTTGGTGAGAGGGATGCGAGCAATGGTGATACCTGTATGAGTCATGGTGACAGCTATAAGTGTCATGGGTACCATTGTAAGAGTCATGCTGACACCTGAAGTAATCATGGTGACAGCTGTAGAAGTCGTAAAGAAAGCCGTGTGAGTCATGTTGACAGGCTTATAAGCGATGTTGATTGCTACATGAACAATGGTTACAGCTGCATAATTTATGCTAATAGCTACAGGAGATATGACTGTTGAAAACGAAATAAGATTTGATGGCAGCTATATATGAAATTAAGATATCCGAGTCATTTTGGGCGCCGTATGATTCGTCTAGAAGTCGTGCTGATAGCTGTATGAGTCATGATTACAGCTGTATGTGTCATGCCGACCGCTGTATGAGATATGATGACATCTGAAGAAGTCATGGTGGCAGCTGTAGGAGTCATGAGGAAAGCTATGTGAGTCATATTGATATGGACAGCTGTATGAGCAATGGTTCATAGTGACAATACTGGAGATATGGCTGATGAAAGCGCTATGGGTCGTGGTGACAGTTGTATGTGAATTAAGATATCTGTATGAATCGTGGTGGTAGCTGTATGATTCATGGTGATAGTTATAGATGTCGTGGTGATAGCTGTGTGAGTCCTAGGGACAGCTGTATGAGTCATCTTAATACGAGGGTAGGCTGGGAAGTTCTGAGCCTGACCAAGAAGCAGGCATCGAACAGCCATGAAATTTTGTATTCATTAAATCCAAACCTTTATTTCTTGATTTGACTCAAATGAGTTCAAGTTTACCTGCAATAATGTAGAAATTCTAGACTTTGAAAATTGATACTAACACGTTTTTGAGAAAATGGACAAAATCTGGCATCGTGGTGTCATCAAGTACCTCCATAAAAAGGGGTTAGCTCCTAAGGACATTCATACCAATATGGTTGCTACATTAGGGAATGATGCTCCTTCGTATGCAACCGTAAAAAGGTGGGCAGGAAATTTTAAGATGGGCAAGGACAGCCTTGAAGATGATGACCGGTGTGGACGACCCACGACGGCAAGAACTGAGGAAACCATCAGCCAAGAGCACACGGCCGTGATGGATGACATGCGTTTAACTGTGAATCAGTAAGCTAACACTGTTGGCATCTCCCGTGAACGAGTAGAGAACATTCTACACAGTGAGTTAGGAATGTCGAAGGTTTCCGCCAGATGGGTGCCACGGCTTTTGACGCCTGACCAGACTGAACCTGTCACAAGCCAACTTGGCTATTTTTGAAGCAGACCAAGATGGTTTTCTTGACCGTTTTGTCACTCAGGATGAGTGTTGGGTTCATCACTTTGAGTCAAAGACCAAAAGACAATCCATGCAATGGAAGCACCCTGGCTCACCCCCTCCAAAGAAGGCAAAGGTCGTCTCCTCTGCAGGGAAGGTGATGACATCAGTGTTCTGGGATGCCAAGCATATAATATTCATAGATTACATTCAAAAGGGCAGACCAATTTATGGGGAGTATTATGCAGATCTGCTAAAACAAATGCGAAAAGCAATTAAGGCTAAACGACCCGGAAAATTGACAAAAGGGGTCTTGTCACATCAGGACAATGCGCCTGCTCAGAAATCGGTTGTCGCAATGGCTGCTGTGCGTGACTGTGGCTTCAAACTTGTCGATCACCCTCCGTATTCACCTGATCTAGCTCCATCAGATTATTTCCTGTTTCCAAACATGAAAACGCACTTGGCTCGGCAGTATTATCGGTCAGACGAGGAGGTGATAGCTACTGTGGAGGAGTTTTTCAGGGACCAAGATGAGACCTTCTATACCACTGGGATCCAAGGACTCCAGCATCGCTGGAGGAAGTGTGTGGACAGGAAGGGAGACTATGTTGAAAAATAAGGCACTTTCAGCATGGACAAACCATTGGATCTTGGTCAGGCTCAGAACTTTTTAGCCTACCCTCGTAGCTGTATGAGTTATGGTAATAGCTACAACCCTCATGGTGATAGCTGTATGAGTGATTGAGATAGCTGTATTGGTTTTTTGTTTGTTTGTTTGAATAGAGGTTTAACGTCCCCGTCAACACTATTTAGGTCATTTTCGAGACGTTGCTTTCAATTTTGTGGGCCTTTACCCGACATTGAGATGAAATGAAATCGCATGCCCTGCCGCCCTATGAAACCAAAAGGTTTATATGCATGAACGGTCCGACTCGCACCACTTTGCCTGAACAGGCTTAGACCTATGCTGTATACTAGTACTCGAGTGCGGTCGCTTTCAGCTATGCGTGGAAACACTTTGCATCTTAATTTAATTCTCCAAGTCCCGATGGGCTAGAGCTTGCTGTATTGGTGATGGTGATAGCTATATGGCTCATGGTGGTCACTGAATGAGTGATTGTGACAGCTATTCGAGTCATCCTGATAGCTGTATGAGGCATGAAGACAGCTTTAGACGTAGTCATCTGGTTCATTGTTACAGCTGTATTAGACATAGTGTTTGCAGTATGAACCCTGTCGACAGCAATATGTGCGAAGCTTTAAGCTGTATGAGCACAGAGTGATGGCTGTATGAGTCACGGAGATAGCTGTACGAGCTGTGGTGACAGCTGTATTCGTCATGGTGATAGCTGTCGGGATCACGATTAGAGCTGTATGAATTTTGGTGACAGTTGTAAGAGTCTCTGTGAAAGCTGTAAGCATTGGCGATAGCTGTATAAGCCATACTGACGGTCGTATAAGCCATTTTTAAAGATGCATTAGTCATATTGATAGCTGTAGTAATTATACTGACAACAGCAGTAGTCATGATGATAGATTAGTGAGTCATGGTGACAGCTGTATGAGTAGTGTTAACAGCTGTATTGGTCATGGTTACAGTCGCTTAGGTCATGACGATAGCTATAAAAGTCAAGGTAACACCTGAATGAGTAAAGGTGGTAGCTATATGTGTCTTGGTGAAAGCTTTAAAAGTCGTGCTGATAGATATCCGAGTCATGGTAATAGCTGCATGAGTTATGGTAATAGCTGTTTGTGTCGTGTTAATATCTGTATGAGTTATCGTGATGGCTGTATTAGTCATGATATGGATCGTCGTGGCAGCTGTATTAGTTATTGTGATCGCTGTATTAGACATGATGAAAGCTATATAAGTCCTAGTGGAAGGGATGCGAGTCATGGTGGTAGCTCTATGAGTCATGGTGACAAGGTGTCATGGTTATCTTCGTAAGATTCATGCTCACACCTGATGTAGTGATTGTGAGAGCTATAGAAGTCGTAAAGAAAGCTGTGTGAGTCATGTTGACAGCCTTATAGGTGATGGTGACAGCTGTATGAACAATGGTTAGAGCTGTAAAATCCATGCTGATAGTTATAGGAAATATGACTGTTGAAAAAGGAATAAGTCTTGGTGGCAGCTGCATATGAAATTAAGATATCCAAGACATTGTGGGCGCTGTATGATTCATGGTGATGACTATAGAAGTCGTGGTGATAACTGTATGAGTTATGGTGACAGTTGTGTGAGTGTCCTAATTGCTGTATGAGTCATTGCAATAGCTACAGAAGACATAGTGTATGAGAGACTTTGTGACAGCTGTATGGGTCATTGTGATAGCTGTATGAGCTTTGGAGACAGCTGTAGGTGTCAAGTGAAGGCTCAATGACCAATGGCGGCAGCTATATGAGTCATGCATATAGCTGTATGAGACATACTTATGGCTGTAAGAGTCACGGAGACAGATGTATGTGCAAGGGTGACAGCTGCTTTCGTTACGGTGATAGCTGTAGGAATCCCGCTTAGAGATACATGAATCATGATGACAGTTATATGAGCCATTGTGATAGCTTTGGGATTCACGGTGAATTCGGTAGGAATGAAGGTATTAACTGTGTGAGTCATCTTGATAATTCTATTGTTTATAAATGAAATACTGAATGCAATATCAGTGGTATCACACACTGCAAAGCATACATGGCATACACTATATATATGAAATAATAGCATAGTAAATCAGTGACATGTGTATGTGCAACCAATTAGCACAGAAAGACTATTTAAACTACAATGGGCCAAAGTAGCACAAAGTTGTAAATATTATATGTAAATATTACCTCAGTTATTTCTAACATTTCAATTAAAATAGCACTGTTGCTCTTCTGGGACATTTATATTTTACAAACATATACTGAGAGGCAAAAGTAAGTATACAGGTTACTGAACGCTGATTTGCGTCCCAATGTCTCCCTCTCTACATACATATGTGGCATCATAAATAAGAACAACCACTTCTGCATGATTTGCAGCAGTTTCCGTTAAAATTGATTAAAGGATAATGAAATTTCGTCACTTGAAATGGACAGGGGGCTCTCATCCAATATTTTGTCTTGAGTAGTTTCCCTTTAAACATGTGTTTCGAATAAGTGTTATTCAATAAATGATTTTTTTCTGCAACAGATTCAAAGAAGGGGAACTGATTGGCAAGAATATATCCCATATTTAAATTAAACACAAGGTAAAATGCAACATTTTTTGTCACAGAAAATGTCATTTTCGCCTTTTACGTTCTTCCTTTGATTAAATGCTTTATGTTACTTTGGGATTTGTTTGTACTGGTGATTAACTTTTCTTTGAGTAATTTTCGAGGCATCACTATGGAGTAAGTATAAAAATGCCGAGGAAAACAAAAGTTTCAAATGAATATCTTACACGATTTGAAAAAAAGACTCATTTCATTCACTATGATTTTAATTGAAAGGGAGATAATCCGGAACAGGCAGAAATTACAATTGAGTTTGAAGCTGTTTGTTTGGGTTTAATGGCAAAGTAATGATGGCGTCTTATCGATGAACGTTCGTACATGACTTGTGTGATGCGCATAAGTTTGAATGTCATGTACAACACGAGATTTTGTTGGAAATATTGATTATCAATTAAGGGCAATAACTCCATCATGGATGACTGCAACAGGAAAAGAATTGGACTTCTACAAACTTAGACGTTTGGGAAAAACGGACATAGGCATATTTTATGACAGACAGCAATATAAGACCCGGTATTCCAAATCAAAAACTGTTTACTTTTTATTGCCTCTGAGTATATTTAAAATAATACCTATATGAATCCTAGTGATAGATTTATTAGTCATCGTCATACATGTATGAGTCATACTGACAGCTGTTGCACTCATGGTGACAGTTGTAGTAGTCATGGTGGCAGCTGTAGGAGTCATGATGATAGCTGTGTGAGTCATGATGACAGGTGTAAAAATGATATTAACAGCTATATTGGTCATGATGACAGCTGTATAGGTCATGGCGGTAGTTATAGGTGTCATGTTAACAGCTGTACAAGTCATGACAGTAGCAATAAGAGCCTTGGTAAAAGCTACAGAAGTCGTGCTGATAGATATAGGCGTCATGGTGACAGATGTATGGTTATAGCTATGTAGGTCATGGTGACAACTGCATGAGTCAGCTGTATGAGCCATCATGATAGCTGTATAAGTAATGTTATGAGTCTTCGTCAGAGCTGTATTAGTCGATGTGATAGCTGTATTAGTCACGGTTATAGCTATATGATAAGTAATTGTGAAAGCTTTATGAGTCATTGTGTCAACTGTATAAGCCATGGTACCAGCTGAATGCATCATCGTGACAGCCGTATGAGCTAAGATGACTGCTGTTTGATTTACGGTGTTGTATAATGGTAGAAGTCATTAGCTTCATGGGTTTTGCATACAACTGTTTGAGGCGTCGTCACAGCTGTAGGAGCCATGCCGTCTGCAACTCGTGACAACATGATGAGTCATGGTTACAGAAGTACGAGTCATCGTGACAGCTGTATTGGTCAGTGTGACAGTTGTGTGAGTCATAGCATGGGTAAACGAAAAGTGACAGGGAGTGATATCTGATAGAGTCATGATGACAGGTGTATGAGTCATAATGATAGTTGTGTGTGCTAGTGATAGCCGTATGAGTCATCATGACATGTGTATGGGGCGAGGTGATACCTGTATATTTCACGGTGACAGCAAAATCAGTCATGGTGATAGCTGTATGCATCATGGTAGTTGTAGTCATGGTCATGGCTGTATATGAGTCGTGATTTGTGACAGATGTATTAGCCATCATGTCATGCAGCTGTATGAATCATCGCGACAGCTGTTCGAGCCACGATACATGCCGATAGCTGTATGAAGCATGTTGATATCTGTATATGAGTCATGGTTAAAGCTGTACGGATCATGGTGACTGCTGTGTGTGCCATGTTAACTGTTCTATGAGTTATGGTGACAGCTGAAAGGCATCGTGACAGTCCTATGAGTCGTCGTGACAGGTATATGAACAATGGTTACAGTCGCATAATTCATGCTGAGAGCTATAGGATATACATGTATGACTGTTGCAAACGGAATATATCTTGGTGGCAGTTGTATTTGAAATTAAGATATCCGAGTCATTGTGGGCGCTGTATGATTCCTGGTGATAGCTGTAGATGTCGTCCTGATAGCTGAATGAATTATGGTGACAGCTGTGTGAGTGATCAAATTGCTGTATGAGTCAATGCAATAGCTACAGGATACATGGTGGTAGATGTTTGCTGTATTCATGGTGATAGCTGAATAGGCCATGGCAATTGCTGTATTAGTAATGGTGGCAGCAATATGAGTCGTGGTGACTGCTGTAAGAACCACAGAGACAGCTGGAAGAGCCATGATAATAGCTATATGAGTAATGCTGGCAGCACTATGATAGTGTTGTCAGCATACGTCATGGCGATAGCTGTTTGAGTGATGATGACGGCTTAATCAGTCACGCTGGCAGCAGTTCGAGTCATGATGATAGTTGTATGAGTCATGGAGACAGTTGTATGAGCCATGGTTACAACTGTATTAGTCATATTTGCAGCTCTGTGGGTCATTGCGACAGCTGTATGGACCTTGGAGACAGCTGTAGGTGTCACGGTGAATGCTCAATGACCCATGACGACAGCTATATGCATGAGTCATGCTTATAGCCGTACGAGACATACTGATGGTTGTATGAATCACGGGGACAGATGTATGTGCCGTGGTGACAGCTGCTTTCCTCAAGGTGATAGTTGTAGGAATCACGCTTAGAGATGCGTGAATCATGATGACAGTTATATGAGCCATTGTGATAGCTGTGAGATTCATTGTTAAAGCTGTAGGAATGGAGGTATTAGCTGTGTGAGTCTTGTTGATAGTTTTATCATTTATCAATGAAATACTGATTCACGGTGTCGTATAATTCATCTCTGTAGTTTTTTTATTTGTATGTTCTCGGAGATGTTACACTGATGAGTTAGGAAGCCTTCATGTGGACTAAACAAAATTAGTGTATACCGCGACAGAGGTAAGGGCGAGGATTATGGCTATGTAAAATCGGTTAAAGCCCACCCCCCCCCCCCCAAGTGGAATTCTTTCCACTGATCGTTCCAAGGCGGTTCTTCTGTGGCGGTTTATTTATGTTGTTGTTTGTTACTTACTGTGTGTATCACTTGTGTCTTTTTATTTTAGATGGCCATTTGGCCATTTTGTGGGAAAGTAACTGTCCTTATGGCCTTCCTTTGTTTAGGTTTCCACTTTTGTCTGGTCGCTTCATGTTTGTGTTTCTTTCCCTTTGTTGTCTTTGGTGGGTGGAGTAAGTTAATTGTATCGATTCCTGATCTTTGTTTTACTTCTACTTTACAATATCAGTGGTACCATACATTGCAAAGCATATATGACACACACACTATATATGAAAAATAACAGGACTCTTGCATTATCAGGGGTAGTCCTAGGAAGATAAATGAATATGGGGTGCCGAATTACTATTTAATACAATTGGGAGATATCTATAATTTTACTCTAGGTATCTATATATCAAATTATAATTAACATTATTATCAATATTTTGGTATCATAAAATGTAATCATTGATATGTAATATATATTTCTTGATGTCTATAAATTTGTTTAATGATATTCATTATTCCTTTACATATAACGATATCTAAAATCCAATTATAGATACCATTTAAAGGCTGGATAATAGATATCACAGATTTGAATAATGGATATCAAAAAATATATTATGGATATCAATAAATGTAATTATTGATATCCTGATATTTTCATCCATATTTGATATCTATATATTGAAAAAAAGATATCTATAACTTGAATTATAGATATCCCTTAACTCATTATGGATTAAATGAAATAAATAATACATATCTAATATTATTTATAGATATATAATAATATTTGTTGATATCCTATATTTTTATTACAGACATCTATATATCAATTTGTAGATATTTATAAATCAAATTATAGATATCTATAAATCAAATTATAGACATTTATAATTAAAATTATTGATATTGGATATTTATTATTTATTTCATGATATCTATAATATGTAAAGGGTTATCAATAATTCCAATTGTAGATATCTTTTACTTGATATATAGATACCAAAGATTGAAGAGCATTTGAGGATAACAATATTTTCATTTATTGATGTCAATAATGTATTTTATGATATCCATTATTGAAAATTGTGATATCCATAATTCAGCCTTTTAAATGATTTCTATAATTTGATTTTAGATATTTATATATGCAAAGAAATAATTGATATCATAAAACAAATATATTAATATCAAGAAATATATATAACATATCTTGGATTTCATTTTATGATATCAAAAAATACAGATAATTATAGATATCAATAATGTTAATTGTACATATCTGTAATTTGTTTTAATGATATTTATAATTTGATTTATAGATATCTGTAATTAAATATAGGATATCAATAATTATTATTAACTATCTATAAATAATATTAGATATCTATTATTTATTTTATGATATTTGAAATATGTTTAAGGATATCTATAATTCAAATTATAGATATCTATTATTCTATATATAGATAGCAAATATAGAAGAACATTTTAGGATATCATAAATATCATTTATTGATATCCATAAAATATTTTCTGACATTCATATCTAAAAATAATATTAGATATCTATTATATATTTTATGATATCTAAAATATGTTAAGACATATCTATTATTCAGTTATAGATATCTTTTATTCGATATATAGATATCAAATATTGAAGAACATTTTAGGATATCGATAATTACATTTATTGATATCGAAAATATATTTTCTGCTATCAATTACTGAAAATTGTGATATCTATAATTCAGCCTTTGAAATGATAACTATAATTGGATTTTTTTTTATATCTATATATGCAATGGAATAATTGATATCATAAAATAAATTTATAGATATCAAGAAATATATTTTACATATCATTGGTTACCTTTTTTATGATATCAAAAAATATTGATATTTACAGATATAAAAAATGTTACTCTTAGTTATCTATAATTTGACTAAAAGATATCTTGGTAGGTCAGTCAGATGCAGGTCTGACTGGTGATCAGAAGGACACATGTTTGATTCCTGTTGGAGTCGGCAACATTCCTTCCTATCTTTTCTATTTTCATTTTCTCCCTTCTGCTGATTCAAGAAGGGCAGTTGTCAGTTTCTGTGAAAGAATGTGCACTGTATTAGTTAACCGCTAACGTATAAGCTTGCCCAGGAAAAGGGTGGATAAGTTAACTGACCGATTCAAAAATGTCCTAAATGGGGATGCCTGGGCCTTTAAACTCCAATACAAGCAAATAACTAAATCTTGAAATTCAATTAAATAGTAAAACAGCACCTCATAAATGAAGGTAGGTAAGTATTTGTTGAAGGATACTTTGTTTGTCGCAAAGAGCTTATGAATGCAACGTTGCTACACAATGGCAAGCCATTTTACTATTTATTATGGAATGTAGATACCTTATTAATTATATAAGATATCTTATTTATTATATAAGATATCTCATATAGGATATAAGATACCTTATATCCTAAAGTAGATATCTTATATCCTATATGATATATCTTATTTAATTCAGCAATGCAGATATCTGATATGATATATGAGTTATCTTATATCTTAAATAAGATATCTTATATAACATAGATATCTTATATAAATAAGATATCTGATTGTCTTAATTACTAAAACATATAAGATATCTTATATGCTATATAAGATATCTAATATACTAAATAAGATATCTAATATAGCATATAAGATATCTTATATAACATATCAGATATCTTATATATTATATAAGATATCTTATTTATATTTGTATATAAGATATCTTAATTGGTATATCAGATATCTTATTCAACATATAAGATATCTTATAAAGCGTATAAGATATCTTATTTAACATATGATATATAAAGCGTATAAGATATCTTGTTTAACATATGATATCTAATATACGTTTGATAAATAAGATATCTTAATCAACATATAAGACATCTATGTAAATTCGAAAGAAATAACAAATAATAGTCGCTCCCTCTCGTACCTATATGCACAAAAGACTGCTACACAGACAGAGAACTGGAGAAAATTGATTATAAATGCATTCTTGAAGTGTGGGTTTCCCAAACAGGTGCGATACATCTTTTTTTTTTTTTAAGGGAGGGAGAGAGAGAGAGAGAGAGAGGGGAGAGAGAGATAATAAATCCAGCTTGCTTTTGTTTGTATAATTTAATAATCCTCCCTTACAAAAATTCTTCAGATAGTAGAAGTCTTAATTGAACTTCAAACTCTGAGTTATGCCAAGCGCTGCTCGCTGCATGTATTTTGAAGAAAAAAACAAAGCCTCTCACCAGACTGTGCATATATTCAGCATGGTTTCTGCCTCTACTTTTCGCATAATTAGTTCAATATTTCTTTGTCCCTTTTATCCCTTTTTACCAAATGGAATCATCCTCCTTATATATGGCAGGAGTCCATTTTGAATATTAGGTATGACAGGTTGTGTAATCTGAAAATTGTTGAACGTTTTGCAAATAGTGTAGGCCCTGATCTGATCTGGGCCTGCACTGTTTGCAAGGGGTTCTGGCACAAAATGGGTAATGGAATGTTAGGCATAAATGGGGGTAGTCATTTCCAGTTATGCTTTTGGCAGTTTGGGGTAGACTTCATTATGTTTTTTGGTAAAAATATATTAGATATCTTATTTGTCAAATAAGATATCTTATATATTTAGGTAAATAAGATATCTTATATATTATATAAGATATCTTATATGTTGTATAAGATATCTAATATATCAAATAAGATATCTGATAAAGGATTTAAGATATCTTATTCACTGGAATATATAAGATATATGATATGCTAAATAAAATATATAATATACCAAATAAGATATCTAATATAACATATAAGATATCTTATATAATATATCAGATATCTTATTATCATATAAGATATCCTATTTCCATCTTTAAATAATATATCTTGTATAATAAATAAGATCTTATATAATAAATAAGATATACAATATATAAGATATCTGATATGCTACAAAAGATATCTCATATGCTATATTAGCTATCTTATTTAGTATATAAGCTATCTTATACATTTTGTAAATAAGATATCTTATATCCTTTATTAGATACCTCATATCCTATATGATATCTAATATAATAAATAAGATATCTAATAAAGCATACACGATATCTTATATGACATATCAGATATCTTATATATAAAGATATCTTATATATTATATAAGATATCTTATATGCTAAATAAGATATCTTATATAATAAATAAGATATAAAGATGTCTCATATATTATATAAGATATCTTATATGCTATATAAGATATCTTATATAATAATTTAGATATCTAATATAATATATATCTTCTATGATAAATTAGATATCTACATTCCATAATAAATAGTAAAAAGGCTTGCCATACTTCCCAGTCACCACGGCAGCCCCCGCCCATACGGGCTTGAAGAGATATATGGGCTGCATGATGCTTCCAGGCAGAGCTGAATCCGGCCCGCACACTAGTACTGGTAAACCGCTTAGAGGATCTAAGCCTGTCCAGGAACCGCAGTGCGAGGCGGACTGTCCATGCTAATAAACCCTATTGGTTTCATTGGGTGACACGACTTGAGGTGTAATATACACCTGCGGTAATGGTCAAATGTGACCGACGCAGTATCAGAAGATAGAGATGTCATTTCATCTCAATGTCGACTAAAAGTCCAACAAAATTGAAAGCAACGTCTCCAAAATGACCTTTACAGTGTTGACTGGGACGTTAAACCTCAAATAAAACAAAAACCAGTCACCACGGAGCTTTCCAGTCACATTTGCCGCACTAGTACCATGACGAATTTATGGACAATTTTCTCTCCAGCGGACAATTCAATTGACAGAGGATGTATAAATACAAATTATGGCCCCAATTATACCATATGCAAGAATTAACATATGACACAATCTTATTCTAGTGTGTGAGGATTCTGATAATTAATTATTACCCAAATATTCTCATGTGAACAAATTACTCGGTGTCAATAAAGGCCGTCAGTAAATCGAAAGTAGGAAATCAGGCCGGAAATGCAAAACGTGGAGCCAGCACTCCTGTCGGCGCATGCGTATTGCATGGTGACTTGCATGGTTACTGATTCCAATAACCATCTCCGTACATACCTCCAGGTTTGGGCAAATGAGCTGCCATAGTTTTGAGAAAGAGATGCGAGGTCACATTACATTTACACGCCTATACAATATAATGTGATTTTATGGCTGTGAAAATGGCAATTTGTCGATTAAAAAAAGGTGATAGTTTTCTCATTTCTGCTCAACACATAAATTGTGGGTTAGAAACGTCTCATTGTCTATATTTAAGAACAGAAATAAGAAAAATAATGTAAACCTGAAACCCCGCTTTCCGCTGTAAAAATGGGGTTTAGGGGGTCTTCATTGCATAGACTTGTCAACATGATGATTTATTTATTTCCATCCCGTCCATTCATCTGTCTACCCAAACACCATTCCATCCAATCTATCTATCTATCTATCTATCTATCTATCTATCTATCTATCTATCTATCTATCTATCTATCTATCTATCTATCTATCTATCTATCTAACATGTCTATCTGTTGTCGCACTATCTCATCCGACCGTTCTCATCCGACCGTTTATTAATCTATCCCATTTGTCCCTCCCAATTGGGGTGAAACGAACCACGGGCGAAACGATGCACCTCTAAATTAGGGCGAAACGATCCGGATTCCGTTAATCACTGGCGTTGGGGCTCATCATCACTTTGTAAATCTTGGGCAGGTAGAAATCCGTAGGTAGCCAGATAGCGCATTGTGTCTCTTACTATTCCCAGTGCTTTTTTACCCCTTGTGAAAAGTTGAAATTACTTGGCCAGACGAGAAGTACCGAGGAGCTCCGGTAAATGCCTCGGTAACTGCTCAGGTAACTCGTTGGTCAAAGTGCGGTGGTGGATTTTAGCGGCTAACCTCATATACGCGTGACGTAGTTTCGAAACTTTCCCCACGGTCAAACTTCAGTTTTTGTGTTAACAAAACGGAATTGTGTAAGTCAGGACAACGAATAAAAATATGAGCATTAAAATAATAAAAACAAATAGCCATCAGAAGAGATGGCAAATCCCCGACCAAAAGCCAATATGGCCTTCAGAAGATTGTTCACCAATAGAAAGTGCACCAGAATTAAACTAGTAATATATCACAAAAGTTTTGGAGTTATGGCCATCACAACATTATACTGTCAGGGGAGATAACTAAAAAACCAGGGCACTCAGAATTGTGGTTCTTGCACATGACATGCCTGCTTAAGCTCACGTATTTCTGTACGAATTACCATGGCAATTTTATGGGAAAGTAACTGTCCTTTTGGCATCCGCTACTGATGTTTCCATTAGGTCTGTTGATTCGTGTTTGTGCTTCTTTCCCTTTGGCGTCTCTGATGGGAGCTGTGGGTTGATTGTATCGATTCCTGATCATTGCCCCACTTCTATTTTTCATGATGTCCCTTTCTGCTGACAACCAGTCTGAAATCATTGAAGCTTTTAACTCCACTTCTAGATATTTGGATGGTTTATCAAATATTGATAATACCTATTTCGAAGGTTTGATCAGTCAAATTTATCCCCCATGGCTTCAGTTAAATAAAGCAAAATCTTCTGATACCGAGGTGCCGTTTTTGGATTTTTATCTATCTATCTTTTCATACTGAGTCGGTCATATTTGGCCATTACCTCAGTTGGTTGGGTGGCTAAATTTAGAATTTAGCTAAAAAAATGAGGCACTCGATGCGTCCGTAAAACTATTTACAATCTGCATAACAGAGGTATCCTAAAACGCATATCTCTGAGTCTCAGTCTTACACTGTGCGGGCTTTGAACTCTTCTGCGGACTTGGCATTCGCCACAGAGGAGGGAAGACTATTCCATTGAGGAATAGTTCTAGGAAAGAACGAGTTCTTCAGGGCACCACTAAAGGACTGGTATCTACGATATTGTGAGTCGTTTACTTTTGATGCCCTTGTTTGGGTCGACACTGTTACAGGGGTCAAATACCTATCTTTATTAATAGACGCTGAATCAGAGTGTATCTTGTAGAAGAAGGTTAAAGAGGACTGCTCACGACGAGCCTCCAGGTACGGCCACTCTAGCTCATTAAGCATGTGACCGACGCCACTTTTATTTCGTCATCGCCTGCAGGTCTACCGAGCAGCTGTGCTCTGCACCTTCTCCACCTGCTGAGTCTGACATTTAACATAGGGATGCCAAATGGGTGATGCATATTCAAGTTGAGGGCGAACCAATGTTTTATATACAACATCCTTTCTCTGCCTAGGTGCAAAGGCCAAGTTCCGTCTAAGGAATCCTAAAGTCCTAGTTGCTTTAGATGTAATCTCAGAGATATGTTGACCCCAATCAAGAACGTCAGTGATGGTGATACCAAGATATTTGGCGGATTGAACATGCTCCAAAAGTGGGGTCCCAACCTATAGTAAATTTCCATAGGGTTCTGCCCACGCACAGATTTCCGTGATATTGTGCATAATTACTGCCTGGTAAATGACTGTTCATTATTTAGCTATTTCACTCTCATATCTGTTTTCATTATAAATCTACAATGTTTTGGTTATTTCCACATCTGAAAGTAGGGGTACCCCCCAAAAAGTCTATATGTACATTCCAGCCTCTAATGTTTTGGAGTTATTTTGTTCTCAGGCATCACTGTAGTCATTTGTGGTTATTTTGTTATCACATTTACTATTGTTCAGATAAAGTTCCATGGTCCATGCTCAATTTCATATGGAGGAGACCTCAGACTTCACAACCATAAAATGTTTTCGAGTATGTTTGACATTTGATTTCACATTGTTCCAGTTCTTGTCACCCCATTATTTTAATATGAAATTTGCCCATATATATGTAGAACATTTTGTAAAAGTTTCTTGAAAATCTGAGACCGGTAACATACTGCATTTGAATATTGAATAGTAACGATCAGATTTTTATATTTTTTTTCAGATCATATGGTATGACATTTTCGACCGGCCCCGATAGCTCAGTTGGTAGAGTGTCCGCTCCGGGGAACGGGAGGTCTCGGGTTCGATCCCGGGCCGCGACATACCAAAGTCGTTAAAAATGGTACTAGCTGCTCCTCGCTTGGCACTCAGATTTACGGGGTAGAGCTAGGACTGGTCGATCCAGTGTCAGGATAATGTGACTGGGTGTGGTATCATGTAATGTGTCTGGGACATGATACTTCAGTGAGGCAGCACTATAAACGTGAGCATTGAGCTCCCTGTCGCAACCAGACACCGTCGTGATATGACTGAAAAAATGTTGAAAGCGACGTTAAACCCGAATTCACACACACACACACACACACACATGACATTTTCGATCGAGAAATTGCTTATGTTTTAACCTTGATTGTGTACAGTATGAGCTCATATAATCAGCATTTGTAACAATTATGGTATCCCGAGGAACAACAACAAAAAAATAATAATAATTTCATTTCGAGCTTTTATTAACATTTCAATCAGATTTTATTTAAAAATTAACTTCAGAACAAGCGTTTTCGCATTTAGTATGATGAAGGTTGTTGAAATGCCAACTAAAATCGATGGTTCTGTAAACCAGACA
The DNA here is from genome assembly GCA_963580285.1 of Lucinisca nassula. Classification (NCBI taxonomy): domain Eukaryota; kingdom Metazoa; phylum Mollusca; class Bivalvia; order Lucinida; family Lucinidae; genus Lucinisca; species Lucinisca nassula. The sequence continues at coordinate 44,702,506 of OY757015.1, read as the reverse complement.
ATTTTGCTCGACTTTCTAATAAGTACATGTGTGTATTGCACTGAGGCACTCTACTGAAAAAAGTTTTGAAAAACCTGATTGTCGTACTGGAATGACACAGCTTGCTTGAATGGCCAAGAGGATTGATGTTTTATAATGGTTTAAATAGGTATCTCATGATAACGCAGACAATATTTTTTTTATCTTTTGACCCACTGTAGACAGATTACTGTAGACAAAATGGCAAGACTGTTGTTTTGGCTCTTTTGTCCCTTCAAAATCTGAACTAAAATTCAATCTACTTTCATCGCACCAACTGTCCCCTGCTGTGCAAATCAGTGTAAAGAAGTTATATTCTTAAATATGATCTAGTTATATTTTTAATATGATCCAGAAAACAAGCAGTTATTTTTGAGAAACATGAATAAATGCAATAGAGAAGACTGTTCAGTTCAACTTTCAAACAATTTCAGAGGAAGATAAATGCAAACAGTACATATGCTATCAGTAGTATAGAAAAATGTAAAGCCAAATGCAGATTTTGGTTCAGCAAATATGCTATTGGTACAGCTGACCGCTGATTAATGCCATTTGTAAAACTGATGAATACAGAGCTAGAAAACTTAACATAGGTGGCAAGTACGGCATACATATAACTAAATATGTGACTGACATACCAACATCAAAATATGAGATCAGATATCAAATTTGCAACAACTTGCTATCTATATCCAACTTAATATCTATTTCATTTAGGGAAGTGTATGCAAAATGCCAAATGTACAACTAGTTCCAGTGTGACTAGCTATGCATTTATTTTGAAAACATTGTAGCTTACACTTTTGCAGATGTTATAATAAACCTAGAAAAAAATGCAAAAAAAAAAAAAAAAATGTTTTTCATGATCTCACAAAACCTTTGATGGTGGAGCGGAGTGTGAGTTTCTTTGACCAAATGATGTAAGAAAAGTTACGAATACATGGACTGATCAATCACAAGAAAAAATCAGAAAATCAGTCTGTCCCTTCACAGTTGGCAAATGATTAACTGCTGTTTTATTTTAAAGAAGAAAATGACAATAACAAAAATAATTAAAGAATAAAACAGGATTATGAAAGTCATTTATTTAGCAAATTCAATACTTCATTGTGTATTACTGACATGAAGTGTCTTTGTATTGCAGGGTTTAAAAATGTACAAAAATACCAAATAAAATAGGGCAAAAAGGATGCCTAGCCTTTTTCCTATTGTGTCATATATATTTTTTTCAGCATTATCATTTTTGCAACACTAACATTCATCATGAACAGCACATGAACGCATTTAAATTTTTCTCTTTAAAATGTTTGGATAGAACTTGTATATGTTGCTAATGTATTTTCTTAATTACATGTTTTATTTTTATTTATTTATTTATTATTTTTGTGTGTGGGTGTGGGGGGGGGGGGGGGGTAGGGTGGGGATAGGGGGCGGGGATGTTATTACATAAAATCTTAAATGCCTATGCTAAGCTTTGTATGATAAAATGGCACTAAATTGTCATAAAACACAATAAAAATAAACTTTAAGAAAATCCTGTCCCCTAATATTGCAACTGATTTAACACAAAAATAGACCTGGACACATATCTAGCAACAAAAAACAATTTAACCGGTTTATGATTTTTTTAAATTTGTTATGTATATTGAGGATATATGTGGCCTGTTTTATATGAAATATCTTGGGGTGACAAGATCAGTAACACATCTAATACTAATGATGAAGATTTTATTTTTTTTATAAATTTTCATGAAAAAATTGAAGAAATTTTGTTAATAAATTTATCAGAAAAATTTAAAGACATGTGGCGGCTGTAAAACGTCTCTCCGTACATCATCATAGTGCAGATTATATTTTCTGGTCCTTTGGGATCATTGAGTTCATTTGGTATCATTTTGAAAATAGAGTTCTGCTTAAGCCGGTGCTAGAGGGCGTGGCCGGTGTTGCACATTTCAGTTCTGGTCATGAACAGACTCAATAAAACCGAGTCTGCTATTTTCTTTTATTTGGTGTATTCCTTGCTTCCAAAGGATCTTACTTCAGAACTTTTTTTATTTTCACTGTAGCTGGTGTTGTGCCTTGTGGCGCCCGTAAAACGTCTCCCCCTAAATCATCATAGTACAGATTATATTTTCTGGTCCTTTGGGATCATTGAGTTCTTTTGGTATCATTTTTGAAAATAGAGTTCTGCTTAAGCCGGTGCTATAGGGCGTGGCCGGTGTTGCACATTTCAGTTCTGGTCATGAACAGACTCAATAAAACCGAGTCTGCTATTTTCGTTTATTTGGTGTATTCCTTGCTTCCAAAGGATCTTACTTCAGAACTTATTTATAGATACATTTACATTTTTCATATTAGATTAATCCTTATAGAGTTCTGCTGCCAATCAAAGCAACAAAATTTGTAAATAACCAAACCAGTTGATTTTGAACAAAATGTTCACAGGTGCGTATGATCTCTACAGGGGATTATCTCAGGGAGCTCTCCTGAGATCTATAGCAACGTATCAAATGAAACAAAGCTATATACATAGTTGATAGACCTCAAGTAAACAACAACTGAAGTTTCAAGAAAATCTGTGCGTAGGCAGGGGGCTTCCCCTTTGCTGGTGAAGTGTATAGTCAAACTTAACTTGCTTGTCCGGAGGGTGTCGTGACAACGACACCCTCATTGAGTGACATTTGGCCACATTGAACTTCATCTGCCAATCGGCCCCCACTGTGCAAGTTGATCCAGGTCAACTTGTAAAATAAGACAGTCAGAAGGAGAATATATGTTCCTATACAGGACACAATCATCAGCAAACAAACGGACAGATGACCTGATATTATCGGGGAGATCATGATGAAACCAAAAAGAGTACCGGTCAATGGACCGAACCTTGGGGGACTCCAAATTTTGTTTGTTTGATTTGAGGTTTAACGTCCCCGTCAACACTGTAAAGGTCATTTTAGAGACGTTTCTTCCAATTTTGTGGGACTTTTACCCGACATTGAGATGAAATGACATCTCAAGCCCTGTCGCCCAACGAAACCAATAGGGTTTATTAGCATGGACAGTCCGCCTCGCACCGCAATTCCTGGACAGGCTTAGATCGTCTAAGCGGTTTACCAGTACTAGTGTGCGGGCCGGATTCAGCTCTGAGTGGACGCATCATGCAGCCCATATATTTCTTCAAGCCCCTAGGGTGGACTCCAGATAAAACAAGGACTGGATCAGACGCTTGGTCATCAAGTACAACTTGCTGTGAGCGCCCAGAGAGCTATGAGCTAACCCACCTATGTGTGGATCCTCTTATCCCATAGTACTCCAGTTTATATATTAGCCTTCTGTGAGGTTTTACATCTATCTATTGTGGATGGGTTTGTTTCTTCCAAAATTTATGATAAACGCGATGATTTTGATTTTGAGTTTGCAAACTTTCCTTTTTGGATGGTGATGTTCCACGTGCGCCATCCTATGGCGTTTATATTTCACATTTAATTCGATTTGCCAGAGTGTGTAGTCGTGTAACTGACTTAAACACTCGCTATAAATTGTAACGGCTAAACTTCTTAATCAGGGTTATCGGTATCATAAACTACGCAAAGCCTTTTCAAAATTTTATAGACGTCATTCTGATTTAATTTCAAAATTCAATACTGGACTTAAATCTCTTCTGCAACAAGGTCTATCGGAACCCGAATTTTATGGCGACTTAGTATATAAATTTAAAAAAAAATATAACCGCAATGACTTCAGCACCCAATTCCGTAAAATTATTCTTCGATATAAAAAGATTGGGTACAACATAAATATTATACGACAGACTGCATGCATGGTAGTTAACCCAATCACGGTTGACAACTTTTCTTTCCTCTTTAATTGCACGCCAGTGGGTCAGGCCTCCGATTCTATGACGGTTCCATAGTAAAGGCTTATGTTGGTTGGTACCTGATGCTCTGGCTCTGGTCGGACCCATTGGAGTCTAACTGTTGGTTTTCGTTTGCTTCAGCATTTCTGTTCTTTCTTGCTGTTGAGTCCTCACCGTTGTTTCATCTCTATGGTTGTTTGATTTTTGTGTTCACAGAGTTGTTGCACTGATGAGGAGGAGGCCTTCATGCGGACTGATCAAATTATTTGTCTTAATCGCGACGGAAGTAAGGGCGAGGATTGTGGCCACGTTAAATCGATTTAAGCACCCCCCCCCCCCCCCCCCCCAGTGGAATTCGTTTCCGCTGACCGTTCCAAGGCGGTTCTTCTGTCGTAGTTTATTTTTGTTATGGTTTGTGTTTTGGGTGTTTGTGTCGCTTATATGATTTTGTTTTGCCTTTTGGCTATTTTGTGGGAAAGAAATTGTCCTTTTGGCTTTCTGCTGTTGGTGTTTGATGGTGGTGTAAGATCTGCCATGCTGCAGCAAGCCGGCTACCTGGAAGGGGGGCCACTTATGTGGACGTTGCCCCTGTACCTGCACGTTAATAAAAAATCCGTTGTTGATGATGATGTGTTTCCATTGGGGCCTGTTGCTTCATGTTTGTGTTTCTTTCCTTTGGTGTCTCTGATGGGAGCTGCGGGTTAATTGTATCGATTCCTGATCATTGCCTCTACTTCTATTTTGTTACTTGTGACACGTCAAATGACATTCATACACTAAGAACAAACTCTGTTAGATCTTTGGTAAACAAACATGGCAGCTCCATGGCACGATTGGTAACCAACAGGTAAGGTCATACGGAGACGGAACCTCGGTTTAAAGACTCATCCGAAAGCATCACGAAAACACGTCTATGTAATTTTGACCCCCTTGAACCCCACTTTTATGTGGTAAAACTGGGGTCTCCGGGGGTATACATTATTTTTCTTATTTCTGCACTTAAATATAGATTGTGGGTATTCGTTAGAACCGCCTCGATCTTTGGTAAACAAACATGGCAGCTCCATGGCACGATTGGTAACCAACAGCTAAGGTCATACGGAGACGGAACCTCGGTTTAAAGACTCATCCGAAAGCATCACGAAAACACGTCTATATAATTTTGACCCCCTTGAACCCCACTTTTATGTGGTAAAACTGGGGTTTCCGGGGGTATACATTATTTTTCTTATTTCTGCACTAAAATATAGATTGTGGGTACTCGTTAGAACCGCCTCGATGAGGCAGTTCTAACGAGTGCCCACAATCTATATTTTGAGCAGAAATAAGAAAAATATCACAATTTTTTATCATAAAATTTTCATTTTTTTCGGCGATAAAGGTGGGAATGTATTTGTATAGGCGTGTTTGCGTAATGGTCTGGAGAAGCCCGGGATTGATCCGATCCTGCAATCCCTGGTTTATCAGGCGAGTAGCATAACCACTACACCACAGAGGCTTCTAAGACTTACATAGGTACAAAGAACAATATTAGCCTTTGGGCTTTTTTGTCGACAAACATGGTTTAAGACTTTAATATGCATATTGTAACAAAGATCACAGGTTAAGAAGTCTTTGTGTGTTTGTATTGGAGTATAATAGCCCAGTCAACACTATTTTATGTCATTTTGAGCCTGTCAGTTTACCTATCCACACTTTTCCTGGACAGGCCTATATGTAAGCGGTTAACCAGTACAGTGTATATTCTTTCGCCAGAAAGATAAAAAAGTCTATCACAGTAATATAGTACGAGAGATGAGGATTATGTTATATGGAAAGGTTTTTACAAGAGATTATCACATTTTAATTAAATTATCATATTCAAAATAAGGATAATGCTGGAAAATAGTATTTATTAGCCCGGAGATCTGACCTCAAAGAGAAGGCCTGGCTATAAATATGGTAGACCCAAAAAGGCTCCTCCCCAACTCCCAACAGCACAAACCTTTGACCCCAAAAAGGAGGCAGAAAGAGAATCTCGAACTACTGTGCACATTTTACATTTTGTGACTGAAAAGGACTACATATTGTGCACATTTTACATCTTCTTACAAATAAACATGCTTTAACAACACTAAAAATATGTATTTTCAATTGGGCCAACAGATTTTCTTACTTTTCGCCGTCATCTTGTTCATTGCTTTACCAGAGAAACCAACGCTTTGGTTTGGTTGGATTAGAGTGACGTCACGACTTCCCGCCATGGGACCAGAGGTCATTCGATCACAGAGGTTAACAACGGTTAACCATGGTTGGTGATCAAACTCCCTGCACAGGACTATTCAACAAGGACATAGAAAACTCGGATGAGACCTGTTAAAAACCGAAAAGTACTACATTTTGACGCGTTCACCATACCAAACCTCATCACAAAATACTAAAAACATGTTGTTTTTTACGTCTATAAGTGTTTAATTTTGCACACAAAAATATGAAAAGAATGTAGAGTGGGATTTAGTGTTTTATCGGCCCGTTGAAACATCTCAAACCGCCCCAAAACACCCAAATCGCAAAACACCCCCAAGCGCCTTCTAACAGCCAAACCCGCAGACAAAACTATGTAACTATGAAAAAGAAAGCTTTGGGATGAGTTTATCTGCGGATTTATAGTCATTCATAACCTATTTCAGGTGGTTTGGGGTGTTTCTTTTATTATACCCCAAATCACATTGCTAACAGCCTAAACAGCAGGCAAAACTATGTAAGTATGAAAGAGAAAAGTTTTGGGTGAGTTTTGCTGCGGATTTATAGTTATTCATAACCTATATCAGGTGTTTTGGAATGTTTTGGGAAATCGCCACCAAACCACTTTCATTATACTCCAAACCATCTTACTTGTAACGGCCGAAAGATCAGGGGAGGTTCACGGGGGAGTGTGGGGGGGGGAGGGGGGGGGGGGCTTAAATCGAATTTGTGCGTCCGTAATCCCCCCCCCCCTTGATTCCGTCGCGATTTAGACAAATGCTTTCTTCAGTCCGCATGTAGGCTTCCTTACTCATCAGTGCAACATCTCCGAGAACACAAACATCAAACAACCACAGATATGAAACAACGGTGAGGACTCGGCAACAACAAACCAATGAAATGCCGGAGCAAAAGAAAACCAGCAGTTATCTCCGATGCTCCCAAGCAGAGACATGGCACCAAGTACCAACCAACATTACAGAAGTAAGCCTTTTCGTTGGAACCGTAATAGAATATGAGGCCTGACCCACCGACGTGCAATTAAAGAGGGAAGCAAAGTAATCAACCGTGATTGGTTTACTACCACGCATGCAGTCTGTCGTATAAAATTTATGATGTACCCAATGTTTTTTATATCGAAGAGTGATTTTACGAAAATGGGTTCCGAAATCATTGCAAGTATATATTTTTCTGAATTTATATACATAGTCACCATAAAATTCGGGCTCCGATAGGCCTTCATTACGATAACACACCCATGCGACATAGTGCATTTTTCACATCTCCAAAATGGCTACTTTTTTTTTTTTATTAAAATTCGTGATATTTTTCTTATAAATGCTCAAAACATAGGTTGTGGGTGCTCGTTAGAACCACATCAATGAGGCGGTTCTAACGAGTACCCATAACCTATGTCTTGGAACAGAAATAAGAAAAATAATGTTTACCCCCGTAAACCCCAGTTTTCTCTATATAAAGTGGGGTTTAGGGGGGTCTTCATTTCACGGACTTGTTCACGTGATGTTGTTGCAGAAGAGATTTAAGTCCAACATTGAATTTTGAAATTAAATCGGAATGACCTCTATAAAATTTAGAAAAGCCCCATCGGAGTCTAACTGTTGGTTTCATTTTAATCGGGCTCATCGAAGTCTAACTGTTGGTTTTCTTTTGCTCGAGCATTTCGGTGGTTTCTTGCTGTCGAGTCCTCACCGTTGATTCATCTCTGTGGTTGTTTGATTTTTGTGTTCCCGGAGGTGTTGCTCTGATGAGTTAGTGGACCTTCACGCGGACTGAACAAATTACTTTTCTAAATCGCGACGGAAGTAAGGGCGAGGGTTGCAGCTGCGTAAAATCGATTAAAGACCCCCCCCCCCCACACCTCCCCCAAGTGAAATTCGTTTCACTGACCGTCCCAAGGCAGTTCTTCTGAAGTGGTTTACTTTTGCTATGGTTTGTCTTTAAGTGTGTGTATCGGATATATTATTTTGTTTTGGATATCCAATTGGGCATTTTGTTAGTAGTAACTGTCCTTTTGGCTTTTCGCTATTGTTATTACGATTAGGGTCTATTATATAGTTATTTCATGTTTGTGTTTCTTTCCCTTTGGTGTCTCTGATGGGAGCTTAATTGTATCGGTTTTTTTTATCATTGCCTTCACTTCTATTTTGCGTAGTTTATGTTACAGATAACCCTGGTTGTAGTGTTTGTGATAATATGCTTTGAGCCAATCTGAATGTATAAGGCGGAGCTTAGTATTCATGAGCAGGTATAGACACGTAATGATATACTTGCATGTGGTTCTATGCGGGGCATTCAAGTTTGAGCGTTAAAGGTATCATGTAGAATAGATTCATATAACAAAACCGAAGTGTTTTTAATGCAACCCACGAGAACATTACACTGATTAAGAAGTTAAGCAGGTAACAATTTAATACGAGTGTTGAAGTCAGTTACATGACTAGACAAATCAAATTAATTGCGAAATATAAATGCCATAGGATGCCCCATTATGGATCAGAGGAAGCACTCTAAAATGGATTAAGGACTTTGTTGGACAATCGAAACAAGCAGTCGTAATAAACTGGAAAAAATCAGCTAGTATTCCAGTCTCCTCTGGCGTCCCACAGGGCTTGGGTTCTCGGGCCAATTCTCTTTCTTGTATAAATCAATGACCTGCCTGAGCAGGTCAAATCGGGGGTCAGATTTTCGTGGACGACACTGCCATGTACCTTGGCATAAGCGTACAAACACACAGCCTTCTGCTACGACAAGACTTACATACACTTGAACAGTGGGAAAAGATATGGGACATGAACTTTAATTCTTTTAAATGCCAGATCCTTCATGTAACGCGACGTAAGAACCCAATTCCATCTGTGTAGCTCTTGCATGGCACCCAGTTGGAGAGTGTTTCTGCATCGCGTCGTCAAAACGCCATGCAGCCTTTGGCACGACGTCAATCGTTCTGTTTTTCTTTTATAAGATATGAGGAAGTGTAGTTTAAAGGGTGGAAAATCATAACTAAACAGACTTGAAATCGAATGACAAAGGTGGTCATCAACTACAGCCCTCTCTACAGCCAAAATCTGCAGTTCATAGGCCTTAGAACTTGCTGAACAGTGTTAACATAGTGGTGCCGTCAAACAACGACATCATTGTTAGCGGCCTTATCTGCTGGAGCCAAAACAAGTTTACCTTATGTAATGTTGGTTGATGCCTGATGTCCTGCCTCCAGTCGGGCATATCGGCGCTCTAAATGTTGGTTTTCTTTTGCTCCAGCATTTCAGTGGTTTCTTGCTGTCGAGTCCTCACCGTTGTCTCATCTCTGTGGTTGTTTGATTTTTTTGTGTTCACGGAGATGTTGCAATGATGTAATTCATGAGGCCTTCATGCGGACTGAAAAAATTATTTGTCTAAATCGCGACGGAAGTAAGGGCGAGGATTGTTGCCACGTAAAATCTATTTATGCCCCCGGTGGAATTCGTTTCACTGACCGTTCCAATGCGGTTCTTCTGTCGTGGTTTATTTTGTTATGGTTTGACTGAGTGTTTGAAACGCTTATATTATTTTGTTTTGGATAGCCAATTCGCCATTTTGTGGGAAAGTAACTATCCTTTTGGCTTTCCGCAATTGTTTCCCTTAGGGTCTGTTGTTTCATGTTTGTGTTTCTTTCCATTTGGAAAATAGAAGGGAAGGCATTGATCAGGAATCGATACAATTAACCCACATCTCCCATCAGAGACACCAAAGGGAAAGAAACACAAACATGAAACAACAGACCCTAATGGAAACACCTATTAGAAAGCCAAAATGACAGTTACATGGTGTCTCTGACGGGAGCTGTGGGTTAATTGTATCGATTCTTGATCATTGCCTTCAGTTCTATTTTTCAAATAAAATAAACATAAATACAGACATTTTAGTGCTTTTAGTCTGTCCACGTATGATTTTTCCACGCTTTACACAACATACCTCATAATCCTATGAAAGAAAAACTTAATGATTTAATTAAATAGACATTCCACAGAGATTCCCCCTATCTTGCATGTAATGAAAGAAATGATTTTTTTCACTTCTGAAGAGCATAAGATTATACATTATGGTCATGTTGGAAAGCGTGTGAAGCTCTCACCTTACTATTTGACAATATTTGTATAAGATTGTGTGTCTTTTGCACCTTGATCACCTTTTGTGGGGAAGAGGGAGATGGTTGATGTGCTGTTTGTGATTCTTCGTGTATGTTTCCTCATGGTTAGTTACTCTTCCTCTTTGTGCCATTGGTAGGCTGTAATCTTTGATCGTGGCTTTCCTGGGCAGCTGTTTCTATAGATTTGGTACAAAGATATTTAGACAAGTTTTGGGAATTCCGATAGGTACACATTGCATACGCCTTGTAGCTCATTATGCCCCCAACTTCGAAGAAGTTAGAGGGGCATATTGCTTCTACTTCGTACGTCCGTTCGTCCGTCCGTGACGCTTTTGATGCATAGCATAACTTAAGAACCGTATATGCTAGGGCTTTGAAATTTCATGTATGGATTCCTCATGGAAAATTAGGGCACGCGTATTTTTCCTCATCCGGATTGTGTCCCTTTCAAGAGCAATTGCCCTTTGAAATTTTTTGATAAAATCTTGTCAGCAAAATATGTCAAAAATTATAAGAGCTAGAGCCTTGAAAGTTGGTGAATAGATAGGTGGTGATGAGTAGATGACCTGATTAACTTTTGACTAAATCCGAAAAATACTTAATGAGTTATGGCCCTTTGTCACTTTCAATGGGTATTTTACATTGTATCTCTATATGCTTTGTGATGCATAGTATAACTTGAGAACCGTGTAGGCTAAGGTTTTGAAATTTCATATATGGATTTCTCATGGAAAATTATGGGAAGGCGTATTTTTTTCTCATCTGGATTGTGTGCCTTTCAAGAGTTATTGCCCTTTGATTTTTTTTATTAAATCTTGTCAGCAAAATATCTCAAATACTATAAGAGCTAGAGCCTTGGAAGTTGGTGAATAGATTGGTGGTGATGAGTAGATGACCTGATTCAATTTTGACTAAATTCCGAAAAATACTTCATGAGTCATGGTCCTTTGTCACTTTGGGTATTTGTACATTGTGAACTTAGTTCATTGTGAAAAGCAGATCTTATGAGCCGTGTGCCAGTGTAGTGGATAGAGTTCTTGATTACGAATCGGTTTGTGGACAATGAATCTGAGGGGCGTGAGTTCAGACTCGGTGGATGACTGAATTTTTTTTTTCGTTTTTCTTCATTAACACACATACACAATTATTATGCCCCTCGCACAACAAAGTTGTTAGGGGGTAGAGATATTGCATTTGTCATATACATACATACATACATACATACATACATACATACATACATACATACATACATACATACATACATACATACATACATACATACATACATACATGCGTACGTACGTACATACATACATACATACATACATACATACATACATACATACATACATACATACATACATACATACATACATACATACATACATACATACATACAAGCAATTACGCAAACACACATGCATGCACACACACACTCATGCTTGCATGCAGACTTACTCAAGTATGCATGCAAAAAATGCACACCTGCACGCATGCATAAATGTACACATACATGCATACATGCACTCACACATGCATGCATACATGCACACATACATGCAAACGCACACTCATACATACATGTACACATGCATGCACAAACATGCTTGCATACACTCATGCATTCATGCTCATACGCATACTTGCATGCACATGCATGTGCATGCACTCATGCGTGCACACACACTTAAGCATAAATACAAACACTAACACATGCAAGCATGCATGTGTGAGTGTTTGTATTTATGCTTAATGTATGTACGTATGAACCTTTTCAAAGTTTTAACGACGTCATCTCGATTTAGTTTCAAAATTAAACGTTGGACTTTACTAGATATCTCTTCTGCAACAAGGCCTATCGGAACTTGAATTTCCTGGTGACTTAGTATATAAATTTAGAAAAAAAAAAGAATATATATAAGCTTGCAATTATATCAGTACCCGATTTCGTATAATCATTATTCGATATGAAAAGATTGGGTACAACATAAATGTTATACGACATACTGCATGCATGGAAATTAACCCAATCACGGTCGATAACGTTACTTCCTTCTTTAATTGCACGCCGGCGGGTCGGACCTCAGACCCTATATAAACATCTCCAGCCTAAATATTTTACTTAAACGTATATTTTTGTAATGTCGGTTGGTGCTGGATGCTTCGCCTCTGGTTGGGCCACCGGAGTCCAACTGTTTGTTTTCCTTTGCTCCAACATTTCAGTTATTTCATGCTGTCGAGTTCACATCGTTGTTTCATCTCTATATTCGTTTGATGTTTACGTTCTCTGAGATGTTGCACTGATGAGAAAGAAATCCTTCATAATGACTGCGGACTGAACACATTATTTGTCTAAACTACGACAGAACCAAGGGCGAGGAAAGTGGCTAAAATACATCACGTGAACAAGTCCGTGAAATAAAGGCCCCCTAAACCCCACTTTATATAGAGAAAACTGGGGTGTAGGGGGTAAACATTATTTTCCTTATTTCTGCTCCAAGACATAGGTTGTGGGTACTCGTTAGAACCGCCTCAATGAGGCGGTTCTAACGAGCACCCACAACCTATGTTTGAAGTAAAACTAAGAAAAATATGACAGATTTTTATCAGGAAAGTAGCCATTTTGGAGATGTGAAAAATGCACTGTGTCGCACGGGTGTGTTATCGTAATGACCCAGCAGACACGCGTCGCTATGGCAACGTCAAATCAACGTCATGACGTTGCGCCGACGCAGATATGATGTATAAACATCATGATGTCGCATCGATGTTGATTCGGCTTTGCATTGACGTTATGGCGTTACATACACGTCGGTCCGACGTTGCATTATTGTCGTGCGCCTGCTGAAAAGATTGAGAAGGTCTGGTACCTCGTAAGACGCCATTTCCTGTCTACTTGTTTACATGTATTACACCTGAAGAAGGCCATTGCAGGCTGAAACGTGGTGTAAAATGCAAATATTTGGACATTTTGAAGTTGTTCTCTGAATTTCTTTCATCATTGTTTTTTCTTTTCGAATACGTGCTTCCGTTTCTAATTTTCAGTCTACATTTATCTCTGCATTTCTCTTTCCTTCTCTCTTTCTTCAATTTCTTCTTCTCTAAAAAAAAGCCGGCCTGGGTAGCTCAGCCGGATGGGCGTCTGACTGGTGAGCAGGAGGAGGAGGGTTCGATACCTGCCGGGGTCGGCAACATTCTTTAGTGGAGACTGATCATGACATCTTTTCTACGGTCATTATCTCCCTTCCGCTGATTCAAAAAGGGCAGTTGTCATTTCTGCAAAAAAATTACACTGTACTGGTTAACCGCTTACGTATAAGCATGCCAAGGAAATGTTTGAATAGGTAAACTGATCGGCTCATAAATAACATAAAACAGTGTTGACTGGGCCGTTAAACTCCAATACAAACACACAAACAAAAACAGTTCTTCTCTAGCTGAAGTCGCCTTTCTATTTCAATTTAATTTGTCTCATTGACAGTAGTAACCACATAATAGGAAGCAATATCCAACAAAGTTGTCCTTTTGACCAGATTAAATAGCTTCTGTGAAGGTCGAGCCAAAAACGACATGCTTACGTTTTGCTGGTTTTGTAAAGTAAATATGGTTAATAAAATCTAGATTAATTTTTTCGATGTTAGTAACTATCAGTTACCTCTGGAAATGTATATATTACATGAAATGGCAATCACTCTGTCATTTAAAATGCCAATCCCTAGATGCATATGGAGAAACGAAAATCTTTAAAAAGCAACTGCGAATTCCATACATGAAAATAAATGGCAATTACTTGCCTACACATGAAATGTCGGTTCCTCAAAATGTTCCCTTAAATGCTCACAAATGGTTTTATCCTGGACGAGCTTATGAGCAAGCGTTGAAGAAAGAATATTTAAGCATATCAACAAACAAGTCTTACTAAAATTTAACAAAATTTATTGACAAAATGTTTACACTAATTGTTATTACTGAAATGGAATAAGAGAGACAATTTTCACTTGGCTCTGTTTTTAAATATCCTTAAATTCTGTTGTCCGATCCCACAAAGTCCAAAATGAATAATAATCCTTAAGTAACCCAACACATATTTTATAATGAAATTTTCTTAAAACTCCCAAACTGAACCAAATGACAATCCCTCTCCTTATATAGACCCAGAGAAAATTCTAGAACCCTGTAGAAAGAAATTTGCCCATATGCATTACGAAAGAAGAAAAAAAACCGCCTTTACAAATACATTGTAAAATTTACCGCCGAAAAAATGAAAATTTTTCGATGACAATTGTGATATTTTTCTATTTTCTGCTCAAAGTATAGATTGTTGGTACACAATTGTGAGGCGGTTCTTACGAGTACCCATAATCTATATTTCAGAGCAGAAATAAGAAAATTAAGGTTTACCCCTGTAAACCCCAGTTTTACTGTATAAAAGTGGAGTGTTTTCGTGATGACCAAAAATGTGATCTGGAAACTTCTGGGTTATTCATTAATCCCTTTTCTTGTAAACCAAAAAAATATATACCATCTATAATTATTCTCTGACTCAAATTCTAGATCCTTCCTTTTTTGCAATACGTTAGTAAACAAAATTCAATGGGTATAATGTAGGAATCAGAAACAAAATTGATATACATAACACATAAATATATGTTTTGAACAATATTTGAACCCAGGGGTAAGAGAGAGAGAGAGAGAGAGAGAGAGAGAGAGAGAGAGAGAGAGAGAGAGAAAGAGAGGAGCAAGTTGCTGAAATGCTCTGTTTTCCGTTGTGTATGTTGTTTATATGTATTATGAGAACACTGATAATTGGACCAGTAACTGATTATCCCTTTGTAGTTGCCAGTGTGATGGCTGTGACAAACTCGGAATCAGGATTGTTGCTTGACACCCATCATAAATCATTAGATCATCAAATCACTACCCGGTATATTAAAATGAAGGTCTCCCTGTTTCCCATGGTCTTAATTCTTGGGTTCACTCTTTGGAAAACAACTTATAGAATGCATCCAGATGATGAAAATCAGGAGAGCAAGATTACAAATAAGGAGAGCAGTAGTAGAATTTCCCAGTACTTGGCATTTACAACGAAGAATGGGAACAGAAGGTGTTCGGAGAGCTTGCGAAACTTCAAGGCCTCACGCGGTACAAACTTGGATTTTCTTCTAGTCTTGGTCGGAGACATTGAAACTAACCCCGGGTCAAGGTTTCGCTGCGGACTCTGCAAAAAGTATTGCAAAGGTTCCGAGAAATGGATAGAATGTGAGGACTGTAACAAGCGCTTTCACTCCTCATGTTCTCATTTGGATAACAGTCAATTGTTAGAAATTGAATCTAGAGCTGGAACTTGGTATTGCAAAGACTGCAAAGCTGACTGTGGTCTTTGCAGTGGGGCTGCCCTTAATGGCCACAAAGCCGTCCAGTGTGACCAATGTGAAATGTGGATACACACTGAATGTTCCGTCATTTTAGATGCAGAATATTAGGCCAGTACATTTAGCTGGAAATGACCCTTGACCCACAACTAATTCCTTGAGAAATGTTATCAGCAGTTTTAGTATCAGGAAGTTGTTCTGATTTATAGAAAAAAAGTCCTCAAAAAAATCCGAGGGGAAAGGGTATTTTTGGGAGGTGAAAAAAATACGAAAAATGAAGAAAAATCACAAAAACCAGGACAAAATTAATATTACTGGCGTATGTTAAACAATTAATATTTGACTTCATTAAATCATCCAAAATGAATATTTCTATTTGGGGAAAAATACTAAAAATTCTGAAGATAAAAGTTTTCTTTTAATTTATTTTTTTATATATTTTTGTGTGAAATATGGAAAAACAAGTATTAGCTTTACAAAAAGCTTGAGTCTATGCTAAGCACACATTAATTTGTGTAGAACTAAAATGTGTCAGTTACCATAAAGTGTAAAAAGAGTCACAGATATCAAATAATGATTTACAAATCTTATCAACAATGTCACATAAAACAAAATCAAAAAAGGAAAATCAAAAGCAAACTGTGGCACATCACAAAACATGCCTATGTAATTTTGACCCCCACTAACCCACTTTTATATATAAACTAGAAACACTTGAGGTTTAGGGGTTATATATTATTTTTCTGCTCAAAAACGTAACTTCTGAGATTGTTGATACTCAATAGAACTGCCTCATCTATGTTTTGAGCAGAATTAAGAGAGTGAGTGTGTTTGAGGTTTACATCCCGTCAACAGCAAATGTCATATGCAGTGGTTTCAAAAACATTTCGGCATCCAGATTTCAAGGAAAGATACGATTGTGATTTTCAATGTTATCTGAATAAAGCCATATTTATGAAGCATAGCAGGGGAATAATGTCTAAGCAAACGGGAAAATCCCCAGTACCCGTCAATTGATGAAACCCCTGCATGCGGAGACCGGACCTCGGTTTAAAGACTCATCTGAGAGTCTGGAGAAGCCCTTGGATCGAACCCATATCTCCTGGTTTATGAGGTTAGTAGCTTAACCACTACACAATGGAGGCTTCTTTGAGCAGAAATAAGAAAAATAATGTACATGTATACGCCCTAAAACTCCCCACTGCCCCACCCCACACAGGTGTAAATGGGTAGCAGTGGTGTAAAAGTCAACTGCCTCTCCCTCGCGCACGTGTAAACATCCGTAATGAGTGATTAAGTTTGAGACTTTCATCGCAATCGAACAAATATAAATTAGTATAAACTAAAACTCGACGAGGAAGGGGTTTCTATCGAGTACCCACAATCTATGCTTTTGAGCAGACATTACGAAACACGCCTAAACAAAAACATTGTCAATTTTTCAGACCAAAAATGGAATTTTAAGATTAAAAAATGATGTTTTTCTTATTTCTGCTCAAAACATAGATTGCGGAGCTCGACTAAGAACCGCCTGAACTTGGCGGTTCTACCGAGTACCCACAATTATGTTTTTGCGCTGATATAAGAAATTTAATGTTTATCCCTGTAAACCACAGTTTTACAATATAAAAGTGGGGTTGGAGGGGTCAATATTATATAGGCGTGTTTTTCGACCACACCAATCTGGGCTTGGTTTGGTTGATTTGAGGTTTAACGTCCCCGTCAACACTGTAAAGGTCATGTCCCCGTCAACACTTTAAAGGTCATTTTGGAGACGTTGCTTCCAATTTTGTGGGAATTTTAGCCGACATTGAGATTAAATGACATCTCAAGCCCTGTCGCCCAATGAAACCAATAGGGTTTATTAACATGGACGGTCCGCCTCGCACCGCGGTTCCTGGACAGGCTTAGATCATCTAAGCGGTTTACCAGTACTAGTGTGCGGGCCGGATTCAGCTCCGCGTGGAAGCATCATGCAGCCCATATATTTCTTCAAGCCCCTATTGGCAGGGTCCGATCTGGGCTTGGAGTAATAGATTGGGCTGCATGATGCTTCCGCACAGAACTGATACCGACCACACATTAGTACTGTTAAACCGCTGAGAATGCCTAAGCCTGCCCAGAAAAGTTGCTGCGAGTCAGCCTGTCCATGCATGTAAACTCTTTTGGATCATTGGGCGGCAGGGACTGAGATGTCATTTCATCTCAATGTCAGGTAAAAGTCCCACAAAATTGGAAGCAACGTCTCGTTTACGTGATGAATAAGAAAAACATCAGAATTTTCTCTGGAAATTTTTTGGGTGATCAAATCTTCCAATAGATTTCAATATGCGTGTTTTCGTAATGTTTTTTTTTATGACCCCAACTTTTTTGGAGGGGCATATTGCTTCTGGTTCGTCCATTCGAACTTCCGTTACGCCTTTGATGCATAACATAACGCAAGAACCGTGCATACTAGGGTTTTGAAATTTCATATATGAATTCTTCATGTAAAATTAGCTGACACGTATTTTTTTCTTATCCGGATTATGTCCCTTTCAAAAGTTATTGCCCTTTGAATTTTTGTTTTTATAAAATCTTGTCAGCAACATATCTCAAAATCTATTGGAGCTAGAACCTTGTAAGTTGTTGAAAACATTGGTGCTGATGAGAAGATGTCCTGATTAACTTTCGACTAAATTCCAAAAATACTGTGTGGCTAATGGCCCTTTGTCACTTTCGGTACATTGTATGCATTGTGATGCATAGCATAACTTTAGAAGCTTGTATGCTAGGGTTTTGAAATTTCATATATGGATTCCTCATGGAAAATTAGCTGAAAGATATTTTTTCTCATCCGGATTTTGCCCCTTTTAAGGTTGTTTGAGTCAACCTTTGTGTTCAATCAGCTCAAAACAGTTATTGTGCGCGATGTTGGGAGACATAATTTGTTAATCAATTTCAAGGGGGTACACCCCTTTTCTTAGTATTATTTTTCCTGCCTGTTTAAAATTCAGCGGCCAATTTCTATTGCAGTAAGTAGATAGGACAGTGTTGCAATTGTTCTGATTGTGATTTTTGAGTGGTTGCTTCCCCAAAGTCACACTTAGCTTTCAAAATCTTATGTGCGCAATGTTACCAGAATACACCGTATACACATATTTATGATATTAATTCATTTGATTCTGATGGCACAAATGTGCTTCCATACATTAAATTTTTTACATCCCCCCCCCCCAAAAAAAAATGTTTATTTTTACAACTTGAACATAGATCTTGTTTATCAATAGCCTACAAGGAAAATACAAATGGCATATATTCAAAAAATAAATAAATAAATAGAATATAGAAAGCAGCGGGAGTCTGCATCGTCTGCTTGTGTCCGCCAAACCTTCAACTGGATTTCCTTTTGATTTTGTGGATTCAAACACATATAGATGGATAGATTTGGGAAAATGCATAGCCTCCGTGTATCATATCTCGAACGATTTTGAGCAAATATTTCCATTTATCAATCAAGGGAAAGCTTCTTCGTTCTCTTTTTAATATTAAATTATAGACTGCACTTTAGCAATTTGTGACGTATATTTTGTTTTTAATGACGTCATTTGTTTGCGCGTGAGGACAGCTCGCCTTACAGCCGGTAAAACAGTGTATGGTGCTATTATTGGACCATTACTTATTTATTTTTTTTCTGCGGATTAAATCCTAATTTTCTCAGAACTGGCACGGATATTTTTTGAGGACTTTTTTTGGTAATTAATATGATATAGCCCTGTGTTTTGGTGTTAAAAGAGTTTCTCAAGGAATTATCTTGACCATAAAAATTAAAGTGCCTCGCCTATATGGCACTTTGGTAAACTCAAGCTGCCACTGGATATGTTCAAAATGTGAGGTTTGTAACTTTTCAGACTCCTTTGATGAATATGTAGAACTGAGTAAGCCAAACAGGTTTGAACCTCTGTCAGAAGATAAGAGAGGCAAACCTTCGACTGCTGATGAAACTAAGTCAAATTTTGTAAAAAGTTTGAAACTTTGCAGTATAAACATAAATGGAATTAGAGGAAAATTTCTTGAACTTTTAGCTTTCCTCGATACAGCTCAACTTCATATTGTTGCTATTCAGGAAACAAAGATGACAGTTCAATTACCACATCTGAGATTTTCCCTGAAACTTGTCAGAACTGTGTCTACAGAAAAGATAGGAACTCTCATGGCGGTGGGGTGATGTTGCTCATTCATAGAGACATTCCTCACATGCCTTTCGTGGAATTGGAAAATGACACCGAATCGGTCTGGGTTAAGGTTTTTGCAAATAAAACTTCCCACTTCGTAGCAAGTTGGTATCGACCACCAAATGGTACGGTCGAAAACTTTCAGTTGTTTAAAGACCAACTGGATTGCATTAAATCGCAGCACAAGGGTAAAAAACTCCCGGCTGTACATGTTCTAGGTGACCTCAACTTCAGAGACATTGCTTGGCCCGACAGGCTCAGCAAACAAGGCACAATGCTGAGTCAGCCCGAAGGACAAATATTAATTGACATTATGAACGATCATGGCCTGGAACAAATTGTTAACTTCCCCACTCGTGATAAGAACACATTGGGTCTCATCATTACGACTTTGTCAGGACATTCATTCCCCAGATAAACTAAGTGACCACGATATTGTCTCCGGATATTTAAAAATTCACATCCCACCAATAAAGAAACTTCGGAGGAAGGTGTACTCATATCACACTCATTCTCAAATGAATTGGGATTTTAGCCGTTTAAAAAGTCAAATTATAAAGTTACTTAGATTCAGTCACCGATATGTTCAAAATAAAGTATTAACATGTACCTATACTCAGTTAAAATTCCTTGATCAAGAAATCAAAAGTTATTTCCCCCCAACAGCTAGAAATATGTCGGTATTTTGATAAATTTTGATTGTGAGAAATGTACGCTACAATCTACTTGTTTGTTGCCCCCGTCTATAACATCACAAAAATCAAGAGACTGCAGCACGCAATGACAGAAACTTACGACCGGATTATTAAGATGGGACAAAATTGAACATATGGTCATATATATGGTAAAGAAATGAATAGCCATTTAGAATAAAATTCGGGGTCGGTTAGAGCATACAGAAAAAGAAATAGTTTTCTGAAAACATACAACTTTCGTTTTGTTTTAAGAGAGGCACATAATAGCTAGATCACTTACGACTATTGCATTTGAACAGGTATTGAGTGGTTAATAAGGAACACAAGTAATATTACTTTAGATAAACGATCAACACATAAGCAATAGTTTTATTTAATTCTATGTAAAAAGTCGCGGACATTACAGTGATTTTGTTTCTATAAGTCAAGTAGTTTACTAACGCGATAAACTGACAATATAGCTGTTATTGTCATTTTCATTCATATTTTGGATCTAACTAATGCAACAGTGCAAGTTCAGTCATATGCTTTTAAAACATGGTGTCGCTATCACGCAAAAAAGCCTCGGTATATACTTTTATGCATAAAAAATGCTCTCCTGACAGATAAACTGCTTTCTTAAGGCAGCCGAAACATTAAAATACATGTTTATCATAAATTAACGCACAACAACCGCATGGCCTTATGTTCTCAATAATCAAGTATCTAAACTTAATAATGCAACCGCGAGAATACAGTATCGAACATTACAGTGCATTCCAGAGTAATATTTGTCTATACAAAAGTCTTCAAAGTGTAACCAATTTTGTCTACCAGCTGGAAGAAAGAAACATGTTTGTGAAGTTTGTAAATAAGTTCTCAGAAATATAAACACATTCATGTCTGTAAATGGCAGCCATGATGGTCTCGGACATTACCATACACGGTAAAGGGACATGTTATGCCACTTTACCACTTCTACCTGTAAAATTAAAAATGAATCTAATATTGTAGTTGTTGTATCTAGGAACACAATCAAGAGTAAACCAGCATATCCTAAAATATACACATTTATTTTAGGTGGGGATGTTCGATACAATTTGTAATGTTCGATACAAAAATGTTAGTAACATAAACTGCACTTACAATGTTTTTAAGACTAAAAATATGCTTTTGGAAATACAAATTTGAGAGGCGAAGTGCCTTCCTAACAGTGCACATTTATATTGAAAATATTCATTCTGGCAAATAAAATTTTGGAAAATGTTATAAGCTATGGGACTCGAATCCAAAATCGAAAATAAGTAATACATTTTGAATCAACATTGTTACCGTTTGCAGCTATTTGTTGAAATGTAGCAAACATGTAAATCACTTAACGTGTTCATTTTACACAACTAAGGTTGCACAATTCAAAATTGTTCATTTATTTGCAGTCATTATCTCTGTACGGTCAACATAGCAAACCTGTCATGTTCGATACCAAATGTAGCGGACATTTCATCGCATACATCCACTGCTTATTGCAATAGAATAATGATCTTGCAAGCGTGCAAATGTTGTTCATTAATAATGATGTTTGGTGGCATATTCTTAATTGGACAATATTAATTGTGACAATTAATATTGGAAAAAGATAAAAAGTTTCTATGCAGGTATTTAAAAACAAAATCTGACTTCTGTTTTCCCTTAACTGTGGTATTGTCTGCCGACTCCCTTAACCATCAAACACCGGAAAAGGCAACCATGTCATCTGCAGATACTTTCTACTACGTAATCTGGTAACGGAAAACCGTGCCACGCGAGAGCAATGTGATCAAGCTGTTAGACTTACAATTTTCGGTATTGAACATTACAGGTCTCGAACATTACAAAACACTAGAAATGAGGGAATTTCAACATCAAAATATTATTTTCGTTCCAGATAATGTATTTGTGTTAGTCAAACATTGCGGGAGTTTAACTCAATCTAGCATTTTTTGTCCATACATACGTAATAAGCCTGGTATAATGATCGCGAACATTACATGAATTTTTGCAACAAATCCATACACATTTTTGTATGGCAAGTATTTTTCATTTCCTATTGTACAGGTAACATCAAAAAACCTTATATGCTTAATATAATATAGAATCTCCATTTGGTCATGTTTCCGTGTATAAAAACCTAAAAGTTGTTTTGAAATAACAAGAAGAAAAACGTCGTCTCGTACATTACAATGTTTAATTAAATTTCGGCGACAGCCATAATCGGGGAAAGATACTTAGTAAGACTCCATGTGGTCCTGCTAAAGGTAGTTATTTCCCTACCAAGAATATGTAGCATTTATGGAAACCACCTAACCCTTTCCTTACTAGTGGAATTTTAAATTTGTAAATGCGCAAACAAAGAGAATTCGAAAAGCGACAGTCTCGAACATTACAAAACCAGGTTTTCCCGTGGCTCATTTTCTCTGAAAAGGTACTTTTCGACGGGAGGTTTATCATGATATCTTCGGGACCTGTTGTTCTGCCATATAAAGGTATGCATTGGCTAAAAATGACTGCTCGATTTCAGAAAATATACGGCGACTGCAATATCCCAATTCATTTGAGAATGAGTGATCAGAAAGGTGACTAAGAAACTATGGAGAAGGATGCACTCAGATTTGCAAAGGAGAAATACTTTAATGGTCATTCAGATGCTCGGTCTGTACAGGAGAACTTTGATTTGATAACTTCTTTCATTCATACTTCGGCCGAAAATCATATCCCCTCAAAAAACTAGTAGGTCTGTATCTTCTATTCCCTGGATCACTCTAGAGATAAGAAGAAAAATTCAAAGAAGGAATAAGATTCATGCAAAGTCAAAAAAGACGGGAAGTGGTAAACTCCGGACAAAAATTGAAAACTTGAGACGTGAAATCAAGACTGATATAAAAAAAAAACAGCATGATTTGTATGTGAATAACTTGGTAGGTGATGTAAAGACAAATCCATGAGACTTCTACAGATATATCAATAGCCAGAAGAAAGACAGGCAAGGTATCCTGCCCCTTAAAGGCATTTATTCTTGATTATTGAAGACTATCATTTCATTACATAATATTATGTAGCCCTCAGTGCTGACTAAAGAGAAGTCCTCTGTCTGCAACAGGTAAGGGGCATCCTTCGGGAAAATCAATAATTGACTTACTGTTAACTAGAAAGTACCTTATTGATTTCCCCTTTAGTGCCTCAATCAGGGGATTCTACAGATGCTACTAATCACCCTATTAAAGGCCGCCTTTGATCTGCTATAGAGAGTATATCACAGGGGGCAATTAAACAATTATGAACACACGGTGTGTCCTACTGTCTAGGAATAAATGCCTTTAATAAAAGATGGAGGAACGGGGTTGCTGAATCAGACTCTGAAAGGGTAGAGGAACTAGTTGGTCAATTCAATGATGCGTTAGATAAAACTGAGTTCAGGGCGGTTCCATTGACTAGAAGATTGGCCCCATGCATGAATAATATTGTTGTGACAGCTGCAAGAGTGATCAAGTTACTTCAAGGCTTAAACCCCAGTAAGGCCTTAGGACCTGATGAGCTTCATCCTAGAGTCCTGAAGGAATTAGTAAATGAGTTAGGTCCAGTTTTCGCACACTTATTAGGGCCCCGCACTGAAAGTGTGGGTGCCCTATAGTAATCACTCTGTCCGTCCGTCTGTCTGTCTGTCCGTCTGTCCGTCCACAAATTTCTGATAGCGCTGCCGGGGCCCTAGTCAGTTTCACTGACAGCTCTAGTTTCAACAGTCTCTTGATACGGGTGAAATCCCCAAAGAATGGCTCTTAGCAAACATCTGTCCACTCTTCAAAAAAGGAGATAGGGCTCTTGCCCGTAATTATCGCCCTGTGTCTCTGACTTGTGTTCTGTGTATAGTCTGCGCAAACACCATGGCCCACTTGGACGAACATAAACTTTTGTCAGACAGACAACATGCATTTAGGAAAAGGCATAGTTGTGAAACTCAGCTAAGCACAATCATTAATGACTGGGCAAAAATCTTGGACAAAGGAGGACAGGTGAACACATTTATTCTGGACTTCGAGAAGGCTTTTGACACCCCTCCTCATGAACTACTTAAATCTGAGTTATATGGATACGGAATTTGGGGAAAGGCCCTCAAATGGATAGATTCCTTTCTTTGCTACAGAAAACAGCGGGTTGTTGTTAATGGTGAATCTTCGGAGTGGGCTCCAGTTTTGTCTGGAGTCCCGCAAGGGACCGTCCTTGGTCCACTTTTGTTCTCCCTGTACATCAGTGATATTTCCACTGACATTGACTCAGAAATAAGACTGTTCGCAGATGACTGTGTTTGTTACCGGGAAATTAGAGATACAGATGACTCATTGAAACTTCAGGCTGACATAGATAGATTAGGATGTTGGACCCGAAAATGGGGCATGAGATTTCAGCCAGTTAAATGCAATATTATGCAGATATCTAGGAAGAGATCTAATAAAGTTGAGGCTTCTTACACCTTAGAGGGAACGGTCCTCGAGAATGTGGACTCCATTAAATACCTTGGGGTGACAGTCTCACACAACTTGAGATGGAATACTGGTATTAGCAAAATGTGTACTAAGGCAAATAGAACGTTTGGTTTCCTGGGGCGAAATCTTCATCAGTGCCCTCAGGATGTAAAAGAGGCAGCATATAATGGTCTTGTTCGCCCAGTCTTTGAATATGATAGTTGTATCTGGGACCCCAGTGGAGTGGTCCTTAACGATGAAATTGAGAAAGTTCAGAATAGAGCTGCTAGATTTGTAACAGGCAATTACTGCTTTGAAACTGGGAGCATGGCTGGAATACTTGGAAAATTGAAATAGGAGTCTCTCAAGAAAAGGAGGAAAGACAGTAGGCTAATCCTTTATACAAAGGTCTAAAGGGTGCTGCCAGCATTCCAACAGATGACCTTGTTCCCCCAGCTAGACACTGTAGAAATCACCATTCGTTGGCGTTTCAGACCCTTACTGCAAGAACTGACATTTATATAGAGTCGTTCTTGCCCAGAACCATTAGAGATTAGAATGCCCTTCCCGATTCGATTGTTTCGACGGCTGTGGGTGCTGATGATCGTGTAGCCAAGTTTACCTCTTTGGTTAGAGCTAGGGACTAACTTCCCACATTACAGGTCCTGGTGTATGAATGTCATTTGACGTGTCACCAGTAACAATTCTGTTCTGATTCTGACAAAACAATACAAATACATTAATATGTGGGACGTTCAGCAGTAAAACTACTTGATGTCTTCAACTCTGGAGTATACAAACAATCAAATATCTCTCTCTCTCAGTTCCAGTGCAGTATCGTTTAAATATCAAATCAAAGCACTGACTGCACTAGGGGGTAGATTGTCTCTTGGCGGGGGCTTAGACTCTTCCGTTTAACCCTTAAGTTCATGTACTTAAAAAACACATTGTATATAGATCCTTATAAGACGCTGCATTCTGTTGCGAGTTTCAAAATCGATTTTAAATGGGGAAAGTGATAGTCGTGAATATGAGGTAGTAATTAATACGTATACAATATATGCAGTTTGTTTGTGTGTAGTTTGTGTGGGTGTATGAGTGCAAAATGAGACCTGTAGAGCTGACAATATAAGCAAATTGTCAATTCACAGACCTTGGGAGTACAGTGTCAAGAGCCGTGCACCTTGATGATGAAGACAATGCCAGGATTGCCAAAGCTAGTGCCGAATTTGGCCGACTGTGTAATAGTGTCTGGGATCGAAGTGGAATATCAGACTTGACACAAAGTAGAAGTAAACCAAAGATCAGGAATCGATACAATTAACTTACTCCACCCACCAAAGACACCATAGGGAAAGAAACACAAACATTAAGCGACCAGACCATGATGGAAACCTAAACAAAGGAATGCCAGGACAATTCGAAGACATTCATTCCCCAGATAAACTAAGTGATCACGATGTTGTCTCCGGATATTTAAAAATTCACATCCCACCAATAAAGAAACCTCGGAGGAAAATGTAGTCATATCAGAAAGGTGATTATGAAACTATGAGGAAGGATGCACTAAGATTTGCAGAGGAGAATTACTTTAATGGTCATTCAGGTACTCGGTCTGTACAGGAGAATTTTGATTTGATAACTTCTTACATTCATACTTCGGCCGAAAATCATATCCCCTAAAAAACTAGTAGGTCTGTATCTTCTATTCCCTGGATCACTCCAGAGATAAGAAGGAAAATTCGCAGAAGGAATAAGATTCATGCAAAGGCAAAAAAGACGGGAAGTGGTAAACTCCGGACAAAATTTGAAAACTTGAGACGTGAAATCAAGTTTGATATAAAAAATCAGCATGATTTGTATGTGAATAACTTGGTAGGTGATGTAAAGGCAAATCCCAGAGACTTCAACAGATATATTAATAGCCAGAAGAAAGACAGGCAAGGTATCCCGCCGCTTAATAAAAGGGGAGGTGACGGGGTTGCTGAATCAGACTCTGAAAGGGCAGAGGAACTAGTTGGTCAATTCAATGATGCGTTTCATAAAACTGAGTTCACAGAGGTTCCATTGACTGGAAGATCGGCCCCATTCATGAATAATATTGTTGTGACAGCTGCAGGAGTGATCAAATTACTTCAAGGCTTAAACCCCAGTAAGGCCTTAGGACCTGATGAGCTTCATCCTAGAGTCCTGAAGGAACTAGCAAATGAGTTGGGTCCAGTTTTTGCACACTTGTTTCAACAGTCTCTTGATACGGGTGAAATCCCCAAAGAATGGCTCTTAGCAAACATCTGTCCACTCTTTAAAAAAGGAGATAGGGCTCTTGCCCGTAATTATCGCCTTGTGTCTCTGACTTGTGTTCTGTGTAAATTACTGGAACATATAGTCTGCTCGAACATCATGGCCCACTTGGACGAACATAAACTTTTGTCAGACAGACAACATGCATTTAGGAAAAGGCACAGTTGTGAAACTCAGCTAAGCACAGTTATTAATGACTGGGCAAAAATCTTGGACAAAGGGGGGCAGGTGGACACATTTATTCTGGACTTCGAGAAGGCTTTTGACACCCCTCCTCAAGAACTACTTAAATCTAAGTTATTTGGTTATGGAATTGGGGGAAAGGCCCTCAAATGGATAGATTCCTTTCTTTGCTACAGAAAACAGCAGGTTGTTGTTAATGGTGAATCTTCGGAGTGGGCTCCAGTTTTGTCTGGAGTCCCGCAAGGGACGGTTCTTGGTCCACTTTTGTTCTCCCTGTACATCAATGATATTTCCACTGACATTGACTCAGAAATAAGACTGTTCGCAGATGACTGTGTTTGTTACCGGGAAATTAGAGATTCAGATGACTCATTGAAACTTCAGGCTGACATAGATACATTAGGATGTTGGGCACGTAAATGGGGCATGAGATTTCAGCCAGTTAAATGCAATATTGTGCAGATAACTAGGAAGAGATCTAATAAAGTTGATGCTTCTTACACCTTAGAGGGAACGGTCCTCGAGAATGTGGACTCCATTAAATACCTTGGAGTGACAATCTCACACAACTTGAGATGGAATACTCATATTAGCAACATGTGTATTAAGGCAAATAGAACGCTTGGTTTCCTGAGGCGAAATCTTCATCAGTGCCCTCAGGATGTAAAAGAGGCAGCATATAGAGGTCTTGTTCGCCCAATCTTGGAATATGGTAGTTGTATCTGGGACCCCAGTGGAGTGGTCCTTAACGATGAAATTGAGAAAGTTCAGCATAGAGCTGCTAGATTTGTAACAGGCAATTACTGCTTTGAAACTGGGAGCATGACTGGAATACTTGGAAAATTAAAATGGGAGTCTCTCAAGAAAAGGAGAAAAGACAGTAGGCTAATCCTTTTATACAAAGGTCTAAAGGGTGCTGCCAGCATTCCAACAGATGACCTTGTTCCCCCAGCTAGACACTGTAGAAATCACCATTCGTTGGCGTTTCAGACCCTTAGCGCAAGAACTGACATTTATAAAGAGTCGTTCTTCCCCAGAACCATTAGAGATTGGAATGCCCTTCCCGATTCGATTATTTCGACAGCTGAAGGTGCTGATGATTGTGTAGCTAAATTTACCTCTTTGGTTAGAGCTAGGGACTAACTTCCCACATCACAGGTCCTGGTGTATGAATGTCATTTGACGTGTCACCAGTAACAATTCTGATTCTGATTCTGATTCTGACAGTTACTTTCCCACAAAATGGCCATATGGCCATCCAAAATAAAAAGACACAAGTGATTCACACAGTAAGTAACAAACAACAACCTAAATAAATCGCCACAGAAGAACCGCCTTGGAACGGTCAGTGGAAAGATTTCCACTTGGGGGGGGGGGGGGGGGCTTAAATCGATTTTACGTGGCCACAATCCTCGCCCTTTCTTC
The DNA here is from genome assembly GCA_963580285.1 of Lucinisca nassula. NCBI lineage: Eukaryota > Metazoa > Mollusca > Bivalvia > Lucinida > Lucinidae > Lucinisca > Lucinisca nassula. The sequence goes on along the minus strand of OY757015.1, from coordinate 44,673,597 downwards.
CGTCGCGATTTAAACAAATAATTTGTTCAGTCCGCATGAAGGCCTCCTAACTCATCAGTGCAACATCTCCGTGAACACAAATAATCAAAGAACCACAGAGGTGAGACAACGGTGAGGACTCTACAGCAAGAAACCACTGAAATGCTGGAGCAAAAGAAAACCAACAGTTAGACTCCGATGGGCCCGACCAAAACTGAAAGTCAACGGAGCTGTGGTGCTGCCAACACTATTACATAAATTGAAACATGGGCAGTTTGCCAACGACATCTGGTGTATGAATGTCATTTGACGTTTCTCCAGTAACAATTCGGATTCTGACACGCCAAAAGACTGGATCACATCCATACTACATGTAGCTGTCTTAGAAAATTCTTAAAGATTAAGTTCAAGACAGGATTCCAGACACGGAAGTCCTGAACAGGACAGGGATGCAAAGTATACATACTCTTTTGAAATTAGCACAGTTAAGATGGACAGACCATGTTACTAGAATGCCTGAGGAACGTTTGCCAAAGAAAATTCTCGACAGAGAACTAGAAATGGGCTCTCAAGGCGGTCAGAAGAGGCGCTACAAGGACACTCTCAAAGCCTCCCTCAGGAACTTCAACATTCCAACAGAGTCGTGGGAACAAATTGCACAGGACAGGGCAAAGTGGCGAGGTCTCGTCAAAAGGGATGCAAATGAATATGAGGCAAAAAAGAATCAGTGAAGCTGAGCAAAAACGCACACAGCGCACAACCAGAGCTGTCTTCCTCTAGCCTCTGTTGCTCTACTTGACAGTTCAGAGCTAGAATCTGTCTCATCAGCCATCTTCGAACACACAAATAGAAACATTCTCAAATATGATTAAGATTGGTCATTGTGCATGGGAAATTTAGAACCGATTCGATTCGTTTAGATTCGTTGACTTCAGTTACTTCCGATTCGGTGAATTCGGTAAATCTACTCTGACTGGGTTACAAGCATAGAAAGTGTATTTGAGATATATTTCCCTTTTCTTGAAAACCAGTCAATATTATGTCAGTCCATTTGCGAAGTGAAAGTCGATTTTAAGTTTAGTTTTTTTTTTATACACAAGCAATTGATATTGAATTGATGCGGTCAGAAGCTTAGCGCGCTCGCCGCAACTATGTCTGCGGTTTCTGTATTGCCGTCAACTCGAAGCGATTTGGACTTGTTTCTTCGAGGAAAAGCTCTAGGTCAAAAATTTCATGAACTGTTCCAGGCTGTGGATGAACCAGTGCCTGTTAAGTATGTACTAGATACAAGAGTTCATAAAATCTATTTAATATGAAATAGGTGGAGCATGGTAGCTCAGTGGTTAGTGTACTTGCCTAACATGCCAGAGTCCCCAGGTTCGATTCCTGGCATCAGTAAGAAAATCGCGGTGTCTGAACATGCTCCACTGGCATCTTTGGCAGGGATGACTTCCACAAAGTGCACCGTCCTTCAGATTTGGACGTTAACCGGAGGCCTCCTGCAGGGAGAACCATCCTCTGTGGAGGTAAAAGATACAGGAACAAGACAATTCACCAACAAGACAACTCACCGATAATGGTTTATGGAGACTATTCACCAACACAATTGAAGACAAATCACCAACACATTTATATATTGCATTCATCAATCTTCTTATAGTGTTTCCCCCAGTCCTATTTAGCATGGCACAACACCATGCCCTTTTTTCCAGCACCATACCCTTTTCGAGACAGAGTAAATGTTGCCCTACATTTTTGGTACAAAAATCACTGAAATGGACCAAAAAATAACAAAGTTATTCCTGTTTAAATAAGGACTTTTTTAGCACTAAAGGGAAAGTATAAAACCCGGGAGTAACAGCCAGGTGCCGGGAGTAATATCCGGGAGTAAATTTTGACAATCCAATAAAGGTATTAAACATTCACATATCGGGATAAAATATGGATCAAAAGTGGAATATAGACTCCTCTTTAAAATTCAAATAAGATTTATATTTATAATCCATGTCTTTTTCAAGATATGAACCCAAATATATGACCATGTCGAAAAATTTTTGCCCGGGACCAACTTTTACGGTATTGACAATGTCAAGCATTTTGCAAAATATGTTCAGTCTGGGATTGCTACAAGAATAGGTTTATGTAGTGTTTGTAGAAATACCGGAACACACTGGCAATTACCGGAACACACTTGGATTTTTTTTATTTCTTTTATTAGAAATGTTATTTTTGACTTATTTGCATTGTTTTATGGTGTTGTTGAAAACATTTCTGATATAAAAAAGCATAAATAAATTTTATCTTAGTTCAGTGTTTTATCAAATGTGTTCCGGTCCTGTGGGTCTGAATATACAGTCGAACTTCGGTGGCTCAAACCCCTTTGGGACCATGGATCTTGGTTCGAGACAGTGGTAGTTCGAGCCACTGTTGCATACTTCCAGAAAACATAACGGGGGTACTTTTGAACATATTTTCTGTGTTCTGGTACATAAATGTATGCTGTGTGTACTCATTAGAATCGCCTCATTGAGGCGATTATAATGAGTACACACAGCATACATTTGCAAGATAATAGTCAACAACCTCCTTAATTATCCCATACTTTTTCTTATGCAGAGGATTTCCCTAGGGACTCAAAAACGGGTTCGACTCAGCCATGGTAAACGAGCCATCGGTGTTCGAGCCATCGAAGCTCGACTGTATACAAGTAATTATTCTGAGCAGTTTATATTTAGATTTGCTCTCTCTGATATAACTCATTTGATGACCAAAAGAATACAGTTTGACAATTCTTCTAGCCACAAAAAAGCTTGACATTTCCAGCATGGTGTCGCCATTGGGAAGAAAAACATGAAATGTCAAAAATCTTAACTCGTAAAAATTTCATTTTTTATATCAGATTTTTACCAAGTTTGCTAAGTGGCAACTCTGTCTGTGTCATTTTATTGTTTTTTTTTAGCTCACCTGTCACGTAGTGACAAGGTGAGCTTTTGGGATCACTTTTTGTCCGTCGTGCGTGCGTGCGTCCGTGCGTGCGTGCGTCCGTAAACTTTTCTTCAAACGACATCTCCTCCTAAACCACCGATCGGATTTTGACCAAACTTCACAGGAATGATCCTTAGGTGGTCCCCTTTCAAAGTTGTTCAAATGGTTCCGGTCCGTTGCACATATAGGTCACAGTAGCCAAAAATAGATTTTTTTCACCGAAAATCTTCTTCTCTGAAACCGCAAGGCCCAGGTCTTTGATATTTGGTATGAAGCTTCATCTAGTGGACCCCTACCAAGATTGTTCAAATTATAGTGCTGGGGCCAAAAATGCCCCCGCACGGGGGCCCTTTGGTTTTACATGGGCTTATATAGGGAAAATCTTGAAAAATCTTCTTCTCTGAAACTGCAAGGCCCAGATCTTTGATATTTGGTATGAAGCTTCATCTAGCGGACCCTTACCAAGATTGTTCAAATTATAGTGCTGGGGCCAAAAATGCCCCCGCACGGGGGCCCTTTGGTTTTACATGGGCTTATATAGGGAAAATCTTTAAAAATCTTCTTCTCTGAAACCGCAAGGCCCAGGTCTTTGATATTAGGTATGAAGCTTTATCTAGTGGACCCCTACCAAGATTGTTCAAATTATAGTGCTGGAGCTAAAAATGCCCCCGCACGGGGGCCCTTTGGTTTTACATGGGCTTATATAGGGAAAATCTTGAAAAATCTTCTTCTCTGAAACCGCTAGGCCCAGGTCTTTGATATTTGGTATGAAGCTTCATCAAGTGGACCCCTACCAAGATTGTTCAAATAATAGTGCATGGGCCAAAAATGCCCCCGCACCAGGGCCGTTTTGTTTTACATAGGCTTATATAGGGAAAATCTTTAAAAATCTTCTTCTCTGAAACTGCAAGGCCCAGATCTTTGATATTTGGTATGAAGCTTCATCTAGTGGACCCCTACCAAGATTGTTCAAATTATAGTGCTGGAGCTAAAAATGCCCCCCGCATGGGGGCCCTTTGGTTTTACATGGGCTTATATAGGGAAAATCTTGAAAAATCTTCTTCTCTGAAACCTCAAGGCCCAGGTCTTTGATATTTGGTATGGAGCTTCATCTAGTAGACCCCTACCAAGATTGTTCAAATTATAGTGCTGGGGCCAAAAATGCCCCCCGCACCAGGGCCCTTTTGTTTTACAAAGGCTTATATAGGGAAAATCTTAAAAAATCTTCTTCTCTGAAACTGCAAGGCCCAGGTCTTTGATATTTGGTATGAAGCTTCATCTTGTAGACCTCTACCAAGATTGTTCAAATTATAGCCCTGGGGCCAAAAATGCCCCCGCTCCGGGGCCCTTTGGTTTTACATAGACTTATATAGGGAAAATCTTGAAAAATCTTCTTCTCTGAAACCACAAGGCTTAGGTCTTCGATATTTGTTATGACGCTTCAACTAGTGGACCTCTATAAAGATTGTTCAAATTATAGCCCTGAGACCAAAAATGCACCCGCCATGTGGCCCTTTGGTTTTACATAGACTTATATAGGGAAAATCTTTAAAAATCATCTTCTCTGAAACACAAGGTTTAGGTCTTTGATATTTGTTATGAAGCTTCAGCTAGTGGACCTCTACCAAGATTGTTCAAATTATAGCACTGGGGCCAAAAATGCCCCCGCTCCGGGGCCCTTTGGTTTAACATAGACTTATATAGGGAAAATCTTGTTTTATTTAGACTTCTATATGCAGGGTAAACCTTTAAAATCTTTTTCTCTGAAACCAGAAAGCCCAGGTCTTTCATATTCGATATGAAGCTTCATCTTGTGGACCTCTACCAAGATTGTTCAAATTTTAGCCCTGGGGCCAAAATTGACCCTGCCCGGGGCCCACTTGTTATGCTTTGGATCAGGTGAGCGAACCAGGGCCCTCTGGGCCCTCTTGTTTATATGATTATTATTATTAAAATTTCTGGCCCAGTCAACAGCTTAGATCATTCCGGTCCATAGTGCATTATTTCAAAATTCATCGATTCATTGTAATTATGTTATATAACTCTCTCTCTCTAAAATCAACATAAGTATATAAAAACACAATATATATTCAAAGCTTCCCCGCCCTCTGGGCTTGGGGAGACCGATCGTGCCTCACTGAGGCGATTCTAATGAGTACACACAGCATACATTTGCAAGATAATAGTCGACAACCTCCTTAATTATCCCACACTTTTTCTTATGCAGAGGATTTCCCTAGGGACTCAAAAACGGGTTCGACTCAGCCATGGTAAACGAGCCATCGAAGCTCGACTGTATACAAGTAATTATACTGAGCAGTTTATATTTAGATTTGCTCTCTCTGATATAACTCATTTGATGACCAAAAGAATAGTTTGACAATTCTTCTAGCCACAAAAAAGCTTGACATTTCCAGCATAGTGTCGCCATTGGGAAGAAAAACATGAAATGTCAAAAATCTTAGCTCGTAAAAATTTCATTTTTTATATCAGATTTTTACCAAGTTTGCTAAGTGGCGACTCTGTCTGTGTCATTTTATTGTTTTTTTTTATATGATTATTATTATTATAATTTCTGGCCCAGTCAACAGCTTAGATCATTCCGGTCCATATTGCATTATTTCAAAATTCATCGATTCATTGTGATTATGTTATATAACTCTCTCTCTCTCTCTAAAAACAACATAAGTATATAAAAACACAATGTATATTCAAAGCTTCCCCGCCCCCTGGGCTTGGGGAGACCGATCGTGCCTCATTGAGGCGATTCTAATGAGTACACACAGCATACATTTGCAAGATAATAGTCAACAACCTCCTTAATTATCCCACACTTTTTCTTATGCAGAGGATTTCCCTAGGGACTCAAAAACGGGTTCGACTCAGCCATGGTAAACGAGCCATCGGTGTTCGAGCCATCGAAGCTCGACTGTATACAAGTAATTATACTGAGCAGTTTATATTTAGATTTGCTCTCTCTGATATAACTCATTTGATGACCAAAAGAATACAGTTTGACAATTCTTCTAGCCACAAAAAAGCTTGACATTTCCAGCATAGTGTCGCCATTGGGAAGAAAAACATGAAATGTAAAAAAATCTTAGCTCGTAAAAATTTCATTTTTTATATCAGATTTTTACCAAGTTTGCTAAGTGGCAACTCTGTCTGTGTCATTTTATTGTTGTTTTTTTTATATGATTATTATTATTATAATTTCTGGCCCAGTCAACAGCTTAGATCATTCCTGTCCATAGTGCATTATTTCAAAATTCATCGATTCATTGTAATTATGTTATATAACTCTCTCTCTCTCTAAAAACAACATAAGTATATAAAAACACAATGTATATTCAAAGCTTCCCCGCCCTCTGGGCTTGGGGAGACCGATTGTGCTGCATGGTGCTCCCGCGCTGAGCTGAAACTGTTTGCATTCAAGTAACGATAAACAACTTAGAATTACTAAGCCTTTCAAGTCAGTGTTGCGAAAGGGACTGCCAAATTTGGTTACAATGGGTGACAAGATACATCTCCAATATAACCTGAGTGGTGTTGACGGGATTATTCCTTTTGCCGTCGTCGTCCGTTCTGGTTCTGCACTATTTGATTAGACTTGCCTGCCGGGACCGGCAACATTCTTTCGTGGATATTGACCATGAAATGTATTCTGCTATCATTCTCTCCCTTCCGCTGATTCAAGAAGGGAAGCTTTTTTCTTACTGTACGGGTTACCAAAATAATATCATAGCGTGAACAAGTACGTGAAATGAACACCCCCTTACACCCCACTTTGTATAGAGAAAACTGGGGTTTACGGGGGTAAACATTATTTTTCTTATTTTTACTCCAAGACATAGGTTGTGGGTACTCGTTAGAACCGCCTCAACGAGGCGGTTCTAACGAGCACCCACAACCTATTTTTGCAGTATAAATAAGAAAGATATCATGGATTTTCATCAGAAAAGTAGCCATTTTGGAGATGTGAAAAAATGCACTATGTCTTACGGGTGTGTTATCGTAATGTGGACTGGGCCGTTAAACTCCATCACAAAGAACCAAACAGATTACAACAAAATAGCGATGAAATTATTATCATTATAACAGACCTATATATTATTAATCCCCTTTAACTCAAGTTTTTTGTAGTAAAAACGGAGTTGACGGGGGTATTTTTTTCTGCTCAAAAACATAGATTGTGGGTACTCGTTAGAAACCCCTCAAGGGAGGCGGCTCTAACGAATACTCACAATCTACACAATCTATGTTTGTATCAGAAATATGAAAATTGTCACATTTTTAATCTGAAATTTTTCATTTTTTTTTTCACTAAATTTAAAAAGACATTTTTTTTTTTCAAAGATCTTGTGATAATTTTTTTTTTACTATTGTCTGATCTGATTATTGGTTTATCGATTAGTTTATACATCACACAATTCAATTTTAATTTTAAGACCTAAAATCTCAAGCGAATTAAGAAATTAGGACCAACTAAAATTTCAAGCGAAATAATAAAACAGGATTTGGACAGGCATGGACATATTACGAAAAGAGCCGACATCATGCAGTCTGATCATTATCTTGCTTCACGATTAACGGAAGCGTGTTTATTAGCGCGTGCAGTTACTATTGCATTATACACTAATCCCCAGGTAGCAAACGGGTAACTGTTGGAGCTTAAGGGGATTATATGGTTTGTTAATCGTAACTACAATGTATGTTGATTAGATCACTGATGTCATTTCTTGAGAACATCGACTCAATCAATGTCAGAAAGGCGCTAAAAAAAAACAAAAAAAAAAAACACACACACACACACAAAAGTTTTCTCCCACAGAATAAGATGGCATAATTTTGTTCTTTTTTTATTTCTGCGCAAAACATAAATTACGGGGACTCTATAGAAACACCTTGACGTACTCTATCGATACCCACAATCTTTATTTTTGAGCAGAAATAAGAAAAAAAATGTTTACCCTTAAACTCCTAGTTTTACATGTACTATATAAAAGTGGGGTTTCAGGGAGGGGGGGGGGGTTGCAAAATTATAAAGGCGGGTTCTAGTGATGACATTGTTCATTCTGATCATTGATATTCCGCCCTTTCGGGGTTTCATGCAAACAAAAACTATAATTTGAGCCCCCGCCCATCGGGGCTTGGGGACGTAGGCAGTGGTGCGAGTCGGGCTGTCCTTGTATATAAAACTTCGGTTTCATTGGCCGGTAGAGCTTGAGAATACATCTCATGTGAATGTAGGTAAAAATCACACAGAATTGAAAGAAACGTCTCCAAAATGACACATAAAGTGTTCTGAATCAGTGTTGATGGGAAGTAAATCTTACAATAAAAAAAATGAAAAACTATAACTTATTACCACCGTAACAGTTATTCTAGGTTTAAATAACATTTTTTTGACGTTTAATGTATTTCTTACAACTTTCTTATGTCTAAAGCATCATGACAAAAATATACCGGATCACATTGCCATAAATTATTTGATGGGTAACTTGGCTAGGGTTTATATAGTATGTTTTTGTGTCACATTTGGTCAATATAAGGCATATAAAATGTATATAATATATTCCTCCAAAATACATTTATTAAGCCAAGTAAAAAGCTTTTTTTTAGTGTGTTCCGGTAATTAGCAGTGTGTTTCGGTGTTTTGGTGTGTTCCGGTATTTCTACGAACCGGTTTATGTATTATCAATTAAAACATGTCGATGATTAGAAAAATACAAAAATAAAGTTATTTCATCACTCCGTGAAGTAAGTAATTGAACCGGGAGTAATTTCTGGGTTGAAATCAGCATTTATTTGCGTTATTGCCCATATCACATACATTGCATTTATTAAACGCAGTCATACTACCCTGACAGCTAATAACAAAGGCACTGATCAGACTGGGGGATAAATTTGTGTCATCTTTTCTACATTAAACGACGATAAAACAAATAGCGCCAAATATAAATGTTCCCGGGTCACATAATCAAACACCTCTTAAATCATAGGCTCAGGAGCAGGGTGATATGGGTTTGGGGTTTGGATGTGTGTCGAGTCCTGATATGAAAAGTAAATAAATACTGGTACTCCATGCGGAATCTCAGTTTTTCTGCTGACAAACATTTAAGAAATACAATGTATGTGGTATAAGCAATAAGACTGTGAATAAGGCAAATAAAATAAATGAAAAAGGTTAACTGTGGAAGCAAAGAATACATATTGGAATGAAAAACGAAAACTCGGTTTTATTGAGTTTCTTCATAAATAGCACTGTTGTCTGCAAGGCTGAATACGCCCCCCCTAGCATCAATTTCAGCGGTACTCGATTTTCAAATTACTCGCAATGGACTTGATGCATCCAAAGAAAATAAAAATATAATCTGCACTATGATGAAGTATGGGGAGACGTTTTAAACGCCGATTTCAACCCAGAAATTACTCCCGGCCCACTCCCGGGTTGATTATTTACTAGACGGGGCGATGTAACAACTTTATTTTTGCATTTTTCTCATCTCTGATATGTTTTTAATTGATATTACATAAAGTAATTCTTGTAGAAACCCAAGACTGAACATATTTTGCAAAATGCTTGACATCGTCAATACCGCAAAAGTTACCCCCGGGCGAAAATTTTGCGACATGGTTGTATATTTCGGTTCATATCTTGAAAAGTAATTGATAATAATGTTCAAACTTATATGCATTTTAAAGAAAAGTCTATATTCTACTTTTGTTCCAAATTTCATCAAGATATGTGAATGTTTAGTACCTTTATTCGATTGTCAAAATTTACTCCCGGCTCCCAGCCGTTACTCCCAGGTTTTATACTTTCCCAGCAATAAATTGTTGCCTCTTTATGGTTAACTGTTACTCCCCCTGTTTATTGTACTTTATTATGTCACTTTATAAAAAGTCATAAATGTGTTTTGATAACAAGTGTGAATGACATTAATTAAACAAATGAAGTGTGAAAGTGTGCCTGACCAGTGTCATGTCAGTGTTTGTGTGTATGAGAGACTGGGAGCTGTGGCCCAAACAGGTTCCAAACTTATCTTGTTTGTATCTGATCAGCTTGCTTGCAAAACTTAAACTTTTTGCACCAATGGTTAATGCAACAGGCAGTATAATTTAGCATTCAAGACAAAGGGTAAGAGAAGGATCTTTTTATTTCAAGTTGAGAGATGTGCCCTTTTAACAAGGTGCTGCATGTGAATATGCCGTTTTTACATCCTTTTGCTGAAAGTGCCCTTTTTTCCGGACCAGCACCATGCCCTTTTTAGGAGCTGGGGGAAACACTATCTTATACCGAGTCATAGACCAGATGATAGAAAGAAAACATTATTTTGAAAATAAAATGATGTATTATCACATTTTTGATTAAAATAAAGAATGAGGATAACATCGTCCAATTTTTGCCTATTTTTGACAAGCTAATACACAGAAACCATTTTTAACGGCTCAGGTTGACTGACGTGAATAAACTTTCACATGTTATTTTAGTGGCATGATTTAAGGGAAAATATAGATCTACTATAAGGAATCTTAGTAAAATGACGGTTTATATCTCAACTGAGTATTGAAATGCCCCTTGTTCAAGACTCGAGCCTCATTTATCCTACATTTTCAGTGATCGAGTCATGAACATTGCAGTCCCATAAATCAAAATCCTAAAAGCTACAGGTTAGCCTCAGTGAGACTTTGAAACAGCTCATCGACAGACAGATCTAAGTGACATTAAGTCAACGAGGCAACCTAATTCCTATTCAAGAATTATGGTGAGCAGAACAGAAGTCATGACTTGAACCTTTCCCCTTTCTTAGCATAATAATCGATTCTCAAAAGTTCCCCAACAAGCAGAAAAGGTCTGGTCATTCATGGGTATGGTCAGTCGAACACAATACACCATTTGTCCATAATTATCTTTGATTACCAATCATAATTATCAGTCACATGTTGAAGTCAGTTACATGACTAGACAAATTTGTCGGTGAGTTGTCCTGTCGGTGAATTGTCTTGATTCCAAAGATACTGGACGGCTAGCCAACCCACGTACATGTAGGAATGGCTAGCCGTTTTGTTAGTAAATTTTAGGCTGCGTCTCCTGACAACCGGTTGTCAGGAGCATTTTTGCTATGTAAAACGCTCCTGACAACCGGTTGTCAGGAGCATTTTTGCTGTCAAAAATGCTCCTGACAACCAGCAATATTTTTCCAATAAAGCCTGCTATATTAGCATTATTTTGGTTACTAAACCTAGTATTTTAAGTTTCTTGATACATGTTTAATATTTTTCGTCTTCTTTGGTATTTTAACATAACTACTGGATTGAAAATAAAAGAGAAAAAAAATATGGTATTTGCAGAATTTAATGTTTCATTTATTACTGAAAATAAATACCAAATAAATATAGGGGCCATTTTTCTTGAGTGCTATGGAAAAAAAAACATGTCACAAAAATGATTATCATTACTGATTTGCTTGCAATCCATTATTTGATAAGTACAATCAACTACCCAAAGTTGTGCCTAAAATAGCTGTATGAGTGGCAAACAGTGCATATCCACATGAGACGCCGCAGAACAGACGCCACGTTCAGTTGCATCTCATCTGGGTCTTCACTGTTTGCTCAGGTCGGTCTGTTCAAATACATATGGAAAAGTACAGCATATGGTAGGAGTCATGCTTAGACGGAAAGCCAGACAGGTAAAATTATGACCAAATCTTCAGTGATTACTAATCGATTATCGATTGCAATGACAGGAATGATAATCGATTATCTTTTCAGCTCCAATTAGCCAGCCCTAATTATCACCCGAATATATATCTTTCTTCATAGCAGCCAATACATATACAGTTGACTCTCATTATCTCGACCTCTCCTATCTCGATCCTATCACTTATGTCGAACCGATTTCTAAGTTCAGTATATTTCCCCTATATATTTATTGTATTTCAACTTTGCATGTGTCAAACTACATTTAAGTCGACACTTCGGCTATCTCGCCCATCATTTTCAGTCCCTGAATATATTTTTCAGTTTTTACTACTGCGTTTCTCAAACCGAAATTCATGACGTGAAGAAGGAAGGAAAAAAAAAACAACAACACATAAACGATGCCCCTGGTCTTTCAGTCAAAGAAAATAATAATAGACCTTTACAAAACAGTTCATCAATACTCACCTTGTGGTCATGTTGAGGTCAAGGTCATCCCTAAAGTAGCCCAATTTATTCTATATTCCAAGGGCCATCCAATAAGCACAGTTTCAGAAGTTTAACTCCAATAGTTTAGGAGATATGGCAAAATCATAATTTTTTACCTTTTGACCTTGGGGCCATGTTGGGGTCAAGGTTACAAAAAAATAGCTCACTGCCATCTACATACCATGTACTATCCACATGCAAAGTTTCATAAGTGTAACTTAAAGATATGGCAAACGGTTTCAAAGAAAGTAAGCCTTATTTGCACTGAAGAGGGTGGGCATATCCCTAGGTGACCCATAGTTGTATTCAAATGTAAGCAACAAAATGTATACATACATGCAGTTTAGGAGTGGGGATCTAAGCGGTTTCTGCGATATTCAGCCTTATACAAACTGGAGGGAGCACATGCCCTGATTAGTGTCAAAGGATGCATCTTATCATTAGGAATAATAATATACATGGTTCAGGGTTGGAGATTACAACAGTTTCTGAGTTATTAAGCCTTATTTAAACTGGAGGGGGTCGGTCCTAGCCTCTAGGGACCCAGTCAGTGCCAGTAAATGTGGCTACATAAGGAGAAATAATATTTATGATTTAGGCATAGGGATATGAACATTTTCCAAAGGTTTATGTGAACTGGAGGGGTGAGGCATGCCCCCTGGGAATTCTCTTATAAATACAAATGGATGCATCTTATCATAAGGAACAACAATTTACATGTATTTCGTTTAGCATTGAGGGTCTGAACAGTTTCCAAGATATTCAGTCAACAGTGAACTGAAGTGGGTGATCGAAGCATACCCAAAGAGGATACTAGGTTGATGGCATTAAATGTGTTTCACCATAAGGAACAGCATCAATGAACATATTTGATTTAGTCCTTAAGATGCCACAAAAACATGCATCCAAAATATCATCTGTTCATAATTTTATTGACTTCTGCATTTTTTTTTGTATACAGATCTGGGTTCACACTGTTTACAAATATGACAGACGACAACTGTTGTGATCGGTATCTTAAGGGTTTGGGTGGGGATCTTAACAGTTTCTGAGGTGTAAGCTCATACTCAATAGTGCAACATCTCTAAGAGCATAAAAATCAAACTAGTACAGAAATAATTGATGGCACATGATTACTGGTAAACTGCTTAGTAAGCCTGACCAGGCAAAGTGATACGAGTCGGACCGACCATGCATATAAATCCTACATTGGTTTCATTGGGCGGCTGGGCTTGAGATGTCATTTCATGCATATAAATCCTACATTGGTTTCATTGGGTGGCTTAGCTTGAGATGTCAGTTTCACTCTGGTGGCCTTATTTGAACTTGAGATGTGGGGCATACCCTTGGGAACCCCCTGTCAATATTACATGTACTGAATGTGTCTTATCTTAAGAATATACATGGTTTAGGGGCAGGGATCTGAACAGTTTCTGTGATACATATGTACATGTATTAAGCTTAATTGGATGTGGAATGGGGTGCATGTCCAGGAAAGGGGACCCTTTGAAACTCTCTTACAAAATTTTAAAACCATATTTTATCATATCCCCAAATTTCAAATTAAGTCATCTAACAGAACTTTACTGTGGACCCCTTTTTGACAAAATTTTGGGCTAAACCATGCCTTGGTTTCTGAGGGGGCATTCCCCCCCCCCCCCCCCCCCCATCCATCCAACCAACCCCAAGTCCTGGGGTTGTTATCAGTGAACTTCTTTTCGAGTACCAGAGTGGTGGTCAAATATTGGACTGAGTCCATTATACAGTATTGCAGATGATATAATGAAACAGTCTAAAGGTCTTAAGTCATAGTCCAGAACCATTTTTCAGTCTTCACTCAGATATAAACATTCCAACACTGGCCATGTTAGATATTTTTTTCCAGACTCACTGATAGCTACAGATACTGGTAGTTTGACTAACTGTTGGTTTTTATGGTTACTGTCAAATATATGTATTTTTTTCCATCCAAAACCTTGTTTGACACAAGAGGACATTCAGAAATAATTGTCAAACAAACTAAAACCACAGTAAACTGTTGCAGACTGAAGACCATATCCTTCAGAACATCAAGTATTTTTTCCATGTCTCAAGGTTTGACCCGTTCTCAATCAGCTAGCATCAGCCCCAGTTTGTGATAGGATAGCAAATATAACTTTAAAATCTATTTTCAAATCATGTCAAATAAAACCTGGTTATCCAGGTCAAAAGTCAGACTGACATACCCTGGTCTTAAGTTCAACAGAATTGCAATTACAAAAATAATAGGCCAGAATTTGATTGTTTCAATTCTTGGAATTTATTT